>JAZKJV010002310.1:0-683023 GCA_037367405.1 Ottelia alismoides | reverse complement strand
TCAACACATTAATTTTTATTTCTTGTATTTATTTTATTGAAAATACCATTTTACATCGAAAATTTGTAGGAAAATTATTTGAAGTGATTGGGCTCATATTAAATCACATTTATTTTTAGTAAGGCAATTAAGGTAATTTTTCCTATATTTAAAAATTCAAAGACATTATATTTGTTCCCTGTTTACATATAAAATACAAAAAAACTATAAAAATATTTTGAAAAAAAACCAAAAAATAAAAATATCTTTATTATTGCATTCTACAACTATAAACTAAAATTCATTAAATATTACAAAAGAAAAACACTAAAAATTAGAAATCCCTAAAAACCTTATAAAAATTATAAAAAAACTATCTATAAATCCAAAAATATCATTTTTTATCATGTCCCTTACTTATATTATATAAAGGGATTGGGGAGCCTACACCCATGTGTAGGTAACTTACATACACCCACCTCTTGTTTCTTAATTTTTTTGATTTTTTTGAAATGGATCTTTAGGGAATTTACTTAGAATATTAAATGAAATATGTCTTTCAAATTTCATGTAAAACAGACATTCCTAACAGCTCCATCGGAAGGGGCCGATTTCAGCAAATATCAGACCGTTAAAATTTGACTGTCATGATGGATAAGTTAGAAGTCTCAAAATCAGTTGAAATTTGAATGACGATATGGTGATATATTGTGATCTAAATTCTCCAAGGAATTAATTCAAAAAAATAAAAAAATTTGAGGGAAAAAGAGTTGGGTGTAGGTAAGTTACCTACACATGGGTGTAGGCTCCCTTTTCCCTTATATAAATATTGGAAAATTTTGAGGTATTTACCTATTTTTTAAATTCTAAAACAATAAGGCCTATTATTATTTACTCATTGTTTTGATATTTTTATTCAATTAAAAACAAAAAAGCAACATTTATAAGAAAAATCTTAAAAAAACAGAACAAAAAATATAAAAAATGATAAAAATATTTGTTTGACTATTTTGAGTATTAATAGCTATATATATAGTAGCCTATATTCTATACATAGCTATATTTACTTATATTATTATCCATAATATTATTAAAAATATCCTATACATTAAAGAGCCCTTGAACAATAAAAAGGACCATACTTGGGATATTTTTGCTGGTTTTTTTATATATATTATATATATTTATATAATATATATTATAGTATACATATTATCTATATACTTATCTACTTATACCAGTTATACATATATATTTTAAAAAGAAAATTAGAAATTAGAAATATAAAAAGGAAATAAAAAAATATAAAATTAAACACACACACACACATATATATTATAAATCCAAAAAATATAGCATATTAAAACCCCATAAAAATAAAAATCCATTTAAAACATTAAAAACATTTATTGATTTTTTGTCAATTTTGGTGGTTTTCCCCATTGCTCCTTAGTGGTTCGACCCCTACATTTGCATACTATGCATATCATTTTGTGGGGTCTAATAAATTTAGCTGACTATTATTCACTGCTTAAGCCTAGTTCACCTGATTATGGAAAATCCAAGAGCTGAGAGAGCGATCGACACAACGATTGCCAGGCCTGATTTGTCGGACACCGTAGACCCTACAGGATTATACGCTAGGATCCCTCTACTTTCTGAGCATTCATCAAATGGTGTTGTTGCCAAGGAACAACACTTAGGATAGATTTTGTGTGATTTTCTCTTTCATTATTTTTCTTCATTTTTATGTTTATCTGAGATAATTGTTTATTTATGCTAACCCATTTTATCTATATATTTTTCGTAAGGGGGACCGCTTGGCAAAGGCGACTTCTTAGGAAATTGGAGCACCCGGAGCTACGAGGAGAGTGGTCCTTCTTCTTGTGAACCACTTGGAGATATCGGGAGAGAGATGCATAGTGCTCATTAGCGTATCACATTTTCTTCTATTTTTTGAGAGAGAGAGAGACAATATTTTTTATATATTATTAATTTGTAATAATTCATTTGGATACTTGAACATTCAAGCCTATTTTACTAAGTGATTGCTCACTGGATTTTCACGTGGATTTCTTCACCTTTATTTCCTTTCGTTTTCCACGATTTGGGCTTTCCACGTTTATTTTTATTTGTTTTATGTGATTGAGCCTCTAGCATTTTAGGATTGCTTTATCGAGTAACTTGGGTCCGCATACCTAATATCTGCATGTGCCTATAGTCTACATTTGGATCTAGTCAAACTCAATTTTGTGCTTCACACTAATAGCAATTCCCGCTTAGGGTGATTTCACTATTTGCATTTCATCTAGATTGGGATTATAAATTTCTATCTTGCATCCCGCAAGGAGAGAGATGGGAAGTACTATAAGTATTCTGACCAAGCATTTCATCATCTTGACACAAGGGTAAGATTTCATTCATGTATCACCTTGCTTTGTTTGCCACCATCTCCCTCTGATTTTGAGCACTTAGGTTAAAAAGAAAATAAAAAAATCATTAGACGCTTCCTATTGAAAAATATTAAAAAAAGGAAAACTAAATATTAAAAGAAGGGGATTGCTAAATAAACTTTGACCCTAATTAAAATACGTAACGAACATCATTGTTTAGGATCCACAAGTACTAATTGTATTAAGGTTTGCTCCAAACAGAATGAGGCACGACCCTTAAGGATTATAGCCAAAAACCTGATCAGTGGTAGTCTCAATTATCACCTAGGAACGACAAAGTATTGGCGCTTTTATCGTATGTAGGCGAGTTGTTGATGAATCCACGATTCATCTACTTTATATGGATGTTTTATCAAAATCCCCTTAATAATTCACTAATTAAACTCCTTAAAATAAATTAATTAGCATTCACTAATTGTGCTAAAATCAGGATAAAATCTATAAATAAATAACCCTTCCTTTTACCCTTATTGAACTTATTATTTTGTGTGTAAATAACCTAATTCTTTCTCCAATTTATTCTTTGATTTATTAATTAACATGGCATCAAGAATTAAAATCCATAAAAGAGCAAAATTAAAAGAAATAAAAATCTGACTTTGTATAATTCATATATATTTTTGTTGTTCTTAATTTTAACCTTTTCTAATCTATAAAAAACCATAAAATTAGATTAATTATGTATATATTCTATATAAATAAATCCACTAATTAAAATCAAATTAAAAATACTTATTAAATGCCAAAATTCGGTATTTTATTATTCATAGGGTACTTTCAAAATACATTTTGTACAACTGACCTCTTTTGATTTTAGATCCTTCATGAAAGCTGTAGATCTCGTCGAGAAGAACAACTTCATGTTGACCACTTTTTGATTTGACTTCATTTGCTATCATCGTTTTATTTTATTTAATTTTATTTTATCATTATTTAATTTTTAATCTTACTTTTCCTTTAATTAGCTGATTGATTTTTATTTTAATTTTAATTTTGATTTGATTTTTTATTTCCCATTTATTATTTTACTTATTTACTTTCCTTTCTCTCTCTTTCCATTTCCTCCCTTTTCTTTCTCTCTCTTCCCTTCTCTCTACCCCTTCACCCCAGCCCAGGTCACATGACAGGCACGTGACCTTGCCACCCTCTCCCCTAGCACGTGCGACGCGTGTGCTCTCTCCCTCCTCCCAGTCACGTGCTGCGTACGTTACCCCCTCCTCCCCCCTTCCTGCGACCCATCTCGTCCTCACCGCCCATGATCACCACCTCCTCCTCTCACAGTCGCTCCGCCGCCCCCCTCTCATGCAACCCCCACCTCCGCCAGCTACAAAACCCTCGTCTCACCTCCTTCTCGAGATATCCATCATACATGAAAGAAGGGAGATATTCTGAGGGACTCGTCATGACAAACTGAGGCTGACTACTAGTCCAAGACCCTGACTTCCAGGTGCTATTCTCAGCTACCCTTCCGTGACGTAGCCCCATTTTCTGACGCTCCAGAGCTCTATGGTGATGTCGTCCATGTCGAGCCACGACCAGGGACCTCTTCGATTCCAGCCCAAGCATCTCTTCATCGCCATCTTCATTGTCGCCCCCTCTCCGCTTCTCCTTCTACCCTCCAAACCCCTCTTCATCTCTGGCCTCGCTAAGGCTGGAGTTTAGCTCCAGTCCCATTTCCTCCGAGCGTAGCTCCTGCCCACTTTTTCTTTCCTTCGATTATGCTAATCTCCACAGGTGGAGACCCCCTTGCAACTTGGTCGAACCTCCTTGCAATGGTCGTGTATCAGCCATGAGCGACCGTACTCGCTCCATCGCCTCGATCCACCATAGTGGTTGAACTCACCGCCCGCTCCTTTACGCCCGATGCCCCTCGGCCGACCTCTGTCTCAGCCCCGGCCCACTCCACCCTTCGCAGCAGCAGCCACTCGCCGCTCGCCCTCTGCCGACAGCCCTCGACCTCCAACACTGTTAGATCAAGGGCCAACTTTTGATCCAACGGTGAGATGTCGCTACACCATCCCTCCCAAGCCTAGACCCATGCCTCGTGGCTCGAGTCGGCCCAACCTCGTCGAGCTCACCACGTGCCCCCCTCCTCTGAACCTCCAACCCTCCTGTCGAGCCTTTATACATACGTGCCTCATGCGTACGCTGGGGGTAAATTGCACCAATCCCTAGTTTTAAAGGAAATCGTGCTGAGACCCCCGCCTCATGACGCTCATGCATCGTTGGGCAAATTGTGCTCTGCTCCCTGCATCTCCAGAAAGTCATGCACAAGTCCTCACCAGAAAAGTCACGCGCAGTACAAGTGCATGTTTGGAGAAATTGCATTAGAGATCCTTAGAATTTCAATAGATAAGTCCCTCTAGGGGCCACTTTGAGATACAAGCTTATATTTTTTTTATTACATTTTTAGTCCCTGGGATTTTGTTTATTGCATGACTTTCTCACCTGAAACTCCGATTTTAGTGTATAATATGTCGTTTTGAAGCTATTTTCATTTTCTATCATTTCGCATAATGTTTGGACAGATCTGAGGCTATTTATTTGTTGATTATTATTCCAAATGTCTATTTATCTATGCAGGCTGGATTCTGACTTGTTTGTGCCATTTCTTATTGAGAAGATCATTGACTTGATCTGCAGGGATTCAATTGCAGAGATTTGATTGATTCTCTTCTACTATTATTGATATCTTTGAGAATTTAATCTGTGCAAGGCTGTAATAGATTCATTATTTCTTGAGGATTAAATAACAATAAGGCTCAATTAAATGATGATTATTTTAGGATTTTTGCAAGCTAAAATCAAGATACATTTATGCTTTATTTTAAGGAATTTAATCTTATTGTAGGGACATAATCGAGGAGGATTTAATGTAATCTCTCGTTATTTTATTTGATTAAAATCTATTTGCTCAAGGATTAGATTCGAGAGAATTTGGAGATCAAATATTCGTTGATAAATTTTTTATGTCCTCATTAGATGCAGGATTAATCATAAATCTACTAACATTCTTGCAATACAGTCTGGGATTAATTTGATTATATTTCTTGAGATTAACTTTTTCGATCTGATTTTTTGGAGGACTATTTGATTATTCTAATTGAAGATTGACATTATCACACATCAGGAACTTCATCGTTGTTTATTTCCTTGCATCATAGCATCTCTTTTCTCTTCATTGTCTGACACAGAAGTTAACGCAACGTTTAATCTATTATTGAAATCAATTTAGAACCATTCAACTAAAAAAGCACTGTTTCCTATGTTCGACCTTGGTATACTTATCAAGTAAAAATTCTCCACAACATTCAAATATTGTGGTTTTTGATTGATCGCTTTTCATGTCCTATACTACGACTATCAATTATTAAAGAGGTGAAAACACATTCATCATTTGGCATTGTTGTTGAGGAACGTCGATTTTTTAAGGTTTTAAATTATTTTATTTAATTAATTTTTGTGAAATTAATTTCTGTGTCATTTTTTTCTTATTTTGCATTTTATTTCTGCATTTTCTCTCTCAACAAATACTAACTGCATTTTCTCTCTTCGCATATATCTCGAAGCAATTTTGAATATAAAATCAAGGATCTGAGGAGAAGACCTGAAATTTATTTGTGTGTGTGTGAGAGAGAGAGCGAGAGATTTAGAATAGATTTTATTTTCCGCATCATTTACAGGGTCTCTCTCTTTGAACCCTCTTACTTGTAATAATTTGGACTGGACTTCTCTGTGGTGTGTCGGGTCTGTTTAAACCCCTTCTATGTGGTTGGAACCCGACTTGAGCAGCATAGGAATTAGGAACACATATGTTAGCTTAGATTTTTATTCTTGATTGTGCTCGTATTTCTTAGGCGACACTTTCACTAATTATACGCACTATAGATCATTCAATATTAGCCAAATCTGAAATCAATTCTTTCCTGCTAATAGACTTGTCTGCTTATGGGTGTTTTCATTTGTGCATACCATTTAGTGTAAAATTTTAATTCTGTGTACCGCATCCCGCATGAAGAATGTGAGGAGTCACTATAAGTCTTCTTCTTAGCATGCATCATCGATTTAAAAACTTGCATTGACTTTCTCGATCCTCTACCTTAGTTTTGCAACCTAGGAATTAAAGGAATTGGGACTGCTCGTTAGTCGTGATTTCTCTGTGCTCACATAAGTCTCAAATGATAACTCTAATCTAAAACAGGAACTGCCAATCAAGGTAATTTTAATAAAATCATCATAAAATTAATCCTTGTGTCTGGTGGAGAAGAACCCACTCATTGGTTGTAAGGACAGGAATCACACACTTAGGGTAGAGCCAAAATTTGGAGGTTCATTCGGACTACTGGATTTAAAAACGACTAATTACTTCTCAATGAGAGAACTATGGTCTCCCTTAGCGGATTGGGTGGTTAAAGGACAACGTGTAAGGCCACGTTCCAGAGTAATACAGGTAGTTATTCTACGGTCTATACTTACACCCATACTGGATGAAAGTAGGTGCAACTAGCTGTACGAGTTCGGGCCAATCTTTGTGACACTCTCCTAAACCTACAGCTCCACTTAATATACTCAAAGATTGCTTTGTCACTAAATTAAAATTGAAAAGATAAGCAGCCGAACTCTAACGTGCCTTCACAAGTATTGAGAGTGAATCTTGGGGTTTGAATTGTGTTTGCTTTGCATGTTTATTCTCCATTCTCTGACTCGACCATCATGCTCTTATCGTTTCTCTTTATATCAGAGATGGATTTCTCTAGGGATTTTTTGTTCGAATCTTGCGGACACTTCACAGAACCCCTTAGATTTTATGTCTCTTCGGATTCGAGATGACCCTCTTCTCAAACCTACTTGGTCTTGGGATGACCCTCTTCCCAAGTCCCCTTCAGGGTTCAGTCAATCCCGGACTAACCCTCTCTTCTACTATCCTCCTACCAAAGAAATTTTTATCTTTGGCAGAACTCCTAAACATTCTAGCGATGTAACTAACTCAAACCTATCTATATCTGAAGGTGAAAAGGAAGTCAAGATGCCTCCCAAGAAGGACGAGTATAATGACCCACTGCGCGCACTTTTGGCTAGGGTTACTGATGAATACTCATTCATCACTCTTTATTCTTTTATTTTAGCTAAAAATCTTTGCAAAACACCATGTAGATAGCTGTAAATACAATAAGTTATCAATTAGGCATGCTTGTGTAAATATCAATAATTAGCATGGTTTTGTGCAAAAATAAAAGAATAAAGAAATAAAGAAAAAGAAGGAAATATTTAGAATAAATATTGAGTGACCTGAACCCAAGAGAAGGCCCGATATGGGCCTGATCATAAAATAAAATAAGCAGAGAGAGATAGGGCCATTCAATCTTGCCTAGATTCCTTCTATTTGTATATATTCTATTTTCATAAAAATAAAAATAAAAATAAAAATGTGTTTCTCTTATTTTGTATATATTTATAAAATTAAAATAAAAATGAGAAAAATAAAATAAAACTAAAAATAAAATAAAAATTATTTTATATCCTGAATTTATGTTGTAAATAAATAAAATATAAAATTGGAGTATTTGTACAAAAATAAGAAAATAAAAATAAAAGTATAAAATATATAGGCATTTTATACCTGTATATAAAATAATATAATGTATATAACATAATTTATTTTTCAAATAAATAAATAAATATCATTAAAAAATAGTTTGAAAATAAATAAACAATTTTTATTTTGTAAATATTTTCAAATAAAATTGTTTGCTATTTTTTTAAATTTACAAATCTTTTCCTTTTACTTTTTTTGATTGGTCCAAAGGATTGTTGACCCCCGGTCAACTCTCCCCTCCGGACCTTTCTTCGCGGACCCGTTCCATTTGCTCGATTTCTCCAAATATTGCAGAACGGATCCAAGACTTTTCTGCCCTGATTCCTGCGCCCACCTCTTCTCCATGGATCAGCCACCCTCGCGGATCCCTAGGGGGTGGTGGATCTACCTCGGATTGCGTGCCCATGCACGCTCAACCTCGTCACCTGGGATGCATATAAAGATCTTCATTTCACCCCCCAGCTTCTCAGCCCGCACCGCAAGCCCTAACTCTACCCTAAAGAGACTCCCCTCGGCGACAGCGACCGGAACCCCTCTTTGGTGGATGGATTAGGTGCCTGTAGACGTTGCTCGATGAACGTGGCCGGAGCGTTGCCACGTACGAGCCTCCCAGCCCACCGCAGCTCGGTCGAGGTGACGACCCCCTTTGCCGCACCCTCCTGGAGCTCAGGATCGACCTTCGATCGTCAGGTGAATCTTTCATCGACCCTAGTTCTAGTTATCCCCGATTTTCCATCTGCCGCTCCGCCGGCTTCGACCTAGTGGTCGGAGCTCCACTGATCATTTCTAGCCGCTCAGATCGACGCCCCGCTCCATCGTCACCCTTCGTCCATCATCTGATCATCTCGATCTTGGCTATCTGAGCCAAGATTGAGCTAGGCTCCTTCCTCCGCCCACGCCGGAACCCTCCTCCGTCGTTCCCCATCGCTTCACTTAGATTCTTATCTAATAACCCCCGCTGGAGTTACCCTCCGAGCGTTAGCTTTCATCTACAGGTCCATAAGAGCCAGATTGCCCCCCAACTCACGTTTCATCCCCCTCGCCGGAGCTAACCCAGGTCGTACTGCCCGTCCCGGAGATCGGACCGTTGGAAGCTCCATCAGCCACCGCCCCCTGACGCGGAAGGGCATCGCGAGTCGATACCTCCCTCCTGATCGTCCATCAGCCGTCTGGAGCGCTCCCAGTCCTCCGGTGAACTTTGCCAGGGAGGTGTTCATTCAGGCCCTTCCTCTACCGTCGGATCGTGCCTTCGCCCCAGTTGTCATCTGGACCGTCCTTTTCTAGCTCATTGACATGCCGTTAGATAGAAGATCTAATGGCTACGTACATCCCACGTTCACCATCTAGTCAGAGCCCTTGGATGCGCCAGACGTCAGCATCTCCACCGCACGTTTGCAGCCACTGATCACTTGCCACCTGTCACCCAGGTGACCAGCATACGACGGTTGGGTAATTTGTACCGCACCTCCCTGCAGTTTCTTTTTATTCTTGTTTAGTCTATTAAATAAATTGGCACCCTGTTGAAATTTTGCATGTGAGCCCCTATTATTTGTCTGATTTACACTTTAGTCCTCTTTGTGTGGAACATATGCATCGTCACGTGAGTTGTGGTACATTTGCCCATTTGCCCCTGTATTTCATGACTGTTACGTTTTGAGCTTTTATAAATAGGAATTACATTTGTGCCCCTGTTTGTGTGAATCGCATGCCTTCCTCGTGCCATTTTGGGCTTTTTGCAATTACAGCCCTGTATTTCTTCCAAGTGTTATTATTTGGCTGGATAGTTTTTAATATTTGCAGAATGGTCCCTGTGTGCTGTGCATGTTTGATTGGTTGAATAAAATAGCAATTTAACTCCAAATCTCCTGAAATTTGGACACGTAGCCCCTGCCACTGTGTAAAAATTTAGTGAATTTTTGGACCCGTTTTATTTTGATTTTCTATTTTTCAAAATTCAAAAACCTCTTATTTTGCTAATGTCTAATCTGAAAAATCCATTAAAAATTTTAAAAAGCCTACGAAAATTCTAAAAAAATTGTGGTTTGTTTTGTTGTATTTTTGAATCTGTGTAAGTTTTGTTTGATTTGGATATTAAAACTCATAAAAATCTAAAAACTCTAAAAAACTCATAAAAATATTAAAATTTTCTAAAAATTCAAAAAATGCAATTTCTTTTACATTAGTTAGATTTTTATTTTTACTTTATCATAAAATTGCCTCAGGAAATTTATAAGCTATTTAGTTAATTCTAAATAGCCTTTAGATTCTGGCTGCACATTGTCTTCAATTTTTAGCCTTCTTTCATTTTTAGAAAATTCCCTAAAAATCATAAAAATCTGAAAAAATCACCAAAAATACTTGAAAACTCATAAAACCCCAAAAAATTTATTTTAATTTTCTGAATCTTTTTGTAGTGTTAAATAAATAGTTGTTTGTGCCTTTTTTTCATTCTTTTATATTTTCTTTATAATTAATAATAACAAAAAATTTTAAAAAACTAAAAATCCACCAAAAATACTTTATTTTTTCTATTTTTGATTCTCAACTACTTCGTAGGACTTTGTCCAGTCCGTGCTCCTTGAGTTCGACCCAGGTAGCTATACCAGGTTTAATAATATAGTGAGACCGCTATTTGGTTTGATTTGCTTGATTTCTTTTATTTGGTGGTCTTCTAATTTTCTTATTGAGTCCAAATCGAGAGGTTGAGGTTGCAACAACCCTTGATACCTTCTCTCCCTTAGTCTCTCGGATTTTCAGCTCATCAGAATGGCGCCGTTGCCGGGGAGCACGTCTTAGTAGTCAATTTTCTTTTTCGGTTTTCGTTTCACGACTTTTTCACAACCTTTTATTTTTCTTTTCTTTTATTTTTATTTTTGTTTTTGTTTTTATTTTATTTTATTTTCATTATTATAATAACTGTGGACTAACACACCTCTGTTTGACTTTCTTGCGAGGGCTCGAGGATCGAGGCAGCTTTCTTCGGGAAGCCAGCGCAACCGTGACACTTGGAGGTAGCTCTTTTCTCCATAGACCTGCAGGAGAGCGCGAGAGAGGAGAGCATGAGTGAGGGAGTGTTAGAGTAGATTTAGCTTAGATTTTATTTTCAACCTGATTAGTATTGTAATAATACAGGGACAACTCAAACTCAGACGTTGTACTGATTGATCGAGGTCTGTTTTGCTGGGCACCGGTGTGCTCGGGGGACCTCTCCGCGGTTTCTCGCCGGTTTTGAGTTTTTATCACCTTTTTATTTTCATTTGATTTCTCGAGGATTTAGCCTTAGCTTAGGAATTTCTTACTCTGTGACGTAATTAATTAGGGCCAAACCTTAATTAGACTTCCTATTTCTATAGACTGAATAATTGGACCTTACTTAATTAATAAAAAGCTAACCTGGTCACTCGAGGGGTCGTACCGCTAGAGGCCATATACAGTGCTGGCAGGATCTGTTGTGGCGGACATCGATCGGCATCAGAGATCGAACCTCGACCCCTCCCGTTGACCCGTTAGCTCTTGTTCTTCACGAGTAGAAATTTCTGTTAAGGTCATTTTCCTCGCTGCTTCATATAGCTAAGTTTATTTTCTGTCTTTCAATTATGCGTGGATCATTTTTCATGTAAAGAGATGGAGGAAAGGTACGCATTCTTACTCAGCATTCATCATTGATTTCCATCGCGCATCAGCTTTTTCGTCTTCTCCCCCCATTTTCTGGACTTAATAAAATCAGGAGAACCGAAAAATTCGTTAGGTGATTGCTTTATTTGAAAAATACCGAAAAAAGTGAAATCACAAAATTGGGACTGTTTAAGCAAATTGGACTTAAAAATCACCTCACCAAAAAAATTGTATTGGGAGAGCAATCCCCTCATTGGATGGTTTGATTGGGTGAGAGAGTGACACACACACTAGGCTAGAGCCATATACGACCCCTTTTCAGACTACTAGTTTTGAGCTAGTCATTCTCCAGTGAGGATCGCTCCGATCTCCGGTAAAGCAGGCCGCGATATCCTTAACAGAGCGAGTCGATCGGGTAGCCGGTAAACGGTCCTCAGCTTGTACTGGCTGGGAAAGATCTAGTTTGGGATCGGGACAGTCTCATGGGGGCGTTTTATTCGTAACAGCTCGATAATCGCTCTGATAGACTGTCTTCTCACCAAAATAAAAAAGACAAGATAAAAGACCAAACTCTTACAGTCATCAGCTCTGTGTTGCGTTGGTGAATTGGGGGTATTGCTTGCCTGATCCTGTTTTCTTTCCAAATCTCATCCGTCTTACTCGCCAGATCGAGATGATGGGTCGGAGGTCCCTTAGGCAGCCTCTGGCTACGCTGCTTTCGAGCACTTCAGCCTGCTCATCTAGGTTGGTTTGCAAGAGCCGAGACCCGCTCTCCGAACCTGAGTTCGATTTCATCATGTTCCCCCCGGCCACCCTTCTACTACCAGTCCTAAGGTGCTCGATCAAAGAGATCAGAGAGAGACCATGGCCAGCAGTGAGGACCGCACCGAAGGCCACAGACCAGAGCAGACATATGTATTGGACCAGGGTGCGATCAACAATACCCTGTTAGCTTCCCTAGAGACGATGCAGAGACAGATACGTGACCAGGGAGCTTTCATGGTGGACATGCACCGGGAGATGGAGCAGATAGAGAGCAGCGCAGACCTGGTGGAGGAGATATTCCTGAGGGAGAGCAGCCAGTCCAGCCAGCAGCAGGAGCGCGCCCGATGAGAGAGTTGCACAACCCTGGTGCAACTCTGACACATAGATGGATCGTGTTGATGGCCATAGCGAGAGACTTCAAGTTCCTGCCCCAGATGATTCAACTCCTTCCTCGTTTTCACAGACTCGCCATCGAGGAGCCACATCTTCATCTTCAGAAGTTCGAGATGATCTGCAGCACTGTCCACGATCACAGCGTGGATGAGGACACCATCAAGATGATGGCATTTCCCTTCTCCCCCGTTAATAGAGCAACCAACTAGCTAAAGCATTTAGGGAGATTTGTGACGACATAAGAGCAGCTCCGGAACGAGTATCTCAACAAGTACTATCCACTCACCCGGACTAATGCAGCAGGGGCCCTGATTAGCAACTTCTCCATGCTCCCCAATGAACAGTTTCACAAGGAATGGGATCGCTTCAGGGAGCTTACAGACCGATGCCCGCACCATGATATCTCGAAGCTGAACCTTGTTCAGAGTTTTTCTGTGGGCTTACACCATAGCTGCAGGGGTTGGTGAATGCATCTTGTGGAGGATCGTATTTTGCCAAGGATGAGGACTAGGTCTGGGCCATCTACGAGGAGATGGTCGAGAACTACACTGTCATGTCTTAGACCCACCTCTACACATAGGGGAAGCCCCAACCACATGCCGAGTCCTATCAGAGGATAGCACAGGTCGATGCCGGTCCCTCTACTTCGTCAGCGGCAGTAGCATAGGCAGAGTCGACAGCCGCTGACATGGGCATCATCAGTGAGAAGCTGGACCGGATCGAGTTGATCGAGAAGAAGCAGTGCCAGGGCATGTCATAGATAGATCAGATGGCACAAATTCTGAGTGACCTAAAGACACATATCATGTGTCTCCAGGAGGTACAGATGGCTTCTCAGCACCATCTTAGGTCACGGGCAGACCCAGGCAGTGATGAATACCCATTCATCACTCATCACTCTTTATTCTTGTATTTTAGCTACAAAAACCTTTGCAAATACATGTAGATATCTGTAAATACAAATAATTACCAAAAAGCATGTATTGTATAAAATTAAATAATTAGCATGTTTTTGTGCAAAAATAAAAGAATAAAGAAGTAAAAGAAAAAGAGGGAGATATTTAGAATAAATATTGAGCGACCTAATCCCAAGGGAGGGCTCAGCATGGGCCTGACTGCCTAAAAGCCAAGTAGAGAGAGATAAGGAAGCTCATGTGTGTAAATATACCTGTAAATAAAATAAAAATATTTTCCTCTTATAAAAATAAAAATAAGTTTGTAAATACTTGTAAATATTTGTAAATACAAAATCAAAATAAAAATAAGAAAAATTAAAAAGAAAATAAAAACATCCTTCCTTGTATATCTATCATGTACATAGAACCACCTTCTATATTTATTTCACCTTGTAAATAAATAAATAAAATACCATAAAAATTTGTATATATTATATTTCTCATAGTGTAAATAAATAAAATAAAAACCATAAAAACAAAAATTAAATAAAAAGAACAAAATTAAAAATCAAAAGAAACATTGTAAATATACCATGTACCTATTTATTTATATCTATTTATTTAACCTTTGTATATAAATAATAAAAATAAAATAAAAATACCTAAATACCTCAAATTTTATTTTGAAAATAAATAAAATATAAAATTGGGATAAAAATGTACAAAAATAATTAATTAAAAATCAAAAATCAAAAATTCAATATTATATATATCTATACATAGCACTATATTGTATATACCTTATTTTTATTTCAAAAAAATAATTAAAAATCACAAAAAAATAATTTAAAATAAAAGGAACATTTTTCATGTTTTGAGTTTTTAGTAATTCGGCCATTTTCTATTTTTAATTGAATTTTCAATTCATTTCCACGTGGCCGCTTCTGACTGGTCTACGGGGGATGTTGACCCCCCGGTCAACTCCCCCCTGGACCACAGACCAGCGGATCCTGTGCCCGGACCCGTTTTCTCCCATTTATCCCCGCTTGACCCGATCATCATTTCACCAAATCCCGGGTCCTAATCACTCTCCATACATCCGGGATCCTCGCCCGACACATTGCCTAGGGGTCCGTGCTTCACCAAGGCGGACCCGACCCTTTCTTCCCGGACCTTCACTCGTATAAAGCATCAGCTCCGGCCGCATTTTCACGCATCTTTGGCTCGTGCATTCTCCACCCTAGGCACTCCATCATCTTCATTTGAGTGACAGCAGTCGGCTGGTGGTGCCGCAGCGAGGAGAGGGTGACCGGACCATCGATCCAGCGACTTAGCACCGCCGTGCGTCGCCACCAGTGTGGTGCTCGAGCCTCGGGCATCGACGACCCTCGAGGATAGAACCCAGAGCTCCGTCAGCTTAAGCCTAGTCGACCTCGTCCATCAGGTATCCCTAGTTCTTCATCTATTTAGCTAATTTCTGTTTAGCCCCAAATCGACCCATCGCCGACGTCCCTCGATTCCGACCACCCTCGCCCACATCTCGACCATCGGATTCGACCATCATCTTCACGCTTCTTCCCCGCACCTTCTCCATCCAACCATTCATCCCAGTTCGCAGAGGAACTGGGATTCGAGCTCCCTCGCCGTCGCACCGCCGAAGCTCGCCCATATCGACGCACCGACCACCCACTTCGCACCTGACCGGGTCGAGGCATTTTGGCCTCGACCCAGCTTGCTCTTTGTGCCAGTTTGCAGGTCAGAGGAGGACCATCTGAGGTCCTCCATCTTCAGCACAGGAGATTCAGCTCCGCCGGTGTCGCATGAGCTCCCTGGAGCTCCGTTGCATCATCGGAGGGCCTCTTCAGACGCGGGAGGTTCAGGCGCATCTTCTCCGATCATCAGCAGTCTCCGAGGAGCTCCCCAGTGCGCACACGAGTCCGGCGAAACTCGCCGGCGACGAGTTCTTGGAGCATCCTCCGCGTCCGTCCGATCACTCCCTTCGCTCCAGATTCACATCGAGCCGTCCATTTGAGGAGCAGCAGCATCCGTTCGATCGTCAGAGGGAGGATCTGGACCGTCAGATCAGCGAGGGTTAGCCACGGTGCACAGCAACCGTCGATCTTCCACGTGGCTTGCTCTCGACCGTCAGATCCGAGCCGCAGCACTTCGTTGAGGCGCCGTCGTTCCCAACCGTTCGATCGGCTACGTGGAGCCACCTCCACCCTCGGATAATAAGTGGGGTAATATCACTTAGGCCCCCTTCCCTTTTGTTTTTAGCAGATAGTCCTGTAAATATTTTAGAGCTTTTATTTTAGTTTGGTAAATTGCATAGAGGACCTTGTTATTTATCTTAATTGCACTTATACCCCTGTACGTTGTGGGACACGTGCTTCGACACGTGATTTCTTGGGGTAATTGCATGTATGGGCCTGATGTTTTAAGGTGTTCATGAATGAAAATATATTTTTAGTATTTGCACATATACCCCTGCGAACGTTTTATTTCCACATGTGTTGGATATCATGGGTATTTTATACTTTCACCCCTGGACTTTTAGTACGTGTTACTAATTAGTCCAGGAACTTAAGTTTTATTACCAAAAGGTCCCTGAGTGCCCAGGTCATGCGCTTGGCGCGTGAGATCTTGGAAATTTTGCACCGGACCCCCTGGGTTTCTTGGATTGTTACTTTTAGGCCCCCAAAGTATATTTTTATGACAAATAGGTCCCTGTGACTGTGGGCTTGTATTTGTTGTAAATAAAAAATCAAATATCATCCAAATTATGTAAAAATTTGACACGTGGCTCCTGCCATTGTGTAGAATTATCACTAAATTTTGGGAAATTTTTGGAGGCCATTTTTATTTTTAAAAATTCAAAAACATCTATTTTTCTTACTTTCCATTTTCAAAATTTCACAAAAAAATTAAAACATCTTCAAAAATTCTAAAAAAAATAGATTTAGTGTGTTTTGTTGTGTTTGATTTTCTGACCAAGTTTGGTCATTTTTGGACTTATAAAATTCATAAAAAGTGAAAACCCTTAAAAATCCATAAAATTCTAGTAATTAAAAGAAAAATAAAAAATTAATAAACTCAACTGCTAAATTTTCCTCTTTGTTTATAGTTTATAGGAAAAATACCTCCAGGTTATTTATAAGCAATTTTATATTTTATTTTGGCCTTAGAAGCCCGGCTGGACATCAACATTTGTTTTCAGTCTTGTTTCATTTTTATAAAATTCTATAAAAATCAGAAAATTGTCAAAAATTCCCCAAAAACATAAAAAAATTATAAATAAACAAAAAAATATTTTTGTTTGAAATTTTGGATTTATTTTGAGTAGTTAAATAATTGTTGATAGTTGCTTGTTTTCTTATTTGTTTATTTTCTTTAATAATATGAAAATAAAAAAATATAAAAATTATTAAAAACCCACCAAAAATACTTTTATTTTATTTGATTTCATGTCTGACTACTTCGTAGGCCGCGAGGCCATCACGTGCTCTCCGAGTTCGACCCTGGGTGTTATACCAGGTTAATCCTTTAGCGAGACCGCTACCTTGAGTTTTCATCGATTTTTGCCTTTGTTTGGTGGTCTGATATTTTTCTTGATTGAGCACTCGAGTGACTGAGGTCGCAACGACCGTTTTTGATTTTTCTACCTTGGTTGCTCGGTTTTGTGTACCAATTAGAATGGCGCCGTTGCCGAGGAGCACGACTTAGTAGTCGGTTTTGATTTTCGTTTTATTTTGTTTTCTTTTTATTTTCACGACTTTCCGCGGCTTTTTATTTTTCTTTTATTTTTTTTATTTTTCTTTTCTTTTATTTTTTATTTTTATTTTTGTTTTTTTTTGCTTTTGTTTGTCTACTTTATTTCTATTTCTGCACTTATGCCCTGTTTACTTTCTTGCCTTTAGTTGCTTTATTTTATTTGGTATTTGACACTTTTCTATTGTCTTGTGAGGGCCTTAGGACCGAGGCGGCGACTCTCGAGAAGCCGGCGCAACCGCGGTGATCGGAGGCGGCTCCCTTCTACACGGAGTCGCAAGAGAGCGTGAGAGAGTAGCTGAGTGATAGAGGATTAGCTTAGATTAGATTAGACTTTATTTCAGCTATTTGAATTGTTGTAATAATACAGGGACAGCAGGACACTCGGACTTCTTAGACACTCTCGGGTCTGTTTCGTCGAGCACCGATGTGCTCGAGGGACCCATTAGCTAGTTCAGTTTTCTTCGCGGCTTTTTACGTGGCTTTTGTTTTCACTGCCTTTTCCGGTTTCTCGCGGTTTTCTCGAGCCCCTAACCTTAGGATTTTCTATTTGATTGTGATGTAATTCATAGGATCCAAACACCCTAATACATTTACCTGTTCCTATAGTTCGGTAATTGGACCTATTAATAAAAGATTAATAAAAATAGTTGACTCGCTTCCTTCGAGCCTACGTGCCGCAGCCCGCCCTGCCAAGCGCTGCTCCTGAACCCGATTTGTCGGGAGGAGGAGGGGTGGACCGAGACCGGACCCTTTTGATCGGAGGCTGGTGATCAGCTAGACTATTCTTTCGAGTAGAAATTGCTATTTAGGGACTCGGTTTTCCGCTAGCACCATTTAGGTAGTTTCTTTTCTGTCTTTCAATTCTGCGCGGATCATCTTGCATGTAGACTGCTGGAGTCAGGTACGCATTTCTTACTCTGCATGCATCATTGATTTCATCGCGCATCGGCTTTTTCGTCTTCTCCCCCTGTTTTGGAATCAATAACCAGGAGAACCGACAAATTCGTTAGGCGTTTTTGCTTTTATTGAAAAATATCTAAAAAAGAAAAATCATAAAATTGGGACTGCTAACACTATTGACCCTAAAAGACACCTCACTTAAAAATTTATCTTGGGGAGAGCAACCCCCTCCTTGTCTGGTTTGCTTGTGCGAGAGAGTGACCCCGAACACTAGGTAGAGCCCTCTGATATTATTCTCGACTGATTACCGGCTCTTTCTATACAGGACAGTCGGTTGAGAAAATATTGGGTATCCCAACAGGTCACGTAATCGCTCTGCTATCCTGACTGATCACCAAAATAAAATTGACAAGATAATTGATTGAGCCTTTACGGTCTTCAGCTCGCGTTACGTTGGTGAATTGGGGGTTTGCTTGTGATCGTAATTATTTCCAGATCTCATCCGCACTACTCGCCACATCAAGATGATGGGCAGACGATCTCTTAGGCAGCCTCTGGCTGCACCGCTTTTAGGCGCGTCTACCCGCTCATCTAGGTTGGTTCGCGAGAGCCGAGACCCGCTCTCCGAACCCGAGTATGACTCCACTCTGTTCCCCCTCGATCCCCCTTCTTCTGAGACCGAGATACCCGTGCCAGAGGAGAGACAAACAGATGATTTATCGGCACCTGAGTTTTGGATGTTTTGATTTTGCAGAGACTATGGCCGGCAGTTCTGATGATCACACCAGAGGTCCGCAACATGAGCATTTCATTCTGGACCAGGGTGCGATCAACTCCACCCTGATCGCCTCCCTCGAGATAGTTCAGCAGCAGCTGAGAAATCAGGGCGCATTCATATTGGATATGAGGCGCGAGATGGACCAGTTGAGAGCAGACCGAGAGCAGCGTAGAGACGGGCCGAGGATACCCGATGAGGCCGCGGCAGCTGCCGCAGCAGCCGCAACAACCGCAACAACCGCAGCAGATCCACCGAGACCGATGCGGGAGTTACATAACCTTGGATCGACACTGATGCATCATTGGGTTGTTCTACCAGCCATCGTGGGGGACTTCAAGTTCCCCCTGAACACTTTGCAGCTCCTCCCCCGATTCCACGGGCTCGCCATTGAGGAGCCCCATCTCCACCTTCAGGAGTTTCTGATGATCTGCAGCACAGTCCACGACAGACAGGTGGACGAGGATATCATATGGATGATTGCCTTCCCCTTCTCCTTAGCAGACAGAGCAGCCACCTGGCTGAAGCATCTGGGGAAGTTCGTCTACACCTGGGAGCAGCTCCACACCGAGTACTTGCATAAGTACTATCCACTCGGGCGGACAAACGCTGCTAGAGCCCTGATCAGCAACTTCTCTATTCTCCCCAACGAGCAGTTTCACGAGGCATGGGAGAGGTTTCGAGAGCTGACCGACAGATGCCTGCACCATGACATTTCCAAGCCAAACCTTGTTCAGAGCTTTTTCAGCGGGCTGACACCAGAGCTTCAGGGCTTGGTGAACGCTTCTTGTGGTGGGTCCTACTTCGCCAAGGATCACGATCAGGTCTGGTCCATCTACGAGGAGATGGCCGAGAACTACATGGTAATGTCACAAACCCGATTGTACACTCAGGGCAGACCCCAGCAGCCACAGACCGTGCAGTACTAGAGGATAGCACGGGTCGACGCCGGTCCTTCCAGTTCGTCCGCGGCAACAGCACAGGCAGAGAGTACAACCGCAGACATGGGGATTATCAGCGAGAAGCTGGACCAGATGGAGATTACCGAGACAGGCAGATGGAGCAGATGGCACAGACTCTGAGTGACCTGAAGACACAGCTCATGTGTCTCCAGGAGGCACAGACGGCTTCACAGCCCCGTCTTCAGGCACGAGGCGATCCGAGTAGCTCCGGCAGCTCGTCCCAGCGCTCCAGCTCCCACCAGCAGCCTAGACTGGTTCACCTTGTATAGGCGGAGCTGTACCAGCTGCCGCAGCCCACCTACCAGTCACCGCCGTCTCCAGACATGCAGATGGTGGTATACCAGCCGGATCAGCCTCTGGTAGTGCTCCCGCCACCCCAGTACGATGCAGAGCCGTTGATGGATGTCAACGGGATTTGGTACGACCGTCCCCAGCCCGGTATCCGACGAGATCATCCCGGATTCTGTTGGGCGGCCGGAGGTGCCCAGCCCCAGCAGCAGCCGTTAGGTCAAGGTGGCTAGTACAGCCATCAGAGGGAGCACCAGCAGCAGCAGCCCCCAGTGTACCCACAACAACAGCCACATCAGTCACAGTCCTATGGTCCTCGTCCCTATCAGCAGGGACAGTCTTGGAGGCGTGATCAGCCTCATCAGCCGCAGCATCAGCCACATTATTACCCCTCTCAGCCACAGCACCAACAGCCTCACTACCAGAGAGGCTACCCGTCGGGTTCTCATGGGCCATCCTATGAGAGCCCCGCCTTGGACGACATAGCCCGCCTTCTCACAGATCAGCAGGCTACTTTTCGACGGGAGAAGGATGAGTTCCGCCAGGAGATGCGGGACATAGTGAGAGGGAAGGCCGCCATCCCTGCCCAGATTGAGCCGAATCCCAACAACCTGAAGAGGAAATCTGAGCAGGTAGCTTGTACTGAGTATGCCACTCCGAGTGATACTTTTGGTGATATGTCTGCATATCTTTTTTATACTGATTTTTTCACACTTAGGAGCGGTAGGATGCCAGCAGGCGGCGCCTCGTCTGAGCGACACCCTGAGGATACATCCAGAGCACCAGGCGAGGAGGAGAACGGTACTGAGGCCGCTAGAGATGATGATGGTGGTACTGATGCCACCATGGATGCTGATCCCACCGGTGGTACTGAGGCCGCCGTTTCACCAGTTGGAGGAGGTGGTACTGAGGCCACCCATGTTGTCGAGCCAGAGCGTGGTACTGAGGCCGCCCTTCTACCAACCAATGGTGGTGCTGATGCCACCAGTTCTTCTGAGATTCCTGTTATTTTTCCTTTAGCTGATGTATCTCGGAACACTTCTGGAAATAAAGGAAAGGGTTTATTTTCTTCTGGTCCCACTGTGGTGCATGATGTATGTGTGGATCCGACCGTCGAGCCGACTCGACCCTTTCCTAGTCCTTCATCTGAGAAGGACCCTGTGATCCCCTTCCCTAGAGCCCTTCAGATGGGGAAGGGGAAGAAAAATGAAAATCCAAAAAAGAGGCAGCAGGAAGAGTTCAGCCAGCAGATGATAGATCGTTTCCATATTCAGCTGACTCTTCAGGAGGCTTTGCAGCACATCCCTCTACTCCAGCATTCGCTTAGAGACATGACTACAGTCAGGAGGAAGAGGAGGAACCACCATTCAGAGATTCATGTGCTGACGAGAGCCACTTGTTTCGCGATCCAGAATCGTCTGCGGGCCAAGAGGCCAGATTCAGGAGCCCCATAAGTCAGATGCCATATCAGTGAGCTGAGGTTCGACCGTACTCTATTAGAAAGCGGATCGTCAATCAACCTACTTCCGGCATCCCTTCTCGACCGCTTCGAGCTGGGCACTCTTAGACAGAGCAGGACAGTCCTTCAGTTTGATGATCGATCTGTCAAGAGTCCGAAGGGGTTTCTTAGAGACGTTGTCGTCACGATTCAGGGCCTACAATTCCTCGTGGACTTCGTAGTGTTGGACATGAAGATCCCTGATTTAGTGACCAATACCCCCATCATTCTCGGTCGCCCGTTCTTGGCCACAACCAAGGCAGTGACTGACCATGATAGCGGGAAGGTATACTTTCGCGTCGAGGGCGAAAGTGTACAAATAGAGACGGTCGAGGACAGCAGAGCCAGAGACAGAGCATGCTCAGAGACAACTTCAGATACAGAGCAGATGACAGATGCCGGGCTAGATATCCACCAGGACTGCGACTTTGTGATTACAGATGATGAGGCAGTTTGGGCAGGCCCAGCAGCACAGGCCATCCTCTCACATTTAGATTCCGCTGATGCAGAGACGACATCAGAGGAGATCTTGGAGAGTGCATTCCTGGTCCAGGATACTTTTGAGGCAGCAGAGCCGGTTCTCGACCACAAGACTGATTTTTGTGATGATGGTGGTACTGAGGCTACCTTAGATGACACAGATCCCTCGGAGTCAGATTTTGACTGGGCAGATTGTGATGATTACATGCTAGATCTGACTTCACCTGAGCCTGCAGATAGGGAGGAGGTAGATGCCGAGCAGAGCAGAGACAATCCATCAGGGCAGCCTTCTCCAGTTTTAGAGAGTGACAAAGAGTTTCAGTTCTCCCATGCGGATTTGGCAGCCTACACGCAGAGTTTTCAGAGGCCAGATCCACCAGCACCCAGTTGTCCAGAGCTGAAGCCACTTCCTGCGTCGCTGAAGTATAGGTTCCTTACGGGTGAGCATGAGATGTACCCAGTCATTATCTCCGCCGATTTGACTGGAGAGCAGGAATCCCATTTGATGGGGGGTTCTTGAAAAGAACCGCAAGGCGATAGGAAGGAGCGTGATGTGCCAAAATTCTACTGATCTGGATCAGGTAAAAATATCACACTCTGGTCATTGCGACCCGGATCGATAGAAACCTCGGCTCAATCAAGAAAAATAGGGATCAGACCACCAAAATAGGATAAAAATCAAATAAAAATAATAGCGGTCCTGGCTATTGGATTAGCCTGGTATAGCGACCAGGGTCGGACTCAAGGAGCACGTGATGGCCTCGCGGTCTACGAAGTAGTCTAAAAGAAAAATAAAATGAAATAAAATGTTTTTTGGTGGATTTTTAATGTTTTTAATTTTTTGGATTTTTAATTTAATTAAGAAAATAGAAAAGCAAAAAATCAAGCAACTACAAACAATTATTTAACTACTCAAAAATCACCCAAAAATTCAAACAGAAATGTTTTTATGCCTTATATATTTTTTTACTATTTTTGGTTAATTTTTGGTAATTTTCTGATTTTTATTGAATTTTCTAAAAATAAAACAAGATAAGAAAAGGGTGCTGCTGTCCAGTCAGACTTGGAGGGCCAAATTAAAATGCAAAATGCCCTATCAAGGTCTGAAGGTAATTTGCCTATAAAGTAGAAAATGCAAGGAAAATTTAGGCACCAGAATTATTAATTTTTGATTTTTCTTTTAATTATTAGAAGTTTTATGGGTTTTAGGGGTTTTGTAATTTTTATAGGTTTTATAAATCCAAAAATGACCTAAATTGGTCAGAAAATCACACAGCACAAAACAAACACTATATAATTTTTTTTGTAATTTTTAGAGGTGTTTTATTATTTTTTTGTGATTTTTAAAGCTAGATAGTAAAGAAAATGTGTGTTTTTGAATTTTTAAAAATATCAAAAAGTATCAAAAATGTCTCCAAAATTTATAGAAAGTTTTACACCATGGCAGGAGCCATGTATCCAATTTTCATCAAATTTGGAGTTGATTTGCTATTTCATTAAAAATCAAAACAAGGGTACAATGCACAGGGACCTATACGCAATTTAGACAAGTTCCAAGGGGTCCGGTGCAAATTCTCCAAGAAACCACACGCGAGCGTGTGACCTGGACACTCAGGGACCTATTTGCAAGAAAACTTAAGTCCCTGGACTATTTAGTAACACGTACTAAAAGTCCAGGGGCATAAGTATAAATTACCCACTATATAAAGCATATGCACAAATTCAACCACTCACAGGGGTATTTCTGCAAATATCAAAAATATAACTTCATTCATTAACACCCTGAAACAATAGGTCCATACATGCAAATACCCCACAAACGCACGTGTCGAAGCACGTGTTCCACTACAAACAGGGGTATAAAAGTAAATACAGGAAACGACAGGGTCCACTATGCAAGTTAACAAACTAAAATAAAGTTCTAAAATATTTACACGACTAAAGCATAACAACTAAAAAGCTAAGGGCCTAATAAGAAATTTACCCTTTATTAAGTCGAGGGCCAGATGCGCGCCACGTGGAGATCGGACGGTCGGGGAAGGGGCGCGGCTAAACAAGGGGTCCTCGGCGCTCATCCAACGGGAGGGGACGTGCAACGTGTAGATCCGACGATCGAGGGGTGTTGGGTCACCTTCGCTGGATGGAGGGTTGAGAGGAGGCCACGTGGAAATCCAACGGTGGCTGCTGGTCTCCTCTTAACCCTGATCGGACGGTCCTCGGGAGATCTGGAGCTGAGGGGCGATCAGACGTCTTTGGAGGATGGACGAAGAACAAGCGGCCGGTGAACTTCGCCGGCCCTGTGCACGCACGGTGTCCCTCCTCGCAGGCTGCTACTGATCGGAGAAGGTTCGCCTTGGCCTCCCGCGTCTAATGGGATCCTTCGATGACGCAACGGAGCTCCGTAGAGCTCAGGCGACGTCGACGGAGGCGGAGCTACTGTTCCAGAAGGTCGAGTCCTCAGATGGACTCGCTTGGACCTGCAAAACAAAGAAACGAGCTCCTGGGTCGAGGGCAAAGTGCCTCGACCCAGTTAGGGGTGGTGAAGGTAGTCGGTGCGGTGGGGCGTGCGAGCTCCGGCGGAGCGACGGTGATGGAACTCGATACCCAGTTCCTGTGCGAACTGGGGTGAATGTATGGGCGAAGAAGGTGCACAGGGGAACGGCGAAGGTGGTGGGCGATTCCGATGGTTGGGATGAAGGCGAGGGTGGTCGGAATCGGAGCTAATCGGCAACGGAACGAATTGGGCGAAAAGCAAAATTAAAGAAATAGAGAAGGAAAGAGAGCTACCTACTGGATGGAGTCGACTGGGGAAGAGCTGGGATGCTCCAGGTCCTTGCCTAGAGGGCCGTCGGTTCTCGAGGCTTAAGCACCACTTCAGGCGGCGCACGGCGGCGCGTAGCTGCCGGATCAGTGGTCCTCCACTCCCTCCTCGCTGCGACACGGCCGTGAGCGAGCTGTCACTCTCGCGGTGGCTGTGGAGGTCCTAGGGTGGCGTGAATCGATCCAAAGATGAGTGAGGAAGGAGGCGGGAGCTCGGACTAAATACTAGTGCAGGTCCGAGAAGAAGAGGTCGGGCAGGGTTCCACGAAGCGCGGATCCCAACGTGGATGAGCGGGCGTGGATCTCAGACGCACGAGGAAGAAGGAGAGCCCGAGATTTACGGATATGGGCGTCAGATCGAGTAGGGAAAAATTCGAGATATCGGGTCGAAGACTAGGATCCGGGGCTCAGTGGTCCTGGGGGGGGGGGGGGAGTTGACCGGGGGGCAACGTCCCCCACGGACCAATCAGGGATGGCCATGTCGAAATGATTTAAAAATTCATTTAAAAATAGAAAATGGCCTATTTAGGAAGAACTTAAAACATGAAAAATGTTTGTTTTATTTTTTTTCTATTTTTTTGTGATTTTTAATTATTTTTTTGAAATAAAAATAAGGTATGTACACTATAGTGCTATACATAGGTATTTACACAATATTGATTTTTCATTTTTGATTTTTAATTAATTATTTTTGTACATTTTTATTCCCATTTTGTATTTTATTTATTTATAGCATAAAATTATGAATAAAAAGGTATTTTTATTTTTTTTATTATTTATTTACAAGGGTTAAATAAATAGATATATATATATTTATATACATGGTATATATACAATATTCTTTTTGGTTTTTAATTTTGTTCTTTTTATTTGATTTTTGTTTTTATGGTTTTTATTTTATTTATTTATACCATAAAATAAGGAGTATATACAATTTTTTAGGGATTTTGATTTATTTATTTACAAGGTTAAATAAATATAAGTGTGGGTTTATATACATGGTGACTATGTACAAGGAATAATATTTTTAGTTTCTTTTTAATTTTTTCTATTTTTATTTTGATTTTGTATTTATAAATATTTACAAATATATACAAGCCCATTTTATTCTATTTTTAGAGGAAAATATTTTTATTATATTTACAGGTATATTTACACACATGAGCTCCCTATCTCTCTCTACTTTGGCTTTTATGCGATCAGGCCCATGCTGAGCCCTCCCTTGGGATTAGGTTGCTCAATATTTATTCTAAATATTTCCCTCGTTTTCTTTTAATTCTTTATTATTTTATTTTTGCACAAAAACATGCTAATTATTACTTTTTACACTATGCATGCTCTTGGGTAATTATTTGTATTTACAAACATATACATGCATTTGCAAAGGTTTTTTTGTAGCTAAAATATAAGAATAAAGAGTGAAGAATGGGTATTCATCACCCCCCTATACTTAACTTTGCTAGTCCCATAGCAAACACGTATTTGAAAAAGAAGTGAAAAAGAGAGAAAAAGAAAAAGAGGAGAATGCACACGGATCAAGGTCGAATATTAAACTTGCCTTCATAAATTGAATTATGGAGCTCGATCAGATCTTTGGATTATTAATGTGTCGGAACCTTATTTGGACTTAAGTTTAAAACTCAACAGCCTCTAAGTTCCACCAATCTATAATCAAGACTCCTCAACAATCCAGATCAGAACAAGTCATCAAACACAAACCCTGAAGACCATGAATCTTTCCTTGTACTGTGAATGTGAAGTATAAGCTCTCCACCTCAGAATTGGCAACTTGACAACCCTCCCCAACAAGGTAACTCTATGACCCCAATCTGGCCACTCTTTCCTCGAGGAGCGGGGTATTCCCTTCTAAGTTCAAGTTCAACCGGCTCAAGAAGAGAGGGAAGAAGAGAATGGACAATGGCCAGTGTAGCTATGTATCCTTGGGAGCTCAACCAGTGTAGCCAAGTCTCCCTGCTGCAAGATACATAAGGTGGGACATGAATCTCAAGCTTTGCTTATTGCACTATATACATACTCCGGTGGGATTATCATTTTCTATCAGACCCACCACTTTTTTGGAGTTATTTTCTTTTTGCATTTTTTTTTCAAATGCATCTATACAACATATACGTGTGCAGCATATATACAAGGAGTTTTCCCTCTTGAGCCAATAGACTATCCCTCTTTTGAAGCATTATTGCAACCCACAACTCCCGTCGTTAGACCTCATGGCAACCAAACCAAGTTGAGACGCACTTCCTTCACTAAAAGAAGAAGAGAGGTTCCGCCTAGAAGTACTACCCTCATATGCTACCCCAAGTCAAGGAAGATTGCCTCCTCACCACCTCATCCGTAGAGAGCTCGGTGCTAAGTGCGGTGTCCAAGTAAAGCCATTGTCCATATGAGTCATGTGTATGTTGTTAAGTGCTCTACTTAGGCTCATTGAGATGACATGTGATCATAGCCTAGTGGACTCAAAGAATTAAGTCACCATGGACCTGAAAAGCCTTAACCCTAAGCCCTATAAGGTTCCTCTTAGAAATTAGGTGGATTAAGATCTTAATCAAGCTCCATTTCCCAATTTAATTCCAGGCTAGTTTAAACGTCAACTATAATCTAGGAAAAACTATATACATATACACAAAGATGCTATTTACACAATATTTACAAACATGCAAGAATTTTTGAAAAATGTTTTGAAATCATGAATGGATGAATGCATGAATGCAAGTTTTGCAAAATATTTACACACATTTACACAAGATTTTTGCAAACTTTTGCTTTTCAAAACATTTTGGAAAAATTTTGTACTATATACATAATTTTGATATGAAAATATTTACACAAACTTTACACAAAAAGATTTTGAAAACATTTTTACAAAAATAAATTGTACACTAGCTATGTATGTGCAATAAAAGAATTATTATTTACAGAATTTTTTTTAATTTTTGTGGTTTTTATGTTTTTAGCCATTTTTATTTATTAACACACTCACACAAAGTACGAGTTATGGCTAACGTATATATGAAATATATACACCCCCCTATACTTAGCCCGAACGATGTCCTCAGAGTCAAGAGCGATGAAGAAGACATAACTCGTGCTTAGTATAGGGAAGTGAAAAGGAAGGCTATATACAAAGACGAATGAATGAATAGAAGGTTAAGAGGGTCTCGGCTTTTCCCCCTATACTTAGGATCAAATAATCCTAAGTATAGCAGACTGTACACAAAGGGAAAACCGAGTGGCTAATGTACAGGGTCTACCCCCTATACTTAGGGTAAATATCCCTAAGTATAGGCAGCAAAACAGGGATAGAAAGAATCAAAAGAAGTACCCAAAGGTCCTACATCCCCCCTATACTTAGGGTAAAGTGCACCCTAAGTATAGCATAATCAAAGGATGAAGAAATGGATGTGGGACTAAAGAATGTAATGATATGGACATCTGGATCTATACAGGTCGGAAGAACAGTGATAATCAGGCGTGAGATACAATAGATATGAGTCAAGAGACCACATCTCACGCGAAATGAATAGGGCAACATCAACGACCCGCGGCTCATGATCTAGAAATGGCTTGAGCCGCTGGCCGTTCACTCGAAAGGTACTCTCAGAAGACAACTCGGATATGTCAAATGCTACTATTGTCGTGTACCTTTCTCACAAGATATGGGCCCTTCCATTTGCTCTGTAGCTTCCCTGGAAATAGGCGAAGCCTAGCATCAAATGGCCATACTCTCTGTCCAGGCTCAAAATGCTTGTGGCTGATGTGAGAATCATGCCACTCCTTCACTCTCTCCTTGTACTGTAGGCTGTTTGAGAAGGCGGTATCTCTAAGCTCCTCCAAGGCTGCTAACTTTGCCCTCCTCTGGTCTCCTACACTATCTGGATCAACAAGTATCTCAGTGACTGCCAAAAGTGACATGTGTCTCAGCTCAACAGGTAAATGGCACGGCTTGCCATATACGAGGCGAAAGGGAGATGTACCCAATGGTGTCTTGAAAGACGTCCTATATGCCCACAAGACCGAGTCCAAAAGCTGTGACCAATCCTTTCGGTCAGGGTGGATGACTTTCTGCAAAATAGTCTTGATCTCCCTGTTCGACACCTCGGCTAGACCATTCGTCTGTGGATGGTATGGAGTGGCAACTCGATGGTCTATGCCGAACTCGCTAGCAAGGGCCTTCACCTGGTCGTTGATGAAATGAGACCCCCCATCTGAAATCAATACTCGAGGTACCCCGAACCGCGTGATGATGTGCTTTCTAAAAAATATGCAAATTGTCCTGGCATCAGCGGCTCGGGCGGGGATGGCCTCAACCCAACGACTCAAATAATCGACGGCCAACAGAATGTACTCAAATCTCTGACTCTTAGGGAATGGACCCATGAAATCGATGCCCCATGCGTCATAAACCTCACAGAAGTGAATGGGCTGCATCGGCATCATATCACGCTGTCCACAAGTGCCCATCCTCTGACAGTCAGTACACCTCTTCACGAACTCATCAGAGTCCTTAAAGAGGGTAGGCCACCACAAGCCGGATTGGAGCACTTTCTGTGCCGTTCTCCTCCCAGAGTGATGTACTCCTGCCTCAAGCTTGTGGCAGTAAGTGAGGACACTATGGTGCTCCTCCCGAGGAATGCACCTACGCCAGAAGCTATCCCCTCCTTCGTGGTAAAGGATGGGATCCTCCCAGTGGTAGGACTTGGCCTTCGCGAGGAAGGTCTCAAGCCTCTGCTTGGGCCAACCTTATGGGACTTTCTTAGCAACAAGAAAGTTCACAATATCGGCATATCACGGGAGGGAGGCAATATCAAGGATCACCTCATCTGGGAAGGTCTCACAAATCGGGTCAATCTGCTCATAATCCTCAAGATGCTCTAATCGGGAGAGATGATCCGCCACCACATTCTTGACTCCAGGCTTATCCTTGATCTCAATGTCGAACTCCTGGAGTAGAAGGATCCATCTAGTCAGTCTGGCCTTGGCATCCTTCTTTTCCATGAGGTATCGGATGGCAGTGTGATCAGTAAACAGGGTCACTCTAGATTCAATAATGAACGATCTGAACTTATCTAGGGCGAACACTACGGCTAGCATCTCCTTCTCTGTGACTGTGTAGTTCCGCTGCGCAGAATCCAATGTGCGGCTAGCGTAGTGGATAACAAATGGGACTCCATCCCTCCTCTGTCCCAGCACGGCCCCTACGGCAAAATCGGAGGCATCCGTCATGGTCTTGAATGGGAGAGACCAATCAGGCGGTTGGAGAACTTGAGCCTCAATAACACAGCTTGAGAGTCTTAAATGACGAAAGACACTTGTCATCGACAAGGAACTCGGTGTCTTTCGTCAGCAGGTCAGTCAACGGCCGGGCAATCCTACTGAAATCATGAATGAATCGTCGGTAGAAACCGACGTACCCCAGGAATAACCGTAACTCCCGCAAATTGGACGGTGGTGTGAGTTTTCTAATGACATCTACCTTGGCCAGATCAACCTCCATGCCCCTGTTGGAGATGACGTGGCCAAGCACGTCCCTTGAGTCACCATGAAGTGACTCTTCTCCCAAAATAACACCAAGTGAACCTCTATACATCGCTGAAGTACTCGGTCTAGGTAGTCAAGACAGGAGTCGAATCCATCGCCGTAAACCGAGAAATCATCCATGAAGACCTCCAAGCACTCCCCTACCATGTCCGAAAAGATCGACAGCATGCATCTCTGAAAAGTCGCAGGGGCATTGCATAGCCCAAATGGCATGCGTCGGAAGGCGTATGTGCCGAAGGGACAGGTAAAGGTGGTCTTGTCCTAGTCCTCAGGAGCGATGGCCACCTGATTGTAGCCCGAGTACCCATCCAGAAAACAGTAATGGCTCTTCCCCGCCAGTCTCTCAATGATCTGATCTATAAAGGGCAGGGGGAAATGATCCTTCTTGGTGGCCTGGTTGAGTCTCCTGTAGTCAACGCAGACCCGCCAAGAAGTGGGTACCCGTGTAGCAATCTCCTCTCCAGACTAACTGACCACTGTAGTGATGCCCGTCTTCTTGGGCACCACATGCAAAGGGCTGACCTACTTGGAGTCGGAGATGGGGTAGATAAAATCGGCGCTCCACCATTTCGATATCTCCTTCATGACAACCTCTCTCAGATTCGGGTTCAGCCGCCGCTGGAACTCACGCGACGGCTTCGCCTCATCCTCGAGATAGATATGGTGGGAGCATAGGGCCGTACTTATCCCCTAGAGATCTGCTACGCTCCATCCAATCGCCTTGCGGTTCTTTTCAAGAATCCCCATCAGACGAGATTCTTACTCTCCAGTCAAATCGGTGGAGATGATGACTAGGTACATCTCAGGCTCACCCGCAAGGAATCTATACTTCAGTGATGTGGGAAGCAGCTTCAGCTCTGGACAACTGGGTGCTGGTGGATCTGGCCTCTGAAAAGTCTGCGTGAACGCTGCCAAATCTGCATGGGAGAACTGAAACTCTCTATCACTCTCAAAAACTAGAGAAGGCTGCCCTACTGGGTTGTCTCTACTCTGCTCGACATTCACCTCCTCTCTATCTGCAGGCTCAGTGGGAGTCAGGTCTGGCATGTAATCGTCACAATCTGCCCAATCAGAATCTGACTCCGAGGGATCTACATCATCCAAGGTGGCATCAGCACCACCATCATCACAAGAATCTGTCTCACGGTCGAGAACCAGCTCTACTTCCTCTGAAGTATCCTGGACCAGGGATGTGCTCTCCAAGCTCTCCTCTGCTGTCGTCTCTGCATTAGTGGAATCTGAAAATGAGAGGATGGCCTGTGCTGCTGGGTCTGTCCAAACTGCCTCATCGTCTGTCATCACAAAGTCACAGTCCTGGTGGATGTCTAGCCCGGCATCTGTCAGCTGCTCTGTGTCTGAAGTCGTCTCTGAGCATGCTCTGTCTCTGGCTCGGCTGTCCTCGACCGTCTCTATTTGTACACTTTCGCCCTCGATGCGAAAGTATACCTTCCCGCTATCATGGTCAGTCACTGCCTTGGCTGTGGCCAAGAACGGGCGACCGAGAATGATGGGGGTATCGGTCACTGTATCAGGTATCTCCATGTCCAACACTACGAAGTCCACGAGGAATTGCAGGCCCTGAATCGTGACGACAACGTCTCGCAACAACCCCTTCAGCCTCTTGACAGATCGATCAGCAAACTGAAGGGCTGTCCTGCTTTGTCTAAGAGTGCCCAACTTGAAGCAGTCGAGAAGGGCTGCCGGAAGGAGGTTGATCGACGATCCGCTGTCTAGTAGAGTACGGTTGAATCTTTGCTCTCTGATGTGGCATCTGACATATGGGACTCCGGAATCTGGCCTCTTGGTCGGCAGACGGTTCTGGATCGTGAAACAAGTGGCTTTCGTCAGCACATGAATATCTGAGTGGTGGTTCCTCCTCTTCCTCTTGACTGTAGTCCTGTCTCTAAGGGAATGCTGAAGAAGAGGGATATGCTGCAAAGCCTCCTGAAGAGTCAGCTGAATGTGAAACCGATCTATCATCTGCTGGCTGAACTCTTCCTGATCTCTCTTTTTTGGATTTCCCTTTTTCTTCCCCTTCCCCATCTGAAGGGCTCTAGGGAAGGGGATCACAGGGTCCTTCTCAGATGAAGGACTAGGAAAGGGTCTAGACGGTTCGATGACCGGATCCACACATACATCATGCACCACAGTGGGACCAGAAGAAAATAAACCCTTTCCTTTATTCACAGAAGTGTTCCGAGATACATCAGTAACAACAGGAAAAACAACAGGAATCTCAGAAGACTTGGTGGCATCAGCACCACCATCAGCTGGAAGACTCGCGGCCTCAACACCGCGCTCTGGCTCGGCATCCTGGGTGGCCTCAGTACCACCTCCTCCAACGGGTGAAACGGCAGCCTCAGTACCACCGGTGGGATTAGCATCCATGGTGGCATCAGTACCACCGTCATCATCTCTAGCGGCCTCAGTACCACTATCCTCCTCGCCTGGCGCTCTAGGTGTATCCTCAAGGTGTCGCTCAGACGAGTCGCCGCCTGCTGGCATCCTATCGCTCCTAAGTGTGACAAAATCAGTATCAAAAAGATATGCAGACATATCACCAAATGCATCACTAGGAGTGGCATACTCAGTACAAGCTACTTGCTCAGATTTCCTCATCAGGTTGTTGGGATTCGGCTCAATCTAGGCAGGGATGGCAGCCTTCCCTCTCACGATGTCCCGCATCTCCTGGCGGAACTCGTCCATCTCCCATCGAAAAGTAGCCTGCTGATCTGTGAGAAGGCGGGCTATATCATCCAAGGCGGGGCTCTCATGGGAGCCCGACGGGTAGCCTCTCTGGTAGTGAGGCTGCTGGAACTGCTGCTGTGGTTGAGAGGGGTAAGTGTGTGGCTGATGCTGCGGCTGGTGAGGCTGCTCACGCCTCCAAGGTTCTCCCTGCTGATAGGGATGAGGACCATACTGTGATTGTTGCTGCTGTGGCTGTGGGTACACTGGGGGCTGCTGTTGCTGGTGCTCTCTCTGATGGCTGTACTAGCCACCCTGTCCTGACGGCTGTTGCTGGGGCTGGGTACCTCTGGTCCCCCAATGGAATCCGGGATGGTCTCGTCGGATATCGGGCTAGGGGCGGTCATATCAAATCCCGTTGACATCCATCAACGGCTCTGCATCGTACTGGGGTGGCGGGAGCACTGCCAGATGCTGATCCGGCTGATATACCACCATCTGCAAGTTTGGAGATGGTGGTGTCTGGTAGGTGGGCTGCTGCAGCTGGTACGGCTCCGCCTGTACAAGGTGAACCTGTCTAGGCTGCTGGTGAGAGCTGGAGCGTTGGGACGAGCTACTGCTGCTGCTGGGATCGCCTCGTGCCTGAAGACGGGACTGGGAAGCCGTCTGTGCCTCCTGGAGACACATGAGATGTGTCTTCAGGTCACTCAGAGTCTGTGCCATCTGCTCCATCTGCGTGATGCCCTGACACTGCTTCTTCTCTATAATCTCCATCCGGTCCAGTTTCTCGCTGATGATCCCCATGTCCGCGACTGAGGACTCTGCCTGTGCTGCTGCTACCGTGGACGAACTGGAAGGACCGGCGTCGACCCGTGCTATCCTCTGGTACTGCACGGTCTGTGGCTGCTGGGGTCTGCCCTGAGTATATAACCGGGTCTGGGACATCACTATATATTTCTCAGCCATCTCCTCGTAGATGGCCCAGACCTGGTCGTGATCCTTGGCGAAGTAAGACCCGCCACAAGAAGCATTCACCAAGCCCTGCAGCTCTGGTGTCAGCCCGCTGAAAAAGCTCTGAACAAGGTTCGGCTTGGAAATGTCGTGGTGCGGGCATCTGTCTGTCAGCTCTCTGAACCTCTCCCATGCCTCATGAAACTGCTCGTTGGGGAGCATGGAGAAGTTGTTGATCAGGGCTCTAGCGGCATTGGTCCGCCCGAGTGGGTAGTACTTATGCAAGTACTCGGTACGGAGCTGCTCCCAAGTGTAGACAAACTTCCCCAGATGTTTCAGCCAGGTGGCTGCTCTGTCTGCTAAGGAGAAGGAAAAGGCAATCATCCTGATGGTGTCCTGGTCCACCTGACGGTCGTGGATGGTGCTGCAAATCATCAGAAACTCCTGGAGGTGGAGATGGGGCTCCTCTGTGGCGAGCCCATGGAAACGGGGGAGGAGCTGCAAAGTGTTCGGGGGGAACTTGAAGTCCCCCATGATAGCTGGTAGGACAACCCAGTGAAGCATCAGGGTCGATCCGGGGTTGTGCAACTCCCGCATCGGTCTCATCTGGCTGCGGCTGCTGCTGCTGCCTCATCTGGGACCCTCGGCCCGTCTCTACGCTGCTCTCGCTCTGCTCTCATCTCCTCCATCTCGTGCCTCATATCTAGTATGAATGCTCCCTGATCCCTCAACTGCTGCTGCACTGTCTCGAGGGAGGCGATCAGGGTGGAGTTGATCGCACCCTGGTCCAGAACAAAATGCTCGGGTTGTGGACCTCTACTGCGATCATCGGAACTGCCGACCATAGTCTCTGCAAAATCAAACGATCCAAACTCAGGTGCCGATAAATCTGAAAGTCTCTCCTCTGGCACTGGTCTCTCAGAACCTAAAGAAAGGGGGTCGAGGGGGAACAGGGTGGAATCATACTCAGGTTCGGAGAGCGGGTCTCGGCTCTCGCGAACCAACCTAGATGAGCGGGTAGACGCACCCGAAAGCGGTGCAACCAGTGGCTGCCTAAGAGATCGTCTACCCATCATCTTGACGTGGCGAGTAAGGCGGATGAGATCTGGAAAAACTATGATCACAAGCAAACCCCAGTTCACCAACGCAACGCGAGCTGAAGACCATGAAAGCTCGGTCAATTAATCTTGTCAATTTTATTTTGGTGAATAATCAAGATATCAGAGCGATTACGTGACCTGTTGGGATACCCGATACTTTCCCAACCGACTGTCCCGCACAGAAGAGTCGGTAATCAGTCGAGAAGAGTATCGGAGGGCTCTACATAGTGTTCGGGGTCACTCTCTCGCACAATCAAACCAATCAATGAGGGGGTTGCTCTCCCCAAGACAGATTTTTAAGTCAAGTGTCTTTTAGGATCAATAGTTTTAGCAGTCCCAATTTTATGGTTTTTCTTTTTAGGTATTTTTCAATAAAAGCAAAAATGCCTAATGAATTTTTCGGTTCTCCTGATTATTAAGTCAAAAACAGGGGGAGAAGACGAAAAAACCGATGCACGATGAAATCAATGATGCATGCAGAGTAAAAGATGCGTACCTGACTCCAGCAGTCTACATGCAATATGATCCGCGCAGAATTGAAAGACAGAAAATAAACTACCTAAATGGTGCAGCGGGAAAAACCGAGTCCCTAAATAGCAACTTCTACTCGAAAGAATCGTCTAGCTGGTCACCAATCTCCGATCCAAAGAGTCCGGTCTCGGTCTACCCCTCCTCCTCCCGATAAATCGGGTTCAGGAGCAGCGCTTGGCAAGGCAGGATGCGGCACGTAGGCTCGAAGGAAGTGAGTCAGCTATTTTTATTAATCTTTTATTAATAGGTCCAATTACCGAACTATAGGCACAAGCAGATAATTAGGTATTTGGATCCTACTAATTACGGCACAATTAACAGAAATTCCTAAGTCTAGGGGCTCGATAAAAACCGCGTGAAACCGGAAAAGGCAGCGAAAAACTAAAACCGCGTAAAAAGCCGCGAAAGAACTAAGGGTCCCCCGAGCACACCGGTGCTCGGCAAAACAGACCCGAAAAAGTCTCAAGTCCAAGTCCTGTTGTCCCTGTATTATTACAACAATTCAAAAGTTGCTGAAATAAAACCTAACTACTCCTCCCCCACTCAGCTGCTCCTCACGCTCTCCTGCGGCTCCGTGCAGAAGGGAGCCGCCTCTGAATCCCGCCGTTGCGCCGGCTGCTCGAGAGTCGCCGCCTCGGTCCTCGGGCCCTCGCAAGAAAGTAACAGAGTGTCAAATACCAAATAAATCAAAGCAACTAAAGACAGGAAACTAAGCAGGGGTATATGTGCAAAAAGAGCAAATAAAAATAAACAAGCAAAATCAAATGAAAACAAAAACAAAAATAAGCAAAAATAAAAGAAAATAAAATAAAATAAAAACAAAACAAAAAGCCGCGAAAAGCCACGGACTCAGAAAGAGCCGCGGAAGGCCGCGAAAAAGAAAAGAAAATAAAAATAAAACTACTAAGTCGTGCTCCCCGGCAACGATGCCATTCTGATGTGCCAAAATTCTACTGATCCGGATCAGGTAAAAATATCACACTCGGGTCGTTGCGACCCAGATCGATAGAAACCTCGTCTCAATCAAGAAAAATAGGGATCAGACCACCAAAATAGGATAAAAATCAAATAAAAATAATATCGGTCCTGGCTATTGGATTAGCCTGGTATAGTGACCAGGGTCGGACTCAGGGAACACGTGATGGCCTTGTGGCCTACGAAGTAGTCTAAAAGAAAAATAAAATGAAATAAAATGCTTTTTTGGTGGATTTTTAATGTTTTTAATTTTTTTTTGGATTTTTAATTTAATTAAGAAAATAGAAAAGCAATAAATCAAGCAACTACAAACGATTATTTAACTACTCAAAAATCACCCAAAAATTCAAACAAAAATGTTTTTATGCCTTTTATATTTTTTTACTGTTTTTGGTTAATTTTTGGTAATTTTCTGATTTTTATTGAATTTTCTAAAAATAAAACAAGACAAGAAAAGGGTGTTGATGTCCAGTCAGACTTGGAGGGCCAAATTAAAATGCAAAATGGCCTATCAAGGTCTGAAGGTAATTTTCCTGTAAAGTAAAAAATGCAAGGAAAATTTAGGCACCAGAATTATTAATTTTTGATTTTTCTTTTAATTATTAGAATTTTTATGGGTTTTTAGGGGTTTTGTAATTTTTATAGGTTTTATAAATCCAAAAATGACCAAAATTGGTCAGAAAATCAAACAATACAAAACAAACACTATATAATTTTGTCGTAATTTTTAGAGGTGTTTTAATATTGTTTTTGTGATTTTTAAAGCTAGACAATAAAGAAAATGTGTGTTTTTGAATTTTTAAAAATATCAAAAAGTATAAAAAATGTCTCCAAAATTTACAGAAAATTTTACACATGGCATGAGCCATATGTCCAATTTTCATCAAATTTGGAGTTGATTTGCTATTTTATTAAAAATAAAAACGAGGGTATAGTGCATAAGGACCTGTACGCAATTTAGACAAGTTCCAGGGGGTCTGGTGCAAATTCTCCAAGAAAACACGCACGAGGCGCGTGACCTGGGCACTCAGGGACCTATTTGCAAGAAAACTTAAGTCCCTGGACTATTTAGTAACACGTACTAAAAGTCCAGGGGCATAAGTATAAATTACCCACTATATAAAGCACATGCACAAATTCAACCACTCACAGGGGTATTTCTGCAAATATCAAAAATATAACTTCATTCATTAACACCCTGAAATAATAGGTCCATACATGCAAATACCCCACAAACGCACGTGTCGAAGCACGTGTTCCACTACAAACAGGGGTATAAAAGTAAATACAGGAAACGACAGGGTCCTCTATGCAAATTACCAAACTAAAATAAAGTTTCTAAAATATTTACAGGACTAAAACATAACAACTAAAAAGCTAAGGGCCTAAGAAGAAATTTACCCTTTATTAAGTCGAGGGCCAGATGCGCGCCACGTGGAGATCGGACGGTCGGGGAAGGGGCGCGGCTAAACAAGGGGTCCTCGGTGCTCATCCAACGACAGGGGACGCGCCACGTGTAGATCCGACGATCGAGGTGCGCTGGGTCACCTTCGCTGGATGGAGGGTTGAGAGGAGGCCATGTGGAAATCCAACGGTGGCTGCTGGCCTCCTCTTAACCCTGATCGGACGGTCCTCGGGAGATCTGGAGCTGAGGGGCGATCGGACATCTCTGGAGGATGGACGAAGAACAAGTGGCCGGCGAACTTCGCCGGCCCTGTGCACGCACGGTGTCCCTCCTCGCGGGCTGCTAATGATCGGAGAAGGTTCGCCTTGGCCTCCCGCGTCTAATGGGATCCTCCGATGACGCAATGGAGCTCCGTAGAGCTCAGGCGACGTCGGCGGAGGCGGAGCTACTGTTCCAGAAGGTCGAGTCCTCAGATGGACTCGCTTGGACCTGCAAAGCAAAGAAACGAGCTCCTGGGTCGAGGGCAAAGTGCCTCGACCCGGTTAGGGGTGGTGAAGGTGGTCGGTGCGGCGGGGCGTGCGAGCTCCAGCGGAGCGACGGCGATGGAACTCGATACCCAGTTCCTGTGCGAACTGGGGTAAATGGATGGGCGAAGAAGGTGCACGGGGGAACGACGAAGGTGGTGGGCGATTCCGATGGTCGGGACGAAGGCGAGGGTGGTCGGAATCGGAGCTAACCGGCGACGGAACGAATTGGGCGAAAAGCAAAATTAAAGAAATAGAGAAGGAAAGAGAGCTACCTACTGGATGGAGTCGACTGGGGAAGAGCTGGGGATGCTCCACGTCCTTACCTCGAGGGCCGCCGGTGCCCGAGGCTCAAGCACCACCTCCAGGCGGCGCACGGCAGCGCGTAGCTGCCGGATCAGTGGTCATCCACTCCCTCCTCGCTGCGACACGACCGGGAGCGAGCTGTCACTCTCGTGGTGGCTGTGGAGGTCCTAGGGTGGCGTGAATTGATCCAAAGATGAGTGAGAAAGGAGGCGGAGCTCGGACTAAATACTAGTGCAGGTCCGAGAAGAAGAGGTCGGGCAGGGTTCCACGAAGCGCGGATCCCAACGTGGATGAGCGGGCGTGGATCTCGGATGCACGAGGAAGAAGGAGAGCCTGAGATTTGCGGATATGGGCGTCGGATCGAGTCGGGAAAAAGACGAGATATCGGGTCGAAGACTCAGATCTGGGGCTCAGTGGTCCTAGGGGGGGAGTTGACCGGGGGTCAACGTCCCCCGTGGACCAATCAGGGATGGCCATGTAGAAATGATTTAAAAATTCATTTAAAAATAGAAAATGGCCGATTTAGGAAGAACTTAAAACATGAAAAATGTTTGTTTTATTTTTTTCTATTTTTTTGTGATTTTTAATTATTTTTTTGAAATAAAAATAAGGTATGTACACAATAGTGCTATACATAGGTATTTACACAATATTGATTTTTCATTTTTGATTTTAAATTAATTATTTTTGTACATTTTTATTCCCATTTTGTATTTTATTTATTTATAGCATAAAATAGGAATAAAAATGTATTTTTATTTTATTTTTATTATTTATTTACAAGGGTTAAATAAATAGATATATATATTTATATACATGGTATATATACAATATTCTTTTTGGTTTTTAATTTTGTTCTTTTTATTTGATTTTTGTTTTTCTGGTTTTTATTTTATTTATTTACACCATAAATAAGGAGTATATACAATTTTTTAGGGATTTTGATTTATTTATTTACAAGGTTAAATAAATATAAGTGTGGGTTTATATACATGGTGACTATGTACAATGAATAGTATTTTTAGTTTCTTTTTAATTTTTCTATTTTTATTTTGACTTTGTATTTATAAATATTGACAAATATATACAAGCCCATTTTATTCTATTTTTAGAGGAAGATATTTTTATTATATTTACAGGTATATTTACACACATGAGCTCTCTATCTCTCTCTACTTTGGCTTTTATGCGGTCAGGCCCATGCTAAGCCCTCCCTTGGGATTAGGTTGCTCAATATTTATTCTAAATATTTCCCTCTTTTTCTTTTAATTCTTTCTTCTTTTATTTTTGCACAAAAACATGTTGATTATTACTTTTTACACTATGCATGCTCTTGGGTAATTATTTGTATTTACAAACATATACATGCATTTGCAAAGGTTTTTTGTAGCTAAAATATAAGAATAAAGAGTGATGAATGAGTATTCATCACGTAGCAGATCTCCAGGGGATAAGTCTAGCCCTGTGCTCCCACCATATCTATCTCGAGGATGAGGCGAAGCCGTCGCATGAGTTCCAGCGACGGCTGAACCCGAATCTGAGAGAGGTTGTCATGAAGGAGATATCGAAATGGTGGAGCGCCGATTTTATCTACCCCATCTCCGACTCCAAGTGGTCATCCCTTTGCATGTGGTGCCCAAGAAGACGGGCATCACTATAGTGGTCAACGAGTCTGGAGAGGAGATTGCTACACGGGTACCCACTTCTTGGCGGGTCTGCGTTGATTACAGGAGACTCAACCAGGACACCAAGAAGGATCATTTCCCCCTGCCCTTTATAGATCAGATTATTGAGAGACTGGTAGGGAAGAGCCACTATTGTTTTCTGGATGGGTACTCGGGCTACAACCAGGTGTCCATCGCTCCCGAGGACCAGGACACGACTAGCTTTACCTGTCCCTTCGGCACATACGCCTTCCGACGCATGCCATTTGGGCTATGCAATGCCCCTGCGACTTTTCAGAGATGCATGTTGTAGATCTTTTCGGACATGGCAGGGGAGTGCTTGGAGGTATTCATGGATGATTTCTCGGTTTACGGCGACGGATTTGACTCTTGTCTTGACTGCCTAGACCGAGTCCTTCAACGATGTATAGAGGTTCACTTGGTGCTATCTTGGGAGAAGAGTCACTTCATGGTGACTCAAGGGACGGTGCTTGGCCACATCATCTCCAACAGGGGCATGGAGGTTGATCCGGACAAGGTAGATGTCATTAGAAAACTCGCACCGCCGTCTAATTTGCGGTAGTTACGGTCATTCCTGGGGCACGTCGGTTTCTACCGATGATTCATTCATGATTTCAGTAGGATTGCCCGACCGTTGACTGACCTGCTGACTAAAGACACCGAGTTCCTTGTCGATGACAAGTGTCTTTCGTCGTTTGAGACTCTCAAGAGATGTGTTGTTGAGGCTCCTGTTCTTCAGCCGCCTGATTGGTCTCTCCCCTTCGAGATCATGACGGATGCCTCCGATTTTGCCGTGGGGGCCGTGCTGGGACAGAGGAGGGATGGAGTTCCATTTGCTATCCACTACGCTAGCCGCACATTGGATTCCGCGCAGCGGAACTACACAGTCACAGAGAAGGAGATGCTAGCCGTAGTATTCGCCCTAGATAAGTTCAGATCATACATTATTGGATCTAGAGTGACCCTGTACACAGATCATACCGCCATCAGGTACCTCATGGCAAAGAAGGATGCCAAGGCCAGACTGACTAGATGGATCCTTCTACTCCATGAGTTTGACATAGAGATTAAGGATAAGCCTGAAGTCAAGAATGTGGTGGCGGATCATCTCTCCCGATTAGAGCATCTTGAGGATTCTGAATTGATTGACCCTATTTGTGAGACCTTCCCAGATGAGGCGATCCTTGCTATCGCCTCTCTCCCGTGATATGCCGATATTGTGAACTTTCTTGTTGCTAAGAAAGTTCACAGGATTGGCCCATGCAGAGGCTTGAGACCTTCCTCGCGAAGGCCAAGTCCTACCACTGGGAGGATCCCATCCTTTACCACAAAGGAGTGGATAGCGTCTGGCGTAGGTGCATTCCTCAGGAGGAGCACCATAGTGTCCTCACTTACTGCCACAAGCTTGAGGCAGGAGGACATCACTCTGGGAGGAGAACGACACAGAAAGTACTCCAATCTGGCCTATGGTGGCCTACCCTCTTCAAGGACTCTGATGAGTTCGTGAAGAGGTGTACTGACTGTCAGAGGATGGGCACTTGTGGACAATGTGATATGATGCCGATGCAGCCCATTCACTTCTGTGAGGTTTTTGACGCATGGGGCATCGATTTCATGGGTCCATTCCCTAAGAGTCAGGGATTTGAGTACATTCTGTTGGCCGTAGATTATGTGAGTCGTTGGATTGAGGCCATCCCCGCCCGAACCGCAGATGCCAGGACAGTTTGCAAATTTTTGAGGAAGCACATCATTACGCGGTTTGGGGTTCCTCGAGTGTTGATTTCTGATGGGGGGTCTCATTTCATCAACGACCAGGTGAAGGCCCTTGCTAGCGAGTTCGGTATAGACCATCGAGTTGCCACTCCATACCATCCACAGACGAATGGTCTAGCCGAGGTGTCGAATAGGGAGATCAAGACTATTTTGCAGAAAGTCATCCGCTCTAACTGAAAGGATTGGTCACAGCTTTTGGACTCGGTCTTGTGGGCATACAGGAAGTCTTTCAAGACACCTTTGGGCACATCTCCATTTCACCTCATATATGGTAAGTCGTGCCATTTACCTGTTGAGTTGAGGCACAGGTCACTTTGGGCAGTTACAGATATTCTTTTGGATCCAAATAGTGTAGGAGGCCAGAGGAGGACGGAGTTAGCAGTCCTGGAGGAGCTTCGTGATACCGCCTTCTCAAACAGCCTACAGTACAAGGAGAGAGTGAAGGAGTGGCATGATTCTCATATCAGCCACAAGCATTTTGAGCCTGGACAGAGAGTATGATTGTTTGATGCTAGGCTTCGTCTATTTCCAGGGAAGCTACAGAGCAAATGGAAGGGACCTTATCTTGTGAGAAAGGTACACGACAACGGGAGCATCGACATATCTGAGTTGTCTTCTGAGAGTACCTTTCGAGTGAACGGCCAGCGGCTCAAGCCATTTCTTGATCATGAGCCGCGGGTCGTTGATGTTGCCCCTATTCATTTTACGTGAGATGTGGCCTTTTGACTCACATCTATTGCATCTCACGCCTGATTATCACTGTTCTCCTGACCTGTATAGATCCAGATGTCCATATCATCCCATTCTTTAGTCCCACATCCCTTCCTTTATCTATTGATTATGCTATACTTAGGGTGTACTTTACCCTAAGTATAGGGGGGATGTTGGACTCTTGAGTTTTCTTTTGATTCTTTTTACCCCTGTTTTTGCTGCCTATACTTAGGGATATTTTACCCTAAGTATAGGGGGGGTAGACCCTGTACATTCGCCACTCAGTTTTCCCTTTGTGTACATCCTGCTATACTTAGGATTATTTGATCCTAAGTATAGGGGGATAAGCCGAGACTTTCTTGATTTTCTATTCATTCATTCGTCTTTGTATATAGCCTTTCTTTTCACTTCCCTATACTAAGCACGAGTTATGTCTTCTTTATCGCTCTTGACTCTGAGGACATCATTCGAGCTAAGTATAGGGGGATGTGTATATATTTCATATATACTTTAGCCATAACTCGTACTTTGTGTGAGTGTGTTAATAAATAAAAATGGCTAAAAACCCAAAATCCATAAAAATAAAAAATTTTTCCCTGTAAATAAACATTCTTTTATTGCACATACATAGCTATTATACAAATTATTTTTGTAAAAATATTTTCAAAAACTTTTTGTGTAAAGTTTGTGTAAATATGTGTATATCAAATATATGTATATAGTACAAAATCTTTCCAAAATGTTTTGAAAATCAAAAGTTTGCAAAAATCTTGTGTAAATTTGTGTAAATACTTTTGCAAAACTTGCATTCATGCATACATCCATGATTTCAAAACATTTTTCAAAAATTTTGCATTTGTGTAAATATTGTGTAAAGAGCATCTTTGTATATACTTGTATAGTTTTTCCCGGATTATAGTTGACATTTAAACTAGCCTAGAATTAAATTGGGAAATGGAGCTTGATTAAGATCTTAATCCACCTAATTTCTAAGAGGAACCTTATAGGGCTTAGGGTTAAGGCTTTTCAGGTCCATGGTGACTTAATTCTTTGAGTCCACTAGGCTATGATCACATGTCATCTCAATGAGCCTAAGTAGAGCACTTAACAACACACACATGACTCATGTGAAAAATGGCTTTACTTGGACACTGCACTTAGCACCGAGCTCTCTACGGATGAGGTGGTGAGGAGGCAGTCTTCCTTGACTTGGGGTAGCATATGAGGGTAGTACTTCTAGGCGGAACCTCTCTTCTTCTTTTAGTGAAGGAAGTACGTCTCAACTTGGTCGAGTTGCCATGAGGTCTAACGACAGGAGTTGTGGGTTGCAATAATGCTTCAAAAGAGGGATAGTCTACTAGCTCAAGAGGAAAAACTCCTTGTATATATGCTGCATATGTATATGTTGTATAGATGCACTTAAAAAAAAAGAAGAAGAAAATGCAAAAAGAAAATAACTCCAAAAAAGTGGTGGGTCTGATAGAAAATGATAATCCCACCGGAGTATGTATATAGTGCAATAAGCAAAGCTTGAGATTCATGTCCCACCTTATGTAGCTTGCAGCAGGGAGACCTGGCTACACTGGTTGAGCTCCCAAGGATACATGGCTACACTGGCCATGGTCCATTCTCTTCTTCCCCCTCTTCTTGAGCCGGTTGAACTTGAACTTAGAAGGAAATACCCCGCTCCTCGAGGAAAGAGTGGCCAGATTGGGATCATAGAGTTACCTTGTTGGGGAGGGTTGTCAAGTTGCCATTTCTGAGGTGGAGAGCTTATACATCACATTCACAGTACAAGGAAAGACTCATAGTCTTCAGGGTTTGTGTTTGTAGACTTGTTCTGATCTGGATTGTTGAGGAGTCTTGATTATAGATTGGTGGAACTTAGAGGCTGTTAAGTTTTAAACTTAAGTCCAAATAAGGTTCCGACACATTAATAATCCAAAGATCTGATCGAGCTCCATATTTCAATTTAATGAAGGCAAGTTTAATAATCAACCTTAATCCATGCATATTCTCCTCTTTTTCTTTTTCTTTCTCTTTTTCACTTCTTTTTCAAATAAGTGTTTGCTAAGGGACTAGCAAAGTTAAGTATAGGGGGGTGATGAATACCCATTCATCACTCTTTATTCTTGTATTTTAGCTACAAAAACCTTTGCAAATACATGTAGATATCTGTAAATACAAATAATTACCAAAAACGTGCATTGTATAAAATAAATAATTAGCATGTTTTTGTGCAAAAATAAAAGAATAAAGAAGTAAAAGAAAAAGAGGGAGATATTTAGAATAAATATTGAGCGACCTAATCCCAAGGGAGGGCTCAGCATGGGCCTGACCGCCTAAAAGCCAAGTAGAGAGAGATAAGGAAGCTCATGTGTGTAAATATACCTGTAAATAAAATAAAAATATTTTCCTCTTATAAAAATAAAAATAAGTTTGTAAATACTTGTAAATTTTTGTAAATACAAAATCAAAATAAAAATAAGAAAAATTAAAAAGAAAATAAAAACATCCTTCCTTGTATATCTATCATGTACATAGAACCACTTCTATATTTATTTCACCTTGTAAATAAATAAATAAAATACCACAAAATTTGTATATATTATATATCTCATAGTGTAAATAAATAAAATAAAACCATAAAAACAAAATTAAATAAAAGGAACAAAATTAAAAATCAAAAGAAACATTGTAAATATACCATGTACCTATTTGTACATATCTATTTATTTAACCCTTGTACATAAATAATAAAAATAAAATAAAAATGCCTAAATACCCCAAATTATATTTTGAAAATAAATAAAATATAAAATTAGGATAAAAATGTACAAAAATAATTAATTAAAATTCAAAAATTAAAAATTCAATATTATATATATACATATACATAGCACTATATTGTGTATACCTTGTTTTTATTTCAAAAAAATAATAAAGAATCACAAAAAAATAATTTAAAATAAAAGGAACATTTTTCATGTTTTGAGTTTTTAGTAATTCGGTCATTTTCTATTTTTAATTGAATTTTCAATTCATTTCCACGTGGCCGCTTCTGACTGGTCCACGGGGGATGTTGACCCCCCGGTCAACTCCCCCCTGGACCACAGACCAGCGGATCCTGTGCCCGGACCCGTTTTCTCCCATTTATCCCCGCTTGACCCGATCTTCATTTCACCAAATCCTGGGTCCTAATCACTCTCCATACATCCGGGATCCTCGCCCGACACATTGCCTTGGGGTCCATGCTTCACCAAGCCGGACCCGACCCTTTCTTCCTGGACCTTCACTCGTATAAAGCATCAGCTCCGGCCGCATTTTCATGCATCTTTGGCTCATGCATTCTCCACCCTAGGACCTCCATCATCTCTGCCTGAGTGACAGCAGTCGGCCGGTGGTATCGTAGCGAGGAGAGGGTGACCGGACCATCGATCCGGCGACTTAGCGCCGGCATGCGCCGCCACCAGCGTGGTGCTCGAGCCTCGGGCATCGACGACCCTCGAGGCTAGGACCCAGAGCTCCGTCAGCTCACGCCCAGTCGACCTCATCCATCAGGTATCCCTAGTTCTTCATCTATTTAGCTAATTTCTGTTTAGCCCTAAATCGACCCATCGCCGACGTCCCTCGATTCCGACCACCCTCACCCACATCTCGACCATCGGATTTGACCATCATCTTCGCGCTTCTTCCCCGCACCTTCTCCGTCCAAACATTCAACCCAGTTCGCAAAAGAACTGGGATTCGAGCTCCCTCACTGTCGCACCGCTGGAGCTCGCCCATATCGACGCACCGACCACCCACTTCGCACCTGGCCGGGTCGAGGCATTTGCCCTCGACCCGGCTTGCTCTTTGTGCCAGATTGCAGGTCAGAGGAGGACCATATGAGGTCCTCCATCTTCAGCACAGGAGCTTCAGCTCCGCCGGTGTCGCCTGAGCTCCCTGGAGCTCCGTTGCATCATCGGAGGGCCTCTTCATAAGCGGGAGGTTCATCTCCGATCATCAGCAGCCTCCCAGGAGCTCCCCAGCGCGCACACGAGTCCGGCGAAACTCGCCGGCGACGAGTTCTTGGAGCATCCTCCGCATCCGTCCGATAACTCCCTTCACTCCAGATTCACATCGAGCCGTCCATTTAAGGAGCAGCAGCATCCGTTCGATCGTCAGAGGGAGGATCTGGACCGTCAGATCAGCGAGGGTTAGGCATGGTGCACAGCAACCATCGATCTTCCACGTGGCTAGCTCTCTACCATCAGATCCGAGCCGTAGCCCTTCGTTGAGGCGCCGTTGTTCCCAACCGTTCGATCGGCTACGTGGCGCCACCTCCACCCTCGGATAATAAGTGGGGTAATATCACTTAGGCCCCCCTTCCTTTTTGTTTTTAGTAGATAGTCCTGTAAATATTTTAGAGCTTTTATTTTAGTTTGGTAAATTGCATAGAGGACCTTGTCATTTATCTTAATTGCACTTATACCCCTGTACGTTGTGGGACACGTGCTTCGACACGTGATTTCTTGGGATAATTGCATGTATGGGCCTGATGTTTTAAGGTGTTCATGAATGAAATATCTTTTTAGTATTTGCACATATACCCCTGTAAACGTTTTATTTCCACGTGTGCTGAATATCGTGGGTATTTTATACTTTCGCCCCTGAACTTTTAGTACGTGTTACTAATTAGTCCAGGAACTTAAGTTTTATTACCAAAAGGTCCCTGAGTGCCCAGGTCACGCGCTTGGCGCGTGAGATCTTGGAAATTTTGCACCAGACCCCCTGGGTTTCTTGGAATATTACTTTTAGGCCCCCAAAGTATATTTTTATGACAAATAGGTCCCTGTGACCGTGGGCTTGTATTTGTTGTAAATAAAATATCAAATATCATCCAAATTACGTAAAAATTTGACACGTGGCTCCTGCCACTGTGTAGAATTTTCACTAAATTTTGGGAAATTTTTGGAGCCCATTTATTATTTTTAAAAAATCAAAAACATCTATTTTTCTTACTTTCCAGTTTCAAAATTTCACAAAAAATATTAAAACATCTTCAAAAATTCTAAAAAAAATTAGATTTAGTGTGTTTTGTTGTGTTTGACTTTCTGACCAAGTTTAGTCATTTTTGGATTTAAATTCATATAAAGTGAAAAACCCCTAAAACACATAAAAATTATAATAATTAAAAGAAAAATAAAAATTAATAAACTCAGCTGCTGAATTTTCCTTTTTGTTTATAATTTATAGGAAAAATACTTCCAGGCTATTTATAGGCCATTTTATATTTTATTTTTGCCTTAGAAGCCCGGCTGGACAGCAGCATCTGTTTTCAGTCTTGTTTCATTTTTATAAAATTCTATAAAAAAATAGAAAATTGTCAAAAAATCCCCAAAAACATAAAAATTTATAAAAAACAAAAAAAATATTTTTATTTGAATTTTTGGATTTATTTTGAATAGTTAAATAATTGTTGATAGTTGCTTGTTTTCTTATTTATTTATTTTCTTTATTAATTTGAAAATCCAAAAAAATATAAAAATTATTAAAAACCCACCAAAAATACTTTTATTTTATTTGATTTCATTTCTAACTACTTTGTAGGCCGCGAGGCCATCACGTGCTCTCCGAGTTCGACCCTGGGTGTTATACCAGGTTAATCCTTTAGCGAGACTGCTACCTTGAGTTTTCATCGATTTTTGCCTTTATTTTGTGGTCTGATATTTTTCTTGATTGAGCACTCAAGCGACTGAGGTCGCAATGACCGTTTTTGATTTATCTACCTTGGTTGCTCGATTTTGTGCACCAATCAGAATGGCGCTGTTGCCGGGGACCCGTCCTCCACTCAGTACCGACAGGTTCACCTTGTTTATGCGGAGCCATATCAGTCGCAGCAGCAACAGTATGTTCAGTCGCCACCATCCTAGGATAGCCAGATGGTGGTGTATCAGCCTGACCAGCCCCTGGCAGTACTCCCCCCACCCACCTACGATCAGGAGCTGTTGATGGAAGTCAATGGGATATGGTACGACCGACCCCAGCCCGGTATCCGACGAGACCATCCTGTATTCCGTTGATCGGCCGGAGGCACCGGTTCCCAGCAGCAACCTCCAGTTCAGGGTGGCCAGTATGGCCAGCACCGAGAGATTCACCAGCAACCTCAGTTCTCGTCACACCAGCATCCATCACAGTAGCAGCAACATGGTTCTCGTCCCTATCACCAGGGACAGTCTTGGAGGCAGCCTCAACAACCTCAGCAGTATCACTCCCAACAATATCAACCCCCTTATCTCTCTCACCAGCAGCAACCGTCTCATTACCAGCGAGGCTACCCGTCAGGTTCTCATGGGCCCGCCTATGAGAACCCTGCCTTAGACGATCTAGCCAGCCTCATCTCCGATTAGCAGGCTACTTTTAGATGTGAGATGGACGAGTTCAGACAAGAGATGAGAGAGATTGTGAAGGGGAAGGCCATCATTCCTGCCCAGATCGAGCCCAATCCGAACAACCTGAAGAGGAAGTCTAAGCATGTAGAGTTCACAGAGATTACCACTTCTAGTGATTCACTCGGTGATGTTTCTGCATATATGTATGATGTTGATTTTGTTACACTTAGGAGTGGTAGGATGCCAGCAGGCGGTGCCTCATTTGAGCGACGACCCCATGCCACTTCAGGAGTGCCAGGCGAGGAGGAGAGCGGTGCTGATGTTGCTCATGAGCATGATGATGATGGTGGTGCTGACGCCACCAAGGACGTTGATCTCACTGACGGTACTGAGGCCGTCGCTTCACCATATGGAGGAGGTGGTACTGATGCCACCGTTGTTGCTGAGCTAGAGCGCAGTACTGATGCTGCTATTCCAGATGCCGAGGGTAGTGCCGAGGCCACCATTTCTAGTTCTACTCCTGTTGTTTTCCCTTCAGTTGATGTATCTCAGGACATTTTTGTGAATAAAGGAAAGGGTTTATTATTTACGGATCCATCGGTGTTACTTGATGATGATTGTATGGATTCTATTTTGCTTGAGCAGCATAGACCCGATCCTAGTCCTTCGTTTGAGAAGGACCCAGCTGTCCCCTTTCCCCAAGCACTCTGCTTGGATAAGGGGCCTACCAAAAAAGACCCAAAAAAGTCCCACCAACTAGAGTTCACCCAGCAGATGATGGAGTGATTTCACATTCAGCTGACTCTACAGGAGGCCTTGGAGCACATCCCTCTCTTCCGGAGATCCGTCAGAGACATGACTACAGCTCGAAGGAAGAGGCGGAACCACCAATCAGAGATCCATGTGCTCACTCGCGCCACATGCTTTGCGATCCAGAATCGTCTACCAGCCAAGAGGCCAGATGCAGGAGCCCCTTATGTAAGATGCCACATCCATAAACAGAGGTCCGACCGTACTCATTAGACAATGGTTCTTCGATCAACCTACTTCCAGCAGCCTTACTCGACCGATTCGAGTTGGGCCCTCTACGACAGAGCAGGACGGTCCTTTAGTTTACTGATCGATCTGTCAAGAGGCTGAAGGGGTTGCTAAAGTATGTTTTCGTCACGATTCAGGGCCTGAAATTCCCTATGGACTTCGTTGTGTTGGACATGGAGATCCCTGAGTCCGTGACCGATACCCCCATCATTTTAGGACGCCCGTTCTTGGCCACAGCCAAGGTAGTGTCCGATCATGATAGCGGGAAGGTATACTTTCGCGTCTAGGGCGAGAGTATACAAATAGAGATGATCGAGGAGACTAGAGCCAAAGATTCCACTTGCTCAGACCAGCCTTCAGATTCAGAGTAGATGACAGAGGCAGGGCGAGACATCCACCAAGACTGTGATTTTGTGATTACAGATGATGAGGCAGTTTGGTCTGATCCAGTTGCACAGGCCATCCTCTCACCTTCAGGTCATGCTGATGCGCAGATTCCAGCAGAGGAGAGCCTGGAGAGCACATTCCTGGTCCAGGTTACATTTCAGGCAGTAGAGCCAGTTCCCGATTGCGAGGCAGATGATTTTTGTGATACTGATTCAGATCCCTCGGAGTCAGATGTAGATTGGGAAGAGTTTGATGACTTGATTCCTTGTCTGACTTCCACAGAGCCATTAGCTAGGGTGGAGATCGATTCCATGCAGAGCAGAGACACACCAGCCGAGCAGTCTTCACCAGATTCAGATTCGAATGTTCAGCGAGAATTCTCATTCTCCCATGCAGATTTGGTTGCATTCACTCAGACTTTTCAAAGGCCAAATCCGACAGCACCTAGTTGTCCAAATCTGAAGCCTTTGCTCTCATCGCTGAATTATAGGTTCCTTACGGGTGAGCATGAGTTGTACCTAGTCATTATCTCAGGGGATTTGACTGGAGAGCAAGAATCCCGTCTGATGGGGGTTCTTGAAAAGAACCGCAAGGCGATAGGATAGAGCGTAGCCGATCTCCAGGGGATAAGTCCGGCCCTTTGCTCCCACCATATCTATCTCGAGGAGGACGCGAAGTGTGAGTTCTAGCGGCGGCTGAACCCGAATCTTCGAGATGTTGTCATGAAGGAGATCTCAAAATGGTGGAGCACCGATTTTATCTACCCCATCTCCGACTCCAAGTGGGTCAGTCCATTGCATGTGGTGCCCAAGAAGACGGGCATCACCACAGTTGTTATTGAGTCTGGAGAGGAGATCGCTACCCGGGTACCCACTTCTTGAAGGGTCTGTGTGGACTACAGACGATTGCACCAGGCCAACAAGAAGGATCATTTCCCGCTGCCTTTTATTGATCAAATTATAGAGAGGCTAGCAGGGAAGAGCCATTACTGTTTCTTGGACGGGTACTTCGGATATAATCAGGTGGTCATTGCGCTGAAGACCAAGACAAGACCACATTCACTTGTCCCTTTGGGACATATGCTTTCAGAGGGATGCCCTTTGGATTGTGTAACACCCCGGCGACATTCCAGAGGTGCATGTTGTCCATCTTTTCGGACATGGTGGGTGAGTGCTTGGAGGTCTTCATGGATGACTTTTCGGTCTACGACGACGGGTTCGATGCTTGTCTTGACTGCCTAGACCGCGTCCTCCAGCGATGCATCAAGGTCCATCTGGTGCTTTCTTGGGACAAGAGTCACTTCATGGTGACTCAGGGGACGATGCTTGGCCATATCATCTCCAACAAGGGCATGGAGGTTGATCCGGCCAAGATGGATATCATTAGGAAACTCAGTCGACCGTCCAACTTGCGATAGTTACGGTCTTTTATGGGGCACGTCGGTTTCTACCAACGATTCATTCATGATTTCAGCAGGATTGCCCGGCCGTTGACTGATTTGCTGACGAAAGACACCGAGTTCATTGTGGATGATAAGTATCTAGCATCACTTGAGACTCTCAAGAGTCTAGTTGTAGAGGCTCCTGTCCTCCAGTTGCCTGATTGGTCTCTCCCATTCGAGATCATGACGGATGCCTCCGATTTTGCCGTAGAGGCCGTGCTGGGACAGAGGAGGGATGGAGTACCATTTGCCATACACTACGCTAGCTGGACTTTGGATGCCGGTCAGCGGAACTACACCGTCACTGAGAAGGAGAGGCTAGCCATAGTGTTCTCCCTAGATAAGTTCAGATCGTACATCATTGGATCTAAGGTGACCATCTTTACTGATCATACTGCCATCAGATACCTCATGGCAAAGAAGTATGCCAAAGCCAGATTGACCAAATGGATCCTTCTACTCCAGGAGTTTGACATAGAGATTAAGGACAAGCCTGGAGTCAAGAATGTGGTGGCAGATCATCTCTCCCGATTGGAGTTTCTTGAGGATTCTGAGCAGATTGAGCCTATTTGTGAGACCTTCCTAGATGAGGCGATCCTTGCTATCGCCTCTCTCCTGTGGTATGCCGATATTGTGAACTATCTTTTTGCCAAGAATGTTCCACAAGATTGGCCCAGGCAGCGACTTGAGACCTTCCTCGCGAAGGCCAAGTTATACCATTGGGAGGATCCCGTCCTTTATCATCAAGGAGGGGATAGCGTCTGGCGTCGGTGCATTCCTCAGGAGGAGCACCATAGCATCCTCACTTACTGCCACAAGCTTGAGGTAGGAGGACATCACTCTGGGAGAAGAACGACACAGATAGTTCTCCAATCCGGCCTATGGTGGACTACTCTCTTCAAGGACTCTTATGAGTTCATGAAGAGGTGTACTGACTGCCATAGGATGGGCACTTGTGGACAGCGTGATATGATGCCGATGCAACCCATTCATTTCTGCGAGGTTTTTGATGCATGGGGCATCGATTTCATGGGTCCATTTCCTAAGAGTCAGGGATTTGAGTACATTCTGTTGGACATGGACTATGTTAGTCGTTGGGTTGAGGCCATCCCCGTCCAAACTGCAGATGCTAGGACTGTTTGCTGATTTTTGAGGAAGAATATCATTTCACGGTTCAGGGTACCTAGTGTTTTGATATCTGACGGGGGGTCTCATTTCGTCAACGACAAGGTAAAGGCCCTTGCTAGCGAGTTCAACATAGACCATCGAGTAGTCACAGCGTATCATCCTCAGACCAATGGTCTTGCTGAAGTATCGAACATGGAGATTAAGACTATTCTGCAGAAGGTCGTCCGCCCTGACCGAAAGGATTGGTCACAGCTTTTGGACTCGGTCTTGTGGGTATATCGGACGTCCTTCAAGACGCCTTTGGGTACATCTCCCTTTCGCCTCGTTTATAGTAAGCCCTGCCATTTACCTGTGGAGCTGAGACACAGGTCACTTTGGGCAGTCACTGATATACTTCTAGATCCAGTGAGTGTAGGAGATCAGAGGGGGCAGAGTTGGCAGCCCTGGAGAAGCTTAAAGATGCAGCCTTTTCGAGCAGCCTACAGTATAAGGAGAGAGTGAAGGAGTGGCATGATTCTCATATCAACCACAAGCAGTTTGAGCCAGGTCAACGAGTATGGTTCTCCGATGCCAGGTTGAGATTATTTTCAGGGAAGTTGCAGAGCAAATGGAAGGGACCCTATCTGGTCCGAAAGGTACACGACAACGGAAGCATCGAAATATCCGAGTTGTTATCTGAGTCTACCATTCGTGTTAACGGGCAGCGGCTCAAACCATATCAAGATCATGAGCCGCTGGTCGTTGATGTTGCCCCTATTCATTTTGCGGGAGATGTGGTCTCTTGACTCACATCTATTGCATCTCACGCTTGATTCTCCCGACTTGTATAGATCCAGTTGTCTATATCACACTATTCTTCAGTCCAACACCCCATTTCCATATCTGATTATGCTATACTTAGGGTGAACTTTACCCTAAGTATGGGGGGGTGTGAGACTTTTGAGTTTCTTTTGATTCTTTTCTATCTCTGTTTTGCTGCCTATACTTAGGGATATTTTACGCTACGTATAGGGGAGGTAGACCCTGTACATTCTTTACTCGGATTTCCCTTTGTCTACAACCTGCTATACTTAGGATTACTTGATCCTAAGTATAGGGGGAAACCCCAAGATTCTCTTCATTCTATTCTTTCATTCATCTTTGTATATAGCCTTTTCTTTTCGTTTCCCTATACTAAGCACGAGTTATGTCTTCTTCATCGATCTTGATTCACTCTGAGGACATCGTTCGAGCTAAGTATAGGGGGGTGTCGTATATATTTCATATATACTTTAGCCATACCTTGTACTTTGTGTGAGTGTGTAAATAAATAAAAATGGCTAAAAACCCTTAAAATCCATAAAAATTTAAAATTTGTCTTGTAAATAAAATTCTTTATTGCACATACATAGCTATGTACAGAATTATTTTTGTAAAAATGTTTGTAAAAATCTTTTGTGTAAATAGTGTGTAAATATTTTCATATCAAAATTATGTATATAGTACAAAATTTCTGTAAAATGTTTTGAAAAACAAAAAGTTTGCAAAAACTTTGTGTAAATTTATGTAAATATTTTGCAAAACTTTGCATTCATGCATACATCCATGTTTTCAAACATTTTTCAAAAATTTTGCACATTTGTAAAATTTTGTAAAAATTGCATCTTTGTAAATATTTGTACAGTTTTTCCTGAATCATAGTTGACATTTAAACTATCCTGGAATTAAATTAAAAAATGGAGCTTTGTTAAGATCTTAATCCACCTAATTCTAAGAGGAATCTTATAGGACTTAGGGTTGAGACTTTTCAGGTCCATGGTGACTTAATTCTTTGAGTCCACTAGGCTATGATCATATGTCATCTTGATGAGCCTAAGTAAAATACTTAACAGCACACACATGACTCTCTCAGACAATGGCTTTACTTGGACCAGCACTTTACACCTTGCTCTCTACGGATGAGGTGGTGAGGAGGCAGTCTTCTTTGACTTGGGGTAGCATATGAGAGTAGTACTTCTAGGCAGAACCTCTCTTCTTCTTTTAGTGAAGGAAGTGCATCTCAACTTGGTCTGGTAGCCGTGAGGTCTAACGATTGGAGTTGTGGGTTGCAATAAAGCTTCAAAAGAGGGATAGTCTACTAGCTCAAGAGGAAAAACTCCTTATGTATATATGCTGCACCATGTAGATATGTTGTAAATATGCACATAAAAAATAAAAGTGCAAAAAGAAAAGAAAACTCCAAAAAAGTGGCGGGTCTGAGAGAAAATGATATTCCCACCGGAGTGTATATAGTTCAATAAAGCAAAGCTTATATTATCCATGTTCCATCTCATGAAGCTTGCAGCAGGGAGACTTAGCTACACTAGTTAAGCTCTTAAGGATACATGGCTACACTGGCCATGGTCCATTCTCTTCTTCCTCCTCTTCTTGAGCCGGTTGAACTTGAACTTAGAAGGGAATACCCCGCTCCTCGAGGAAAGAGTTGTCAGACTAGGGTATTAGAGTTACCTTGTTGGGGAGGGTTGTCATTTTGCCATTTCTGAGGTGGAGAGCTATATCACTTACACAGTACAAGGAAAGACTAATGGTCATCAGAGTTTGTGTATGTATACTTGTTCTGATATGGATTATTGAGGAGTCTTGACTATATATTAGTGGAATCTAGAGGCTGTTAAGTTTTAAATCTAAGTCTAAATAAGGTTCCGACAAACTAATATTCTAAAGATCTGACTGAGCTCCATACTTCAATTTAATAAAGACAAGTTTAATAATCAGCATTGATTCATCTCTTTTCCCTTCTTTTTCTTTTCCTTTTTCTTTTTCACTTCTTTTTCAAATAAGTGTTTGCTAAGGGACTAGCAAAAGTAAAGTATAGGGGGGTGATGAATCCTCACTCATCACTCTTTATTCTTTTATTTTAGCTAAAAATCTTTGTAAAACACCATGTAGATAACTGTAAATACAATAAGTTATCAATTAGGCATGCTTGTGTAAATATCAATAATTAGCATGTTTTTGTGCAAAAATAAAAGAATAAAGAAATAAAGAAAAAGAAGGAAATATTTAGAATAAATATTGAGTGACATGAACCCAAGAGAAGACCCAAAATGGGTCTGATCGCAAAATAAAATAAGTAGAGAGAGATAGGGCCATTCAATCTTGCCTATATTCATTCTATTTGTACATATTCTATTTTCATGAAAATAAAAATAAAAACATGTTTCTCTTATTTTGTATATATTTCTAAAAGTAAAATAAAAATGAGAAAAATAAAATAAAACCAAAATGTATATACCGTGTATATAGGAATACCATCACTATTTATTTCACCCTTGTAAATAAATAACAAAAATAAAATAAAAATTATTTTATATTCTGAATGTTATGTTGTAAATAAATAAAATATAAAATTAGGGGTTGTACAAAATAAGAAAATAAAAATAAAAGTATAAAATACATAGGCATTTTATACTTGTATATAAAATAATATAATGTATATAACATAATTTATTTTTCAAAAAAAATAAAAATCACTAAAAAATAGTTTAAAATAAATAAACATTTTTTATTTTGTAAATATTTTCAAATAAAATCATTTGCTATTTTATTTTTAATTTACAAATCTTTTCCTTTTACTTTTTTTTGATTGGTCCAAAGGATTGTTGACCCCGGTCAACTCTCTCCTCCGGACCTTTCTTCACGGACTCGTTCCATTTGCCTGATTTCTCCAAATATTGCAGAACAAATCCAAGACTATTCTGCCCTGATTCCTGCGCCCACCTCTTCTCCATGGATCAGCCACCCTCGCGGATCCCTGGGGGTGGCGGATCTACCTCGGATTGCACGCCCGTGCCCGCTCAACCTCGTCACCTGGGATGCATATAAAGATCTTCATTTCACTCCCCAGCTTCTCAGCTCGCGCCGCAAGCCCTAACTCTACCCTAAAGAGACTCCCCTCAGTGACAGCGACCGAAACCCCTCTTTGGTGGCCAGATTAGGCCCTGTAGCCGTTGCTCGATGAACGTGGCCGGAGCGCCGCCACGTACGAGCCTCCCAGCCCACCGTAGCTCGGTCGAGGCGACGACCCCCTTCGCCGCACCCTCCTGGAGCTCAGGACCAACCTTCGATCGTTAGGTGAATCTTTCATCGACCCTAGTTCTAGTTATCCCCGATTTTCCATCTGCCGCTCCGCTGGGCTCCGACTTAGTGGTCGGAGCTCCATCGATCATTTCTAGCCGCTCAGATCGACGCCCCGCTCCATCATCACCCTTCGTCCATCATCTGATCATCTCGATCTTGGTTATCCGAGCCAAGATTGAGCTAGGCTCCTTCCTCCGCCTACGCCGAAACCCTCCTCCGCCGTTCCCCGTCGCTTCACTTAGCTTCTTATACAATAACCCCCGCCGGAGTTACCCTCCGAGCGTTAGCTTTCATCTGCAGGTCCATAAGAGCCAGATTTCCCCCCAGCTCGCATTTCATCCCCCTCGCCGGAGCTAACCCAGGTCGCACTACCCGTCCCGGAGATCAGACCGTTGGAAGCTCCATCAGCCACCGCAACCCGACGCGGAAGGGCGTCGCGAGTCGAGACCTCCCTTCTGATCGTCCATCAGCCGCCCGGAGCGCTCCCAGTCCTCCGGCAAACTTCACAAGGGAGGTGTTCGTCCATGCCCTTCCTCTACCGTTGGATCGTGCCTCCGCCCCAGTTGCCATATGGACCGTCCTTTTCCTGCTCGCTAACAGGCTGTTAGATAATAGATCTAACGGCCACGTACGTCCCACGTTCACCATCTGGTCAGAGCCGTTGGATGTGCCAGACGTCAGTATCTCCACCGCACGTTCGCAGCCACTGATCACCTGCCACCTATCACCCACGTGACCAGCATGCGATGGTTGGGTAATTTGCGCTGCACCTCCCTACAATTTCTTTTTGTTCTTGTTTAGTCTATTAAATAAATTAGCACTCTATGGACATTTTCCATGTGAGCCCCTATTGTTGTCTAATTTACACTTTAGTCCTCTCCGTGTTGAACACATGCATCGTCATGTGAGTTGTGGTACATTTGCACACTTGCCCCTATATTTCAGGACTGTTATGTTTTGAGCTTTTATAAATAGGAATTATATTTGTGCCCCTGTTTGTGTGAATCACGTGCCTTCCTCGGGCCATTTTGGGCTTTTTGGAATTCCATCCCTGCATTTCTTCCGAGTGTTATTATTTGGTTGGATAGTTTTTAATATTTGCAGAATGGTCCATGTGTGATGTGCATGTTTGATTGGTTGAATAAAATAGCAATTTAACTCCAAATCTCCTGAAATTTGGACACGTGGCCCCTGTCTTTGTTTAAAAATTCAGTGAATTTTTGGACCCGTTTTATTTTGATTTTCTATTTTTAAAAGTTCAAAAACCTCTTATTTTGCTACTGTCTAATTTGAAAAATCCATTAAAACTATCAAAAAGCTTCTAAAAATTCTAAAAAAATTGTGGTTTGTTTTTTGTTGTCCTTTTGAATCTATGCAAGATTTATTTTATTTGGATATATAAAATCCATAAAAATCTAAAAACTCTAAAAAACTCATAAAAATCAGTAAAAATTCTTAAAAATTCAAAAAAATGCAATTTCTTTTACATTAGTTAGGTTTTTATTTTTACTTTACCATAAAATTACCTCTGGAATTTTATAGGCTATTTAGATAATTTTAAATAGCCTTTAGATTCTGGCTGCACATTGTCTTCAATTTTTAGCCTTCTTTCATTTTTAGAAAATTCCTTAAAAATCATAAAAATTTGAGAAAATCATCAAAAACACTTGAAAACTCATAAAACCCCAAAACAATTTATTTTAGTTTTCTAAATCTTTTTGTGGTGTTAAATAAATAGTTGTTTGTATCTTTTTCACATTCTTTTTTCTTTATAATTAAAAATACCAAACAAATTTAAAAATCTAAAAATCCACCAAAAATACTTTATTTGTTCTATTTTTGATTCTCGACTACTTCGTAGAACTTTTTCCACTCCGTGCTCCTTGAGTTTAACCCTGGTAGCTATACCAGGTTAAATAAAACAACGAGACCGCTATTTGGTTTGATTTGCTTGATTTCTTTTATTTGGTGGTCTTCTAATTTTCTTGTTGAGTCCGACTCGAGAGGTTGAGGTCGCAACGACCCTTGATACCTTCTCTCCCTTAGTCTCTCGGATTTTCGGCTCATCAGTTACTGCAGTCGAGCAACACAATGCAATGCTTAGAGCTCAGATGGCAAAAATGCTACATGGAGAAGTTGCTATGGAAGACACATACCTCCCTGAATTAGACAAAGATTATAATTGGTTGAGGCATGTACCTATCGACGATGGTTTCAAACACAAACCGCTTTTCCTCGCATTACTACCTGAGTTTGAAGGGAACGATCATGAGGAAACAGATGCCTTCCTCTGAGACTTCGAGCCAGTCTGTGACAACCTGTCCCACCCTAAGGTTAGTCAAGACTACATCCTATTGAGAGTTGTCCCCATTTCCTTGACCAATAAGAACTTATACTAGCTGAAAAACCTAGGGGAAGTGGTCACCATGTGGGCCACTGACGAATCCGTGATTCATTGCCTTTATTCTTTCATTTTGGCTAAAATCCTTGATAAAATACATGTAAATATCCACTAATTTCAATTAATTATCATTCTAACCACAAATATTAATATTATATAATTAACACTTAAATTATCTAAAATAAAAGAATAAAGAGAAAAATGAAAATAACAATAAAAGAAGGATGTATATATAATATATACAGACTTATCCTAACCCCGAGACGAGGTCAATATTGACCGGGTCGATCAAAGAAATAAGTAGGGGGAGATAAGGATCCTAACTTATAAAAATATCAAGAAAATCAAGACAAAAAATATAATTTACACATTTTTCACTTTGTAAATACTTCACCTATTTTATTTATCATCAAAACCACTTCAAATTAAAACACTCCTTTTACAAAAGTTGTTCAGAAAAATATATATTATTTTATAAAAATATCAGAAAAATATTTCTGAATAAAAATAAAATAACCATAATGATCCAGAAAACCCGTAAAAGCCGACTTCCGAGATTCATATCTATTTATAGAAAACTCCGAAATGACCAAACTCACTTTTAAAATACGTTTTGTACATAATACTATTTATTAAAAATATCAGTAAAATATTCGGATAAAACTGATGAGTTTTGGCTTTTTGGACCCGTTGTATATATGTACTATATGTAGAAACTTTCGAGATTTTTCATTAAATAACCGTAAACCGTATTAACTTAATTCTTTTTCCTAAAATCATCTAAAATTGTATATAAAAATATAAAAATAAAAGTAACTTGAAATATCAATAAAATCCGGAGGCCCGAAGCCACTACTTTTTTCGTCCGGGCCTCATAACTCGGTCGTATGAACTCCGAATTGAGCAAACTCTGTCCCTAAAATTATATTTTTCAATTATCTACAAAATGACACTAGTTTCGCTAAAATCAGAGTTAATGCGAAAAACGTGGTTTTCGGGGTCCGTATTGGTATATTTTACAATAAGCCGTAACTTATATTATTATTTAATACTCTTTATTTTTATTTAAAAATAAATAATACTTTATTTATTTATTTATTTAAATTATTTAATTAATTAATTAATTTAATTAATTACTTAATTACATACTTAATTATTTAATTAATACTTAATTACTTAATTAACTATTTAATAATTTATTAATTATATTTATTTATTTACTAATTATTTAATTTCGAAATTATTATTAGTTCTAATTATCAATTATTTAATTAATTTCGAAATTATTAATATATTTTTTTATTTCCTTTTTCCTCTCTCTTCTTACCTCTCTCTCTCTCCTACTTTCTCAATTTCTTTCCCCCAGTCATCTTCTTCCCCTCTTCTTCTTCCCCAAGCCAACCCACCCACCTTCTTCCTCTCCTCACCGCCAACCGCCTCAACGGTCGGCCGTTGGCCGGCCGTTTCCCAACTTCCCACGCATCCCGTCACCTCCTCCGGTGACGCCATCTCCCCTCTCCTATAAATACCCGTCCCTCCCCCTCCAGGAACCCATCCGCCATTACTCCACCTTCACCTCCAGAGTTCCGGCGAGAGAGCCGTGACAGGGTTCAAATTTCGTCGTCGAGCGAGAGGAGGAGGTCAGGCGCGATCACCGCCGGCGTGAACCTCTCCGCCGCGCTAGCCTCCTTGTCCGCCGCGGGTCGAGGCAACCACCTGGAGTTCCTCCACGAACTCCATCCCAGGCGATCTCCTCCATTTCACTTCTGTACATGTTAGAGGTTTTGCTTCGTGTTTTCCTTCTCATTTCTCTTCCTCATCCTCCGTCCTTCTCCCTGTGTTGCTTCTACTCTTCCTCTTCCGAAGTTGTTCCAAATCCTTTCTATTTCCTTCCAACTTCAACTCAATACGCATCTACCATCTTCCACGTAAATCTCCATTCACCATTCCCTTGTAGCGTAATGCCCGGTCGAGATTTGCCATCTCGAACATATGATTCATATGTAGGACAAGCAGGAGGACCTGTAGATCTGAAATACACGCATAATCATAGATCTGATTCAGAAGTATTCAACCTGAAATTTGATCGAGATTTATTTGATGGTGTGATCAACCTGGAGCTTTATTGATAAGCATATACATAGCTTCTCCGCTCAACACCATATAGATGATGACGATCCAATAGTACCATCGAGCTTCGTCAAAATCACCGCACTCGAGGCAACGCCGCTGCAGAACATCATCGAGGTTTCTCGCTGCCGTATCTGTTCAAGCCGCCTGCATACGAAATCTGCTGTTGAGGACTTTCAATCGAGATTAGCCACCGCGTCGCTTAAGCATACTCTGTCATCTTCTGTGATCCGAGAACAACCGCATCAAGTCGGAGGACCATCGTATCGAGAACCGCCTTCAACAGGAGGCGAACAGAACCTAAGTTCATCGAGTTCGCATCTGGTCATCACCCGATCGATCTTCTCTGATCTACGAGATCCATTCACGAAGAAACATTGACGTTGAAATCAACTCATATCAAAAACATCGTCGCTGACAATGTACAGGCCCAAACACCACCACAGCCTCGAGGATCATCGTCAGTCGTCGCTGCTTAGACCACAACACCATCTGACCATTGTTCGTCGCACGAATCCTCGGACTGAACGTCATCGGATCAGGGATTCTAACTACCGACTGTGAATAATTTTTTTTTTTTAAATCTGTAGGTCGCCATTGCCGTTCTCAAGCTGCTGTATTAGATCGAAGGGCTGTCCCTCGAAATCACTCTACGCATCCATTATCTCACATACCCCGCCGCTTAAGAATATCAAGTGACCAGCAAGTGGAAAGTCAGATATTTTTGAGACAATTGCACAGGGTCTCTCCGACCGCTATCTTATTATGAAGGGTCTCTCCGACCGCTATCTTATTATGAACAGGTCCTCCAACTGCGGCAAAACGTGAGTTTTGGATTTTAGTGCGGATATCCTTGTTGTTATTGATAATCCCATACAGGTCCAGGTTGGCTTCTGATCACGTGTACCACCAAGTGATTCCCTAGAATTTTTGCACATACACCCATGTAATTCTGATATTTGCGCACAAATCCCTCATTTCCAGAACAAATACACAAACGTTTTTAGTATTACGCCCATACCATTATCATTGAATATCACCCCTTTACTTTTTCTACACCAAATAAGTAAAATACGAAAATGATAAAAATGCATATAATAACCCTATACTGTATATAGTATTACATAGTATTTTGAAAATAAAAAATACTTTTAAGCATTAAATAAACCTTAAAACACCATAAAAATTATAACAAACTTTCAAAATTCATAAAAAATATATAAAAATACTTTAAAAATCTAAAAAATATACCTTAAGTATTTTTTCTATATTTTTCATATTAAACACAAAATAAATAAAAATTAAGTAATAAAATCAATAAAAAAATATAAAATACATAAAAATTTGTTAAAAACTTCAAAAATTCATAACTAACTCAATAAAAATTCCCTAAAAATGCACAACATACCATTTTGAAGGTAATTTCATCTAATTTCTACAGAAAATACAATAAAAAAATTTTAACATCATTTTCACTCTTAAAAATAAAAAATACTTCACAATTTTTCAATAAACACTTACTTTTTTACCTTTAAAATAAATCAAACATTCATAAAAATCATAAATATCCTTTAAAAATCCATAAAAACAGTAAAGGAAATTAAAAATATAAAAATAACAAAATAAAAATTAAATAAAAATTAAAAACATTTAATAATAAAACATTCAAATATACCTAAAATTCATAAAAATAATATAATTTCATAGAATTAAATAAAAAATTCTGAAAATCCATAAAAATAAAATAAAAATTAGGAAACCCTTTTGCCTAAGTTTTTCTACCGATTTCCCCCTAGTTCTATACAGTTTGCCTCCTTGAGTTCGACACTCCCGTACTTTCACTATACATTAAGTTTAGGAGTATAAATAATAAAAGAAGATTAATTTACTTTTATCTTTTCTGGTAAAATTCACCTGGTCGATACGACGACCGAAATCTCTCTTTCTGATTCTTTTACAGGTTCAGAAGAAGAAGACAAGTGATCAGGTGGCTTCAAGACATTGTTCTTAAAGAAATTCTACCTATTGAGTAGAATTAATCAGATGAGGATCAAGCTCACAAGCTTTACCCAGCAACTGAATGAACCATTCCATGAAACATGGGAGAGGTTTACAGACATGATCTAGAAATGCTTATGGCACGACAAAAGCAAAATAATGCCGGTCAAAAGTCTTCTTAGTGGACTAAACCTTGAAACCCAAGGGTTAGTGAGTGGATCTTGTGGAGGAAGCTACATGGGAAGCCACAAGGACACTGTCTATAAAGTGTTCGAGAAGTTAGCAAAGTCTAGCCAGGCACAGACCACCATCCGAGCCTACACAGCTAGCTTACTTTCACTCCTCTCTAAGGAGGGGGCCAAGAAGGTGATAAACAATCTGTCGACTGACCATAACACCGACATGGGGATAATAGCTGACAAGCTAACTGTAGTCGAACATGTTTATAAGAAAGTGGACGAACTCCATAAATCAATTGACATGAAGAAATTGGCTAAATTGCCTAAGCAAATGAAGGAACTAGCTGACCGGGTATCTAAAATACATATACCTGCCCTGACCACACCCCCCACCCCTATTCACCAAAGTCATTACATTCAAGGGAAAGGGGTAGGGTAACAGAGCCATTAGGGTGGAGATCAAGTCTTTGACCAACAGACTGAAGGAACCCCTGCTCAAGCCTTCTATGAGGAACCTACACCTGTTATGAAGATAAATGGAGTCTGGTATAACCTTTATCCCGTCAACCGATCGGATACAAACTCTACTCCAACCCCTTGTCCACCATAGTCTCAACCTGTTTATCAGCCTCAACAGGAACAACAACAACGTCTACAATACTGTCCATGTTATCAAAACTAATAGCCTCAACAATAGCAGCAACAATATCAATACCAAGGCTAGTAGGGCCAGTACATACAATACCAGCAACCTCAAGACAAGCAAGGCCAAGGGCCTTCATCCTCTTCGATCTCTCTTGAACTCCAATGAGTGATGGATGAGCTGCACGACATGAGAGTTGACATCAATCAACTCTCCCGTTGGAGAGATGAGTGCACTGCACTCCAAACCGTGATTCCAGCTCAAGTCCATGCTAACCCAAATAGGATAGAATCATGTATTAACCTCCGATTGTTCTTTACTTGAATACAAGATCTTTTCGTATAATGGCATATATCATATTTCTCTCAAGAGCGAGAAAACTGTAACCAAGACTGATCGATCTAAAGAACACGATGACATAGACTCCAGTGTATACACACTTACAAAAATCTGGGGAAGAAGAGGAAGAGAGACACGAAGAAGAATAAGAGGAGAACTGATGAATCCCTGATTCTCACTCTTTATTCTTTTATTTTAGCTCTTTTTCTTAGCAAAACATCATGTAAATATTTGTAAATACAATAATTTAGCAAATCACATGCATGTGTTAATGTTGCATATTTAGCATGCATCTTTGTGCAAAAAAAAGAATAAAGAAAAAGAAAAAAGATGAAGTATGAAGTATTTAGAATAAATACAGAGTGACCGAAACCCCAAGAGAAGGTCAAGCCTTGACCTGATCGCAAAACAGAATAAGTAAAGAGAGATAGGGCTCACTTTGTATAATATATAGTGTCTATATATTTGTGTATAATATTTGTACATACCTATTCTTGACAAAATAAAATAAATATATTATTCTAAAACCTTATATATATTCCTAAAAATAAATTTACAATAAAATAAAAATCATAAAAATGAAATAAAAATAAAAATAAAATCCTCCATTAATTGTACAAAATACATGTGTACCTATTACCTCCACTATTTATTATATCCTATTAAATAATTTATAAAACTAAAATAAATTTTTTTATACTCCTAAAATTATTTTATAAATAAAATATAAAATAAGGGTATTTCTGTAAAAATAAGATAATAAAAATATTTGTACATAATACATAGGTATATTATACATGTATATAATACTATATATTGTATATACACTAATTTATTTTTCATAAAAATGATTAAAATAACAGAAAAATACTTTGAAAAATAATAAACATTTTTTATTTTATACTCTTTTTATTTTTATTTCATTTACTATTTTTTTATTGAATTTGTAAGTATTTTGTAAATTCGAATTTTCTGATTGGTCCAGGAGGGTTTGTTGACTCCGGTCAATGCCCCCTCCTAGCTCAGGTCGGGTCGAGCCCCGTTCACCGGAGCCTTTTCTCCCAATTTCCCAGCCTGACTCCGATCGCCTCTCGCCTCAATTCTTGGACCCGTGATTCGTCGGACCTCCATGATCTTCACGGATCCCTAGGATGATCCGGATCTCTTTAGGGTTTCCTGCTCCATGCCAATCTTTCTGGACCCCTGAGCTGCCTATAAAACCTTTTCCTCTGCCTCCTAACGCCGCAACTGATTCCTCGATTCCTGCTCATCTGATTCCTACTCATCTGAGCTGGATCAAGCCGGGTATCCTCCCTCCGCCTACGTCGGAGACCCAAAATTCATTCCCCTTCGCCTCCCTTACTCCTGTATGCAATAAACCTTTGCCGGAGCCATGCCTCCGAGCAAGGTGTTGTTTGTAGGTGTTGGTTCATGTAGAGACCCCTAGTTGGCCCCCTGATTGCTCCGGCGGAGCAACTCCAAGCGACCCACTCCCACGACGACCATTCGGTCGTTCTCCTTCCCATCAGAGCAACCCACCTGATGCACATAGATTCCATGAGTGTATCGAGCCCTTCGGGTCTCTCATCGGGTCGACAGAATCCCTCCATCGCTCGATCAAAGGTCACCTGGGGGGTTGTTCTTCTAGCAGCCTCCTCCACCGTCGGATGGGGCTCGCTTTGCCAGACATGATCAGAGATGCCTGACATTCCCAGCTTTTCGGTCGTTAGATCAGGATCTGACACACCAGCTCTGCACGTCCGTGACATCCTCTACAACCGTCAAATCTGTCCTCAGTAGAAGATCAGAGTCGGACCTCAACGCAGGGTCCAGCGTGCGCCATGTGTCCCTTGGGGTATATTTCTCTCTTGTCCTTGCATGTTTGGTTATTTCCTTTTAATCTAGTAAATAAATATTGTAATTGAGACCATTTGCAGTTTGGACCTCATATTTTCACATTTGTTGTTTAGTCCAGTTTATCTGAACACATGTGCAGTCCCACGTGCCTCTATATTTTATTTGCATTAATTGCACTGCACTTTATGGATGTTATGAATTGATTGGAAAGTTTTTGAGAATTACAGTTATACCCATGTGAGCTTGATTCATGTGCTCTGCGTGTGATTGCTTGGAATTTTTACGATTTAGGTCCTGGACTTTTCATTTGTCTTATTATTGGGCCCGGAGCTATATTTTAATTGCAAGTAGGTCCCTGTGAGCTGCCTGTCTCTTATTTAATTTAATAAATACCAAATTAAACCTAAAAGTTCCCTAAAAATTACTCTTCACTCTTGTTTACATGTAGTATTTATGGTAGTTTTTTAGGATTAATTCCATTTCATTTATTATTTTTGAAAATAAAAAACCCCTAATAAGTGTCCTGTCTATTTTTGAAAACCCATAAAAATTTAAAAAATTGTCTTAAAAATTCCACAAAAATTCATGATAGTGTGTTTTGTTATGTTTGATCTTCACTAGCATTTTTGTTTGAAAATTCCTTATAAAAACCCTAAAAATTGCTAAAGACATACAAACTTATAAAAATCATAAAAAATTAAGAAAAAAAATCCAAAAATTCTTATTTCAGTTCATATTTGTAGATTTTTATTCATAGTTTTCATAAAAATTACTCCCTCGGACTTTAGGGCACTTTAAGTAATTTTAATTTGCAATTTAGTCCTTGCTGTACACTATTTTTAGTTTTATTACTGTTTGATTTTTATAAAATTACAAAAACATTTGTAAAACTCCAGAAAATTACCAAAAATACTTCAAAAATTAAAAAACCCAAAAATATTTTTATATTAATTTTTGAGCATTTTTAGCGATAAAGAAAAATACAAAAAAGATTTGTGTGTTGCCTTGTTTCCTTGTTTATTGTTTTTGTTCCCTTATTAAAAATTAATTTTTTTGCAAAAGTAAAAACTACTAAAAAAAATATTTTATTTTATTTTCTGAAATTGACTACTTGTACAATTCCGTGCTCCTTATGTTCGACCCTGGTTGCTATACCAGGTAAAAATAAATAGCGAGACTGTTTACATTTTGTGTGCTTCATTTTTTGATTTGATCGAGCGGTTTACATTTTTCTTGATTGGCCGAGCTTGGTGATTCGGGTTGCAACGACCCTTGATTATTTGTTTACCTAACCCGAGTTGCTTGGCCTATCATCAGAATGGCATCGTTGCCGGGGAGCACGACTTATTAGTCATTTTTCTATTTTTGCTTATTTTTGTAACTATCTGATAAAACCGTTTCTGACATTTTCTTTATTTCTCTTTTCGTGTGAGGAACCGCCCGATGAACACTTGGCTCTCTGTTAGAGGAGATAACACCTGAGGAGTAGCAGAAGAGCAGGAGGACTTAGTTTTATTAGATAGATAGTTTATTTTTAGCAGATTATTATTGTAATAATTGTGGACTTGGACTCACTTATGTGGACTTAGACTTATCAGGGTCTGTTTCGCCGGGCACCGGTGTGCTCGGAAGACCTCACCGTGGTTTTTGTCGAGTTTTGATTTTATCGCCTTACTTTCTATTTGATTCTCGAAGTTTTAGCCCCTAGACTTAGTATTTTTGGTGATTGTGACGTAACTAGTTAAGGCCCAACACTTAATTGCTTGCCTGTTCCTATAGATTATAATTGGACCTAGCTAATAACTAATAAGAAAAAGTTAACTTGATCATTATAGAGACCATGTGCTACTATAGGTCGTATACATCGCGTGCAGGATCCGTTGTGGCGGACACCGATCGACCTCCAAGATCGGACTCAGGCCTCTCTCTCTAATTAGTTAGCTATTTGTTCTTCACGATCATTAGAAATTGCTCGTCTAAGGCCGATTTCTTCGTGCATCATATAGTTAGTTTATTTTCTATCTTTAAATTTATGCGCGGATTACTCTACACGTAGAATGCTGGAGACATGTACACCTTTCTATCTCTGCATGCATCATAGTGTTTGATCGCGCATCGGCTTTTTCGACTTCCTCCCCCAATTTTTGGACTCGAAATAACCAAAGGAAATCAAAAAATTCTTTGGGTGTTGTTCATATTTGAAAAATACCTAAAAAAGTGAAAACAATAAAATTGGGTCTGCTAATGCAAATTGGTCCCTAAAACACACTTCATCATAAAAACTCTTATTTTGGGGAGAGTCACCCCCTCACTGGTTGGTTTGTCTGCAACGAGAGAGTGACCCGCACGCTAGGCTAGATACATACTTGAACTCCTTTCAAACTACTGGTTTTGTGGTTGGTTGTTCTCTAGTGAGGATTTCACCAGGTAGCCGTAATCGGTCTGGGACTTCCTTAACAGAGTGGATAGATCAGGTAGCAGTTAACGGTCTGCAATCCATACTGACTGGGAAAAACTTATTGTGGGGTTGGGCCAGTCTCCTGTGAGCATCGGGTTCCCAACAACTCGCTTAATCGCTCTGATAGATTGATTGATCACCTAAATAAAATTGACAAGATTAACGACCAAGCTTTCACAGTCATCAGCTCAGTGTTACGTAGGTGAATTGGGGGTTTGATTTCTGATCCTGTTTGCATTCCAGATCTCATCATCATAATCCCTACATCACGATGATGGGAAAGAGGTCCCTTAGGCTGCCTTTGACAACACTAGTCCCGAGCACTCCTTTCCACTCATCTAGGGCAGTTTCAGAGAGACCCAAAAAGCTCTCTGAATCTGAGTTCCCTACCACCCTATTCCCCCTCGACCAACCTTCTTCTACCAGTCATGAGGTGCCAGAGTAGAGGCCAACATATTATGTACATTTGAGGACACCTGAGTTGGGGTCTTTCGCCTTTGCAAAGACCCGAGAGATGGCCAGCAGTTAGGGATGCATCGATGAGCAGCTCCAGAGTTCCACGTATGTACTTGAACAGGGTGCCATCAACAACACAATTCTAGCATCCCTGGAGACCATGCAGAGGTAGATCAGAGACCAGGGAGTGTTCATGGTAGAGGTGCGACGAGAGATCCCGGAGATAAGAGCCAACAGAGGAGAGCCACAGAGACCAGCCAGTGGAGAGATACCCGCAGCTGGAGGAGCAATTGGAGGAGGAGACGGATGACCAGAAGATCAGCCAGAGCTGAGACCACAACCCACGATGAGGCAGTTGCACAATCCTGGTGCAACTCTCACTCATCGATGGATTCAACTCCCGGAGGTCCTGGGCGATTTTGAGCTTCACCCCCAAACCATTCAGCTTTTACCCAAGTTCCATGGGCTTGCCACCGAGGAGCCGCACCTACATCTCCAGGAGTTCGAGATGATCTGCAGTACTGTCCATGACAGATTCATGGACGAAGACATGATCAAGTATCGCCTTCCCTTTCTCATTGGTTGACAGAGCAGCCTACTGGCTGAAATATTTGGGGAGGTATGTCACCACTAGGGAGAAGCTCTAGACCGAGTACTTGAACAAGTACTATCCACTCGGTCGGACCAATGCAGCTACATCTATGATCAACAATTTCACGATGATCCTGAACGAGCAGTTCCACGAGGCTTAGGATTGTTTCAAAGAGAACATCAACCGGTGTCCACATCACGAGATTTCCAAGCCCAACCTAGTACAAATCTTCTTTTGTGGGCTGACATCGGAGCTGTAGGGGCTTGTGAATGCCTCATCCAGGGGTCCTATTTCACCAAGGATGAGGACCAAGTCTGGGCAATCTACGAGGAGATGGTAGAAAACTACACGGTGATGTCCCAGACTCGGGTCTATACACAGGGGAAGCCCCTCCTACAGGTCGTGTCTTATCAGAGGATAACACAGGTCAATGCAAGTCCTTCTATTTTGTCAGCAGCAACAACATAGGTAGACTCATCAGCAGGTGACATGGGAATTATCAGCGAGAAGCTGGACTGCATTGAGATTATAGAGAAGAAGCAGTGTCAGGGCCTCACTCAGATAGATCAATTGGCACAGATGGCTTCTCAGCCCCATCTCATGTGTCTCCAAGAGGTACAGACGGCTTCTCAGCCCCGTCTCAGGTCACGGGCTGATCCTAGCAGCAACAGCTCCACCCAACCTTCTGCCTACCGCCTGGTCCACCATATTCAAGAAGAACCAGTCCAGCCATAGCAACACTATTCTCAGCCACCACCCTCTTAGGGCACTCAGATGGTGGTGTATCAGTCGGATCAACCCCTGGCAGTTCTTCCCCCTTCCCCTTACGAGCATGAGCCGTTGATGGAAGTCAACGGGATTTGATACGACCGAGATCAGCAGTAACCCCATTACTCCCAGCCATCCCAGTCTTACCAGCAGGTTCCTCGTCCCTACCATCAGGGACAACAATGGAGGTAGCAGCAACAGCCTCAATAGTATTTTCAGCCTCCCCCTCACCAATATCAGCAGAATCAGCCTCATTTCCAGCGAGGCAACCCGTCCGGTTCTCATGGACCAGTCTATGAGAACCCAAGCCTTGGTGATCTCGCCAGCCTACTCTTAGATCAACATGCATTCTTCCAGTGGGAAATGGACGAGTTCTGGCAGGAGATGAGGGAAATAATCAAGGGTAAGGTTGCCATACCCGCTTAGATTGAGCCAAACCCGAACAATCTTAAGAGAAAATCTGAGCAGGTACAATTCACAGAGACTACCACTTCTAGGATTCCTTGGATGATATTTTTTCCTACATATTTGATGCTGATTTTGTGACACTTAGGAACGGTAGGATGCTAGCCGGTAGCGCCTCGTCTGAGCAATGACCACATGAAGATCCAGGAATGCCATACGAGGAGGATAGAGGTGCTAATGCCGCTCACGATGTTGATGATGGTGGTGCTGACACCACCAATGATGATGATCTAGCTGACGATACTGAGACCATCATATCTCCAGATGCAGTCAGTGAGACCGATGCTGCCAGTCTTCCAGATGTTGAGCCAGGGCGCGTTGCTGATGTCGTGAAGACAAATGCCGGCTGGTGCTGATGCCACCATTTCTACTTCAATTGTGTTTCCTTCTGTTGTATCTCAAGGACGTTCCCGAAAAAACCAAAAAAATGGAAAAAAATAGAAAAGAATAAAAATATGAATAAATGAAAGGTTCTTGCATCTTCTTCTTTGAGTCCATATGTGTTGCATGATGATATTGGTATGGATTCCACTCATTCATCTACACAGGAGCCTATTCCTAGCCCTCTATCTGAGGAGGGTGCAACCATCCCCTTACCTCAAGCACTCCTCTTAGCGAAGGGGAATAAAACAGAAAATACCAAAAAGAGACACCAGCTAGAGTTTAGCCAACAAATGATTGACAGATTTCAGATCCAGCTGACTCTAAAGGAGGCACTTAAACACATCCCTCTCTTCCAGAAGAATTTGAGAGAGAAGACCGCCATCCACAGGAAGAGAAGGAATCATAATGCAGAGATCCATGTGCTCACTCATGCCACATGCTTCACCATCCAGAACTGATTGCTAGCCAAGAGGCCAGATGTAGGAGCTCCATATGTCAGATGCCATATTCAGGAGCAGCAGTTCGATCAGACTCTATTAGACAGCGGTTCTTCCATCAACCTTATTCCAATAGCCTTACTCGACCGATTCGAGGTTGTCCCTCTTCGACAGAGCAGGACAGTCCTTCAGTTTGCTGATAGATCTGTCAAGAGGCCAAAGGGGTTGTTGAAGGACGTGGTCGTCACAATTCAGGGCCTAAAATTCCCCGTGGACTTTGTTGTATTGGACATGGAGATCCCTGAGTCGGTGACAGATGCCCCCATCATACTAGGACGCTCATTCTTGACCACATCCAATGCAACGTCTGATCATGATAGCAGGAAGGTATACTTCCATGTCGAAGGCGAGAGTGTACAAATAGAGACAATCGGTGAGACCAGAGTGAGAGATTCAACCTGTTCCGAGTAGTCTAGTGATGCAAAGCAGACAATAGATGCAGAGTGAAACGTCCACCAGGAGTGTGACTTTGTGATTACAGATGATGAAGCCGTTCGGTCCGGCCCCGTATCACGAGCTCTTATCGCACCTTCAGACACTGTAGAGTTAAAGAATCCAGCAGGTGAGAGTTCAAAAGCACACTCTTGGCAGAGGACACATTCGAGGTTGACGATCGCGCTATGAAGAGCGAGGCAGAGTATATTTCATGTGATTCTGATTCAAATCCATCGGATTCAGACATTTATTGAGATGAGTTTGATGATTATTTGCCATGTCTGATTCCCACAGAGCTGACAGCTAGGGTGGAGATTGAGCCAGCACAGATTACAGAGATACCAATAAGGTCGTCTTCACCCGATTTTCATGCACAATGAGAGTTTTCCCATGTAGATTTGGTTGCTTTTACTCAGATTTTTCAGAAGCCAGATTTGCCAGCTCCCAGTTGCCCAGAGTTGAAGACCTTGCCTCAGTCGATGAAGTACAGATTCCTTGTGGGTGCACCTGAGATGTACCCAGTCATTATCTCAATGGATTTGACTGAAGAGCAAGAATCTTGTTTGATGGAGGTTTTTGAAAGGAACCACAAGGCGATTGGATGGAGTGTAGCTGATCTCCAAGGGATTAGTCCGGCCTATGCTCCCACCATATCTATCTCGAAGAGGACGCTAAGCCCTCGCGTGAGTTCCAGCGACGGCTGAACCTGAACCTTCGATATGTGGTTATGAAAGAGATATCAAAATGGTGGAGTGCCGATTTTATCTACCCCATCTCCGACTCCAAGTGGGTTAGTCCATTGCATGTGGTCCCAAGAAGACGGGCATCACTACAGTCGTGAGCGAGTCTGGAAAGGATATAGCTACTCGGGTACCCACTTCTTGGAGGGTATGTGTGGACTACAAATGATTGAATCAGGCCACCAAGACGGATCATTTCCCGCTGCCATTTATTGATCAAATTATTGAGAGGCTAGCTGGGAAGAGTCATTACTGCTTTCTTGACGGTTACTCCGATTATAACCAGGTGGCCATAGTGCCCGAAGACCAGGACAAAAAGACATTCACCTGTCCGTTTGGGACATATGCTTTTAGACAGATGCCCTTTGGTCTATGTAATGCCCCGATGACATTACAGATGTGCATGTTGTCCATCTTTTCAGACATGGTGGGTGATTGCTTAGAGGTCTTCACGGAAGATTTCTCGGTCTACGGCAACAGGTTTGATGCTTGTCTTAACTGCCTAGATCACGTACTTCAGCTCTTTAACAAGGTCCATCTTGTATTGTCTTGGGAGAAGAGTCACTTCATGGTGACTCAGGGGATGGTTCTTGGCCATATCATCTCCAACAAGGGCATGGAGGTCGATCCGACCAAGGTGGATATCATCAGGAAACTCAATCCTCCGTCCAATTTGTAGCAGTTGCAATCTTTTCTGGGGCATGTTGATTTCTACCGACGATTCATCCAGGATTTCAATCGTATCACCCGACCGCTTACTGATCTGCTGCCGAATGACACTGAGTTCATTGTAGATAATAAGTGTCTAACATCATTCAAGACTCTCAAAGGATTAGATACTGAGGTTCCTGTCCTTCAGCCGCCTGATTGGTCTCTCCTATTCGAGATCATGATGGATGCTTCTGATTTTACCATAGGGGTTGTGAAAGGGCAGAGGAGGGATGGATTGCCTTATGCCATTCACTATGCTAGCCGTACTTTGGATGCCGCCCAGCGGAACTATACTGTCATAGAGAAGGAGATGCTAGTCGTGGTCTTTGCTTTAGATAAGATCATATCTTATATTCTTGGATCCAGAGTGATGATTTTTACAGATCACACCGCCATCCGATACTTAATGGCAAAGAAGGATGCCAAAGCAAGATTGACCATATGGATCCTTCTACTCCAGGAGTTTGATATTGAGATTAAGGATAAGCCTGGAGTCAAGAATGTGGTGGCAGATCACCTCTCCCGATTAGAGAACCTTGAGGAATCAGAGCAGATGACACCTATTATAGAGATTTTCCCAGATGAGGTGATCCTTGCTATAACCTCACTCCCATGGTACACCGACATTGTGAACTATCTTGTCGCCAAGAAAGTTCCGCAAGATTGGCCTAGACAGCGACCTGAGACTTTCCTTGCAAAGGCCAAGTCATACCATTGTGAGGATCCTATCCTTTATCATGAAGGAGGGGATAGCGTCTGGCTTCAGTGCATTCATCAGGAGGAGCACCACAACATCCTCACATACTACTACAAGCTTGAGCAAGAGGACATCATTCTGGGAGGAGGACAACAGAAAGTGATTCAATCCGGCCTATGGTGGCCTACCCTCCTCAAGGATTCTGATGAATTCATGAAGAGGTGTATTGACTGTCAGAGGATGGACACTTGTGGACAACATGATATGATGACGATACAACCCATTTACTTCTGTGAGGTTTTGACGCATGGGGCATTTATTTCATAGGTCCATTCCCTAAGAGTCAGGGATTTGAGCACATTCTGTTGGCCGTGGATTATATGAGTCGTTGGGTTGAGGTCATCCCCGCCCGAATCGCAAATGCTAAGACTGTTTGCCGATTTTTGAGGAAGAATATCATTTCACAGTTCGGGGTTCCTAGAGTATTGATATCAGACATGAGGACTCACTTTATCAATGACAAGGTAAAGGCCCTTGCTAACGAGTTTAGCATACACCATCGAGTTGCCACTCCATATCATCCTCAGACCAATGGTCTTGCTGAAGTATCGAACAAGGAGATCAAGACTATTATGCAAAAGGTCATCTGCCCAAACCAAAAGGATTGGTCACATCTTTTGGACTCGATCTTGTGGGCATATCAGACTTCCTTCAAGACACCTTTGGGTACATCTCCCTTGCGTCATGTTTATGGCAAGCCATGCCATTTACCTGTAGAAATCAAGCATAAGTCACTTTGGGCAGTCACTGAGTTACTATTGGATCTAGAGAGTATAGGAGATCAGAGGAAAGCAGAGTTGGCAGCCCTGGAGGATCTTAGAGACACAACCTTTTCGAGTAGCCTACAATACAAGGCGAGAGTGAAGATATGGCATGATTATCATATCATCCACAAATAGTTTAAGCCGAACCAACGAGTATGGTTATTCGATGCCAGGTTGAGATTATTTCCAGGGAAGTTGCAGAGCAAGTGGAAGGGACCATACTTGGTCCGAAAGGTGCACGACAATGGTAGCATTGATATATCTGAGATATCATCAGATTCCATCTTTCAAGTTAACGGTCAACACCTGAAGCCTTATCTAGATTTTGATCCGCTGATCGTTGACGTTCCCATTTCTTTTTGCATGAGATGTGGTCTTTGACTCACATCATTTGCATCTCATGCCTGATTATCACTTCTCCCCCGCAGCTGTATAGATCCAGTTGTCTATATCGCACATTCTTTGGTCTAAAACCCCATCTTCATCTCCTGATTATTTTGTACTTAGGGTGTACTTTACCCTAAGTATGGGGGGGGTGTCAGACTTGTGATTATCTGTTTGATTCATTTTACCTCTGTTTTGTTGCCTATACTTAGGGATATTTTACCCTAAGTATAGGGGAGGTAGACCCTGTACATTCTAACCCTCGGTTTTCCCCTTGTGTACAGACTTCTATACTTAGGATTACTTGATCCTAAGTATAGGGGGATCATCGATTTCTATTCATTGCATTTTTTTATTCATCGTTGTAGTATATCCTTCTTTTCACTTCCCAATATTCAACACAAGTTATATCTTCCTTCCATCGCTCTTTGATCACTCTAAGGACATCGTTCGAGCTAAGTATAGGGGATTGTCGTGTATATTGTATATATACTTCAGCCATAGCTCGTAGTTTGTGTGAGTGTGTTAATAATAAAATGGCTAAAAACCTTATACCTAAGAATCACAAAAAATTTAAATTTTTCTTGCACATACCTGTTTGTAGATAGTTTTTCATAAAAATTATTTTTGTACAAATGTTTTTGTGTGTAAAACTTTTGTAAACATTTTTGTACAGAAGTTATGTATATAGTACAAATTTTTTGAAAAATGTTTGAAAAAGAAAACTTTGCAAAAATCTGTTTATGTTTGTAAATATCTTGCAAAACTTGCATTTCTTCTTTGCATTCAAACATTTTTCATAAAATTTTGCATATTTTGAAAAACTGCATCAAAAAGAGTTTTGTACATATTTGTTTATTCTTCGGATTCATACTTGACATTTAAACTAGTCTGGATTAAATTGGAAAATGGAGCTTGGTTACAACCTTAATCCACCTAACTTTCAGAGGAACCTTATAGGATTCGGGGTTAAGACTTTTCAAGTCCATTAGTGACTTAATTCTTTGAGTCCACTAGGCTATGTTCACATGTCATCTTGATAAGCCTAAGTAGAACACTTAACAATGCACACATGACTCTCAGAGACAATGGCTTTATTTGGACCAGCACCTTACATATAGCCCCACATGGATGAGGTGATGAGGAGGCAGTTTCCTTTGGCTTGGAGTAGCATACAAGGGTAGTACTTCTAGGCAGAACCTCTCGTCTTCCTTTAGGGAAGGATGCACATCTCAACTTGGTCTAGTAGCATTGAGGTCTAAAGACAAGAGTTGTGGGTTGCAATAATGCTTCAAAAGAGGGATAGTCTAATGGCTCAAGAAGAAAAACTTCTTACGTATATGTTGAACCATGTAGACATGTTGTACATATGCATAAAAAATGTGCAAAATCAAGAAAAACTCCAAAATAAGTGGACAAGCCTGATTGAAAATAAAATGCATGCCGGAGTGTATATAGTGAATAAACAAAGCTGATGTATTCCACCTTCTCATCTCATGAAGCTTGCAGTGGGAGACTTAGCTACACTAGTTAGGCTCCCAGGGATACGTGACTACACTAGTCATGGTCCATTCTCTTCTTTCCCCTCTTCTTAAGCCGGTTGCACTTGAACTTAGAAGGGAATACCCCGCTCCTCGAGTAAAGAGCTGTTGGACTAGGGAATTAGAGTTACCTTGTTGAGGGAAGCTGTTTCCTTGTCATTTCTGAGGTGGGGAGCTACACATCACTTACACAGTACAAGGAAAGATGCATAATCATTAGAGTTTGCGTATGTAGACTTGTTTTGATTTGGATTATTGAGGAGTCTTGACCATAGAATTGTGGAACTTAGAGGCTGTTGAGTCTTAAATCTATTTCCCAATAAGGTTCTGATAAACTAATAATCCAAATGTCTGACTGAGCTCCATACTTCAATTTAATGAAGATAATTTTAATAATCAACTTGATGCTTTTTCTTTCTTTCTCTTTTCATTTCTTTTTCAAATAAGTGTTTGCTAAGCGACTAGCAAAGGTAAAGTATAGGGGGTGATGAATCCCTGATTCTCACTCTTTATTCTTTTATTTTAGCTCTTTTTCTTAGCAAAACATCATGTAAATATTTGTAAATACAATAATTTAGCAAATTGCAAGCCTGTGTTAATGTTGCATATTTAGCATGCATCTTTGTGCAAAAAATAAAAGAATAAAGGAAAAGAAAAAGGATGAAGTATTTAGAATAAATAAGGAGTGACCCAAACCCCAAGAGAAGGTCAAGCCTTGACCTAATCACAAAAAAATAAGTAGAGAGAGATAGGGCTCACTTTGTATTATATATAGTGCCTATATATTTGTTTATAATATTTGTACATACCTATTCTTGACAAAATAAAGTTAATATATATTTTTTAAACCTTGTATATATTCCTAAAAATAAATATAAAATAAAATAAAAATCATAAAAATGAAAAATAAAAATAAAATAAAATCCTCCATTCATTGTACAAAACACATGTGTACCTATTACCTCCACTATTTATTATATCATATTAAAAAATTTGTAAAAATAAAATAAAAATTATTTTATACTTTTAAAATAATTTTGTAAATAAATAAAATATAAAATAAGGGTATTTATGTAAAATAAGATAATAAAAATATTTATACATAATACATAGGTATATTATACATGTATATATATTGTATATACACTAATTTATTTTTCATAAAAATAATTAAGAATCACAGAAAAATACTTTGAAAAATAATAAACGTTTTTATTTTATACACTTTTTATTTTAAATTCATTTACTATTTTTTATTGAATTTGTAAGTAATTTGTAAATTCAAATTTTCTGATTGGTCCAGGAGGGTTTGTTGACTCCGATCAACGCCCCCTCCTAGCTCGGGTCGGGTCGAATCCCGTTCGCTGGTGCCTTTTCTCCCAATTTCCCAGCCCGACTCCGATCACCTCTCACCTCAATTCTTGGACCCGTGATTCCTCGGAACTCCGTGATCTTCGCGGATCCCTAGGATGATCCAGTTCTCTTTAGGGTTTCGCGCTCCATGCCGATCTTTCTGGACCCCCGAGCTGCCTATAAAACCTTTTCCTCTGCCTCCTAACACCGCAACTCATTCCTCGCATCTCATTTCAACCCTAGCCATCTTCGTTGAAGTGACAACCATCGGGAGAGCGGCTTAGAATCCTTAGGGAGTTACCAGGAGGCTCATAGCTCGACGTGGCCAGACCTCTCCACCGCGTGTAGCCTCCCCGTCTGCTGCAACGTGGTCGAGGATATTACCCCAAGGACCATCTTCCCTGAAGCATAGGAGCACCTATGAACCTTCAGGTACCTATTCTATCCTCCTCACCTTCACTTTCGATTTGATTTTTCCATCTTCCTCTGCCGCACGTACGTTGCTACGACCACCCAATTAGAGCTCTTGTATCTCTCATTTGTCTGCATCGATCAACGCTACGTTTCATCGCCCACCTTCTGAAGTAGTCTGCCCCTTGATTCCTACTCATCTGAGCTAGATCAAGCCGAGTCTCCTCCCCCCGCCTACGCCGGAGACCCAAAGTTCATTCCCCTTCGCTTCCCTTACTCCCGTATGCAATAAACCTTCGCCGAAGCGATGCCTCCGAGCAGCATGCCTTTGCAGGTGCTAGTTTGCACAAAGACCCCCTCTTGCCCCCCCCGAATACTTAGGTGGAGCAGCTCTAGGCAACCCACTCCCGCGACGTCCATCTGGTCGTTCTCCTTCCCATCAGAGTAGCTCACACGATGCGTAGAGCTTCCCCGAGCATATAGAGCCCTTCAGGTCTCTCATCAGGTCGACAGAATCCCTCCATCGCTAGATCATAAGTCACCTGGGCGATTGTTCTTCTAGCAGCCTTCTCCACTGTCGGATGTGGCCCGTTCTGCCAGACATGATCTGAGCCGTCCGATATTCCCAACTTTTTGACTGTTAGATCAGGATCTGACGCACCAGCCCCGCACGTCTGTGACATCCTCTGCAGCCGTCAGATCTATCCTCAGCAGAAGATCAGAGCCGTACCCCAGCGTAGGGTCCAGCGTGCGCTACGTGCCCCTTGGGGTATATTTCTCTCTTGTCCGCGCATGTTTGGTTATTTCCTTTTAATCTAGTAAATAAGTATTGTAATTGAGAGCATTTGCAGTTTGGACCTCATATTTTCACATATTTGCTATTCTATATGAACTCACGTGCAGTCCCACGTGCCTCTATGGGTTATTTGCAATAATTGCCCTGCACTTTATGGATGTTATGAATTGAATGGCAAGTTTTTGAGAATTACACTTATACCCCTGCGAGCCTGATTCACGTGCTCCGCGTGTGATTGCTTGGACTTTTTGCAATTTAGATCTTAGACTTTTCATCTGTGTTATTGTTGGGATCGAAGCTTTATTTTAATTGCAAGTAGGTCCCTGTGAGCTACCTATCTCTTATTAATCTAATAAATACCAAATTAATCCCAAAAATTCCCTAAAAATATTGTTCACTCCTATTTACATGTATTATTTATGGTAATTTTTGAGTATTAATTCCATTGCATTTATTATTTTTGAAAAATAAAAACCCCTAAAAAGTGTCCTGTCTATTTTTGAAAACCCATACAAATTTGAAAAAAATTGTCTTAAAAATTCCACAACAATTCTTAGTAGCGTGTTTTGTTATGTTTTATCTTTGGTACATCTTTGTTTGAAAATTCGTTATAAAAACCGTAAAAATTACAAAAGACCTAAGAACTTATAAAAATCATAAAAAAATTCAAAAAAAATCCAAAAATTCTTATTTCAGCCCTTATTTGTAGTTTTTATTCATAGTTTTTTCATAAAATTCTCATCAAGACTTTAGGGCACTTCGAGTAATTTTAATTTGCAATTTAGTCCTAGTTGTGCATAGTTTTTAGTTTTATTCACTATTTAATTTTTATAAAATTAAAACAACATTTGCAAAACCCCCAAAAATTACCAAAATTACTTTAAAAATTTAAAAACCTAAAAATAATTTTATATTAATTTTCTGAGCATTTTTAGCTATAAAGAAAAATACAAAAAGATTTGTGTGTTGCCTTGTTTCCTTGTGACGTGGCGCTAAATACGATATTTAATTCGTGTCCATTGTAATACGTGTACTTAGCGATTCGGTCAGAACCAAGAGAAGATCTCCGTGAAGAGTGTCTCAGCTTTAATTTATATCCCGGGCAAGTCCGGGGTCGAACTCAGGGAGGCAAAGGAACAACTTGGGTTTAATTTGCAAATTTAAGATCTAGATATCCAAACGGTTTTTTTAGTTTTTTTATGCAAAAAAAAACAAAGCAAATGCAAATGCGGGTGAATCAAGACATTAAGAAAACATACAACAAGGCCAAATTAATTTTAATGTCAAATTAACCCAATTCAACCAAATTATATTTTTTTTCCTAAAGTCCTAATCCAGTGGGGAAGACAAAACACATTTTTTTGTAATTTTAGGGGTTAAAATGCAATAACTAAAAATGTACACTTTTTATTAGTTTTTTCGCAATTACTCACACAAACAGTAAGCAAAAATTATGAAAAAATTACTAGAATGAAAACATGATGAAAGGAAGCTATAGTAAATTTTTTAGAATTTTTTGACAAGTTATGATTTTTTTATGAATTTTTTAGTGAAAACAGAGTGGAAATGAATAATTAATTCCTATTAAATCCACGTTATCAAATTAGTCAGAGAGAGAATTATCTCAAATAGATATTTTTATGGAATCCAAGAGATTTGAAATTTCGCAAAAAGGACATACGAGGATTTAACTAAAAATCAAATACTAATTTCGCTCTATGATTTATTTCAGGTACAAGACAACTCCATTTTAGATGAAAATTGGACAGTACATTTATCACATTTCAAGGCATCATTGCTAATTTTTGTGGATTTTTTTAGGGCAACCGTGCGTGAGGTATAATTTTAAGAGTACAGATTGGGTAAAATATGCAATATTTCAGTTAACCATTTTTAATTAATTACCCAAAGACCACAAAAATACAAATAAATGTCCACAATGTAGATAATTAGTTGCTCAACATAAAACCATGTTTCATTGAATAAAATGATGCATAAACGAGGTCTAAGTTAAAGTGCGAATACAGGGGTGTCCTTGCAATTATAGAAACTAAAATTACAAAAGAAAACATGCACAGGGACTTAATGGTAATTACAGAAACTTTGAGAAATATTTTTGCAATTTTAACATAATAAACAAAATAACCACAACCTTGTTCTTCTTCCTTGCTGGGAACGGGGATGGAGAACCCAAAGAGGGTCGGGCGGCGCCGGCGGTGGCGCGCGGCGTGGCCGCAAGGACGGCGAGGGGGCGGAGGTGCGACAGGGGGTCGGCGGCGCTCTGGCGGAGGCGGGCGGCGAGGGCGAGGGACACGGAGCTGGAGGCCGGTGGTGTGGAGGGCCACGGGCGGAGGAGATGGTGGAGGTGCGACGGCCGCACGCGCGGCTGAGGAGTGAGGAGGGAGGCGCAACAGGCCTGTAGGCGGAGCACCGCTGAGGCGCCGCGGCGGCTCGCGGCGGAAGGCGCCGGCCGCTTGGGCGGTGGAGGAAGAAAGAGGGAGGAGGGGCGGCGCGGGCGGCCGCTGCTCTTTCTTTTTTTTTAATTAATTTTTTTCTTAATTTTTTTACTGTTTTGATTAACAAAAAAACTACTATAATGAATTTCTTTTTTTTTGTTTTATTTTTTTTTAATTTTTTTAATTTTCTTTAAACAAGAAATATGTACACAAAAAGAAGAGGGGGGAAGATGGTAGTGAGAAGTTGGTGGTGGTGATTATGATGAACTAAACAAATGAAGGATTTTTAGGTGGTGATATGATGTGATAAAAAAATTGCAAAAAATGACAAGATGATAAAATGAGATGAAAAATTTACCTACGATGATACGGTCGCCTATGGAGTGCTCTCGTGAGCACGGTCTTCGCTCAAATCGCCGGCGTGCGATGAGCTAGAGCAGCGCGCGGTTGCGGCTGCGATGTTGGCCAAAAAACCAACGGATCACACCGGAGAAAGGGCCGTCGTCGCTCGACCGTGGTTGCATCGCTGTCACCGATTCAACTCAGGGAACTAGGCTCTCCTCACATAAAGATGGATCAAAGGCAAAATTGAGGAGAATGAGAGGTATATAAAGATGATGAGATGAGAGGTTATTAAAATGGTGGGAGGTTATTTTATTAATGGAGTTGAATGGGAGGTTTAAGAAATGGTGGGGTTGAATGGAGGTTGGTGGTAGAAGAGAGTTGAATGGTGGTTATTGTAGAGAATGTAAAATAATTAAATAAATAAAATGAAATAAAGTAGGCTACTTTAAATACAACAAAATAAAGAAGGAAAAAAAATAATGGTGAATTTAGAAGTGAATACAAAACACCATTTACATTTTTTTTGTCTTTTTAATAAGAGATATTTACAACAGAAAAATACAATAAAATAATATAAATAAAATACAACACAAGCATGATTTTTTTGTATTTTTAGAAATTAAGAAAGGTAAGATAAAAAATGAACAAAGAATGAATATATACATGGTATACAATGTACATCTAGGTCCCAAAACCCAACTTTTGCAAATGAGCTCCGATTTTAATGAAACCACTTCGGTTGGATAGATAATTTTCTAACTTGAACTTTAAAAGTGAGTTTGGTAAATTTGGAGTTCATACGGAGCGGGAATTTAGCTTGGAAGTTGGACTTTACGCCTTTTTCTCTTTGGGATCTAGGTGCATTTATTTGAGGTAAAATTTATTTTGTATTTTTTTATTTTTATATACATTTTTATAAACAAGTTAGAGAAAGAATTAGGTAAAAAGGAGTTGAAATGAAATTATTAAAAATACATGAAGTTTTGGGCTATTAAATGTATAAAACTCCTTTATTTTTGCGGCTTTTTATGTGTAATTTATTTTGTACAATCTAATATAAAATAATTAGTGTATTTTATTTACAAGAGTCATTTTGTTAATTAATGGATTTTATGGACATTTATTTGGGAATTTACTCATGGATTTTGCTAAGATCAAGATATTAAGATGATGAATCGTGGATTCATCACCCCCCTATACTTAAACTTTGCTAGTCCTCGAGCAAATAAAGAATGAATAAGTTGGGTTAACCCCTGACTGTGCATGTGAAAACAAGACTTGATCCGTTCAAGAACTCTCACTTTTAGAGATCCTAAAATTCTAAGCTGAACCAAGCTCTAGTCAAAAGGTACCCAATTTCCCTAATCATCAGACTCTCTTTGTATACATATAAAGTAGGGATATGACTTTAAGTGTTGACCGCAGTTACAAGAGTAGAGTCACAACGTCACCCAAGGTTCCAGTCCAAGAGACTCTCATATGGACCCGATCCTCAACACTAGGGAATAAATCATTTCTTGCATCCAATCCACCGTCTCTTTAGTTGTCAGACTTGAAAGTGTAGATGGAAGGCCAGTTGATGGAGGGCATAGGATTGTGTCATTTCTTCTCTCCCTCTCATTGGAACAAGGATCCTCTCGAGTGCCTTATTACGCAATGCATTTTTTTGGTGTTGATCAGTGCGTCCGTCAAGAGAAGTTGGAGCCGTCTGCACTTGTTTTCCTGAGAGTACACCGGGGTGTGCCTTTTTTTGAGTACCTATCGTACCTTCTACACCCAGACTTGTAGCATTTACGATGCAGAGCCCTTTTTTGGTGCAAGCCCGACTCCTGGTCCTAATAGCGGTGGTCCAAGTGGACACTTTGAAATGGTTGGGAGCGCTCGCCTTTGGTGGAAGCTCTTTTGATAATTGACTTTGTGGAATGAGAGCTTTTCTTTGATATTTCATTGCTTTGTAGTATTTTTGGCTAGCTCCACTGCTTTTACCAAGAGTTGGCGCACACTGATCAACTTTTTTTTTATTTTATCACACCCTGGCACATAGGTAAATGTCAAGATATAGTACAAGAACCATGTTCTCATACTGGCTAAAGATGCTGACACTCATGTTTCATGAAGCCTTCATTGATTTTATCCCATCCTCGAGCATCATCAAACCAAGTCCAAACTCAAATCCCTCATCCCAGTTCCTCAAGTGAAATTTCAACTCATCTCATCATAACTGCAGTCGTGTACGTGAGGTGATGATCATATTCTTAAGGTAGAGACTAAGCATGCAATATAGCACACAAATCTTTCAAACTAGGGAAATGTGAATAATTAAGTCAAGGACCCTAATGACTAAGGCTGGTTAACTCAAAATCTCAAGACCTCATAAACTAAGTGTTCTTGAACATCACTAGTCTTGTGTGAAAGTGAATTGTGTCAGGGATTAAACCAACTTATTAGTTAGTTTTTTTTAGTTTTTTTGTTAGAAAAGTTTTGCTTTTTTTTTCAAGAGGTTTTTTTTTAAAAAGATAGGTGAATAAGAAAAGACTCTTTTTTTTTGAAAAAGTTTTTTTTAGCAAAAGAGGTTTTTTTTGAAAAGTTTTTTTTAAGCAAATAAAGAAAAAGAGTTTTTTTAGGAAAAAGTTTTTTTTTACTTTTTTTACCCACCCCATAATTATTGTATAATATATACAAAAAATACGTGAAAGTACGAGGTATGGGTAAAGTATATATGTAATATATACACGCCCCCCTATACTTAGCTTGTGCTTTGTCCTCATGGCACTAGGTGACAAAAAGACATAGCTCGTACTAAGCGTAGGAAAGCTAAAATAATAGAAAGTATAGAAGTCGATCCGCCCCCTATACTTAGGCTCTGGACAGCCTAAGTGTAGAAGAAGAGCAAAAATGGGGCGGACGAGGTCAAGAGGAGAAATGATGAGTAAATACACATGGCGGGCATCGGTCCCCCCTATACTTAGGCTTTGGTCAGCCTAAGTATAGGACAAGAGTAAGTGTGAGAACCGACGTGATCTCGAGAATATACAAAGAAGGGAGAATATGTACAAGAGTGATGGAATCTTCTAAGATGTTGAATCTTGATGCTGCATCTTCATGAAGAGTAATAAGATGTATCTGCTCTGTGCTCATTCTGTATGAAGTTGATGACCTCGACTTGGACTAACTGCTCTTTGGAATCAACAAAATGCTTCAACAGTTGTCCATTCACTACATGAGATTGTGCACCATCTGTGAGATCAGCTATCTCTACACTTCCATTCTCGTGCACTTTCTTAACCACAAAGGGACCCGTCCATTTAGATTTGAGCTTCCCATGGAACATCTTCAACCTGGCATTGAACAACCATACCTTTTGTCCAGGGACAAAGTCTTTGCACCTAATGTGCTGATCATGCCATCTCTTTACTTTGTCCTTATAAATCAAACTGTTGTCATATGCCTTGTTTCGGATTTCCACAAGCTCGTTCAAGTTCAAGTCTCGACAAAGTTTCCCTAGGTGACAACTCCAATTAATCTTCTTAATTGCCCATTCGGATTTATGAATCAATTCTGCGGGCAAATGGCATGGCTTGCCATAGATCATTCTAAATGGTGAAGTACCCAATGGTGTCTTGTAAGCCGTTCTATAGGCCCACAGAACTTGGTCCAAGAGCTGAGACTAGTTCTTCCTATCGGGACGAACCAATTTCTGCAAAATACTCTTCACCTCTCTGTTCGAAACCTCTGCCATGCCGTTAGACTGTGGGTGGTAAGGACTAGTAACTCTATGCTCAAATCCATAGTCCTTAGCTAAAGATCTCATGTCTCGGTTCACAAAGTGGCTACCCCCATCAGATATCAAAACTTTTGGCACCCCGAACCTAGCAATAATATGGTCTCTCACAAACTTACATACAGTCTTGCTGTCTACGGTTCCGGTTGGGATAGCCTCCACCCACCTGGATAAATAATCAACCGCCAACAATATGTACTCATGTCCATTGCTGTTGGGAAAGGGACCCATAAAATCTATGCCCCATGCATCAAAAACATCACAAATAATCATCGGTTGCATGGGCATCTCATCCGTCTGTCCAACTGTCCCTCCCATCCTTTGATAAATCGGGCACGACCGTACAAAATCAATGGCATCTCTAAACAAGGTCGGCCAATACAATCCACATTGAAGTACTTTGTGAGCGGTTCTCTTTCCCGAATGGTGTTCTCCAGCCTCAAGTAAATGACAATATGTGAGGACACTCTGGTATTCCTCTTGAGGAATACACCTTCTCCAAACACAATCCGGTCCTTCAAAGAAAAGGAAAGGATCGTCCCAGTGGTATCTCCTCGAATCCAACTTCAGTCGATCAATGCTGCTCCTAGTCCAACCATGGGGAACCTGCTTGGAGACAAGATATTTCACCATGTTGGCATACCACGGGAGGGAGTCAATAACACAAATTGACTCATCTGGGAAGGTCTCTCTAATCCGCTCATGATCAGGAGAATCCTTAAGTTCAATCCGAGAAAGGTGATCAGCCACAACATTCTTCACTCCAGGTTTATCTTTTATCTCCAAATCAAATTCCTGGAGGAGTAAAATCCACCTAAGAAGACGCGCCTTCGCGTCCTTCTTTTCCATTAAGTATCGAATGGCTGTGTGATCAGTATAAATTATCACCTTAGAGCCCAAAATATATGATCTGAACTTCTCGAGGGCCCATACTACCGCGAGCATTTCCTTTTCAGTCACTGTATAATTTTTTCTGTGTAGGATCTAAAACTTTGCTCGCATAGTGAATCACAAATGGAATCCCCTCTTGTCGTTGTCCTAACACATCTCCTATAGTGAAATCTGAAGCATCAGTCATGATCTCAAAGGGGAGAGACCAGTCAGGAGCTTGTAGGATAGGTGAGGCACAAATCTTCCTCTTCAAGAGCTCAAAGGCCTCCAGACACCTGTGATCTACAACGAACTCTATGTCTTTCCCTAAGAGCTCAGTCAGTGGGCGGGCGATCTTTGAAAAATCCTGAATGAATCTCCTATAGAATCCAACATGCCCTAAAAATGACCGCACTGACTTCACGTTGGTAGGTGGATCGAGTTTCTTGATCACCTCCACCTTGGCAGGGTCAACCTCCATTCCCCTTTTGGAGATGACATGCCCCAAAACGATACCCTCCGTCACCATAAAGTGACTCTTCTCCCAGGAGAGTACCAGATTCACCTCTCTACACCTCGTGAGGACTCGGTCCAAGTGCGCTAAACATGTATCAAAAGAATCACCATGGACCGAGAAGTCATCCATAAACACTTCCAGGAAATCTCCCACCATCTCGGCAAATATGGCTATCATGCACCGCTGAAATGTGCCTGGGGCATTGCAGAGCCCGAATGGCATGCGCCTGAAAGCATAAGTGCCGAATGGACATGTAAATGTGGTCTTTTCCTGGTCCTCAGGGGCTATGGCCACCTGGTTGTAGCCTGAGTACCCGTCAAGAAAACAGAAGAACTCTTTCCCTGCGAGTCTCTCCAAGATCTGATCAATAAAAGGCAAGGGAAAGTGATCTTTCTTGGTCGCAGCATTCAGGCGCCTGTAGTCGACACAGACGCGCCACGACGTCGGTACTCGTGTCGCGATCTCTACCCCCTCCTCGTTGGTGACCATCTGAATTCCCGACTTTTTCGGGACAACATGAAGTGGGGCCACCCACTTGGAGTCAGAAATAGGGTATATAAACCTTGCTTTGCACCATTTCTCAATTTCTTTCTTCACCACTTCCCATAGATTGGGGTTAAGTCTCCTTTGGAACTCACGGGAAGGTCTCACATTATCCTCAGTAAAAATATGGTGCGAGCAGAGAGCGGGGTTGATGCCCACGAGATCCGACACTGTCCAGCCTATTGCTTTGTGGTTCCTCTCTAAGACTTCTAACAACCTAGACTCCTGTTCTAAAGTCAAGTCCGAGCTAATGATGACAGGATATCTCTCTTTGGGTCCCACAAGAAAGGCATACTTAAGTGTAGGAGGTAGTGATTTCAGTTCTGGCAATGTGGTATCATCAAGCAGATCTGGCTGAACTGAATCTGAATCTGGTTCCGTGCTGCATGAAGGTGGGCTAAGATGAGTAGTACTCGCCACCAAATCAGAAGTATCGGGAGTCGGATCGTCAAAAGTATCCAAACAATCGGCAAAAGCCACGTCCGACTCGTCATCTATGTCCCATGATTGTTCCGAAGAGGATGGAACTGACAGATCCGGATGGATCTCTAAGTCATCATGAGAATAGGTTGATGCATCTCTAGCAAGATCAGACAACACCTGGCAAACTGCATCATGCACTATATCCTCTCCAGATGAAAGGGTCTCGCTCTGTCCTGAAGGAATCTGTCCCCAAATCCCAACTGTGCTAATCAAACTGTAGTCTGCCTCTGAAGATGAGTACTCTGTGCTACTCTCTGAATCGGGTCGCTGACACTTGGTTTGCTTCATCTCAAGGTTCACTTCTCCGCCTGGAGAACGAAACTTCATCATTCCCGTACCATAATCGAAAGCTGCGCCTGCGGTCCTAAGGAAGGGTCGCCCGAGAATGATCTGAGATTCCCTCCAATGATTGGGGGTCTCCATGTCCAAGACTGTGAAGTCCACCTGATAGTTCTGCCCCTCAATCGAGATAACGACGTTCTTTACTTCTCCCTTAGGTCTCTTCATTGAACGATCTGCGAATTGGAGTAAAGCTCTAGATTTGCGAAGTGGTCCCAACTCCAATTTCTGATATAATGCTAAGGGAAGTAAGTTGATCGAAGAACCGTTATCTAAGAGTGTGCGTGCAAACGCAATGTCGTCAATACGACTCTCCACATAGTGAGCACCTATGTCTCTCTTTTTCTTTGGCAAAGTATGATTCTTGAGACAATAGGTTGTGGCTACTGATAAGACATGTGTCTTTATATTTCGGTTATCTTTCTTCCTGCTAACCCTTGTAGGTGTGCATCTCACCTCAAGGTATTTTTGGAAGGCAGGATGGTTAGCCACATATTCATCAAATGGCACCTTAACTGTGATGTTTTCTTTACAAAACCGTGCCATATCGGGGTCATCTTTCTGAATCTTTTTGATGCGCTTTCCTGCCGTAAGAGCACAGGGGAAAGGGATTGAAGCTAAGGAAACAGAGGATGAAGAATCTGAATCATGAACAGAAAGATCATTCTTTGCATTAACGGAAACAGAGTTCTTCATACATGAATCTTTATGATGCAACATGGACTCAAAATCTAAACTATCCACTAAAGGTTGTGGAATAGAAGCTGGAGTGATATCCGCCACAACCGGAGATGCAAGGTCCTCCGTAGACTCAGAAGAATATCCATGCTGACGATGCTGCATACGTGCTCTCCTCCTCCTCTCGGCTCCCTGAGTAGAAATCCTCGAATGATGCTGATGGGGCTTTGAAATATGATGCCTCTCCTCCTCGTCCTCTGAAGACTCCTCAGGTAGAGCTCCAGAGATGCCCCTCCTCGTGTCCCTCGCCCGGTCAAGTACGACCACGGTCCTTCTGCTCCTGAGTGACATGTGGTTAGCCTCGTCACACGAAAGAATCTCATGTTCAGATTTAGGAGATGCTGAATAGTATACCTGACCAAAGTGCTGCTGAGAACTAGAACGGTTCAGGCTATTGGGGTTAGCCTGAACTTGGACTGGGATCGAGGTAGAGGGTGCAGTCTGCTCGTCTCGCCATATGGACAGGCGGTTGACATCCAACCGTAAGTCCTGAATCTCGTTCCTATAGGAATGTAGCTTGTCGAGTATCTGCTGCTGAATATCCACGGGACTAGACGATGAGGGAAGTGGATAAGACTGGGAAGAAGAACGGGAAGACTGGCCCTGCTGGCCAGTGTACTGCCTCTGCTGCTGCTGCTGCTGGGGTTGCAGGCCCTGCTGACCCGTCTGGTAATGGCCCTGTCGGCCATACTGCTGGTACTGCTGCCTCTGCTGCTGGGGTGGATGGAATCCAGGGCTCTGCTGTGACGGAGGTGGTGCGGAGGTGAATGCGGTGTTGTGAAAGGTCGGGGGACGCTGATAGGTCTGTCGGTCTCCCGTACTTCCCTGCCTGGTAGGGTCCTGAGTATACCATATCCCATTCACCTCCCAAACTGGTGGAGGCTCCTCCTGGGCTGTCTCTGCTACTGGAGGTGACAGCTGGAAAGAGTGGGTGTAGGATTGGTCCTGCTCCCACGGCTGGGGTTGCCCTGACACCAACTGCTCTTGAACATGGTGAACTCGGTAAATGGGAGCAGTGGGTGCAGTCACGGCAGGTATCTTTATCTTAGATACCTTCTCAGTCAACTCCTCCATCTGTTTTGGAAGTTTGTAGACGCTCCGGTCTAACTCATCAATCCTCCTGTCGATCCTCTCGACTACAGTAAGCTTGTCAGCCAGAAGTCCCATGCTAGGGATCACATCCTGAGAGAGATCGACTACAGCTGGTTTCCCTCCTCCAAGTGAGAGTGAACTGGGGGATGGTGTATAGGCCCTGCTGGCCATCTGTGAGCGGCTAGTTTCAGCCATCTGCTCGAATACCATCCAGACGGTATCCGCTCCTCGTGATGTATAGCTGCCTCCACAGGCAGCGCTCACTAAACCCTGCATCTCAGGGTTGAGACCAGTGAAAAATGATTGGACCAAGATGATATCATTTAGTCCATGACAGGGACACTTCTGCAGGATGTCCTTGAATCTTTCCCAAGCATCACAAAAAGCTTCATGGGGTAATTGGGAAAAACTCGTAATGCGCGTCCTCATCATGTTAGTTCTACTCAAAGGGTAGAACTTCTTCAAAAACAGGTCCTTGAACTTGGCATATGTGGTGATGGCGATCCCAAGATTCTTTACCCAGTAATCAGCTTTGCAACCCAAGGCAAATGGAAGGGCTTTGAGCCTAATATAATCCTGGCTAACATTTTGATGTTTGAGGTTAGCGCAGATGAGCTCAAAGTCCCTTAGGAATGCATATGGTTCCTCAGAAGCATTCCCATCGAAGTGTGGCAACAGGTTCAGAAAATGCGGCTTCAATTCAAAATCAACCTCGGGTTCGGCCGGACTCAAGTAATTCCGAATTTGATATTGTCCGGGGTTATACGCCGCATCCATTGGTAGTTGGACCCCAACATTTAACTGTCCCAACTGAGCTCTCAGTAATGCTTGTTCCTGCTTAGATGCATCTAATCGGGCAAGTATCATTTTCATTGGGTCTTCATGGTTCTCTTCTTCCTCTTCTTTCTTCTTTGGAGGCATTTTACTTGTGTCTTCTATATGCCCTGAATCAGCAATGTTTTCTTGATTAGAAGAGCATTTATGAATCATAATATTCTCACCAAGGCGATGGTCTTCCTCGGTGAGGTGGGAAGAGAGAAATGGAATGGTTTGAGAGTAACCATCCCGAGAGTGAGTGATCTTGGGCTCAAGAGGGTCATGAGTCCAGGTTGGTCCAAGTTGCGCTTGGACCTTTGAAGACGTACTTTTTGGAGGGTTCAACGAGAGATTCGCAAAGTCCGAATAAATATCCCCCCAATCAGTCATCTTCGATGTCAAAAGAACCGATTAGATCACGATAATCAATGAGGCGCTAATCTACGGTGCACGTAAATGTGCGGAGTGAACTCACACAATACAAATGCAATTCAAACCCCCAATTTCACCAACTCAACACATGATGGCCGTAAGAGTTCGGCCGATTTATCTGGTCAATTTTAGTTGGTGAGAATACAATCTTTGAAAGATTAACGAGCTGTTAGGTGCCCGTATTTTCCTACAGACTGGCCCGGTTCTTACGACTAGTTTGACCTACTTTCAGCCAGTATAGGAGTAAGTACGGACCGTATAAATACGGCTACCCGTTCCTTGAGGACTAATGTGTCCTCTAAACCTCCCACTCTGCTAAGGAAGTCCGGACCGTTTACCGGCTACCCGTAAATCCTCACTGAAAAGTAGCTAATCGCCTAAAAAGAAAGAACCAGTAGTAAGTAAGAAATCCAGACTTGGCTCTATCCTAGGGTCGTCTCTCTCTCACTTGCAATTAAAACATACAATGAGGGCTTTATGCACCCGAGGACAAGGGTTCTTTTTATTCCAATTAATTAGATCGACCTGCTCAATTCAGTCCCAATTTTAGAGTTAGGTTATCACTTGAAATTTATGTGAACACACAAACACGTCTACCGTTCAGTCCCAATTTCCTTTTGACCTTAAGTTGTAAAACAAGATGGGAATCGGAAATCAGAATGCAAACGAGAAACTATGATGCATGCTCAGAAGAAGGTATACTTACAGTGAATCCCAGCACTCTTCATACGTTATGCAGAACAGAATTTATAAATATTACACTAAATGCATGCAGATCGAGAAAACCGCACCTAAACAATATACTATTAGCGGGGAAGAATTGATTGAATTTGAGCTAAATAGTACGTGTCTATGTGCGTCTCATTATGAATCTTATAAGATAAGTGAATCTTTTAAGATATGTGTGGCCTAATTTACGATGGGCACAAACAAATTTGATTCTAAACTACCGTGTGCCTAATCCTTAAGTTCGCCACTCAAGTCGAGCCCCACCCTCGCCGGAGAGTGAAACAGACTCGACACACCACAAATAATGTCTAAGTCTTTTTACACACGCGAGCTCTCAAACAAGAGCCGCTATAAAGAGCAAGCTACCTAAATAATTACAACAATTATTACAAAATTCTCTCAAAAATAAATTGCTTTATCCTCGCACTTCAGCAGTCGGCGCGCCTCGCGTCCGTCGACCTCCGATGCACTCCAAGTCCACCAGGCCCTCGCAAGGAAAATGAAATTTATATTAGAGAGATAAAAACAAAATATATACAAAAATATAAAGAGAAATAATTGCAAACAAACAACAAAAAAATGAAATAAATACAAGTGACTCGGGGGTCAGACTACCCGAGTAAATGAAAATCTAAATCTAAATTTTTAAACTAATCCCTAAGCCTTTTGCCTCCCCGGCAACGGCGCCATCTGACGTGGCGCTAAATACGATATTTAATTCGTGTCCGTTGTAATACGTGTACTTAGCGATTCGGTCAGAACCGAGAGAAGATCTCCGTGAAGAGTGTCTCGGCTTTGATTTATATCCCGGGCAAGTCCGGGGTCGAACTCAGGGAGGCAAAGGAACAACTTGGGTTTAATTTGCAAATTTAAGATCTAGATATCCAAACGGTTTTTTTTAGATTTTTTTTTATGCAAAAAAAACAAAGCAAATGCAAATGCGGGTGAATCAAGACATTAAGAAAACATACAACAAGGCCAAATTAATTTTAATGTCAAATTAACCCAATTCAGCCAAATTATATTTTTCCTAAAGTCCTAATCCAGTGGGGAAGACAAAACACATTTTTTTGTAATTTTAGGGGTTAAAATGCAATAACTAAAAATGTACACTTTGTATAAGTTTTTTCGCAATTACTCACACAAACAGTAAGCAAAAATTATGAAAAAATTATTAGAATGAAAACATGATGAAAGGAAGCTACAGTAATTTTTTTAGAATTTTTTGACAAGTTATGAATTTTTTATGAATTTTTTAGTGAAAACAGAGTGGAAATGAGTAATTAATTCCTATTAAATCCACGTTATCAAATTAGTCAGAGAGAGAATTATCTCAAATAGATATTTTTAGGAAGAATCCAAGAGATTTGAAATTTCGCAAAAAGGACATACGGGGATTTAACTAAAAATCAAATACTAATTTCACTCTATGATTTATTTCAGGTACAAGACAACTCCATTTTAGATGAAAATTGGAAAGTACGTTTATCACATTTCAAGGCATCATTCCTAATTTTTGTGGATTTTTTGGAGCAACGTGTGTGAGGTATAATTTTAAGAGTCCAAATTAAGTAAAATATGCAATATTTCAGTTAAACATTTTTAATTAATTACCCAAAGACCACAAAAATACAAATAAATGTCCACAATGTAGATAATTAGTTGCTCAACATAAAACCATGTTTCATTGAATAAAATGATGCATAAACGAGGTCTAAGTTAAAGTGCGAATACAGGGGTGTCCTTGCAATTATAGAAACTAAAATTACAAAAGAAAACATGCACATGGACTTAATGGTAATTACAGAAACTTTGAGAAATAGTTTTGCAATTTTCACAAAATAAAAAAAACCACAACCTTGTTCTTCTTCCTTGCTGGGAACGGGGATGGAGAACCCAAAGAGGGACGGGCGGCGCCGGCGGTGGCGCGCGACGTGGCCGCAAGGACGGCGAGGGGGCGGAGGTGTGACAGGGGGTCGGCGGCGCTCTGGCGGAGGCGAGCGGCGAGGGCGAGGGACACAGAGCTGGAGGCCGGTGGTGTGGAGGGCCACGGACGGAGGAGATGGTGGAGGTGCGGCGGCCGCACGCGCGGCTGAGGAGTGAGGAGGGAGGCGCAGCAGGCCTGTAGGCGGAGCACCGCTGAGGCGCCGCGGCGGAAGGCGCCGGCCGCTTGGGCGGCGGAGGAAGAAAGAGGGAGGAGGGGCGGCGCGGGCGGCCGCTGCTCTTTCTTTTTTTTTTAATTAATTTTTTTCTTAATTTTTTTACTGTTTTGATTAACAAAAAAACTGCTGTAATGAATTTCTTTTTTTGTTTTAATTTTTTTAATTTTTTTTAATTTTCTTTAAACAGGAAATATGTACACAAAAAGAAGAGGGGGGAAGATGGTAATGAGAAGTTGGTGGTGGTGATTATGATGAACTAAACAAATGAAGGATTTTTAGGTGGTGATATGATGTGATAAAAAAAATGCAAAAAATGACAAGATGATAAAATGAGATGAAAAATTTACCTACGATGATACGGTCGCCTATGGAGTGCTCTCGTGAGCACGGTCTTCGCTCAAATCGCCAGCGTGCGATGAGCTCGAGCAGCGCGCGGTTGCGGCTGCGATGTTGGCCAAAAAACCAACGGATCACACCGGAGAAAGGGCCGTTGTCGCTCGACCGTGGTTGCGTCGCTGTCACTGATTCAACTCAGGGAACTAGGCTCTCCTCACATAAAGATGGATCAAAGGCAAAATTGAGGAGAATGAGAGGTATATAAAGATGATGGGATGAGAGGTTATTAAAATGGTAGGAGGTTATTTTATTAATGGAGTTGAATGGGAGGTTTAAGAAATGGCGAGGTTGAATGGAGGTTGGTGGTAGAAGAGAGTTGAATGGTGGTTATTTAGAGAATGTAAAATAACTAAATAAATAAAATGAAATAAAGTAGGCTACTTTAAATACAACAAAATAAAGAAGGAAAAAAATAATGGTGAATTTACAAGTGAATACAAAACACCATGTACATTTTTTTTCTTTTTAATAAGAGATATTTACAACAGAAAAATACAATAAAATAATATAAATAAAATACAACACAAGCATGATTTTTTTGTATTTTTAGAAATTAAGAAAGGTAAGATAAAAAATGAACAAAGAATGAATATATACATGGTATACAATGTACATCTAGGTCCCAAAACCCAACTTTTGCAAATGAGCTCCGATTTTAATGAAACCACTTCCGTTGGATAGATAATTTTCTAACTTGAACTTTAAAAGTGAGTTTGGTAAATTTGGAGTTCATACGGAGCGGGAATTTAGCTTGGAAGTTGGACTTTACGGCTTTTTCTCTTTGGGATCTAAGTGCATTTATTTGAGGTGAAATTTATTTTGTATTTTTTTATTTTTATATACATTTTTATAAACAAGTTAGAGAAAGAATTAGGTAAAAAGGAGTTGAAATGAAATTATTAAAAATACATGAAGTTTTGGGCTATTAAATGTATAAAACTCCTTTATTTTTGCGGCTTTTTATGTGTAATTTATTTTGTACAATCTAATATACAATAATTAGTGTATTTTATTTACAAGAGTCATTTTGTTAATTAATGGATTTTATGGACATTTATTTGGGAATTTACTCATGGATTTTGCTAAGATCAAGATATTAAGATGATGAATCGTGGATTCATCACCTTGTTTGTTGTTTTTGTTCCTTTATTAAAAATTAATTTTTTTTGCAAAAGTAAAAACCACTAAAAAAGTTTTATTTTATTCTCTGAGATTGACTACTTCATAAAATTCCGTGCTCCTTGTGTTCGACCCTGGTTGCTATAACATGTAAAAATAAATAGCGAGACCGCTTACATTTTGTGTACTTGATTTTTAGATTTGATTGAGTGGTTTACATTTTTCTTGATTGACCGATCTTGGCGATTCAAGTCGCAACGCCCCTTGATTATTTGTTTACTTAACCCGAGTTGCATGGCCCGTCATCAAGAACCCACCCACACCACCCATCGAACACCATGACACTGAGGAATCGGAAGAGTCAGAATCTGAACCAGAAAAAGAACCACCAAAGCAACAACAACAACCACAATCGTCCATTCATTTTCCTATTTTGAGTCCAAGTTAGAGTCTAGTCAGTCCTAGTCCTGTTCAAAATTTTGATTCTTCACTCAATAAAAGTGATGTTTTTTTATCATGATCATTCAATCCATTTCCCCCATGCTCTTATGGATGGAAAGAAGAAAAACCTAAAAAAATAAAAAAATTGATAAGAGATGACCCGCATATGTAAATAAAACATCAGGGTTACATTGTCATTAGATGAGATGATTGAAAGAGACCCAACTTTTTGAAATACCTTAAGGGGAGATGCACTCCAACAAAGACTAGCAAAAAGAGCCCAAGCTGAACAAAGAAGCACGTAATCTTTATTGCCACATCTCGTCTGATAAAAAATGAGCTGCCGAAGGAAGAAAAGAGACATGGGTGAACACTTTGTGACAAGACAAATCAATGAAATCATGTTTTCCAGAACACTATTAGATAATGGCTCCTCCATTAATCTCATGCCCACCACTCTATATGAACATCTTAGGACCTCTTAAGATGTCTAGAGCCGTACTCCAATTTGCAGATTCATCAACTAAGAGACCTAAGGGAGAGGTTAGAAATGTTGTCATCAACATAGAGGTACATAATTACCCTATAGATTTCACAGTACTTGACATAGATGTCCCTGGAAATTGGAAAGATTCTCAAATGATATTAGGGTGACCCTTCCTCAGGATCGCAGGAGCCCTATTTGATTACACATTTGGGAGAATTCAGTTTGGAGAAATTGAACTGGAAATGGAGCAAACTAGATTCCAGAGACTTGACATAGAATCCAACACAGAGTCAGTTTCTTCTGTGTCAGAGGCAGAATGTAACACAGTTACGACAACTAGGCCATGAATACATAACCCGACCGCAACTGTGGAATCACTCTCGTCTGGAGAGGACATTGTTGATGAATTACCCTGCCAACTCATTTCTGCACAACCTACACTCCCAGAGACTTAGAGGTTCCTCTTGACATGTTAATCCATTTTCTTTCAGGACAATCATAGAGTAAGGTAGACCCCTCGGACGTGGCATTTGCCAAAACACAACATATCTCTGGCAATCTGATCCCCAAAATAGTACAATTGGTGGTCAATGATGTTACAAAGAATCCATCCACAACACAACCAGACTCATCAATGATAGGGCCATAATTTTTGGACAATAAAGATTTACCCAAGCTCAAACCATTGCCACATACTTTCAAATATGCCTTCTTGCGGGATCCAGTGGAAAGTTTCCGGTCATCATTAGTTCACATTTGACCGAAGAGCAGGAAGTCTGCCTGCTAGAAGTTTTAGAGAGAAACAACGAGGCATTAGGTTGGAGATTGTCGGATCTCTAAGGGATTAACCCGGCTCTCTATTCACAACATATATACCTTGAGGATAATGCTAAACCCTCCAATGACTTCCATAGACTGAATCCAAATTTACGGGAAGTGAATAAGATTGAGATAGAGAAATGGTGTGGAGCAGGGTTCATTTATCCCATCTCAGACTCCAAATGGGTGGCACCACTACACGCAGTCCCCAAGAAATCGGGAATCCATATTGTCACCAATGAGGAGGGAGAGGAGATCACGACACAAGTGCCCACGTCATGGCACATATGTGTGCATTACAGGTGCTTGAATGCCGTGACAAGAAGGATCACTTTCCACTACCATTATTGATCATATTTTGGAGAGACTGGTAGAAAGAGAGTACTTTTCCTTTTTAGATAGGTACTCGGGCTACAACCAAGTAGACATCGCCCCTGAGGACCAAGAAAAGACAACATTCACTTGTCCCTTCGGTACTTATGCTTCCAAGCGCATGTCTTTCGGGCCATGTAACTCCCCCAACATTTTTCAGCGGTGTATGATTGCGATTTTTGTTGAAATGATTGGGGATTTCCTGGAAGTTTTTATGGATGACTTCTCTGTCCATGGTGACTCATTCGATGATTATCTTGCGCACCTGGACCGAGTCCTCCAGAAATGTAGGGAAGTGAATCTGGTGCTCTCCTAGAGAAAAGTCATTTCATGGTAAAGGAGGGCATCGTGTTGGGGCACGTCATCTCGAAGAAGGGAATGGAGGTTGACCCTGCCATGGTGAATGTTATCAAGAAACTCGAGCTGCCAACCACGTTAAGAAAGTGTGGTCTTTTCTAGGGCATGTCGGATTTTATCGGAGATTTATTAAGGATTTTTCAAAATTTGCCCAATCACTGACTGAGATCTTAGGGAAAGGCACCGAGTTCCTTGTATAACATAAATGTCTTGAAGCCTTCCAGTTGCTAAAAAATAAGATCATGGAATCTCCCATCCTACAAGCCATTGACTAGTCTCTTCCCTTCGAGATCATAACTGATGCCTCTGATTTTGCAGTAGGAGCTGTGTTTGGGGAGAGGAGATATGGAGTCCCTTATGCTATTCACTACACAAGAAAAGTTTTGGATCCATCTCAGAAACATTATTCCGTGTCAGAAAAGGAAATGCTTGCTGTAGTCTTTGCCTTAGAAAAATTCAAACCTCTACTTCTAGAATCTAAGGTGACAATATACACAGATTATTCAGCCATCCGACACTTAATGGAAAATAAAGACGTGAAGGCACGTCTTCTTAGATGGATACTCTTAGTGTAGGAATTTGATTTTGAGATTAAGGATAAATCTGGCGTAAAGAATGTGGTGGCTGACCATCTCTCACGGATCGAACAAGATAAAATCCATGATTTAGAGTCGATTCGTGAATCCTTCCCAGACAAGTCAATTTTTGTTATTGACTCCCTCCCATGGTATGCCGACATGGTTAACTATCTTGTCTCTAAGAAAGTTCCCCACGGTTGGCTTGACCGACTTAAGTCGGAATCCAGACACTACCATTGGGAGGATCCACTCTTTTCTTTGAAGGACCGGATTGTATATGGAGGAGATGTACTCCTCAGAAGGAATAACAAAGTGTTCTCAATCTATGCCACACCTTGGAAGCAGGAGGATTTTACTGGCCGACCTTGTTCAAGGATGTCTACAATTTTGTCAGGTCATGCTCGATCTGTCAAAGAATGGGAGGGACCATTGGTCCCAAAGATGCCATGCCTATGCAACCAATGATCATTTACAATGTATTCGATGCATGGGGCATTTACTTTACGGGCCCGTTCCCTAACGGTCATGGATTTGAATATATTCTCCTCACAGTGGACTATCTTTCAAGGTGGGTGGAGGATATCCCTACTCGAGCTGCATACGACAGAACTGTCTATAAATTTTTGAAAGATCATATTATTTTAAGGTTCGGGATTCCCAAGGTTCTAATATCTGACAGGGGTAGCCACTTTTTAACCGGGAGGTGAAGAAGTTGACCAAGGACTACAACATTAAGATCTGTGTCGCCAGCCCTTACCACCTACAATCTAATGGCATGAAAGAAGTGTCAACATGGAGGTCAAAGGAATTTAACAGAAGCTAGTCTGCCTTGATAGTAAGAACTGGTCCTAACTCATGGACTAAGTTCCATGGGCTTACATAAAGACTTACAAGACCCCATTGGACACCTCCCCATTTAGAATGGTATTTGGAAAACCACGTCATTTGCCCGCAGAATTAGTGCATAAATCAGAATGGGCAATCAAAAAGATCAACTGGAACTGTCACCAGGGAAAGAATAACATGGATATGGATTTAAATGAGCTTTCGGAAATCAGAAACCATGCTTATGAGAACAACACAATCTATAAAGACAAAGAAAAGAATTGGCATGACAAACACATTAAAACAAAGAACTTCGTCCCAGGGCATAAAGTATGGTTGTTTAATGCAAGGTTGAAGATTTTTCAAGGCAAGACGAAATATAAATGGATGGGATCTTTCATCGTTAGGGAAGGACACAATAATGGTAGTGTCACAATTTCTGAGACAGTAGATAGTACACAAACTTCCCTAGTCAATGGACACCTGCTTAAACACTTCATCGAACCACACGAGCAGTTGGTACTGGTGGAGCAGATTTCCTTCACTCGGGGCACAAAATCAGACGAAAGACCCCCTTGGCCCACATAAAACCCTGATAAATGAAGCCATCATCTTCAACGCAGCTAGAAGATTCAACCAATCACTTGTAAATCTACTCCAGATCTACCCGGTCCTCCACCTGTGATTGCTCGATCATACTTAGGCTAACATGAGCCTAAGTATAGGGAGATCTATATCATTGTGTATACCTCACTTCTATTATTTTCTTCTCGCCATCGACCGTCTCATTTCTTGCTCTTCTACTATATTCAGGCCCTCAAAAGCTTAAGTATAGGGGGGCGAGTTGACTCCATTTTCTTTTCACTCAACTATGCTTGGCACGAGATATGTCTACATTTCACTTTGTGCCATGAGGACATAACACCAGCTAAGTATAGGGGGTGTGTAAGTATATGTTTTATACTTTATCAATAGCTCGTACTTTAATTGTTTTCATAAAAAATTGGTTATGGGTACAAGCTGTGTATATTATATATACTACGCTAAATTTCTTATGAAAATAATACTTGTTTAAAAAATATAGGGGGTATAACAAAAAAACAAAAAAACTAACTAACTTAAGGTTTTATTCCTGACATTTCACTATCACTCAAGACTTGAGGAATGAAAGAAACTCAGATTTTTAAGATCCTTTAATTCAGAGTTAATTGGCCTTAGTTATTAGGTTTTTAGACTTAATAATCCACACTTCCCTACTATGAATGGTGTGAGTGCTATATTGCACGCTTAATCTCTACCTATAAGAATATGATCAGCATATCACTTGCACAACTGCATGAATGATGAGATGAGTTGAGATTTCCTTGAGGGAATGTGTCTTGATATTTGAGTCTAGAATTAATTTTATGATACTCGGGGATGGGATAAAGTCGATGAAAGCTTCAAGAAACCTGAGTGTCAGCAAACACTAGCCACTATGTGAGCAAGTTCTCATGATGTATTTTGATATTAACCTATGTGCCAGGGTGTGATGAAACTAAATAATTATTAATCAGTGTGCACCAACTCTTGGTAAAAGCAACAGAGCTAGCAAACAAAAGAAAAGAAAAGAAAGAAATATTGAAAGAAAAGAGCTCTCAAACACAAAGTCAACTTACAAAGAGCTTCTATCAAAGGTGAGCTCTCCCAACCATTTTTAAAGTGTCCAATTGGACCAAAGCTAATTAGGACTAATGAGTCAGACTAGTACCTCAAAACGGGCTCTGCATCATAAGCGATACAAGTTTGAGTGTAAGTATATTAGATATCTAAAGAAGACACACCCCAGCGTACTCCCAGGAAAACAAGTATAGATGACTCAACAACTTTTGACAATCACACTGGTCAACAACCAAAAATACATGTGTTCGAGAGGATCCTTGTTCCAATGTGAGGAAAAGAAGAAATTACACAAACCTATGCCCTTCATCATCTGGCCTTCCATCTACACTTTCAAGTTTGACAAACTAATGAGACAGTAGACTGAATGCAAGAACTAATTTATTCCCTAGTGTTGAGGATTAGGTCTTCAGAAGAGTCTCTTGGATTAAGACTTTGAGTGATATTTTGACTCGACTCTCATGATTGCAGTACACACTAAGCTTCATATCCTTATATTAAATGTATCAACAGAGAGCCCGATAAATTAGAGAAGTTGGATTCCGTTTGACTAGAGCTTAGTTCAACTTATGATTTTTAGACCATTAAAACCTAGGATTCTTAATGAGACAAGTCTTGAACTTTGCATATGCAATGTTAGGGATCCAACTTTTTAACTCACTAAAATTTGCTCGGGGTCAAGCAAAGATCTATGTGTAGGGGTGTGATGAATCCATGATTCATCTACTTTATATGGATGTTTTAGCAAAATTTCCTTAATAATTCACTAATTAAACTCCCTAAAATCAATTAATTAACATTCACTAATTGTGCTAAAATTGGGGATAGAATCTGTAAATAAATAACCCTTCTTTTGCCCTAATTGAACTTATTATTTTATGTGAAAATAACGTAATTCTTTCTCCAATTTATTCTTTGATTAATTAATTAACATGGCATCAAGAATTAAAATCCATAAAAAAGAGCAAAATTAAAAGAAATAAAAAATATCTGACTTTGTATAATTTGTATATATATTTGTTGTTTTTATTTTTACCATTTTCTAATCAATAAAAGAATTCATATAATTAGATTAATTACGTATATAATGTATATAAATTAATCTACTAATTAAAATCAAATTAATAATACAAAAAATTACAAAATACAAATTCGGTATTTTTATTATTCATAGAGTACCTCCAAAAATACTTTTTATACATATACCTCTTTTGATTTTAGGTTTGTCAAGAAAGTTGTAGATCTCGTCGAGACAAACAATTTTCATGTTGACCACTTTTTGATTTGACTTCATTTGTTATCTCTTTTTTTATTTTTTTTATTTTTTACCATTATTTAATTTTTAATTTTACTTTTCTTTTAATATTTTATTTATTTATTTTTAATTTATAATTTTAATTCTAACTTTCATATTATTTTCCTTTTATTGTTTCACTTTATTTTCTTTCTGTTCTCCCTGTCTCCATTTCCTCCCTTTTCTTTCTCGCTCTTCCCCCCTCTCTCTACCCCTTCACCTCAACCCCGGTCACGTGCCAAGCACGTGACCTCTCCACCCTCTCCCATGGCACGTGCGTCGCACGTGCCCTCTCCCTCCTCCCAAGCACGTACTGTGCATGATTCCCCCTTCCCTCCCCCTTCCTGCAACACATCTCCTCCTCGCCGCCCACGATTACCACCACTTCCTCCCGCCATCACTCCGCCTCCCCCCTCTCGCGTAACCCCCAGCTCCGCCACATAGAAAATCCTTGCCTCACCTCCTTCTAGATCTATCCACCATACACAAAGGAAGGGAGAGCTTCTGAGGGACTCGTCGTGACAGGATCGAGGCCAACTTCTAGGCCAAGACCCCGACTTCTAGGTGCGATCCTCGACTACCCCCGCCGTGTCGTAGTCCCATTTTCAAGCGCTCCATAGCTCCATGATGTTGCCATTTGATGAATATAATATTCATCACTCTAAAAGTGATTAAGTAAGCTCAGTTCCCCAACATTTATCTACATTTTATCAATTATCTTGCATAATTAGCATTCATGCATATGTAAATAATAACTGCATTTTATTATTCATAATTGCATAAAATAAGAAGTTAATAACCTAAAACCTATTAACATGTAAAATAAGATAACTTCACCAATTTTTAATCAATTCACACTAACTTCAAATCATCTGAAACCAACTGTGTACATATGACTAGCAAGAATAAAGGAAAAATACAAAAAAATCACTAAATGAAATAATTAAGAAATAAACCCAAACCCTAATTTCAGATCTGTCGGACTAAAATGATGATATCTTCCTCATATAGTGTCCTATTTGATCCGACTCACTTTTTAACTAATGTACATTCAATTACCTTCAAAACAAGATCAAGTTCAAGTGAATCAAAGCTCATATGTGAAACTTGAGTTTTGGGCCTCTTTTGTACATTGTATATTTTACCCAATTTTAACTTTTTATTTTATGTACATATTTAAATCTTTTTATTTTATTTCCTTTTCATTTATTTTCTTTAATAAAAGTTTTATTAAAATGCGTAAAAATCCTAATCCAAAATGAGTTTGAAATTAAAGAAACTAACTAAGTATGTATCTTCACTAACAATATGTACAGAAACCATCTTTTTCATACTTTATTTTGTTTCTTCATTTTCTTAATTATTAAAAATAAAAATTAGATAAATGTGTAAATAATTATCTTATATTTTATCGTATTTTTTTTCCCAATTTTTATCTTATTTAAAAATCACAAAAAATACAAAATTTGAAAATCAAGGTATTTTATACACATAGAGTACCCCAAAAATATTACTTTGTGCAAATGACCCTTTTTGGTTTTTGTTCCTTCATAAAAGTTGTAGATCTCATCGAAACGAGCAACTTTTATGAAGAAAAATTTTCAATCCCAACTCGTTTGCTATTTTTTATTTTTCTTTTCTTTTTGTTTTCTGATTTTTCTGGAGCTGACACGTGACCGTTCCGGGAACTGCCATGTATCATCCATTTTTTGGCTTATTTATATTTCGTTTATTCAAAAAAACCCTTGCAAGTGCTGGTCACATGCCTCCACCGCACGTGCCCAGCCCGTGCCACCTTCTTCCCCCATTCCTCTTTGGGGTGGTGATGCGCGTATCCTGTCGCCTCCGCGGATCTCGCCCACCGCCGATCTCACCGCCCACCTTCCTCTTCTGGCCGAGCGCCGCTCGTCCTCCTCTGCCTTCCTTATTCTCTCGTGTAGCGCCTCTCCCCCCTCCACCATCGAATCCCTCATCCCAATCGAATCTCATCTGATATCCTATCAACCGCCACCTTTCCTATTCCTCCACGTCACGACTCTCGTCTTCTCCCCCATTCCCAATTTGCGTCACCGCCCCATCAGATCTCCCTCGATTTCATGACATAATATCCCAATCGAACCCAATCAAATCGCCGCCTCTCCTCCGATGTCACATCACCCGCCCTTAATAAAACCAATGCCTCCTTCTCTCCGAGGTTATCTGTCGATTCCAATAGTAGAAGTACCAGGCCATCGACGATGACAGCGTCGTGCCCATCTTCTTCTCTGACGAGTTTCCCCTGCTTGGTGTGATCCGAAGTGCATCGAACCTCGTGGCAACTCAACCGAGTCTGCTCCGCTTAGGTCATCCCCATCGTCGTCGAGCGTATACCCAAGGTACCCCCTCCCCCCACGTGCTTCTCTGTTCATCTTCTTCCCCCGATTCCCCTACGATCACCTCTGCTTCGCACCTACGACTTTCACTTTCCTCTAACATCAACCGCTCTGCTAACGAGCTCCATCGCCTGCCACGTTTCGCCTTCTCGAACTCCAGGTCCTGCAACTCCACCTCTGCTCATATCCGCCCCGCATCATCGCCCACTCTACTAAGCGCTTCATCAACGTCTCCTGGTTGGATACATGAGTCGCCTTCCTCGACCATCCTCTGCTGCTCCAGAACCTCACGTATCACTAACGTCAAGGGGGGACTTCCTATTCCTCCAGGCGTCGACATCTATCTCCGCCTCCAGCACCGAGGAGCCCCCTTCGACCTCCAGCCATCGGTTGGGCTCCTTCAACAACTCCGCCTCGCTCTCGTAGCCTGAAGTCGCTACTCCACCTTTGACACGTGAGGCAAGAAGACCAAGACCCCCACCGCACAAGATCCACACATAGGGGAGGGGGTTATTTGCATCATAACCCATGGAGTCTCATCAATCCACTAAGAAAGCTCAACCGCTCAAGGGTCACGTGCATCACATGTGACCACTTGGGATTTTTGCAGAAGCCCCCTTCTAGGGATTGATAATTGCACTTTAGTCTTCTTCTTTGCATTTCTGTTTTATTTAGTCAATGTAATATTGCAAATAGAACCCAGACTTTGGTGTTTTATTTGAACCTCATTCTTGCATCATTTTATTATTTTTAAAATCGCACTTTGTTTCTATAATTAATTCTTTACATAATGGCATGCTTGTAATATTTTATGCTCTACGATTAATTAATAAACAATATTCTTGCAGAAATTTGCATATTTTACCCAATTAATACTCCTAAATTCATAGATAATTAACCATTGCTCGAAAAATTACCGAAAATTCATGAATAAGAGAATTATTTGTATTTCACATTATGCCCAAAAAGAATTGCATTTGCATGCATCATCTGCTCTATAAAAATATTTTGTGTATTTCTATAATTCATTTTTAATAGATATTAAACTCAATATTTTTAGGGTTTAAGATTTTTCTAAGAAAGATCACCTAGTGATACACCTTAAATAATTTTATTTCCTGAAAATAATTAGGTTAGTATTTATTATAATTAATTATTGTGATTCACCTTATTTGCTTCATTTAATTCATTAAATATTCATCTTGCATCTAAAAATTCCAAGAAAATTACATAGCATTCATATCATCATTCTTAATATCTCGACCAAGATTTGTAATTTTTGGATATTGTTTGATTAACATTAATTTTTTAATCATTAAAAATTAGTCGCATCTGCATGTGCATCCATTAGTTGCATAAAAATACACTTCAAAAATCATGCATGAAATTTGATAGACATTAATCTAGGTTGTTCTTTAGCCTCTTCGAATTCGGCCCTAGGGCTTTCCCAAGCTAAATAAACATAAAACCACTCGAATAAAATTTGATTAATTAGTGAAGTGGTTATTTTCTTGATCGATTCTGATTACCCGCCTACAACTATGTGACAACAAATTCATTAATTCACAAAAATTAATAGAGGGATTATCGGACTTGTCACCGTTCATGTAGAGTCACGATCAGGGACCTCTTCGGTTCCAGTCCAGGCCTCTATTCACCGCCATATTCACCGTTGACCCCCCTCTTTGCTTCTCCTTCTACCCTTCAAACCCTCTCCACCTTCGGCCTTACTAAGGCCAGAGTTTAGCTCCAGTCCTATCACCTTCGAGCGTAGCTCCCACCCTCATTTTATTTTCTTCGATTTCTTCTAACCTCCGCAGGTGGAGACCCACCCCCACCCCCAGCAGCTTGGTTGAACCTCCTCGCGTTGGTCGTGTGTCGACCGTGAGTGACCGCACTCGCTCCATCGCCTCGATCCACCACAGTGGCCGAACTCACTGCCCACTCCTCCACGCTTGACGCCCCTCGATCGACCTCTGCCTTGGCCCTCTCCATCCTTTGTAGCAACAACCGCAGCTTGCCCTCCGCCGATAAACCGCAACCTCCAGCAACCGTGGGATCAAGGGCCAACCCTTTATCCAATAATTGAGAGACCACCATGCCAGCCCTCCCGAGCCTAGGCCCAAGCCTCGCAGCTCTGGTCGGCCCAACCTTGCTAAGCTCGCCACGTGGTCGCCCCCTCCTCCGAACCTCCAACCCTACCACCAAGACTCCAGACGTTGGGGGCAAATTGCACTGACCCCGTTGATTTAAGAGGAAATCACATTGAGACCTCCGCCTCAAGACACATGTGCATCATTGGGCAAATTGAGCTCATCTCCCTACATCTCCAAAAAATCACGTACAGGTCCTCACCAGAAAAGTCATGCGCAACACATGTGCATGCTTGGAGAAATTGCGCCATAGCCCTTAAGAATTGATATTTGTAGATAAGTCCCTTCAGGGGTCACTTTGAGATACAAGCATATATTTTTATTACATTTTAGTCCTTGGATTTTGTTTTGTATAACTTTCTCATCTGAACTCCGATTTTAGTGTATAATATGTCATTTTGAAGCTATTTTCACGCTCTATCATTTTGCATAATGTTTGGATAGATCAAAGGCTATTTATTACCGATGATTATTCTAGATGTCTATTGATCTATGCAGGCTAAATTCTGAATTATTTATGCCATTTCTTATTGAGAAGATCATTGACTTGATCTATAGGGATTCACTTGCAGAGATTTGATTAATTTTCTCCTACTATTATTGGTAATCTTTAAGAATTTAATATGTGCAGAGTTGTTATTTATTGAGGATTAAATAACAACAAGGCTCAATTAAATTGATGATTATTTAATGATTTTTGCAAGCTAAATTCAAGATATATTTATGCTTTATTTGAGGAATTTGATCTTATTACAAGGACATAATCGAGGAGGATTTAGTTTAATCTCTCTTTATTTTATGTGATTAAAATCTAATTACTCAAGGATTAGATTCGAAAGAATTTGGAGATCAAATATTCTCTGATAAATTTTGTGTGTCCTCATTAATCACAGGATTAATCACAGATCTACTGACATTCTTGCTTACAACATGGGATTAGTTTGATAATATTTCTTGATATCAACTCTTTCGATCTGAGAATTTTATTTCGAGGACTATTTGATTATTCTAATTGAGGATTGAAATTATCACAAATCGCGAACTTCACCGTTGTTTATTTCCTTTTATCATTGCATCTCTTTTCTCTTCATTACCTGATACAGAAGTTAACATAACATTTAATCAATTATTGAAATCAATTTAGAACCAAACAACTAAAAGGCATCGCTCCCTGTGTTAGACCTTGGTATACTTGCCCAAGTAAAATTCTCACAACATTCAAAGATTGTGATTTTTTATCGATCGCTTTTCATCTCCTACACTAGAACTATCGATTATTAAATAGGTGAAAAATGCGTTCAACAATAAGGCCTTGTCGATGATGGTACTCTCACCCTGTGTAGAGCATCTGACATGATCTGAAGTATTGAGCATAGGCCATGCCCTCACGAGTGTGTCCGTCTCATCGTTTTGCATTCGAGTACCTCATTTTTTAAGGAAGTAGTGGTTTCACCTATCGGCTATCTCTCTCTATGTTTGGCTGAGTAGCCCTCCACGACCGGTATTGAGGACTTTATAAAGTGCAGATCACATGATACAAAGGAGGTGGAACAACTACGTGATACTTTCTTGACAGTACACGCTCTCCTCTAGGACTAGCTGCTTAGTCACGTGTCATAATTTTTGCCTAAATCATATCTCTAAAATTGAAAAGATAAAAATAGCCGAACCTTTACAGCTTCACTTTGTTGAGTTGGTGAACCCAAATTATTTTGTGTTTGTTTGGATCTAGACTAGGTTCAAAAATCAAGTCTCACGCACTTACGCCAATTTGTCATTTCTTCTTTTTACATTTCTCTTTGACCATTGCTTATTATGAGCCTTTTAATGTTTCACACACCATTTATTTCTTGTTCATCACCATATCTTTCATACATCATCTATTTACTTTTTCCTTCAAAATGTCGACTCTAGGATGGTTTGGTCAGGAATCCACCGATACCCTGATGAACGCGAAATTTGCCTCTTTAATAATGTGAGATTGTCGTAGTATAGGAGGCATATTCAGTTCAGGAAAAACCACAGTCTTTTGAATGCCGTGGAATATTTTTACTTGGCAAGTCTACCAAGGTCGAACACAGGGACACGACTACCTAATTTATTTATCGAATTTTGATTCATGAAGCACAAGTGTGGACAGTTTTCAATTTCGGATCCACATTGTGAACTATGCTAATTACAATGCAATACTAATATGCATGCATTTTTTAATTGATTTTTATGCATTTATAAAGTGATGGATGAGCAGATATGCAAAGTAACATGTATGCTAAATAAAAGGATACAAATATACCCGACAATTATGAGCATCATAATAGAAATGTGAATCAGTGCCAATTTAATCACAACAATAAAAAGAGTCGTCAAATCAAAGCAAGACAAGGAGAGCAGGGTCCCATTTTTCACATAAAAATTCACTTCTTTAAAAACAATGGCAAATGAGAAAATTAAACATGCTAAGATGTAGAGGACAAAACAAGGATCAAAACGACACAAAAATCATGCAATTTGGACCTACGATGCTCAAGTTATGCTGAAAATAATGTAGGGGAATAATCGTAATAAAAATGCAAGAAAATAAAAGGATAAATATTGCATTTAGGTCCCTGGAGGGACCTAAATGAAAATACCAAAAACCTCCTAGGCCCATGTGAAATTTTTCCATACGCAGGGGCCTTTTTGCAATTTCTGAAACTTCGGAGGGCCTCCCTGTAAAATACCCAGGCACGCACGTGAGGCACGTGCCTGGGGACATGGATGCAAATATCAAAAGAACTGGGGTCTGGCCTGCAATTTGCCCAGCTCCTCACATGCAAAGCACGCGAGGGCTAGGCTCGGAAGGGAGCCTCTGGTTCGGGGCTACGTGGCAGCAGTTGGGAGCTCGGGTCGAGGTTCGGGGGACCCGAGCCTATAGCTTCGGCTGGAGGGTCGGCATGCCACGCATCTTCATCTAGGCCGTCCGATCAAGATGATCGGACGTCATCTGCTCTTCTACCTCTACCGCAGGCCCGCCGGAGGAGGCGGGGCTCCGGTGAGCTATTGGTTGCTCCACCGAGCCCCACCGTACAAGGCAGAGGTCCAGGGAGTTCGTGGAAGCGCTGGCGGAGATGGTGAGGTTCCGGCGAGGCTCCAGGAGTGGTCTGAACTTGGAGTCGACGAAGCCTCGCCGGAGGCAATTAGCTCGACGGAGCTCCGTTGTGATCTCCAGCCAATGACAATGGAAGTACCTGAAAGTGTTAGCTTAGCCGAAGCATAGTATGCGTGAGTGTCTCGTGAGGTGAGTGGTGGCCCTGGGGTGACTAGAGGTGGAGGCCAATTCTCCTCCTCCGGCGAAGTGGAGGCGGATATGGGTCGGAGCGGGGGGGGGGGGGGGGTCTGGAGATGGGAGAGGTGGTCAGCGAGGGTGCTGGTTGTCGGGCGGAGCTAATGTAAAGGTCAAATGAGAGTGACAGTGACGATAGGCGGAGGTATAATTCGGAGATAGTCTAAGGAAAAGAAGGGGGAAGAAGACCTCGTCGGAGAGGGGAACCCTGGTGGAGGAGCTGCTTGGGATGAGGCTTGGAAGAGCCTCGGGGTCGTCGCCCAGCTGGTTAGCAAGCCCAGTGAGCTCTGCGGCTGCCAGAGGCGCCGCTACACGATGGAGGAGATGAGGGTCGACACCGGGCACTAACCCATCGTCGCCTCGACGCTCTGCCCCTCCGATGTCACCGGAGGGGCGGAGGAAGCTAGGATTAGGCCTAGAAATGGTGGACACAGTGAACGGAGGTGGTGGGCGAGGCTTTACAAGCGGAGGAGCTACGATGGTTATAGCAGTGGTGAGGGTTTTTCGAAGGAGGTTTTAATGGTGGAGGAGTAATGGTGGAGGAAGGCTGGAGGTTACGCGAAGATGACATATCTATGGCCTTCCAAAATAGGAAGGGGGCGGAGGTGCTACATGTGTAACGCCTGAGGAGGGGACCAACGGGAGGAAGGAGATGAGTGTTTAACCGTTGGATCCTTTGATGTAGCCCTGTGAGAAGAAGTGGAAAAAAGAATCCAACGACTAGAATGGGAACGTGGACGAGGGGTGTGGATCAGATCATAGGATCTGATCCAATGACTGAGGTTAAGGTGCTAACATGTGGTTTAGATGGAGAGGAGGGGAAGATCCAAGGGTGAGGGACGAAGGGGTGACGTAGAGGTCTGAGGGGCATAGGATGAGATGGGGATCAGAGGGCTGAGATTGGGGGCAACGTAGAGCGAGAAGAGACGTTGGATGGATGAGAGATCGGATGGCTGAGGTTGGGGCGCTAAAGAGCGGTTGGGATTTGATCTAAAGATTGATTTGATGGCTGGGAAGTGGCTTGGTGATGGACGGCTTAGATGAAGGCGTGGGCGAGTGAATCCAACAGCCCTGATGGGCGCCGGGAGGCATGAGAAGAAGCGGCCACGTGGCGGCTACAGAGAGCACCACGTGGCACAATCAGAAAAATCTAGAGAATAAAAAACAAAGATAAATACAAAAGAAATAGTCAGAGGCAAAATTAGGAAAAAGTCAAAATATGAAATTTGCTCGTCTCGACGAGATCTACAACTTTCATGTAGGTCAAAAAGCCAAAAGAGGTCCATTTGTACAAAAAGCATTTTTGGGGGAATTTTTAAGGGGATAAAAACACTGGCTTTTATCTTTTGAATTGTTTTTGTATTTTTTAGTCTTTTTAAAGGTCAGTGATTTATAGACAATTTATCTACCTAATTTTTAGGGGTTTTTGATGATAAAATAAATACAAGAAAAATAATGGAAAATTAAATACAATAATTTAATGGTAAATTATACACAATATAATACAGGATAAAAATAAAGAATTAAAGGTGATTTTAATTAAGACAAGGGTTTTAATTAGCGGCTTTTAGCATGATGAATACGAGATTCATAACACCCACATCGAGTCCTTGAGTGCGACTTCTCCAATAATTCAAGGCGATTCCCAGGTACTTGGTTCGACTCTGCGAACCACCCTTAGGACTCCCCACTTCTTTAACCTCCCACAGACCATGAAAACTCTCTTCCCAAGTTCTACCCTCTATGGATGGAGGTTGATTTCACTCCTTACACTTCTCTGTCCCTAATAAAATCCAGAATTGACCCAAATTATGAATTATTCTCAACATATGGTGTCTGCATGCAAACAGATCGGGTATTTTCCGATTGAAGATCAGGACCCAGATTTGGGGCTTGAGTCTTCACAGTCCGAATCAGAGATGGATCCAACTGGAGAGGAAAGGGACCGCAGCTACCAAGTACTGAGCATAACGTAGAGCATGGCACAAATCAGAATGAGGTGAACAACCAACTTTTGACCTCCATTCAAGCCATCCAACAGTAGTTGACTGACCAAGCTCTTGCTTAGATTGCCTTTCAAGAAATGCTTAATACCCTAAGAAGAAGGTTAGAAGAGAGAGGAGGAAACCAGGAGAGGTTTTGATGAACTCCATGGTGATGATGAGGGCAATCACTCTGTAGATGGACCTTGCGGAGGTGAGGGAGAAGGAAGGAGAGGACAACCCCAATCCCACTATGAAGTAGATATACAACCCTAGGGACGACCGTATCACCGAGTGGATCCATATTTCGCCGATCCACATATATTTCGATAGAAGCCGTAACTATTTTCTCTCCTCCCCAGCTTTCATGGGAACTCGAATGAGCAACCCTACATCCATATGTAGCACCACTCATTGCCTGATGAATCTCCATTTATCACCTTTTTCTTTCATTTTGACCTTTGAACACTAGCTAAATGCATGTAAATAACATTATTTTGTACAAAAAGTAATATTAATTATTTGTTCTATAAATATTGTATAAAATATTGTATTTAAATTCAAAATAAAAGAATAAAGAAAAGAAAAAGAAATGAATACCAAAGGTACTGAATGACCCTAAACCTCGAGGACTAGGCATCATAATCACTGGGTCGACAAGGAATAGAGTAGGGGGAGATAAGGGTCAAAAATACAAGAAACCCTAATTCATAAATGACCAATAAATCAGTTTTGGGACATAATTTATTCTTTATTATTTATACCACAAATCAATAAACTTTAGCCATGAAAGTTGTAGATAAAAATACTAGAAAAATAAAAAAATTATTTCATAGAAAACTATTGCATAGTGTGCTTTCTACACTCATAATAACAATCTAAAACCCCAATTTCCCAGACCCATATCTTCTCTATATCAAATCAAAATTCATCAAAATCACTTTAATTGTATATAGATTTTAATAACCTATTTAATTAAAGTGGTTTCATTTAATTTGGAATTAAGATGCAAAAGTTAGGTTTTGGACCTCTATTATATAGTATACCTGAATAAAATATTCATTTTTTATCTTTTATAATTTTCACAATTTTATATTTTTTAATTTTGTAAATATTATTTATATTATATGTTCACAACTAAAATAAAATAAAACCATAAAAATACAATAAAATATATATACTAAGATACACAAATAAATTACATATACATATACCTATATAATAAAAACATATATTTATTTAAGTGTATAAGTGACTTCAGAAAAATACCATAAAAACATATTTATATGCATTTAAATAAGTTATAAATATATAAATTATGTGTATAATATAATAAAATCTGAATTACAAAATAAAAATAAAATACATACTTTATAGATAAATATACCTATAATTACACTTATAAAAAGTAACATAACCCACAAAAATAAATAAAAATCATAATAAAATACTACATAAAATAATAAGTATTCTTCACATTTTAACCAAAAATTAAATAAATCATTTAATATTTTATTTTGAATTCTTTTGAATTTATTTTCTAGTTTGTCCTCATGCGACCACGTTGCCCAATCAAAGGCGGGCCTCATTTGTCCCGTCGGTCAACTGACCCCTCACCGACACCTAGCCCTATAGCCTTGCGGACTAGTCAACTTCATCGATTTTTACCCGCCTCTCCTTGCATTTTCTTGGCTAGCCTGAAGCAAATTTGTTCCTCGATTATCGTTCTATCATGCATGTGTCTCTGCTCGATCGATGGATGGCTGAAGTGAATTCTAGCATCGATCAAAGGCCTCTGTGTATAAAAGGAAGTCGTCGACCTCCGTCTGAAGTTGATCTCCCTAAGCCCCTCAAAATCCCCAAAGCTTGTATCTTGAATCATTCTGGTGATAGCAGGAATGTCGAGGACCAATTTGGTGTGGAGGAAGAGTAGTATAGGTCAAAGATCCAAGCTCCGCTGGTAAGCTCCGCCGTGAGCTCTGCTCTCAGCTCCTCCAGGTAGGTGAGCATTTACTTTCTGCATTTTTAGACTCCTTGGATTAGCATTAGAGTAAATTAGTATTTATTCTCAGTTAATTTCGCTATTATTTTTTTAAAAATCAAAATCATAGTTTGCTAGAGCTCAGCTCTGGTGACCCTCCTCTCAGTGTTCCGATTGTTCAATGACTCGCCAACCGTCTCCATATCGTTCCCCGTCGCTACTTCTTCGCCCCTGCCACCTTCATTCCCACTTGTCTTGCTCAAATCAAGAGAATCGGTATCCTTCTATCTCCCTTCTCCAGAGACCATCGCCCGCTTCCAGTTTCACCCATCTTTAACCCATCAGACCATCAGAACCTCCTTCTTTATTTGTTGGACTTAATATTGCAGGTACCAGAGGCTAAGGACCCCTAACCGTTGATTTTGTCAAAGAACTAAGGTCCTGGAGCCCTCATGCTTCTCCAAACTCGTTGGACCTCATCGGAGCTCCTAGGACCTTGCTAAAGCATCCAGCTGACGCTCATTTACTCGACGACCGTTTTAGGCCATAAAGCACATTCGGAGTTTGTTGGAGGAGGGAGTAGGAGAAGATGAAAGTTCGCCAATGTCGTTGTTCTTCCTTGTTCTTCAGGAAGAGCAGCAACCATCGGATCCAACCTCAGCTCCAGTTTTGATCGTGGCCTTCCACTCTCAACAAGCTTCCCCCATTCGATGAAGTTCCGTATGTGTTCCTGACCATTGATCGGTGAAGCATCATAAACCGTCGTCCGCCTGCCACGCGGATAAGTGACTTCATCTACACAGTTGGATCGAGCTGATGGGGTAGTTTTGTCGTATACCCGCCCCTTGGCTTTTTGTAATTTTATTTTAATATTTAAACTTTCCCCTGTAGTGCAAAATATTTTGGTTATTTTGCATTTTTCACCTTGTATCGTTAATATTTGCATTTAGGTCCAATCCACGTCACCTCACATGCTTGTGCGCATGAGGGAACTGGGTATTTTGCATTCAAACCCTCAGATATTTTGTATTTCATTCCAGTCCATGTTTTGAAATATTAGTGTAATATTTTCTGGAAATTTCACATTTGCCCCCCAAACCTGGTATTAATTACAAAATACCCCTCCTTATATATATATTATTAGAGATATTTCGGAATTTTGCATTTTTGGCATTGCACTTCTTTAGGATGTTCGAGTTTAGTACTTAAACTTTAAATATTTATAAAAATACCCTTGCTAGGATGACTTTTTTTTTGTAGATTTTATTTTTATTAAAATAGTTTCCATGCCTTAAAAATTCGTAGAAAATTAGGATGAATACCTTATATCGTATGATATAACTTATATTTTTATTAATTTATTTTATCCTATATTTCTATTTATTAAAAATAAAAATAAAGCTATTTTTTCAATTTCTAGCTTAGAAAAATACAAAAAATATAAAAATGTTTTGAAAAATTCAAAAAAATATTTTTGTGTATTATCCTTTTTTGCACCCATAGATGAAAAATCCCTCAAAATAGAAAAAGAAAAGAACTAAAAATTAAAAGCTCCAAAATCCGTATAAAATTATAAAAATTATGTGGAAATCCAAAAAAATGGTTTTATTCCTAAATTTTATTTATTATATTTATTATCTATTAAAAATAGTTCTGGAAATTTTTGAGTTGTTTAGCCATTTTTAAAATCCAAAATAATTCAACTTTATTTATTTCTCATTATTTTGTCTTATTTATGCATTAAAGTAGAAAAAATTAGAAAAAATAAAAAAAGAAAAATCACAAAAACGATAAGAAATAAAAAATAAATAAAAACTTGTTCGATGTATTTGGGTATTTATAGGTATTCATATCTATATATTGGCCAATATAGTGTATTTATACTTATATTTACCATTATCATTATTAAAAAATTGAAAATTAAAAATCAAAAAATATTAAAAAAATTATTATAAAAATATAAAATGAAAATAAAAAAACAAAAACAAAAAATTCAAAAAGTTAAATAATTAAAAACCCATAAAAAATTAACCCCCCAAAAGATTCATTGTCTTTTAATAAATTTGTGTTGTCTATCCCCCATTCTCCATGTGTTCGAGACCCTACCATACTTGTCACTATACACATTTCAATGTATGGTAATAATAAATTTTGATTGACACTTGCTTGCATTGCTTTATCTTTACATAGTGTGGGTTGATTGTTAATTGACCTCAAATCTCATGAGCGATCACCTCACCGATATTTTATCTTCGCTCTCCGAAAGGATATTATTTTAGACCCTTGCAAGATCTTTGTCATTACTACCCCAACATCACATTCGACATAGTCAAGATGATTGCTTTCCCCTTCAACCTTCAGGGTAAAGCTCTTTACTAAATCAACCACTTGGGGAAAGTGTTGACGACTTGGGAGGATCTGAAGTTTTCTTTCTTACACAAGTATTGCACTCTAGGTCGTCTCAATATCATGTGGTCCAAGATAGCCAGCATCTCCTAAGGACCCCAAGAGTCCATTCATGAGACCTAAGAGAGATTTAGTGATTTGATCGAGCAGTGCCCCCACCACGACATACCTAAGACCAGCTTGGTCAAGTATTTTTTCGAGGGGCTTACAAAAAATAGTCAAAGTTCGGTTGACGTCGCTTGTGGAGGATCCCACTTCAATAAGGGCGAGGGCGTAGTATGACGAATATTCGAGGAGATGGCTGAAGGAGAGGTCGCACTTTCGTCCTCTCATTCCTTCCAAGTACAGCCACAACCATAGATCCTCTACAAGAATGTCAATATAGTGGATACCCATGAAGTGTACATGTGCGATAACTCTGACCTCAGGATTATCGAGAGTCACCTATCCAAAGTAGACATTATAGAGAAGAGATCAAAGGATATCGAGAAGCTCGTCAGGATCGAGCAAAGAATTAAGGTCATGGACAAGCTCGACATAATCACTAAGCAACCAGAGCTGCTGGTGAACACTATCATTGCTCGTAATGCCATGATGCCCGCCCCTGAGACTCCCGATGAGAAGGAGCAGACAGTGCAACAACCACCTCAACCGAGTCCCAAACAACCTCTGGTCTAGCACATGTACTACGTGCAGGCACCCGAGCAACCACAACCGCAGATGCTGACACAAATGGTTGTTTACCATCTACCTAAGTATCAACCCTAGAATCTCGTGCCATGTTCCCCACCTCTGCCACTCATTCATGAGGTTAGTGGTGTTTGGAGCAATGACCAATAGGTGTCCCATCATCATGGACAACCACAGGTAAGAATAGTTCCAACCGACCATATAACAAACAATAAGGAGGGCAGAACTACCAGCCCAATCAGCCTCATCACCAACGACCTACACAACATGGTTACACCTGGAGGCATAACTATCAACAGTCTGGATACTGCCAGCAACAATATCAGCAGCCAGTTGCTCATCATCAGTATTAGTACTCCTCCCAGCAGTACCAGCATTATCCTTCTCTTCCGCATCCTCCTTAGTACTCTCAGGGTTACTAACAACATCTTCCCCCTTATCATCAAAGTCAGAGGCCTCACCCAGTCGAATCCTCCGAGGACATCCTGGTTAACCCTACACTTGATTGTCTGGCCCAACTCATCAAGAATATGGTTGAGATGAGCCAAAAGATAGATGACCTAATGGCCACCAAGACTGCAATTCCAGCCAAGGTTGAGGCAAATATGAATAATTTTCATCGCAAAGAGTATGTAGTCTGTAGTGTTCAACCCATTTCTAGTGAAAATATTGCTTTATCTAATTCTATAACTCTAAGGACTTGTAAGACACTTCGACCGACTACGACAATGAAAGGAAAGAGAAAAGCATCCAATGGTGCATCTCAGCCAAACCAACAGATGGGGCTAAAGATTTTTCGGATGATGCAACACAATCGCAAAAAATACAAAAATGAAGAAAATTCACAAATACAAAAAGAAAGTAGCAACCAAGGTGAAGTTGTGCCAGTGATGGAGAATCCCGCCTCAGCAGCCGAACTAGCAACAATCGAAGGAGACAAGACTGTTGAATTTTTTGGTCCACAAAATGTAGATGATTTGCACATTTCAGCCATCTACCTGTACACAATGATTTGGACAAACATTTACATAATACGGTTTTTTTGATGTACATATTCCTTTTCCATATGTTATTAAATCAAAAACCATAAACAAACTATAAAAATGCTCTTTTTGATTCTGACAATGTGAAGATATTGTAAAATATTATGCTTGAAATTCCTTTATTGAAAACCATGGAGTACATGCCCACTATGAAAAGATGATTCAAAGAAGCATGTACAATAAAATGTCCAAACTGCAGGAATCGATAGAGAAAACCAGAGACGTACAACCTCACCATGACAATCATCAATGCCATCAGAAATTTTCTGAATAAAAAGAAAGACAAGGGAGCTCCGCTCGTCAGATGCTAGATATTCGACCAAGAGTTTGAGTCCACTGATGAATCCATGATTCATCTACTTTATATGGATAACTTAGCAAAATACCTTAATAATTCACTCATTAAACCCCTTAAAATCAATTTATTAATATTCATTAACTGTGCTAAAATTAGGGTTAAAATCCGTAATTAAATATTCATTGTTTTTGACCTGGATTGAGCATATTATTTGATGTACAAAAATTGATTATTTTGACCTAATTCTTTCTCTATTATTTTATTTATTTCATTACTAATTTGGCATGCATAATCAAAATTTTATAAAAATAAAAAAATTAAGAGAAACACAAAAATCTGACATTTTATATTTTGTACATATTTTCTCTATATTGTTTTTATTTTACTTTTTCCAACCTATAAAAAAACCATAAAAATAGATTAATTATTTATATATTGTATATATATTAATTTAATAATTAAAATCATATTGAAAATTGAAAAAAATACAAAATGTAGAACTACGATATTTTATTATCTATAGAGTACCTCAAAAAATACATTTTGTACATTTGATTTCTTTTGATTTTAGGTCCTTCATGAAAGTTGTAGATCTTATCGAGATGAAAAACTTTCGTGTTGATCACTTTTTGATTGGACTTTATTTACTATTTCCTTTTTTATTTTCCTTTTTATTTTAATAATTTAGCCCTTTATTATATTATTATTATTATATTTTAATTCAATTTCAGTTTTTATTTTTTTACTTTAACTTTTATTCCATTTTCTCTTTCTTTTCCTTTTTCCCCTCTTTCTTTTTCTTTTCTCTCTTCTTTTCTCCCTCTCCTCTCTCCTCCCTACTCCATCTCTCTTATAGGTCATGTTCTATGCACGTGACATGGCCCTCCCACACGACCTCTTCCCCAGCCTGCCACACAAGTGCCCACCCTTCTCCCCCTTCCTTCCCGCAATGCTCGTTGTTGCCTCCCCTCCTCCCTCGCCATAACGATCACCGCACCTCACCCACGACCGTTACATCACCTCTCCTCCCTCTCTGCGTAACATTTGATGCCGCCATCCCATATAAAGACTCCATCTCAGCCCTTGGCCTTGACATCCGCCATTACGAGAGGCAGGTCTCCAGCTTATGACCTTGGATAGTTGACAACTACTAGGTCGTCGACGGCTACTGTGAGAATATGTCCTTGGTGAGATCCAAAGGCTTGCTAATATCTAGCTCCAAGCTTTGCTAATATCTCAGCCTTCATTGCAGAGCTTCCAAGCTTTGCTAATATCTAGCTCTACCATGATGACGAGCAACAACGGGAGCTCAAGCACGACCTTATCCCCAAGCGACCTCCTTCGTTCCTCCTTCGCACCATCATCTTCTCACTGCACCTCCATCCTTTTCGACCTCGACCGGAGTCGTAGCTCCGCCCTCACCGCCTTCACTCCACCTCGGCAGCACCTCCACTGCGCGCACTAGGCTCCCTTTGTCGTTCACCACCGACCATCCTCCAGCTGCCACGCCTCGCCCTACTGCCACCGCCCTCGACAAGCACCTCTTCCTAAGCCCCTCACCTCAGCTCACCACCACCGGGCTTCCACCTTTGCATGCCCTTAAGGATTTATGGCGAAGCTTGGGGTGTAGCTGATCGATGGAAGACATGAATGTATGCATCGAATTTAATACAAGAAAAAAATAAAATAAAATACATAGAATACATGGAGGATCAGAGGAAGAGAATGATGGAGCGAGGCTTGGGCTGAGCCAACAAGGGCTCAGATAATTGTTGAATCCTCATAGCCAAGGAGGACAGCTCGAATGACCATTTATGGCGATCGTATCAAGGTCAAGAGACCATGGGTCTCGTTGGAGATGGCTTCCCATCGGAGCTCCTCGATTTGACCTCCCCCTGTCAAGAGGAGGTGAAAAAGGCTAGAGAGCCTCACTCACGAAGGGTGGACAACCGCTACTCGCAGTGGTGGAGAAATATTTGAAGAACAGAAGAGCGATAGTTTGGGTGGTTTCCTGAGGTGGTTTCAACCGCCATGAATCGAAAGTTAGGTTAGGATTAGGGTAGTTAATGTTAACACATGGTTAAGGGAGGTTAGGAGATGGATTTAGCGAATGAGGTTGGTCAAAATGGCGGTTGGGAAGGATGGAAACAATTCGGAAAGATAGGAGGTTAGATATGTTACTAATTACGATCAACGAAGCATGGAGGTTGAAGACAACCGTCAACCGTCCGATCTTCCGATCAAATGGCCAGCAAGTGGGCGCAAAGAGACTGCTTGGATCAACTTAATAAAAAGAATCAAACGGTCAGGATCTAGGCACAAACGTGTGGCTACAATGCTCCTGACCAGAGGACGGGTGGCACAAAAGGAATGGGCCACGTGGACGGCTATGGAGGTGACACGTGGCCTAATCGTAATAAATATAAATTTAAAAGAAAAATCTAAAAGAATTAGTTAGAGGAAGAATTAGGAAAAGTAATAAACATGAAAATTGTAGATTTTAATGAGATCTATAATTTTAATATAGAACTCAAAGAGAATTGGAGTCATATGTACATAGATAAAAATTAATCAAGTAATAAAAATAATAAAAACATTTTTCTATTATGTTCTTTTCTTCTTCTTATTTTTTAATTTTCAAATTATATCTTATGTTATATCAATTATGTACAATATTAATCTATTTTTTATTTTTAATGGGAAAGAAATACATAAAATTATAACATTATAATAACTTATATAATATAGTATAAATTAGGGTTATTTTTGTACAACACACAAATTAATAAGGAAGGTTAATTGTCAATGAATCTTGGTAATTTTCTTAAACAAGAGAGATAATGATAATAAATAATGTAGATAAATCTGAGATATATCATCCCCTATACTTAATCTAAGCTCATCCTCGAGCTAATAAATAAAGAATCAATTGGAGAGTTGTAATTACTAATGAGATCCCTGACTTGTGCATGTGATTAAACAAGACTTGAATTGTCCTAGAACATATAGTTTTAGAAATCCTAAGACTCTCAGTTAAACCATGTGTTAATCAAAGGAATTCAACTCCTCTAATTATCAGACTCTTAAGAAACACACACACACACACACACGTGCACACACACACATGTATGTATATAAGAAGTATGACCTAGTGTTGACTGCCTCCACTGGAGTAGAGTCAAGATTTCACCAAAAGTTCCAATCTCAGAAGCTCTCCTAAGGACCCATCCCTCAACACTAGGGAGAAATTCTAATCTTGCTTCAGTCCACCATCTCTTTAGTTTTCGAGACTTAGAAATGTAGATGGTAGGCCAGATAATGGAGGGAAATAGGATTGTGTCATTCTTTTCTCTACCTCTCATTAGAACAGGATTTTCTCTCAAGTGCCAATACTCAACACCATTATATTTTTTATTTGCCATACAGTGTGTTCGTCAAAAGAGATTGAGTCGTCTGTACTTGTTTTCCTAGGAATACACTGGTGATGGACCCTAGAATGCCCTCGTTAAATGTGTCGATTGTTGTCGTAGTCGGGCAATCAGGATCGATCAAAAATTAACCACACGAATCGATGAACCAATGAATTAATTAATGTGCAATTTTATGTATTTTTAACTTGGACAAGCCTCATGGTTGACTCAAGGAGGCAAAGGAACAACGTCAGATCAAATTAGATAAATTAGCTCAATATTTTCCAAATAGGATTTTTTTTTATTTTTTATGCAAAAGAAATGCAAATGCAAAAAATATGGATGAACTAGGTTATTAATCAAACACACAATTTAGCCAAATTAATTTTAATGTGAAATTAATCCAAATTAGACAAGTTATATTTTTTCTGGAAAACTAATCCAATGATGAATGTAAAATGTATTTTTTTAGAATTTTTAGGTTTAAAATGCAACAATGAAAAATGCAAACTTTTTATGGGTTTTTATGCAATTTTTTATGCAAATAGAATGCAAAAAATCAAGAAATTTTTAAGAATTTAAATATGATGAAATGAAACTACAATATTTTTTGGAATTTTCTAACAACATAAGATTTTTTTTGAAATTTTTAATTGACATAGAATGACTGTGAGTATTTAATTTCTAATAAATCCACAAAATCAAATTATCCAGAGATCAATTCATCTCAAAAAGATATCATAATGAGCAATCCAGGAGACTTGAAATTTTGTAAAAATAATACTCATGTATTTAATTAAAAATCAATTACAGAAATCACTCAATAATTTTTTTATGCACCAGACATTTCCATTTGCGATGAAATTTGGATAGTAATTAAAGAGCACTAGAAAGCATCATCTCTAAATTTTGCATAATTTTTAGAGAAATATTTAATTAAATATGAATTCCAGATTATGAAATGGGTAAAATATCCAAATTTTCACCAAATTAATTTTAATTAATTACCCATGCTCACAAAATTCGAATTAAATAGCCCAAATGTTCATAATCAATTTCTCAACAAAATGCTAGTTTTGTATTAAAAATTGATGCGAAATGGATGTTCAAATTAATGCGTAAATGCAGGGGTGTCTTTGCAATACAGAAAATTAAGGTCAACAAACAAACTATGCCTAAGGGCACTTTTGCTAATATGAAAATGTATGAGGAATAAAATGCAATCTTTACAAAAAAATAAAACAACTTTTGAAGTACACGGATTCCAAAAATAAAACCCACTCCTTTAGGGCACATGCGCGGGTGGCTAGGGCACGCGGTCGACGCGAAGGTCGGCGGCGCGACAGCTGTATGAGGGCGGGCATAGGTGCTGGATGGGCGGTCGGGCACGGTTGGCTCGATGTGGCCACATGTGCATGCAACTGCTACTCTGGAGGGCAAGGCGTGCAGTGCGCGGGACTGACGCATGTGGCGCACAACAGTGGTGAGGAATATGACTGTAGGGGGAGGTCGGTGATGTTATGGTGGCGCACGGGCGGTTGCGGCTGCACTGCTGGAGGCAGCATGGCTGCCGCGGGTGGTGATGGCGGGGGGGGGGGGGGCGACGTACTAGAAGGTGTGGGGCCGCACAGAGGGAGGCTCGCGGGGCTGGTTGCATGGCACAACTGCAGGTGCTGCAGCGGTAGTGGCACACACATCGAGGGAGGCTACGTCGAGGGATTGCAACCTAGCTGCATCGCGTGCGGAGGAGGGTGCACACAGTGCATTGGTGGGTAGAGGTGGAGGTGCAGGTGCCCTACGACGGAGGAGCAAGATGCAGGTGGGATGCCATTTTTTTCTTTTCTTTTTTGTTTTGTAATTTTTTGTGATTTTTTTCAACAAGGAATGAAAATGTAAATGAAAATGGTAGTGATTTATGATGATTTGGTGATGGTATGGTGATGGTAATAATGATTATGATGTATTTATGGATCAACCAAACAACAAAAAATGTGAGATAAAAAATGAGAAAATAGAGATGAAAAACTTACCTGTGTGATTCGCCTGAATATGGGGCTGCGATGCACGGCTCCGTCGTGGCCTCGATCAGTTTGGCGAAAAGCTGATAAGCTGAGCTGTGACCTGAAGAGATGCACAACGACACGAGGAGGAATCCTCGTTGATCTCGCCTTTGAGACCATCGTTGCTCGACTAGAGGGTGCTGAAGCGGTCACCGACAACACTCAGGGGCTGGTGATCTCTCCCTCTCAATTAAAGAAACGACGGATGGCTATGCGAGGAGGTGATGGTGCCCCATTTTTGGGTGGTTGGTGGAGAGATCGTGGGGAGAGAAGGAGATGGAGATGCGGGCAGTTGCAGTGGCTGAGTCGTAGGGGTTGCACGCGTGAAGAGGAGGAAAGAGAGACAGAGAGGTAGGGATGGTGTAGCGGGGTTGGCGGCTGTCGACGCGAGGTGTGAAGGTTGCGGTCAAGGCGGGCGAGCGAGGCGTGACGATTGCACACGTGGAGCAGCGCCACAAGAAGCGGGGAGCGGGTGCGCATGGGAGTGGGAAGGAAAGTGGTCACATGCTAGGCACATGATCGGGCGGAGAGAGAGGTAAAAGGATGTGCCACGTAGCGTTCACGGGGGCGACCACGTGGCGGGTTGAAAATATTTTTTTACATTCTTTACAAAATAATATAAATAAATAAATAGAATATATAATAATAACTAAATAATAATTAAAGTAATTAAAATAATAAAGATAAATAATAATTAGAGTAAATAATTAAAATAAGTAATAATTAAAATAAATAAATAAATAAATAATTAAAGATAAAATAAGTAAATAAATAATAATTAAAATAATGAATAAAATAAAAAAATAGGGGTGACATGTGGCGTCTCCAGAAGCTGCCACGTGTCGCTCCTAGAAAAATCACAAATTAAATCAAAAGAAAAATAAAAAATAAATAATAAAGGGGTCAAATAAAAAAAGTAGTCAACACAAAATTTGCTCGTCTCGACGAGATCTACAACTTTAGTGAAGGACTGAAAATCAAAAGAAGTCTTCTGTACAAAAAGTATTTTTGGGGGTACCTTATAGGTATAAAATACCGTATTTTCATCTTTTGCAGATTTTTGTCATTTTTTAAATAATTGAAAAATAAAAGTAGAAATAGAGAAAATTAAAGAAATATTTACAACTTAATCCAATTTTTGTGGATTTTTAATAATTAAGAAAATACAAAGATAAAATAAAGGGTAGTTTGGTCAATATGTACAATATACAATAGGGGCCCCAAACCCAAGTTTCACATACGATCTCTGATTTTTATGAAATTGGTCTTGTTTTGAAGGTCTTTGAATGTATATTATTTAAAAGTGAGTAGACCTAAATCGGACACTGTATGAGAGAGATATGCGCATTTTATGGTTCTAGGTCTTAAACTAGGGCTTGAGTTTTATTGGTCAATCTTAAAAGTTAGTATTTTTTTATATTTTTCCTTTATTAGTGTTAGTAATATGTACAAAATGGAGTTCATTTTATTGGATTTGGACTTACTATAAAATAGATACAAATAAGTGATTTTAACTAATATGCATGCGGATATTTACAAGTGAACTTGGCATCTTATTTAATGCAAATATGAATGCTAAAATGCGAACATTAATTCTAGATGCATGAATGCAAATAATGCATAATAAATGGAAATATGCAACTAATTGCTCAGGAACGAAGCTCTATTTTCAAATTTTAAAGTGACGAATCACAGATTCATCAACCAGGGTGTGTCTTTTTAAAGTATCTAATATACTTGCACCAGACTTGTAGTGCCAATGATGCATAACCCTTTTTGATGTACTAGCCTGACTCATAAAAGGCTAAGATTTGGTCCAAGTGGACACTTAAAAGGTTGGGAGTGCTTGCCTTGAATGTAAGCTAATGATGTATCTTTGTAACTTTGAGCTTTTTGTCATCAATTTTTTTCTGTGAGGGAACTTCCATTCTTTTTGGATATCTTCACTGCTTTTACTAAGGATTAGTGCACACTGATCAACTTATTAATTTTATGTCGTCACACCCTGGCACTTTAGGTCAAATTCAAGAGATAGTATGAAACCATGTTCCATACTAGCTAAAATGCTTACACTCGGGTTTCCTGAAGCCATTGTTAATTTCATCCCACCCTCGAGCATCGTCTATATTAAGTCCAAACTTAAGCCTCAAATCCCAATTCCTGAAGTGATACCTCAACTCATCTCAATCATGAATGCAGTCATGCATGTGAGGTGATAGTCGAATTCTTTAAGGGAGATTAAACATGCAATATAGCACATATATCTTCTAACAGGGAGAGTGTGAATTTTTGAGTCCAAGACCCTAATGATTAAGGCAGGTTAGTTAACTTTAACTCTTTGGACTTCTTAAACCAAATGTTAAAGACCATCTCAAGCCTTGAGTGCATAGTGGAAGTGTTAGGGAAAGACACCAAATTAATAAGTTAATCTTTTTGTTATTTTTTCATTTTCATTTTTTTATTTCATTGTCACATATAGATAGAATTTTTCCAAACATTTTACAAAGATTTTCAAAACAAGTAAAACCCCATTATCAAACCTAAGTAAAATATTTTTCAAAACAATGTCACATAAATATAGGTTTTCAAAATAATTTACAAATGATTTTTCAAAACATGTCAATCCGTATTTTCACAAACCATGTAAAACATTTGAAAACCATGTAATATATATATATATAGTTTTCAAAATCTTTTTCAAAATATTTTTTACAAAATATCAGTTCCCAAAAATATAATACGATACCTGTATCATAAAGAGATGGACAAAATTTTAAAATTATGAGCTATGACTAAAGTATATATGTAGTATATATGGTACATCTCCCTATACTTAGCTTTTGCTATGTCCTCATAGCACAAAGTGATATGAAGCCATAGCTCATGCTAAACATAAATAGATATACCAAAACTGAATCTAGAGGTATATGTGGGTGATGAGTAAAAATAGTTAGTTAGAAGAAGACAGGGACTCGAGTCCCCTATAACTAAGTTGAGAAATAGCTTAAATGAATAGATGATACAAAAATAAGGAACCAGAGGTGAACAATCAGAAACGTCATGGCTTTAGCAAAAATAAGGTCCCCTATACTTAGGCTGAAAATAAGCTTAAGTATAAAGAATAGAAAGCTAAGGGAGGGGGTGATCAAGGCTAGCTGAATCGCAAGATGAATGAATCTGAGGGTATGAAATGGAGCTAGTGTTTTGAGAGGTTTTATCAAAGTCAAGCAAGATCAAACAAACTCGATAATTTCACCAACACACACGTTAAAGACCAAAAGTATGGTCTAATTGTCTTGTCTCTTTTATTGGTGATAATCCAACATTCGAGTCCATTACGAGTAGGTTTAAGTAGGATTTGGGAACTATCCTATGGATGCATCCTCATCTCTCAACATGTAAAATAATCCTACAACTAATGAGGGGTTTGCTATCTTAATACAAGGTCGATTTAAGATCCATTTTAATTAGATCAACTTGCATTAATAATCCCAGTTTAAGAATGTAGATCATCACTTAGTTAATCAATTTGAGCACATAATGTATGCTCAAGAGAAAAACTTACAATGATTCCAACACTCTTCGTGCACGGGCATAACTGAATGTATAAATATATCAAAATGCATGCAAGTCGATGAAAAACTGCACCTAATCATGCGTATTATTAGCGGGGAAAAATCAAATTAATTTGGGCTATGTTAAACGTAGATTACGCACGTCTCATGAATCTTAAAGATGAGCGAATCTTCTAAGATGAAGGTAGTGTGTACTATATTACTGATCAAGCACAAAAAGATCAAATCTAAAGAAGCTATAGGAGCTGTGTGCCTAAAACCTTATATCAGCCACTCATGTTGAGTCCCACCCACATGAGGGTGAAACAGACTCAACACACAAACGTTAGAGTCCATATCCATGTACAAAGTATACATAACAAGATGATCTTTGAATTAGCTTAATGGCATCGTCTACGGTTCTCCCAGCAGGAACTCCACTCTGAGCTTCCAGCCTCCGTTCCTCTTTGAGCGTCCTCGAATCAACGGGTCCTACTGCTGAGGTATCAAAGATTATCAAACAGGTAAATGCATAAAACATCACATCACATAATGACCTAGATTAAATATCATTCAACTTAACAAAAATATAAAAATCTAAATAATCATATTAATGAAGCCGTTTCCCTGGCAACAACGCCATCTGACGATTCGCTAAATACATGAGTTAATATGCTTTTATAACCTGCAAGATTAGGAAACAAACTACTGGTGTTCTTGCTTGCAACTTGAGTGAAATGGAGGGCTTTATGTAAGAGAAGATGGAGCCCTGGTGGTTTCATCTCCAGCTCCGCTGGAGATGAAAAGCTTGGTGTGAAGGGGGTTCTGATGGATGGAGAAGGTGGTTAGGAATCTAGCGTGGATCAAGGATTTATGGCGAATCTTGATGTGGAGCTGATCGATGGATGACATGATTGTATGCATCGAATTTAATACAAGAAAAAAAATAAAACAAAATACCTAGAATACCTGGAGTATCAGAGGAAGAGAATGGTGGCACGAGGCTTGGGCTGAGCCAATGAGGGCTCAGATTGTTGTTGAATCCTCTCAGTCAAGGAGGACAACACGAAACACCATTAATGGCGACCGTATCATGGTCAAGAGACCATGGGTCTGACCATAGATGGCTTCCCATCGGAGCTCCTCGATTCGACCTCCCCTGTCACGGGAAGGTGAAGAAGGCTAGAGAGCCTCACTCATGAAGGGTAGACAATCGCTACTCACAGTGGTGGTGAAGTATTTGAAGAACAGAAGATCAACAATTTGGGTGGTTTCTTGAGGTGGTTTCAACTGCCAGAATTGAAAATTAGGTAAGGATTTAGGGTAGTTAATGCTAGCGCATGGTTAAGGGAGGTTAGGAGAAGGATTTAGCGAAGGAGGTTGGTTGGAATGGTGGTTGGGAAGGATGGAAACAATTCGGAAAAGATAGGATGTTAGATATGTTACAACATACGAAGAAGGAAGTGTGGAGGTTGAAGACGACCTTCAACCGTCCGATCTTTCGATCAGACAACCAGCAAGTGGGCGCGGAGAGACAACTTTGATCGGCTTGATAAAAAGAATCAAACGGTCAGGATCTAGGCACATACGTACGGCTACGATGCTCCTGATCAGAACTGAGCAGACAACCACAAACTAGGACAGGTTACGCGAAAGGAACGAGCCACTTGGTCGGCTATAGAGGTGCCACGTGGCTAAATCAGAATTAAGATAAATAGAAATTTCAAATAAAAATCCAAAATAATTAGTTAGAGGTAGGATTAGGAAAAGTAGTAAACATGAAAGTTGTATATTTCGATGAAATATACAATTTTCATGTAGCACACAAGAGAATTGGAGTCATCTGTACATAGATAAAAATTAATCAAGTAATAAAAATAATAAAAACATTTTTATTTTATTTTCTTCTTATTTTTTTGAATTTTCAAATTATATTTAATGTTATATTGATTATGTACAATATTAATCTAATTTTTATTTTATTTTAATGGGAAAGAAATACATAAAATAATAGCATTATAATAATTTATATAATATAATATAATTAGGGTCATTTATGTACAACAAACAAATTAACTAAGAAGGATATTTGTCAATGAATCTTAGTAATTTTCTTAAGCAAGAGATAATAATAAATAATGTAGTAAATCTGAGATTTATCATCGCATAATATGTCATTTTGAAGCCTATTGAACGCTTTATCATTCTAGATATTTTATGGATAGATTAGAGGCCTCTTTTTATTTATGATGATTATTTGAAATGTTTAATGATATTGCAGGCTACATTTTTACAGACATGTGCTATTTTATTGAGAAAATTATTGATTCATTCTAGAAGGAGTCAGTTGAGGATATCCTAGTAGATTAATTCTCTTGCAAATATTGATAATTACTAATTAAAGAATTAATCTCTATAGGGGTTAGATCGAGGAGGAATTCATTTACTTCCCAATTATTGCTATGTAATTAAAATCTACTTTACTTAAGGATTAAATTACAGGGAAAGGGGCAAGAATTTCTTAAGAATTATTACAGGATTATTCGTAGATCTATTGACCTTCTTGCGTGCAACTTGGATATGAATTGAATATATATTTCTTGAATTTATCCTTTTTTGGTCTATGATAAATTTTGAGGACTAATTGATCTTATTTTTATTGGATTAAAAGTATACATAATCATAGATCCTGGTCTATACTATTTTTTCTTGCATTTTCATCATTACATTTCTTTATTTTCACGTTAGTTTTCTAACATAGAATCAAATATAATAGATAATTAATTATTTAAATTAATTTAAAACCGTGCAACTAGAAATACATTGTTCCCTGTGTTCGACCTAGGTAGACTTGTCAAGTTAAAAATTCTCCACAATATTCAAGAATTGTGGTTTTTGATCACTTTTCATCTCCTATACTACAAAGTAACGATTATTAGAGGTGAAAAACCACTCTCATCAAATGGCACTGTTATCGAGGAACGACATATTTTTAGGGTTTTAAATAAATTAATGTAATTAATTTTTGTGAAATTAATTTATGATTCTTTTTTCTCTTTCATTTCCTTCTTGTTTTACATTTTTCATTTTATTTGCATCTCTCTCACTTCAGATACTAACCGTAGTTTCTCTCTTCCCAGATAACTCGGAGCAAAATTTTTTTGGACAAAAGTCAAGGACCTGCGAAGGAAACCCTTATTTTATTGTTGTGTATGTGTGTGTGTGTGAGACAGTTAGATTAGGTTTATTTTCTACATCATTTACATGATCACTCTCTTTGAATCCTAATTTTTATAATAATTTGGACCGGACTCTCTGTAGTTTGTCGGGTCAGTTTCAACCCCTTCTGTGTGGTTGGGACCCGACTTGAGTGGCGTAGAAATTAGGTGCACATGCAGTAGATGTAGTTATTTATTTTTGATCGTGCTCATAATTTTTAGGCGACACATTTTTCACTAACAATACGTACTGTAGATTGTTTGACTTAGCCAAATTTTTAAATCAATTCTTCCCTCTAATAGAACTATCTGTTTAGGGCATTTTCACATGTGCATGTCATTTAGTGTAAATTTTAATTATTTGTTTTGCATCTCACATGAAGAACACGATAAACCACTATAAGTCTCCTTCTGAGCATGCATAGTTGATTTCATGCTTGCATCTGCTTTTTCCGACTCTCTACTGCTCAGTTGTACAACCTAGGATTTAAAGGAATTAGGATTGCTATTTAGGCATGATATTTTTGTGCTCATTTAAGACCCAAGTAATAACTTAAATTAAAATCAAGACTGCTAATCCAAGCAACTATAAATAAATTGGCATAAAATTAACCCTTGTGTCTGGTGGAGAAAAACCCATTCATTATTTGTAGGAAAAGAATCACACACTTAAGGTAGAGCCAAAACATGGGAGCCTCATTCTGACTATTGGTTTTAGAAATGACTAGATATTTCTCAGTGAGGGAACATCAGATTGGGTGGTTAAAGGATAATACAAAGGCACCATCCTAAAGTAACACGGGTATCCATTCTACGATCCATACTTACATCCATACTAACTGAAAGTTGATGCAACTAGCCGTATGAATTCGGTCCACTTTTATGACACTCTCTAGAACCTAGTCCCCTCTTAACTTCTCAAAGATTATTTTATCACTCAATTAAAATCGAAAAGATAAGCGGCTGGACTCTTGTGGCCTTCATTGTGTTGAGTTTGTGAAAGTAGGGCTTGCTTGTCCGCATGCGTTGTTTGTCTTGTGTCCATTTCGCTCCTTATTGGATCGTCATCTTCTCCATCACCATCTTCTTCTTCCATTCCACCATGTACTCCCGATCCACCTCATACCTGAGGACCAACCCATATCACCCCAACCCCGAAATTGAAACTTCAACTAACTTTACCACATCAACCGACTTCGTTGATTCTTCAGACTCCTCACTCTCTACACATTCTTACCCACCTAGTACCCATCCATACAAATCTAGCACATCATATACCCCAATGCTCACCAACCCTTTGGACATATATCATGAGTAAACAACTGTTGAGAGGGGTTAAGATTACACCTACACACCTTTGATCTGAAGACTTTCTTCAGACGACCAAATAGAGAGGCCCATACCTTATATCCACCCTGACGGGATCGAGTTATCTACTCAATGAGCCCTTATATACTTGGATTGGATTCGAGATCCGACTCCACCTTCCCACGGTCGGTGGACACCCGATTACGAGGCTCAAACTATCTCTACAAGAGACCCATACTCAACTCAGGATTGTGTGCCTATGTCTGCGTATGCTGAGTATAGAACCTCAACCTCTCAGTATTATCATTCCACTCCTTCCATTAGTCTTCCCAAGAAAACACAGGAGGATGAATACTATCAAATCAAAAGAAACGTAGAAGCATTGAGGAATGAATTCAGAAAATCTTTGGAAAGAGAAGAGATAGAATGTGCTAAACATGGTATAGATGTGTATTCAAGTGGAGATGATTTCGAGGACCAAACTAATGCTAATGCACCAACACCTCCTGTACTGCTGGAGTCACACTCACCGCTGACCACAGATCATTATATCAAAAATGCCAAAAAAATTAAAAATTAGAAAATTCAAAAAAATGGATAATTCTGAAATGGAAGCATTCTGCAAGAGTCTGATCTTAGATCTTCCATTAATCAAGGTCATACAATATGTACCAGATCTAAAGAGATTTGTGAAGAGTCGATTGAATCCCCAAAAGACAAGCAAGAAACAATCAAGAACTGAATATCATGTCATACCAATGACCAGTTCTTTGGTAATGAATCAAAATAGCAAAAGCCGTAGAGTCAAGCGGTTGACTCGGATTACGTGCAAAATTGAGGAATCCATATTCATCCATGTTCGGTTAGACGAGGACTCCACATTAAATATCCTCCCCAAGTCCGTTTTTGACCAACTCAAACTCGAACAACTTAAAAAGACTAGGGTGATCGTTCAACTGCCAGATCGATCTACCAAAAATTGTGAGGAATTGTTTCTGTCGTCATACAATTTTGAGGTGACAAACATAAAGTGGACTTTATTATCCTTGACATTGAGCACAACAGAGATTTGTATGAGTCACCTATCATTATAGGAAAGCTGTTCTTAGCCTCTGCTAAGGCAATTGTTGATTGTGAGACTCAGGACATACGATTCACGAACACGAACAACAATGAACAAGCCCTCAAGGACGTGCCCAACCCTGAGAGAACCCAACCAACAACCTAAAGTCACGGTCAGGACAAGAGCACTTCACATGACCAATCCTCTCTTCATGAAACACATACACAAACCCTATGAGAGACACCCGAGAGATCGACTGTTGGATTGAGTTTCGATTCTTGACACATCTCCCACCCCGATACTGCTCATAGGAGGAAACAATATCCATGATCTTATGAAGAACTGGACCGTGTTTATAAGGATCATCACGATTATTTGAGTGGTCCAATCTTTGAGTCAACAATCATTCATGAAATACTTGAACCATAAAAGGAGCCGACTTGAGAAATCTTTGATATCACCAAAGCTCACGACATCAGAAGGTAACATCTTCGTCCCCAGCCACCACTAACACTGCCATCAGGAACAAGCACCCCCACTTGAAACGTGTTATGACCCTACAAGAATGGGTTGATTTTTACGGAGATTCATCTAACGAGGAACCCATAAATGTCACAACGATCACTCATGATTGGGAGAAGAACTCTGATCTTCCTCCTCTCGATTCTTCGAACAAAAGAAACCGGCCAAGAAAGTCACGTGTGATTTATGAAGAGTCCTCGTCTGGTCCTGAGATGGTTCATCAAGTGTAATTAGTACAATGGTTATCAAAGGTCACTTACCCTTGTTGACAATAGTTGGAGATCCTCTGCGTATGACTATTACTCTTCTGAGGATGACTCTGAAGATGGTTGTACTTCTACATCTCCTCCCTCTTCACCCCATTGCACATCGTCATACTATCTCCCAACACACTTCTACAAGAAGGTCCGTCACAAACCTCCTTGAGCCTGTAGATCCATATCAAATATGCTTGGTCCCCTACTTATGAGTACTCGACCATACCTAGGCTGACTTGAGCCTAAGTATCAGGGGACAATATCATTGTGTATACATCACATCTATTCTTTCTTCTCACCCACAATCGTCCCATTTCTTGCTCTTCTGTTATGCTTAGGCCCTCAAAAGCCTAAGTATAGGGGGCAAGTTGACTTCTTATTCTTTTTACTCAACTATGCTTGGTACGAGCTATGTCTTCATTTCACGAGATATGAGGACATATCACAAGTTAAGTGTAGGGGGTGTATATATATACTTTATCCATAGTACATACTTTAATTATTTTCACATAAAAATTGGATTTGGGTATAAGTTGTGTATATTATCTATACTATACAAAACTTCATTGTGTAAATAATACATGTTTTCAAATCTTTTTACAAAATTAGGGGGTATAATAAAAAATAAAATAATAATAAAAAAATAAAATAAAATAAAAAAAACGAAAACAAAAATGAAACAAAAACAAAAATAAAAATAAAACTAACTTAAGGTTTTATCACTGACATTTTCACTATCACTCAAGACTTGAGGAATAAAAGAATCTCAAGTCTTTAAGTTCCTTTAATTCAGAGTTAACATGCATTAGTCATTAGGATTTGAGACTAAATAATCCATACTTCCCTAGTATGAAATATCTGAGCGCTATATTGCACTCTTAATATCTACCTTCTAAAGAATATGATCAACACATCACTCTCACAATAATATGAATGATGAGATAAGTTGAGGGTTTATTTGAGAGGCTAGGATGGGAGATTTGAGTCTAGGCCTAATCTAATGATACTCGAGGATGGGATAAAGTCAACGAACGTTCCAAGAAACCTGAGTGTCAGCAAACCCTAGCCAGTACGCGAACAAGTTCGCATGCTATCGTTTGATATTGATCTATGTACCATGGTGTGATGAAATATAATAATTGTTGATCAGTGTGCACCAACTCTTGGTAAAAGCAGTGGAGCTAGCCAAAAAGAAAAGAAAAGAAAAGAAAGGAATATTGAATGAAAAGAGCTCTCAATTACAAGTCAATCTCAAAGAGCTTAAATTAAGGTAAGCACTCCCAGCCATTTCAAAGTGTCCACTTGGACCAAAGCTAAATAGGACCAATGAGTCGGTCTAGTATCTCAAAAAGGGCTCTGCATCGTAAGCGATACAAGTCTGGGTGTAAGTATGTTAGACACTTAAAGAAGACACATCCCGATGTACTCCCAAGAAAACAAGTACGTATGACTCAACAACTTTTAACGGACACACTGGTCAACAACAAAAAGTACATGTGTTGAGTAATAAGGCACTCGAGAGGATCCTTATTCCAATGTGAGGGAGAGAAGAAAATACACAATTCTATGTCATTTATTATCTGGCCCGCCATCTACACTTTCAACTCAGACAAACTAATGAGACAATGGATTGAACGCAAGAAAATACTTATTCCCTAGTGTTGATGATTAGGTCTAGAGGAGGTTCTCTTGTATTGGGACCTTGGGTGACATCTCGACTTGACTCTCTTGATTGCAATACATATTAGAAGTCATACCTCTTATGTTGTATGTATAAACAGAGAGCGTGGTAATTAGAGAAGTTGGATTCCTTTTGACCAACTGGTTGAGCTTAGAATTTTAGGACCACTAAAACAAAGATTCTTAATGAGACAAGTCTTGAAATTCACACGTGCACAGTCTGTGATTCAACCTTCTAACTCACTAAAATTTGCTTGGGGACAAGCAAAGAGCTAAGTATAGGGGTGTGATGAATCCATGGTTTGTCTACTTTATATTGTCATCTTAGCAAAATCCCCTTAATAATTCATTAATTAAACCACTTAAAATCAATTTGTTGACATTCATTAAATGTGTTATAATTATAGCTGAATTTTATAATCAAATAACCCTTGTTTTTGACATGAATTGAGCTTATTATTTTATGTATAAAAATTGATTATTTTGACCTAATTTTTCATCTATTATTTTCTTTAATTCATTAAATAATTTCGCATACAGAATCAAAATACATAAAAATCAGAAAATCAAGAGAAAACACAAAAATCTGACATTTTATATCTTGTACATATTTCTCTTTGTTGTTTTTATTTTACCTTTTTCTAACCTATAAAAAACACATAAAATTAGATTAATTATTACTACAATAAAAATATATGTTAGAGGCATATGGTATTTGTCACTAAAAGTCTTTTTCTGTCTCTATTACCCTTTAGTGATAATTTAAAAATTTACCTCTTATTTGCCTCTAAGGTCACTATCACTAAAAGTTTGTGACAATTAGAATTTGTCACTATATTATTATGAATAGCATCAAATACATTTGCTGCTAATTCGTCGCTTTAAAAATACTTTCAGGGTCATATATAAATGTCACAATGATGTCTCTGATATTTAACATTTGGCTACAAATATTATTCATTAGTAAATAAAATTTTACGTCGCTAAAATAATTTTGGGTTCGAAAAATAACAATTTAAACTCAGCCATGGCCGGTCCCAAGCCCGGGTAAATGAGGAGGGTTGCGCGTTAGGTAGCCGACAACCAGCGCAGGAGAGATAAATTCGTAAATAGTGTTCTTAAAGTTCTTCTAAGAACACTACTTATGAATTTATCTCGAAACCGTTCAGATCTTTTAAACATGGATTTAAGCAAACATACAGATTTCGTTGGGGCGTTCCCTACTTTCGACGTGTTGCATCGCCTGAATGCAATGAAAAATTGGCAAGGGTCGCTACATCGCAGCCTGGATGTAGTTCAAAATTTGCAAGGGTTCTCGCATGAGGAACGTATGCGGGTAAATAAGCTAGTTCTGCTGCATCACCGTCCAGATGCAGTCCAAAATTTGCAAGGGTTCTCGCATAATGGACGCATGCGAGTAAAGAAGTTAGTCCAAAAGAGATTGCAAAGGAAGTTACGGATTGGTAGTTGGAATATCAGTACTTTAACTGGAAAATTGATGGAGATAGTGGATACAATGGAAAGAAGGAAGATTCATATATTATGTCTTCAAGAGACTAAATGGATTGGAGAGAAAGCAAGGGAGATCGAGAAGGCATGCTTTAAACTTTGGTATTCAGGTAAAGATAAGGGCAGAAACGGTGTTGGAGTAATTGTTCATAAAGATTTGAAGGATTGTGTGGTTGAGGTGCAAAGATTTGGGGATCAGATTATTTTGCTAAAGTTGATGCTTGAAGAAGAAATTCTGAATATCATCTCAGTTTATGCACCTCAAATTGGTTTAGATGAAAGGACTAAACAAATTTTTTGGGAGGATCTGAATAAGACTTTACAAGGAATCCCACAAAGAGAGATGGTTTGCATAGGTGGAGATCTTAATGGACATGTGGGAAAAGATGTTTCAGGGTATGCAGGCGTGCATGGAGGACATGGTTTTGTGGATAGAAACAAAGAGGGAAAAGTCATTCTGGATTTTGTAATTGCATATGATCTTTTCATAGCAAACACTCTTTTCAAGAAGAAGGAGGAGCATTTAATTACTTATAAGAGTGGCTCAACTAGAACACATATAGATTACTTTGCGTTGAGGAGAAGAGATCGGTTGTGTTGCAAAGATTGCAAAGTAATCCCTGGAGAGAGTTTGATAACCCAACATCGCTTGTTAGTCTTCGATTTACAAATAAAAGGGATGGTAAAGAAAAGGAAGGTTCCTAAGATCACTAGAACTAGGTGGTGGAATCTTCCATTGAAGCAATCAAGCTTTAGGGAGAAGGTTTTAGAAGACATATCTTGGGATTGTAGCGGTAGTGCAAACGAGATGTGGGAGGCAGTAGCATCTTGTATCCGAAAGGTAGCCAAAGAGATGCTAGGCGAGTCAAAAGGAGGAGCTCCGGGTCAAAAGGAGGCTTAGTGGTGGTGTGAAGGGGTGCAAGAGAAGCTAAAAATTAAAAAGAGCTTGCTTTAAAGCTATGTCTAAGGATAGAACAGAGGAAACTGCCATAGATTATAAAATAACGAAGAAAGAAGCAAAGAAGGCTGTAAGTGAAGCTAAGTCAAAAGCTTATGAAGTTTTGTATAAAAATCTCAACTCTAAGGAGGGCCAGAAGGATATATTCAGGTTGGCCAAAGCAAAGAAAGACCAAAGACCTTTCTCAAGTGAGATGCATTAAGGACGAGGAAGGTCATGTGCTTGTTACTCAGAAGGATATAGAGACTAGATGGGAGCAGTACTTCCATAAACTTTTCATTGGAGAAGGAAATAGAGAGATCACTTTGGGTGATTTAGCTAGTAGTGAAAGTTACTTGAATCGTGCATGCTATAGACGAATACAAAGAAAAGAAGTAGAGGAGGCTTTAAAGGTTATGAGACCTGGGAAAGGTGTTGGACCGGATGACATCCCTGTAGAAGTATGGAAAGTTTTAGGTGAGCGTGGTTTGACTTGGCTTACGAATCTATTCATTGTTATTTGGCGAAGTAAGAAAATGCCTGAAGATTGGAGGAGGAGTATCGTGGTGCCTCTTTATAAGAACAAAGGAGACATTCAAAATTGTTCAAATTATAGAGGTATCAAGCTAATGAGTTACACTATGAAAATTTGGGAACATGTGATCTAAAGAAGGTTGAGGCAAGTTTCCCAAGTAAAAGAAAACCAATCCGGATTCATGCCAGGTCGCTCAACTATTGAAGCCATCCATTTGCTGAGGAGAACAATGGAGATTTAAAGAGCTAAAAGGAAGAATCTCCATATGATCTTTATTGATTTGGAGAAGGCTTATGATTCCGTCCCATGAGAGATACTGTGGAGAGTTTTGGAGAAGAGACAAGTACCTGTCCTATACATTAATCTCATAAAGGATATGTATGATAGAGCTTTATCTTGTGTAAGGACCCCGACAGGGAAGACTGACTATTTTGATATCAACATTGGCTTACACCAAGGTTCAGCTTTGAGTCCATTTCTTTTTACTTTGATTATGGACGAGTTGACAAGTCACATTCAGGATGAGTTACCTTGGTGTATGTTATTTGCTGATGATATTGTGTTGATTGACGAGACTAGAGATGGAGTAAATGAGAAGCTTGAGGTTTGCAGATATGCATTGGAGACTAAAGGTTTTCGTATAAGTAGGGCTAAGACGGAATATATGGAATGCACCTTTGATGGAAGCAATGGTGAAGGAATCAAAGTGAAGATTGGTGACGATAACATTCAGAAGAGAGATTCTTTTAGATATCTGGGATCTATTTTGCAACATGATGGGGAAATTGATGGAGATGTTACTAATAGAATAAACGCAGGCTAGCTAAAGTGGAGAGGAGCCTCCGCTGTTCTCTGTGATAGGAAAATCCCTTTAAAAATCAAAGGAAAGTTTTACAAAGCAGCCGTGAGACCTTCTATGTTTTATGGTTCTGAATGTTGGCCTGTGAACCATAGACATGTGCAGAGAATGATTGTAGCAGAAATGAAAATGCTAAGATGGATGTGTGGACATACACGTAAAGATCGGATTCGGAATGATGCAATCAGAAAGAAAGTTGGTGTAGCTCCGATCGAGGATAAGATGCGAGAAAACCGCTTAAGATGGTTTGGTCATTTGCAAAGAAGGTCAACTGATGTACCGGTTAGGAGATGCGAGTATTGGGATGTTGAGCCGGCTAAAAGAGGGCGAGGGCGGCCCAAGAAGTGTTGGAAAGAGACTATACGAAGGAATCTTAGTTTTTTGGATATAAGTCCGAGATTGACCCAAGATAGATCTGAAAGGAGGCAAAGAATCCATGTAGCCGACCCTACTTAATTGTGGGAAAAGGCTTTGTTGTTGTTGTTGTTGCTAAAATAATTTTGGGTCGATTAGACAATAGTCATATACAGTCTTTTTCAATCATCACTATTTATTTTTTAGTGACAAAGATTTGTTACTTTAATATTATAAAAATGAATAAATATTTTCAATCTTAATTTATTAGTCATAGCTCTATTTATCTCTATCATAGTAATATTTTAACAACTTTAAAATTTAAATCTTTATTATTACTTTAAGCATATTTATTTTATTATAGTTTAGCTAAACAAACTCTTATTCGATTGTATTTATAACAGTATACACGACTATATGCACTCATCAATCAATACCTGTCTATCATCTTATAATGTTAGAACTGTGAAATTTTGTAAGAACCATAATAACACAAGTTAATAATATTTTTGCAATTAAAAGTAGGACACCATCAACATTAAACATAGCAACAATTTAAAATACTCGCATCGTTCGAAAAATAGTTTCCAATTTAAACAAAGTATTGGAAACCACATCATTGTCCGACCTTGAAATAAAAGAATACTATCTAATAATATATAAAATAGCCAATTCTATATCCTATGAAGAACTTTAAGAACATGTGGAAAGTCCGATGGAGGAAATATTGATGCTCTTCAAGCAGAAATCCATGTCTTTTTTCTACCACTCAGCATTTCCTGAAAAATTTCAAAATTTTAACAAAGCCAATGTCATAAGATAAATAAATTTAATAAAATTATTACTACTTATAGATATTTAAAAATATCATTGATGTTTAAAATTTTAATTACCTTAAAATGGTTAACTTCTTTGGCCATGAAATGATTGCACCAATTGCATCTCCTATCTTCTCGTGTTGTCTACATGGTCGAATCAAAGCTTCATCATCTTTAAAGCAACTTCTATATAAATTCCCAAAAAACTAGAGCCAAGTATATTGTCTCCAACTTTTTTTGCTGGATCTGTAATTCGTATTTGTCCAAGAGCTACTTTTATTTCATTAAAACTCGAAGAAACACATCTTGCAAGATGTAAAGTCAATTAAATCTTTCTCACTCAAAAAACTTACTAAAAAATCCTATATATCATTAATGGAAAATATTTATGTCTAATACAAAATTTAAAATATCCACCATAATAAAAAAAATTCCCAATCAATAATGAAAATTGAATACCCTAAGCTAAATAATTTCCTTCACTTGATTTTGTTAGATTATGCAACTCCATAGTATAATGCAATGCCAAATTATCCACATTCTTTACTCTTAAATAATAATGTCATTCAACACATTTTGATTTAAGTTCTTGAAATTTAAGGTCCAAAGAAACTGAACATGTAGAAAACTATCATACTGTACCTCTCCTTCTACAAATGTTGATTGGCCAAACTTTGATTTAGGTACCGCGCCGCCACAAGTCTCCTAAGAACACCAAGGTAATATTAAGATTTAAATATATATTAAAGCTAATGGATAATATAATTATTTTTTTGTATTACCTGTCGAGTTTCTATAGGCATTAAGCTATCCATCCGAGAAGTATCAAATGATTGAAACAAATGTTGTAGATTCATTTGACTTTTCTTTAACATTTGGATCTCTTTACTCTGTAATTCCAATTGTTGTTTTTGAGTTTCGAGATCAATGAGTAATTTTTTCTTTTGTAATTGCTCTTCAACATTTGTTTGGCTCCAAGGTTTTTTACGTAATACGACCACATCCTTTATCTCCTTTCCTACAACTTTTTTGTTCATATCTTCACAACTGCCCATCTTTTCAATTTATTTTTCAAATTGCTTCAAAAAATGATAAGTTTATAATTTTGTTAATATATTTAAAATATAATAATGGTCTTGAAATTTTCAATAAAATAAAAAAATTACCATCATCACGTCTGAAGTTGTGTTCATTGGTTTGCCATCTTTCTTCGTGTGCACATGCATAAAGAACTCAATTTCATTTATCTTCCTTCCTTTTTCTTTCTCCATCTGATTTTTTGTTAAAAAGATAATTACTGCAAACACTTTCGTTAGCTAAAAAATATATCAAGACAATCACTATTGATACATACTTTATCTCTTACGCATGCAAAACTCCTTGTTCCAGCAGTATGACTCATCTTAAGCTTTTTCCTATTTTACATATTAAGGGCACACCATTTCTGCAATCATATAAATATGAATAATAAAGCAAAAATATTGAATAACATAAAGATAAAACTCAAGGACCATCTATGTAAATACTTTAATACCTTGGATGATTCCGTATCCCAATACTCAATCAGAAACTTCTATTGAGCTTCTATAACTCGAGAATCTCGATGTGCAATTCTTTTCACAAGAGGTAAATGCGGTTTGTAATATTTTTTTTCAAATTAGATTTGAAACATCTCCAACTTTTTGCAATCAGATCCACAATTACTTTCACTATCTCTTCCTCGAACTCAAATTTACTCTATAAGAAAAGTAAGTAGTAAGTATACAAATCAACTTTATATATTAAATGAAAATAAGTACCTTCACAAATTCTAACATCTTCATCTTGTACTCCTCGGGCATCAACCTCCAGTCTTTGTAGTTTAAGGGTGCTAGCTTGCCGTTTCTTACAATGGTCCCCAAAAATGTAGTCAAATCATTTTGAGAATCTCCAATGGGTTGATTGAGTTCATTTTTCTCTATAAAAATCCTTTTTCCATCTTTAGCATTCCATAATTTTAGGCATATAGTGTGACCCCGCCGTCCTTTAGGCTTACTAATATTTTCTGAAATTATAGCATGTTACTAGTAAAATTAGAAGAAGCATCTGAAAAATATAATACATATAAAATACACTCTTTGATATGCATAAAACTAATAGAAATAAATAAATTCAATAAATAATGAAATTCATACCTTCAGATAATGAATTTTCTTCATCAAGGCATGTAGAAGGAGAATAATTAACAATATTAGGATTGTCTGAATCTTCAATATAATAAAATAAATATTTACTTCAGCATCAAGCATAAAAAACAACAAGGTAATTACAACTAAATAAAGTAATTTAAATGATATAATGATATAAGAATATTACCTCTCTCTCCAAGTACAAATTCAGGATTGTTCATTACACTAAGTGATAAAGATGTATATCTTGATGGTATAACTTCCTCGTAATGGCCCCTAAAGATTGTGATCTTCTAAGTGAAACTTTTCTGCTTTCATGAGTTTGCGAGTAATCCTTGGTAACATCATCATTCACAACTTGTTTATTCTTTAATAAATCAACTTCTGAGACATGTTTACTGTTGATCTTGTTCCTTATACCAAGCTTACAAGAAGCGTTCTTTTGAACTCGATTTGCCTTTATTTCAGAAATGTTCAATGCATCTAATATTTTTCTAGACTGATGTCCCACTGGAGGAAGTACTCGTGATGTTGATTGAAGTCGAGGTACATCTTCTTCATTGAAGCTAGTTATAAAAGATCTAGTAGCTCTTAACATCCTGCAAACATTATATAATAGAATTAAAAAGAAAGGAAAACAGTGAGATGATCAGAGCATTTATTATATAAACTTTAAAAGAACTTTGTATTAAATTGTTTAAAAAGTTACAGTAAGTTAACCTGAACGCCATTGATATTTAAAGGTCTTCTTCACTTTCTTCTGTCTCATCCAAGTTTTGCTTATGAGTATCAATGCTTCAACGTTGTTGTTCAAAAAAGTCTTTCGTGTATGTTATGCCATCTATGTCCGTTCTTATCAAATCAAAGTCAACCACATCATTATCATTATTATACGAGCTAATTGGACATGTCTCATCAGTTGCATCATTATACAAGATATCCTCAGAAACATCATTAATATTCGTTTCTTCTAAATCAAATATATCTCTAGGTTTTATTCTAACCACAAAGTGACACTCAGTTTGCTTCAGATCTTGTATATAAAACACTTGTCTAGCTTGAGATGCCAAAATAAATGGGTCATTCTTATGCCCCAAACGTGCCAGCTTTACACGTACTATCCTATACTCGTCAACCTCCCAATTTCCTTTGGAATAAACATCAACCCATTCACATTAAAACAAAATAATTTTCAATTGTTCGAAATAATTGATCTCAATTATATCTGTAAGTACACCGTAATAGGATGTAATTCCATTTGATAGATTATTTGTAGAATAATGCAATGAGAAATCTGTATCGACATCCATAATAACCCCACTATTTTGTGTCTTTCTACTCGTTTCCTTCTCTTTAGTATGAAATCTATATCCATTTATGATGTAACCACCAAAATGAAGTCCAATGTCATGAGGACTACGAGCAAGTACTTTAAGATATTCTGATATTTGTTCCTTTTTCTCTTTTTCTTCAACCTAGATAAAATTTAAAATATATTAAAGCCTATCCAATAGAAAAGATACAAAAGATTTAGAAAGGAGGCACACATTTTTCCTAAACCAATCTAGAAAATTGATGCTACGAAGACTACCCAATTCCTTTTCAGATGCATGACGATGAACTTTCTTTAAATAATCATAGTTGTTGAGAAATAGGATCTATTCCCATAATCACATTAGGATCCCTAATCCCCTTTTTATAATAGGGATTGGGATTAGGGTTTACATAACAAATTACAGTACTGACCTCCACATATATGGTAACCTGTACATATGGTAACACGCATACATGGAAAGTCCTAGCATGGTAATTTCCTCACCCATACATATGGTAACACTCATACATGGAAAGTCCTAGCATGGTAATTGTCAACACTCCCCTTCAAGCTGGAGCATATAGATCATACATGCTCAGCTTGTTACAACATTTCTCGAACTGGACCCGTGCAAGCGGTTTTGTAAATATATCAGCAGTTTGTTCTGTAGATGACACACCTTGCGTGCGTAGTAATCCTTTTTGTATGAGATCTCTAGTGTAATGACAATCAATTTCCACATGTTTTGTTCGTTCATGGAACATGGGATTATTTACGATGTACATTGCTGCCTGATTGTCACATCTAAGTTCCATGATGTCTGTAGATATGACATGAAGATCGCTAGTACGGACTTGACCCACATGAGCTCAGCAGCTGCTTGTGCCATGGCTCTATATTCACTTTCAGCACTTGATCGTGACACTACTGCTTGCTTTTTGCTTTTCCATGTGATTAGATTTCTTCCTAGATACGTGCAGAAACTTGTAGTAGATTTTCTATCTCGCAAGTATCCTCCGTGCTCTGCATCTAAATATGCTACGAGGTTTAGGTTGTTATCTTTGCGGAATAATAACCCTTTCCCAGGAGATTGTTTGATGTACCGAAGGATCATCATGCAGACATCATAGTGAGCTGTAGTAGGTGAATCCATAAACTGACTCAGTTTTCCTACTGCCAGGGCAATATCTGGACGTGTAATAGTGAGGTAAAGAAGTTTTCCCACTAAACGACTGTATCTCCCAACATCTTCTATAGCTCCTTCCTCGTATATTCGTCCTTTAGGATCCATAGGGATATGTGCGGGTTTACAACAAAGCATTCCTGTTTCCATTAGCAGATCAGTGGCATATTTTCTTTGGTACATAACCAACCCATGCTTTGATCTGGCTATCTCAATCCCCAAGAAGTATCGCAACGGTCCCATATCCTTAATCACAAATTGTTCTGCAAGGCGCTTTTTGATTTTGGCAATTTCTTCATAATCATCCCCCGTAAGGATGATGTCATCAACATACACTAGCATTGCTACTGTACCCTTCGAACTCTTCTTTGTGAATAAGGAGTGGACGGATGATGATATCGTGAGCCCAATCGCTTGTGGTACTTCAGATAATTTTTGAAACCAGGCCCGAGGACTTTATTTTAGAACATATATCGCCTTGTGCAAGAGACATACCTTCTGACACTCCCCTTGTTTCGCGATACCAGGAGGTTGTTCCATGTAGACGACTTCATGAAGATCGCCGTAGAGAAAGGCATTTTTGACGTCTAGTTGATGCAACGGCCAATCACATTCAACTACAACAGCGAGGAGAATCCGGACTGTCGATAGGCGAGCAACAGGAGAAAATGTGTCGAAGAAGTCGACCCCATATGTTTGTGTAAACCCTTTAGCAACTAAGCGAGCCTTGTATCGTGCAATAGAGCCATCTGGGTTGTATTTTACCGTGAACACCCATTTTGAGCCGACTATTCCACAATCTGCTGGTTGATCCACAAGTGTCCACGTTCCTCTGGACTCTAGAGTAGTCATTTCTTCCTTCATTACCTGACACCACTGCAGATTCGCCAGGGCATCAATGTGGTTTTTAGGTGTGACCGTGTTTGAGACAGCTTGTGCAAAGTTCTTGTAGGTAGGAGCAAGCTTTGAAAATGCCAGGACATCAGAGATGGGGTGCCTTGTGCGATACACAGATGGACATTGTCTTGCTGTGCGGCGTTGAGCTATGGAAAGATGCTTTGAGTGATCTCCTGTATTGTCATCAGACACCATATCTTGAGATGGAGAACATACCTGGGGAGGTGGTTCGGGCGCAGAGGAAGAAGGCAGGGGCCCTTGTGGAGTTGGTACATGCAATGGAGAGGTTGAACTATTTGGTGGTGTGACATGAGTGGTAGATACAGAAAAGTAAGGAATTGACTCAAAGAATGTAACATCGGCGCTTACATAGTGTTTCCGAGTTCGTGGATCGAAACACATGTACCCTTTCTGTTTTGTAGAATACCCTAAGAAAACACACTTGATAGCTCGTGCAGCAAGCTTATCCCTGCCAGGAGTGGTTAGATGAACAAAAGTAGTACACCCAAAAATTCGTGGTTGCACAGGGTAGATGGGTTTGTTGGGAAAGAGAATTTCAATAGGGATTTGTTCATGTAGGGTTGTAGATGGAATTCTATTAATAAGAAATGTGGCCGTGAGGACTGCATCACCCCAATACAAGGATGGGACATGATAGTCAATAAGTAGTGTGCGAGCCGTATCGAGAATGTGCCGATGTTTACGTTCGGCCACACCGTTTTGTTGGGATGTGTGAGGGCATGTTGTTTGGTGTATCATCCCTCGAGCAAAGAGGAAGTTCTGTATGTCATGAGACAAGAATTCTTGACCATTATCAGTTCTGATGGTTTTAATTGGGCATCCAAATTGAGTGTTTATTTCAATGATGTATCGAATAAGCACATTATAAGTATCTGATTTGTTTTTCAAGAGAAATGTCCATGCCACTCGAGAATAATCATCAATTAGAACAAGATAATAATGGTGTCCCAAGCGATCAGGATACCGACTAGGACCCCAGATATCTATATGGATGAGATCAAAGATTTCAGTAGAATGTTGGTTACCGGAGGAAGGAAAGTTGAGACGGTCATGTTTTCCAATCTGGCAGGCTTCATAGTTGAGATTAATTGAAGGGGACAGTTGTGGAAGAAGACAACGAAGCTTGTGGACTGAGGGATGACCCAATCGTTGATGCCAAAGTGTAGTGGATGACTGGCTTATAGTAATACCAGAATAGGCAGACATGCTAGACGGGTAATCAAGGTGGTAGACCCCGCCTTCTTCATGGCCCGTACCAATCATCCTCCCAGTCAGTATACCCTGAAAAATACAAATATCCACATTAAATATAGCTTTGCAGTTAAGCTCCTTGCATAATTGGCTGACCGAAAGCAGACTTAGCGGAAAATCAGGAACTAGTAAGACATTATGTAGCTCAATTGCAGGGGTGAGGTGCACATTCCCGATGCCTTTTACCGGTGACGATCTACCATCTGCTACTTGGACGGTTTTTCCTGGCTGAGGTGGGCGGAGTTGCCGGATGAGACGTGAATCTCCACATAAGTGGGTGGAGGCACCCGTACCAATAAGCCAGTCAGAGCGGTTATTATGGCTAGCTGAAGCAAGGACAGTACCTGTTTGAGCGATGGCAGCGACTTCTCCAGTGGACTCATTAGGGTTTATTTGAGACAACCGTTGCATGAGATCCTCAAAGTCTTTTCGTGGGATCTCGATTGAGCTTCCATCAAAATTTGTTGTTGCTGCTCTGGCTGAAGGTCCTGGACGACCATGCCTGCTGTAGCATACCGCTTCAGTGTGCCCTAATTTGTGACAAAAAGAGCATTGTATAGTTGATCGGCCTCGGCCTAGAGATTGACGACCTCGATCGCGACCCCTAAAGTGTCCTCTGAAACCTCATCCGGAAGCTGCGAGAGCCGTTGTTTGGCCCATAATCTCGACAGAAGGATTTGATGGTGGAGGTATTCTGCACAACGTGTTGTATGCTTCCTCCATCGTTGGAAGAGTAGCTGCAGTAATCATCTGATCTCGAGGAGCTGCATAGGTTGGATCCAACCCACCTAGGAAGATCATAGTTGCCATATTCTGTCGATGCTGCCGCTGTGTGGGACAAATACATAGGGGAGCACAAGAATCGTAGCTCGCAACCAGGGACTTGAGAGCGGAAACATATTCCGATAGCGATCGACCGTTCTGTCACATATGCATCAATTCATAAAAGGATTGATACATTTTGGTAGAATTTTTATTTTGCCCATACGTGGTGAGCAATGATTTCCACATATCGTGCGCACTGTCGTAGTAGACTAGCTCCTGTGCTATTCTATCGATAACACTGACCATTATCCATGAACTCACCATGCCATTGTCTTTGACCCATGAGGCATATTTACCAACCTTATCGGTTGGTTCTATTTCTAAGAGGATGTGTTCCTTATCATAACCGCGCACAATCATTAGGAAAACGCGAGACCACATTGAATAATTTGTAGCATCTAATTTCGGAATTGATCCGAATGAGGGTAACTTAGTTTGGTACCCTCCATCGATTTCGAATGCTGCATCACCGGACGCCATACGTGAGTTGTTGAAACTTGAATGAGGAAGGAGGGCGAGCGATTTCCTAATTTGTGGGCAGTAGAATGAGATGTCACACATACACCTTGATATCAAACGAAAATCAACGGTCTATAGTTATAGCTCATGGTTGTGAAAGAAGATTCAACACAAGAATAAATGGATTCGACGAGGTCAATGTCTGGCGCTGCGCGAACGACAGGAGGAGAGCGTGCTTGAAGGCGGTGGCGCGTCAAGCACGTGTTGTCGTAGACGAGTAGACGAGTTGAAGGCGATTGCGCGTCAACCGCGTGCTGGGTTGAACCATGCGGTCTGACCAGAGGGGTGCATAGGGGCTGGGGCTGCGGTAAGGGCAAGGGGCGTAGAGGGGTTGGGGCGGGCGATGGGGGCGAGGGCTGCGGCTAGGGCGATGGGCTGGTGCAGGGGCTAAGGCGATGGGCTGGGCGCATAGGGGCTGGGGCTAGGGCGATGGGCTGGGTGACGGGACTGAGGAGGGCTGGGGCGATGGGATGGTGCTAGGGCGATGGGCTGTGCAACTGAGGAGGGCTGGACGACTGAGGAGGTATGGTGCGATGAGGGCTGGGCGACTGAGGAGGGCTGGGCGAAGGGCTGGAGCGATGAGGGCGATGAACTGGTGCGAGACGAAGGCAGGGAGGGAAATGGGGCGGTAGGGGCTGGCGCGAGAAGGATAATGGTGAGAAGCGATGGGGGGCGAGGGCGCAGGCGATGGGCGGCTGGAGCGATGGGGGTGAGGGCGCAGACGATGAAGCGGGGGCACGGGCTGGTGCAGGGACGAGGGCGAGGGCGTCGGGCGATGGAGCTAGGGCTGGCGCGATAATGGTGAGAAGCATGGGGCGGCGGGGAGGGAAGAGGAAGAGGGGAGGTATCGGCCGTCAAGGCTCTGATACCATGTTGAGAAATAGGATCTATTCCCATAATCACATTAGGATCCCTAATCCCCTTTTTATAATAGGTATTGGGATTAGGGTTTACATAATAAATTACAGTACTGACCTCCACATATATGGTAACCTGTACATATGGTAACACACATACATGGAAAGTCCTAGCATGGTAATTTCCTCACCCATACATATGGTAACACTCATACATGGAAAGTCCTAGCATGGTAATTCTCAACAATAATGCTCCCTACATAAAAAAATCATATCTATATCAATAATTTTATAATATATAAAAATACAACTAAATTGATTCTTAGATATCTTACACTTTGTAAGAACTCACTGCATCACAATTCGCCAAAATATATCGATGCGCTTGTTGTAATAAACTAGCATCTAATACCTTCGTTGTTTTCTTTCTAATGCACGACCTTTCTGTGAGAATATTGACCAACTTTCCTCCATTGTAGGAAATTCATCTCTAGTATTCTGCGGTGGTTGGTTTGACCTCAGCTCAACTCCACGAAGATATCTAGAACAAAATGTGAGGCATTCATCTGCCAAATACCCCTCTGCAATTGAGCCCTCTGGATGAATTCTATTCCTTACATATCTTTTCAAAGTAAGCAAGTACCTAAAAGTATTCACATATAATCAATTATGTAATATAGATAATTTGATAACGAATTATTTTCCCTATAATTGTAACTCATACCTTTCTATCGGGTACATCCACCGATATTGAACATGACCAGCTAATCTAACCTCCGTAGCCAAATGTACTAGCAAGTGCACCATAATATCAAAAAAGGATGGTGGAAAGATTTTTTGTATTTGACAAAGTATTATAACTATCTTTTGCTCCAGTTGCTCAATGTTCACTGGATCAATATCCTTCGAGCAAAGGCATCGAAAAAAATTACAGAGATCAATCACGGTAGATTTTACCATCTTATTGGGAACAACAACTCGTACGGCTAAGGAAAGTATTTGTTGCATCAAGACATGGCAATCATAGCTCTTTAATCCAGATATGTTACACTCACTTGTATGCATCGAGATATATTAGATGCATACCCATCTGGAAACTTTATTGAATTCAAAAACCTACACAACATAGTCTTTTCTTCTTTATTTAGTGTAAAACTTGCAGCAGGTAGAATGGTCTTATTGCTAATAATGATGGGATGAAGAGCTTGTCTGATATTCATCAATTGTAGATCTATGCAACTTTTCATGTTATCTTTATTTTTCTTCTCCAATCCAAGCAAAGTTCCCAATAAACTATCACAAACATTCTTCTTAATAACATCAAGATTATGACATATCAAATGGGTTTTCCAATATGGCAACTCAAATAAGATACTTCTTTTTGTCCAATGAGGTTCAAACTTATTCGATTTATTTCTCGGATGTGTGCCAATTATTTAAGGAATCTTCTCCACTTGAGAAAAAAATCTCAGAAGTAGATATTTTTTTAGGCGTTTGCCTTAGTTCTTGCTTGCCATTAAAAGTCTTTGTCTCCTTCCAAAATTTATGATCCATTTGGAGAAATCGACGATGACCCATGTAACAAATCTTTCGACTACCTGATAAATATTGTGATTCTACATGAATACTACATGATGGGCATGCTAAATAACCTTGAGTCCGCCATCCAGAGATATCAACATATGCAGGAAAGTCATTTATAGTCCATAGTAATGCCGCATGTATTTGAAAAGTTTTACCACGATCAACATCATATGTTGGTATACCACTAATCCACAACTCCTTCAAGTCTTCACCAAGAGGTTGTAGGAATACATCTATATGTGCCTTTGGCCCAGATGGCCCCGATATTAGAATGTATGATATATGGTTGTGTCATATATAACCATGGAGGAAGATTATAAATCACCAAAACAACTAGCTAAGTACTATGCTATATACTCATGGTTCTAAAAGGATTAAATCCATCTGTAGCTAAACCTAAACGAACATTACGAGGTTCTAATGCAAATTGAGGATGTCGTGTATCAAATGTTTTCCACATTGGAGAATCTGCTGGATGTCTAAGAATTCGACCTTTGTTTCTTCCTTCATTATGCTATCTCAAAAGTGAATAAGTCTTCTTGGACATGAATAATCTCTGTAACCGTGGTTTCAACAGAAAATACCACATCACTTGAGCTGGAGACAATTTTTTCTTACTATATGGTTGTAAATCCTTTCCTTCCTCCTCATGAGAACCTTTTTTCCATCTAGACATTTGGCAAACATAACAAGATGTACCACTTTCTCTTTCTCCCCAATATATCATGCATTTATTTGGACACATGTCAATCTTTTTGTAGTCATATCCAAGTTTAGACATCGATTTCTTTGTATGATAATAGAACTCAGGAAGTAATTCGCCATCTGGAAATGCCTCTTTTAATAGTTAAAGCAACATAGTAAACGATCTATTACCCCATCCATGTAGACACTTTAAGTGGAAAAGACGAATAACAAAGGACAATTTTGTAAATCTCTTACAACCTGGATATAACTCTTGTTCTGCATCTTCAAATAATTCAAAAAAATCATTGGAACAATCATTTGTATATCTTTTTCTTTTATTAGGCTCTCCACCACTTCCATCGCATGGATTCTGAATATTAGCAAAGGTTTCAAATACTAAATCATGAATATCATCTCGATCTTCTTCTTGATATTTTTCCATGTCATCAATTTCTTCTTCTTGATTAGTATGCATGCTACTTAAATCTTCTCTACTATCATCTTGCATTTGCACACCTTGTGGATCAATAGTTTCTTCACCATGAAAAATCCAATTAACATACCCAGAAAGGAATCCATTCCATATCAGATGCTTGAATGCATCTTTTCGATTCACGTGAAGTAAGTTAATACATTGAGTACATGGACAAAGAATGGTTTCATATTCACCTAGCTGACTAAATGCAAAATTGATAAATTGGTTGATGCCATTAAGATACTTGGAGCTTCTCCTATCTTCATGAATCCAAGTCTTATCCATAACGATACCTTCAAGAAAAATTCCAACGAAATATCTTCATGAGGATTTTAATTATTTATGATGAGTCTTATTAAAGTTTTTCATAATTTGAATCAAGACTTATATATTTATATGTAACAAATAAAGGAATAATTGTAAAAAAATGCCCCGAGCATATCATACATAAGCATATCATAGATGATCATATCATAGATGACAATTCAAGTGTTGATTTATTTGTATTCAATATTACTCTATCTTCATGTCATCTAAGTAATTGGGAATTAATGCTATTTGTTTATAAAAAGCCTACAAACTATTTTATATTATAAGCAGGGGATCTTTCCACTGACCCTATTAATTTTTCACCTTTTACTTCCAATTTTACCCTCAAATGATTTCTTCTGACCTCAAATGATTCCTTCCATGTCTTTTTGCCGGAACCAACTCCCTCTTTATAGCTGCCCCACTACCTCCCCATTCATCCCCCTCTTTCGCACCCCTTTGTAGGAATCCCACCTCTTGGGCCAAACTATGGCTACAGACAAACATGGCCTCCAACCCCCTTCCCCTCCTTAGAGCCTGTCTCCCCTCTTCGACATAACGCCATCGACGATGGCTACAAAAACATAGATAGGTTTCCATGGGACAAGCCCAACTTGGACTTCTTCACCAACAAACACCGTCCTCACCTTCCTCTACCGTGAGGGATTGAGCTTCGAGCGACATCCCTAGACCACACCATTCCTCATAAGCCCCCCAACCTCCCCCATCCTTCTATTAAACCAGATCTCAAATTTGCCGCTCCCTAAGCCTGCACTATCCCTAAACCCCTTTTTCAACTTCCTGATTTACCTAAGACAACACATACATCCTCCTCTTTGATAACAAATGATAAAACACCCCTCTTTCAAGATTACATGATTATCCTTCCATTTCTAGTAATGAATCATATCCATGTAATATGTCTCATTTTTTCTTTCTCTCATGAATTTAATTCCAAAACAAGTGAGAATCGATGCATATATCGAAGGTGAAGATGTCCAAATATTATTAGGATTTCATGACAAAAGCAACAGACATACGAGAAAAAAAAGAAGATACGCTTTGTAAGAATAACAACTACATCACAAGTATAAACTTGCATACTAACTTTTAGCATTAACAACTTTTAATACTAACTAAAAGCATAACCAGAGGTTGGTATTAGATGAAATTAGAAAGTGTAAGATATGTGTGTGGGTGGATTGGTTCATATACCCCTGGATCTATTTGCATCATAAGACCCCTCTTCCTCCCATTTTTTTTAAAAAAACAAATCTACTCCCAACTTTAGCAGAGAGCCCCTATGGTATCCTCCTCCCCTACAACCTTAACTCCCATGATTGGCCCCGACCTCCCTCCATGGTTCCAACTCCACTCCAACCCATCGTATCGCATATCGCTTGCATAACTCCCACATGCGACGAGGAACTCCTCCTCCGACCTTCTTCCATAGCAACAAAAGAGAGCCGCTCACTCGTGACATTATGACTGACCCCACCACGACCCGTGACTTCCACCTTTTGCTTCACCCTCCATCACACTGTCAATCCCACTTTGCCTATCTCTCCATTGAGTCCCTCGTAGTGTTGATGACCTCCTCTCTATCCTTTTTATTTCTTTGCCACCAATGTTTCAGATTAATGCAACCATTCCACGTGATCGCCCGCCTACACAGTCCTTCCCCTCACCACGGCCCATCCTTGCGATTTTCCGCTACGCCATTGTTCCCGTTGTTATGTTTCCCTCTTTTGCGATGATGCCCCTTCATACGACTATCCACTAGTTGCTAGTATGTACATGCTGTAGTAGATTGCGTACAACACCATGCATTGGATCTATTTTTTATTCTTTGAATGGATCAATATAGTCTTCTTTATGTGATACTTATTTCATCCTAGGGATGATGTTCAATGAAAAATCTATGTTTTACTTGGATTAAATGAACATACTTGCAGCATTGGAAGAAACAAACGGATATGCTTGTGGAAAAATATTAAATTTAGGCATTGGATATTCTTTTTAAAGTCCGTGTTTTACATAGGCAAAATATATATTGAAAATGTTCTCCCATCTCAAGGGAAGATGTCACTGAAGATAGCATCAAAAATCCTTACCAAGATGTGCAACAGGAGCCAAAAAAATGAGGCATTTTGAAAATTATAGCATGATATATGTAATTGGTCTATGGTGTACCTTGAGATGATGGATGATGGATGATCTTGCAAACATAGCAGGAAGATGACGAATGCCAGTAACCTGAAGGAGATAACCGAGAGATGGCGTGGAAAGACTTGGAGAGATGACGGAAGGAGCAGAAACATAAGTATATAGAAGAGAAGAGGGAGAAGCGAAGAGGAGGGGAGGGCGGGGTTTCAAAGAGATCTCCTCGATAGTAGGGGTTTCAATTATAAGGAAACTGTGCATACGTGCAGGGGCAATTGAGAATTGTAGGGCCGCGCGGGGAAAGGGGAAAGAAGTTAGGCGGGCTTTTTTTGGTAGTTTTTTTTAATGAAAATTTGACAAAAGGAGGAATGTAATTGTGAGTGGACTTTTCTTTACCATTTTAGAGGGAAATATTGTTGTACATTAGTTTTTAAAATGTTAAATATCATCACGTAAATCTTTTTTTATTATGATACATAGATTGTTACACAAAATATATGCAATATTTTCTCTTACAATTATATTTATTTGTAGCAAAGTGTCTATTTTTTTTAGCAAGTATCCATTATCAAAATATAACTTTCTACATAAAAAATCTATAGTCTTTGTTCATATACACCATGATGTAGCTCACTTCAATGAATATAAAAATAAAAAATTTGTCTAACATTATGAAGAACCGTAGAATATGGCACATAGAGATAATACAAGAATCATTAAAATTTAGGTATTTTTACCTCATGAACCTTATAAACTTTGTAAATTGCCTTCTTGACCTATGAAACATCCATATTCCTCCTTCAACCCTATAAACTTGCTAACACTTACCCATAGACCTTTGAAGCATCGATATTCCTTAACGGTATGGTCTGTGGGGTAAGGGTTAACAAGTATATGAGCTCGATGGATGAATATCAATGTTTCAAATATCGAGAAGGTAATTTACAAAGTTTATAGTGCTTATAGTAAAAATACCTAAAATCTAATATAGACAACAACTTACAAAAAATTACAATTCTTTACCTATTAATTAAGTGTAATATACAATATAGAATGAATTTGTGGAATATAAATGCATATGAGATCTCTTTAATTATTTCATAATCCGATGCTACATGTTAAAAGACAATTGAAGAATGAATGGCCAAACTACAAGAAGAATCATAATGGGTGATAACAAATTATACTACAAGTCAATACCTAATATTGGATATCAAAAACCGGTGAACTTAGTTTCGGGAATGACAACATGCATTTGTGTTAGAATCAAAATTGTGTTTGTCAGTGATTGTGACACATGAAAAAGCACATGCCGTTAAATAAAAAAATCATGATAAATAATTGTGTCACTACCATAATTTGTCAAGTAAAACATATGTTGTAGTGATAATAAATTTATTTTGTTAGTAAAGTCGACTAATAGTGACAAATCAACTAATTGTCATTAATTGATTTGTTGCTAAATAGCATTTTTGTTGTAGTGTATGTATATATTGTATATATATTGATCCGCTAATTAAAATCATATTAAAAATTCAAAAAATTACAAAATGCAAAAATGCAGTATTTTATTATCTATAGAGTACCTCCAAATATGTTTTGCACCGTTGACTTCTTTTGATTTTGGGTCCTTCACAAAAGTTTAGATCTCGTCGAGACGAACAACTTTCGTGTCAACCACTCTTTTATTTGACTTCATTTATTATTTCTTTTTTACTTTCCAATTTATTTTGTTTATTTAACCCTTTATTTTAGTATTATTGTTATTATATTTTAATTTCAATTTTAGTTTGTATTTATTTTTATCTTTTTAATTTTATTTTTATTCCTTTTTCTCTTTCTTTCTCTTTCTTTTTCCCTCTTTCTTTTTCTTTTCTCTCTTCCCTCTCTCCTCCCTAGTCTCTCTTTTCCGGGCTGCGTGCTCTGTACTTGATCCGACCCTCCCCTTTCTCTCTCTGGTCATGTGCTCTACATGTGACCTCTCCCCCATCCAACCACGCATGTGCCCACCCTTCGTCCCTTCCTTCTCACAACAACCGCTGATGAATCCATGATTCTCACTCTTTATTCTTTTATTTTAGCTCTTATTCTTGGAAAAACATCGTGCGGATACATGTAAATATAATAACTTAGCAACTTGCATGCCTTTGTTAATATTGCATAATTAAGCATGTTTTTGGCTAAATAAAAGAATAAAGGAAAAGAAAAAGGAGTGATATACTTAGAATAAATACAAAGTGACCCAAATCCCAAGAGAAGGTCTAGTCTTGACCTGATCGCAAAATAAAATAAGTAGAGAGAGATAGGGTTCGTGTTGTGTATATTACCTATACTTGTACAGATTATTTATATAATTATTTTTGATGAAATAAAAATTTAAGTACCATTTTTACACCCTTGTATATAATCCTAGAAACAATATAAAAATAAAACAAAAATAAGAAAAATAAAATAAAAATAAAAACAAAATCCTTCATTCCTTGTACAAAACATACTTGTATTTATTACATCCATCATTTATTACTTACCTTTTTAAAAATAAAAATTATTTTACATACATAAAATTATGTTATAAATAGATAAAATATAAAATAAGGGTATTTATGCAAAAATAATAAAATAAAAATACTTGTACATAACACATAGGTATATTGTACCTGTATATAATACTATCTATTGTATATACATTAATTTATTTTTCATAAAAATAAATAAAAATCATAAAAAATAGTGTAAAAAATAATGAACATTTTTTATTTTATACACTTTATTTTAAATTTATTTGTTATTTTTATTGAATTTTTAATTATTTTGTAGATTCCGATTTTCTAATTGGTCCAAGAGGTTTTGTTGACCTCGGCCAACCCTCCCTTCCAGCCAGATCGGACCCGATTCACGCTTGTTGGACCTTCTTCTCTCTATTTCCCCTCCCAACTCAGGCCGCCTCGTGCCCTGATTTTTCGCCCGTACTTGCTCCTAGGATTCGTGATCCTCACAGATCCCTAGGAAGGCGAAGATTTTCCTAGGATTACGTGCACTTGCTCGATCTTTCTAGGCCCCTAGAGCATCCTATATAATCTACTCTTCTGCCTGAAAGCGCCACAGCTCATTCCTCACCTCCATTTCGACCCTTAGTTACCTCCAACTAATTGACAACTGTCTGGAGCGCCCTTTGGAGCTCGGTTGGTTGTAGCAGCAACACAGCTCGAGCTTCGTGGCCGGAACTCCACTGCGATCAGCCTCCTTATCCGCCGCAACGTGGTTGAGGCTATTACCCCGACGTCCACCTTCACTTGGTGTTGCTGAGATCATTGGTAGCTTCAGATACCCATCTTGTCCTTCATGTTCCCCTATTCGATTCCATCTTGTTATTATGCTCCGCCGCACGCACCTTAGCTCCGGCCAGCCATCTGGAGCTCCGACATCCATACCCATCGGCACGGATCGACTCCTCGATTCACGCTCCACCTCCCTACGCAACTTGGTCATCCTAAACCTTGCTCATTAGAGCAAGATTAGGCTTAGTATCCCTCCCTCGTGTTCGCCGAAGACTCTACGCATGTTCCCCATTGCTTCCTTCAGTCCTTTATGCAGTAAACCATCGCCGGAGCTACGCCTCCGAGCGGCGTTCCCTTCGCAAGTGCTGGTTCGTGCGGAGGCATCCATCTGGCCCCTCGACTACTCAGGCGGAGCTACTTCCAGGTCGTACTGCCCTCCACGCCCATCTGATCGTCATCGACTTCATCGAAGCCCGTCATTGGACGAGGAGTACTTCCACGACCATGATGAGCCCTCTGGTAGCTTCATCTGGGCCATGGATCACCGTCCACGCTCTGCCGAAGCTCGCCGAGAGGAGGTTCTTCCAGTTACATCGCTAACCGTCAGATCAGATCCTGGGAAGGATCTGCGCCACCCACCTGCGCCACCTTCATCAGCTGTCAGATCCGTACTGTAGCAGTGAATCTCAAACGCACGTCCCCGACCATGTCAGAGTCGTCCGATCTTTTCCAGGGGACGATCAGAGCTGCCAGACCCTCCATGAGCCACACACGTGCCCAAGGGATATATGTCCTTCTAGCCCCTTCTTAATTCTGCATTTAGAGTTAGTCCATTAAATAAATGTTGTATTTATGAACTTTTATAGTTTCAACCTTGAGTTTTTGGATATTTGCATTTTAGTCCCTCTCAGTGTACAACACGTGCCGTCCCACGTGAGTTTGAGTTATTTGCACTCTATGCCTTGTAGTTTTTATATGTTATGAATTGAATGGCATTTTTAATATTTGCACTTATACCCCTGTGAGTCTGGATCACATGTAGCGCGTGTGCTTGCTTGGACTTTTTACAACTTCGGCCCTACACTTTTTAACTATGTTATTGTTTGGCCCCTCAAACAAGTTTTTTCACATATAGGTCCTTGCAAATTGCTTATCTTTTATTTAACTCAATAATTAGCAAATTAATCCTAAAAATTATCTAAAAATTACCACCAACTCCTGCTAACGTATAGTATTTAGTGTAATTTTTGTGGGTTATTTCTTTGCTTATTATTTTTGAAAAATAAAAAACCTATAAAAAGTAGCATGTCTATCTTTGAAAATCTATAAAAATTCGAAAATTGTCTTAAAAATTCCAAAAAAATCATGTTAGTATCTTTTTATGTGCTTTAGTTTAATAATTTTGTTTGAAAATTCCCTATAAACACCTTAAAAATTGCAAAACACCTAAAAACTTATAAAAATCATATAAAAGTCAAGAAAGATCAAAAAAATTCTCATTCCAATTCTTGTTTGTAGGTTTTTGTTTGTAGTTTCTCATTAAATTGTAATCTCAGACCCTTGGGGTACTTAAAGTATTTTTAAGTTGCTATTTGGTCCTGGCTTCTCACTGTTTGCATTTTTAGTGATTGTTTGATTTTTATAAAATCACAAAAACATCAAAAAATCCCCAAAAAATTACCAAAAATATTTCAAAACCTTAAAACCCCCAAAATATTTTTATCTTAATTTTCTGAGCATTTTTAGCCTTAATTAAAAATATAAAAAAGATTGTGGTGTTGCCTTATTTTATTGTTTGTTGATTTTGTTTCCTAATTAAAAATCATAAAAAAATTTGTAAAATTAAAAACCACTAAAAATATTTTATTTCATTTTCTAAGATCTGATTATTTCGTAGGTTTTTTCATGCTCCTTATGTTCGACCTTGGTTTCTATACCATGTAAAATATATAGCGAAACCGCTTACATTTTGTGCTTGATTGTTTGATCTGCTTTAAGTGATTATTTCTTCTTGCTGATTATGTTTAGTGATTCGGGTCGCAATGACCCTTGATATTACTCAACCTGAGTTGCCTGATGTGTCATTAGAATGGCACCGTTGCCGGGGAGCCCATTTTTTGGAGTTTTTCTTTCTTTTGCACATTTTTTTGATGTGCATATGTACAACATATCTACATGGTGCAATATATATATATATATATATATATATATATATATATATATATGAGGACTTTTTTCTTCTTGATCCAGTAGACTATCCCTCTTTTGAAGCATTATTACAACCCACAACTCCTGTCTTTAGACCTCAACACTGCAAGACCAAGTTGAGACGCACTTCCCTCCCTAAAGGAAGACGAGAGGTTCCGCATAGAAGTACTACCCTCGTATGCTACCCCAAGCCAAAGGAAATTGCCTCCTCACCACCTCATATGTGTGGAGCTGAGTGTAAAGTGCTGGTCCAAGTATAGCTATTGTCTGTGAGAGTCATGCGTGTGTTGTTAAGTATTCTACATATGCTCATTAAGATGACATGTGATCATAGCCTAGTGGACTCGGAGATGTAAGTCACCAATGGACCTGAAAAGTATTAACCCCAAGATCCTATAAGGTTCCTCTTAGAATTAGGTGGATTAAGGTCTTAACCAAGCTCCATTTTCCAATTTAATTCCAGGCTAGTTTAAATGTCAACTATGATTCAGAAGAATATAAAATATTTACAAAAATCTCTTTATGCAAAGTTTTCGAAAATATACAAAATTTTTGAAAATGTTTGAATGCATGCATGAATGCAAAAGTTTGGCAAACTATTTACAAACCTTTACATGCGGGCTTTTTCAAACTTTTATTTTTCAAACATTTTAAAAAATTTTTTATTATATACATGATTTGGATACACAGGTATTTACAAACTTTTTACAAGCAAAACATTTTTACAAATATTTGTACAAAATAATTTTTATAAATAGCTATATATGTGCAAGAAAGAATTTTATGTACAATGAATTTTTTTAAAAAAATTGTGATTTTTAATAAGTGATTTTTAGCCATTTTATTTATTAACACATTCACACAATGTACAAGTTATGGCTAAAGTATATATACAATATATACGACACCCCCTATACTTATCTCGAACGATGTCCTCAGATTGAACAAAGAGCGATGAAGAAGAAATAAATCATGATTAGAATAGGGAAGTGAATAAAGAGTTATGGTTGAGTGTGCGATCTTTAGTTTCATGGTCCCCATCATTCTTCTTGTGTTGCCAGTCCAGAGTTTTCATGTGAACCATAGGGACTCCAGAGAAGAGGACCATTCCCTATACCACGTGGGTAAGGGTTTTCATGTGGCATCTTAGGTACTCCAAAGTAGAGTACCATTCTCTGTGCTAGATGGGAGAGACCCAGTTCTCCGATGAGGAGACTTTTCAGACTCCATTCTCCAGCGATCGTAGACCCCTACGAGGATTGCACTTCCACTACATTTTCAGTTCTACCCTTTTCAGAGATGGAGCAGTTGCCCACATATTGTGGCGGGCTAGAGTACTTCGACGAGGAGACTCATTTTCAGCTGTAGTGACTCTGACAGGTGCAGTTCAGAGTGCATGCTCTCCGACGAGGAAATTCAACGGACTCACACTACAACCCGTTCGTCCTCCTCACCTGCACGGCATGAGAAGCAATGTCCTCGACGGCAGCAGTTGTGCGCGTTGAGTTGATATTGTCCGTAGTGTCTTGTAGCGTGAGTTGAGTTTCTTTTTGTTTGTCCAAGCTGAACATTGCATGCTCCAGCTTGAGAGGGAGTGTTGAAGTATTCATTGTATGCGTCATCTATGAGGGAGATGGGTAAATAGATCCCTCAAGGATCCATTTACCCCATCCATGTGTTTAGTCCCACATCTACTAGTGTGGGACTTGGAGGCTATATAAGGAGCCCCAGACCTCATGTATCCATTGATAAAAGCAATGCTATATATGCCCCTTTGAGGGCTTCTCCCATGGTTTCATCCCGCTCCTTGGGAAGTAGAGTTTCACATAAAAATCATGATGTTCCATGTTTATTATTTCTATTCTTATGCTCTGTTTATCATTCCGCTTCCACTTCCGCTTCCTATTTTTCTAACAGTATTCATGGTAAGAGGAGCAAGAGAGATGAACTCAACTCCCATATGCAATGGTGAATAGCTTTGAGTTATTTTCTACATGCGTATATACATATATATGTATGGTGTGCATGTATGCATGTATACATGCATGCATGCATGCATACATACACAACAACAAATTGGGCTATAATGATGTTTATTTTAATATGTTACTATATCATCCCTTATAAAATATATAGTGATGAATATTATCCTTTGTTAAATGATTCTTCATATGAGATTAGCGATGAAAGTCATATCCGTTGCTATGAGCAACGATCTATGTAGCAATGATGATATGTTATTATTTTTCAAAATTTGAGCTAATTGTCTCTAATTTTTTAGCTCAAAATTTAACGATGAACTATAATTTTGAATAACAACAGTAGATAAACGTTTCTATATGCACCGTTGCTAATGATATAACGACATATATAACTTCCTTCACTAATTTCTAGTATGAAAAAGCATTTAGTAATAGATAATATTCTCAATATATATTTAACAACAGATAATATAATGTCAGATTTAAAATAAATGGCAATATTTCTTGTGTAAAACCCGTGTGTTGCATCGGGAACTTCTTTTTTCTGGGTTTAATATGATAATGAATGGAAATAAGTTGATTTGTATCTCCATGCTTAATTTAAAGAATGATGCAACGTTTGAAGGCAACCTGAAAAAAAAAGAGATAATTACACCCATAACCCTGAGTAATTCCTCAATCTCAATCATAACCCTGTATAATCGCGAATTACATGAGAAACCCTGAGTAATGCTTAACCTTTACACGACATAGCCCTGTGTCAACTTCCGTTTCGAATTTCCGTTAACTCAGATGGAAAAGGTTAAATATGGACAATTTTGCCCCTCGGGACTTTTTATATTTATAAATTGATGCCCCCTTCTCCCATTGCACGAATCCCTCCCCCGGTTGCTTCCTCCGTCGTCCTCTTCCTGCGGCCTGTGACTTGGAAGCCCTCCCGTCGTTGCCCCTGGAAGGCCCACACCCGTCGGAGCTCCAACCCCCGCCCGCCGGAGTCCCGACCCTCCTCCCGCCCGCCTGAGCCCCAACCTTCTTCCCCCTTTCGTCCTCCCTGTCGACCACTTCCTCGCCATGTCGGAAATGGGCTCCACGCTCTCCATCTCCGACCACCATCTGCAGCACCTGGGGCTCCTGCACGTCAACTGGGACCAAACCATGGAGCAAAACTCCCATTTTGAGTCCGCCATGAGATCCATCGTGCCCTCCAGGGAACTCCCAAGACCATGTTCGTTTGAGGAAACAACTTTGGCAAACCGGATTGGCATTTACCAAGAGGCTGACCAAATGTGATTCCACGTTCAAGAGGAAGATACCTTCCACTGGAATGCATAAGAGAAGGCTGATCCAATTCAGGAAGCACCATTGCACCAGAAGATCGACCTAACATCTCTGCGTGAAAAGCTGCCATTGCATGTGAAGGAATATGAACTGAGGCGGACATAGTCTGGAAATCTAGTCGACCCAGTGCACTTGCTTTTGGATTTGCCTCCATAGGGCCGACATACGCGTTGGAAATCCCGCCTTGCTGTTGGGGAGCATCTGCTCCAGAATTACTAAATCAAACCGCCTTTCCTTTCCCGGAGAAGAGATAAAGCAAAACTTGCCCAGCAGCAAGTCGTAACGTGATAGCGGTACTTGCGGAGCATCTGCTCCAGAATTCTAAGGCACGAGGTGTCATCATCCACCACTAGAACCCTAAGCCCAGCGGGGAACTCCTCGGCGATGCCCTCCTCCATCTTGCACGCCCCCGCAAATCCACTCCCGGGGAGCTTCTGCATAGCAACGACTCCAACTCAACCGATTGATTGCGACCGATCTCAAGCCCTAAGCATCGAGATTCATCGGCGACAACAAGCATCAACGGCGCGCGAATCGCGCGAAGATCTCAGAGGAAGAGCTCGCGTAGATCGATCGGGGAGCAGAAGTGGAAGCCCCCACCACCCCGCACAGCGGCTCGCCGCCGCCGTCACCCCTCCGCACGCCTGAAGCCCCTGCGAAGCCCCGCCCTTCCTCCCGTCACCCCTCCTGCTAGTTTTTTTCATTTTTTAAAAGCAAATAGATACAATCCCGACCATTGATTCGATGATGAGTTAGATTAACTCATTCATATGGTTGGGTTAACGTCTTAAATTAACGGAAGGTTACAGGTGTGAGACGGAATGACTATATAGGGTTTCTCATGTAATTCGCGATTATACAGGGTTATAATTGAGATTGAGGAATTACTCAGGGTTATGGGTGTAATTATCCCAAAAAAAACTGGGGAAAATAAATCTTAAACAATTCAAAGAGATTGACAAACAAGTTGTATTACAAATAAATTCAAAACACTTCAGAAGTTGTGACAAATATTTTGTATTAAATTACATAGGAAGAAACATCATTTTATAGTGAGTGTGAATACTTATTTATCTAGCATATCGAAGAACACAAATCCTTTTACTTGAAATTAAGCATTTTGTGAACCATATCATCAGTGTTACTGCAGGTATACGAAATTCTGCTCAGCTTATATACAAAGGAGGTGTATGGTTTATATCGGTTTAGAATGTTGTCCTCCAGATTACAGTATATATATGTCTCTCGCAACAAACTTCTCATCTTAGTACTCTTACAAGAGTTAATAGATATAATTATATCAAATATTTCTTTTTAGGTGTCATGCAGTTGCGACATTCCAACTGATATTATATGATATTGTTTTATATTCTTTACCATTTGAATCCTACTAAAGCACCTTACAATATAATTATATTCAATATTTTAACACAATAAGCACCTCACAATACATGCAGACCACTATATATTTTATTTAGCACAATAAACACCTTACATTATCACCGAAATATGTCAATTAGTGTGTATAATTGAGATCAATAGATTACACATTTTCCTACCATTCTCTATAATCTTACAATATTGCCTAAATATCTTTCATATTTTTTTTGTTTTTATGGCTACATCAATTTACGGTTCAATATTTTTTACTTGTAGGAACGAATAACTTAAAACCGTCTTCATATTTTAACCATCATTATCAAACATGAACTTGGCTCAAGCTAACATTTTAAACATGATAGAACAAAACTATATAACGTACCAAATTATTTGAGCATGCAATATAGTTTTGATCTATGATGTTTTTAACGTTAGCTTGAGCTAGGCTGACGTTTGATAATGACAGTTAAAAATGCACGTTCTTACAAATAAAAATCATTGATTTATTTGAGTATGCAATATAGTTTTCAAAAAATAACGTTGACGACTAAACACAAGAGTTTTACATGAAAAAGTTGGGTTGGTTCTACAATACATAACACATATAAAGCTGGGAAAAATATTATCACGTCTGTAAAATATTTGTACATGTTCTTTTAATAACAAAAGAAATCAAAGCCTGCTAATCCAGCTAGATAAAGTTGGGCAAAGTATGTCCTCATCTATAAAATATTTATATATATTCTTTTAATAATAAAAAAATCAAAACATGGTATCAAGCTCATATGTATTTGTTAGGAAGTAGTAGTCAAAAAATGGTGTATATCTTATACGGAGATGTTGGTAAGAGATTGTGATTACTCATTTTTTTTCAAAACAACAATATATTAATCATAGGTTACATAAGATTGCGAGCATGAGTTGGCGCTCGACGTTCGCTGACCAAATCACATATCTCACTCACAACTAAACACCACAACCTACCCAAAGAAGATAAACCTGAAATCTTTCCAAAATCAAAGATGAATACATGAAATAAGAAAGATATCAATGATGTGCCGACCCTCAGATGTGCTTCTAAACCATACCGAAAGAGGGAAAATCTATAATCTTTCCAAAATCGAAATGCTTTGGTGGGGTGATCTCAATAGTGATTTCAGAAGGGCTCTTGCCTGGTTGCTCAATGAATCTCCTTGCCAAAAACGAAACAAACATATCAGTGACTAGGTGCACCAATCCTTGAAGGAGTTGCTATCCCAATGTCCTATATCGCCATCAATCTTATTTTTCTCGCAGTTGGAATCGACTAAACCCGTCTTGAGTGGAGGCAAAGAGGGGACTTTGGGTCAATCCGTGTCGGCGGAGTACCAGACAGAGGAAGTTAACGATTTAGGAATCTACCATAAAGAAGGATCTCGAACAAATCGAGCAAAAAAAGACGTACATCGACGATAGAGGATCTTAGAGGAGCTGTCAAGATGTACATCGACGTTAGAGGACCTTATATGAGTTGTCAGCTTGAGTTCTCCGGCCAGCCCACGATCCTATGATTCTTGTAGGGTGCTCCAAGTAATGTCGTCGCTGGTGGTGGTGAAGAGAAGCGACGCGTCAGTTTCGACGGAAAATCAAATGGAAGTTTAGGTTTTAAGATTTTAAAGAGAGGACGAGAAGACCAAGTAACCCTCGTTTTTTGATCCACTGCAATATATTCCTAACGTATCAGTATTAAAAAAAGGTACATAGCACGTGTCAGAGGAAGCACATGATATGGCATCTCTAGAAAATTTCCACCGTAGCACATGATAAGAACATCATGTTTACATTGAAATAAAACATACAAAATATCAACCAACCACAGAGGATGAAAGCGTGTCAGATGCGGATATGATTCGAATATGCATTAAGAAAATCATATCCTTAAAAATACGGATATGAATTCGAATAGGATATTTATCAAATATGAATATGTATCAAATAAAAAATGAATCCGAATACAGATCAAATAAAGGGCCAATCAAAATATGAATCGAGTAAAGAGTGAATACAAATATGTATTCAATAAACATAAACTCCGAATACGGATCGAATAAAAACATCATACAAATATGAATTGATTTTTTTATCAAATTTCGTAATGATTTTAAAAAATAACATTGAAATATAAATAAGTTGCATATAATAAAAGGGAGCGTCGAGATACATGTTTCTTTATTCGAGCAAAAAGAGGGAAAGGGTTTCATAACTTTTGTTCGTGCCCATCCCAAACAAACGAAAGCATATTAACATCATTAATATATTGTATTATATAATATATAATACTAATATAATAACATGAGTTGTGTCTTATATTACATTAACTAATATATAAAATAATATTCAATGTTGTACTCGAATATCTGGATCCGGTTCTAGATATTCAAGCCATTACCATATATGTATCCGTATCCGGAAAATCTTTACAACCCATATCCATATTCGATCCGTATTCGATTAATATTCAGATACGGATATCCGTATTCAATTAATATTTCGGATACGGATATCCGTATCCGATAATTTTCCCATCTCACCATCTCAGGTTTCATGCCGTGAATGATAGTAAAATGGGTGATTGAGGTTACACATCTCACCATCTCATAGAATCCCCATCTCACAGGATCGCCACTCTCTCTCTCTATATATACATATACATAACTAATATTCAATATGTAAAAAATAATGCTACAGGGCCGTCAACAGTGTCATGTCCACGACCCTTAATATATTATATGATATGATGTTCTTAGAATTTGTGGTGTAAAAATATCAATTGCTATTAGTTGTATTTGATTGACATCGATCCGTTATATGTGTGTTTAAGAATAATTGCTAATGTTTTTGTTTATACATGAGCACTCGAATTTTAAAATAAATAAATATATGATATCAAATTGTTTGCAATCCCTAGGTGGATATGTTTACAGCAATTATAAAGAAATCACGAAATGTTAAATGAAGAATATGTCTCTTCACATGAACATCGAGCTAAATATTTCAAGGAATAAAATCACAAATCCTATGCGTTCGGTTCGGGAATAAGCAGGAACAAGAATGTGTAATAAGGAGAATAATGGTCTATTCTTTGTTCGGCTGGAGGATAGGAATAAGGAGAATAAGGTGAAATAAAGATAGGTAAGGTGGGATAAAGATATGAATAAGAGTGAAATAAGATGGAATAATGAGGAATAGTAGTACCGTTGAGAACCGTGTTGGGAGAAGAATTTGCCCTTTATTCCAGGGCCTATTCTCCTACCAAACATCAATCATTACTACAAAATGAGTCCAAAATGACACTTTTTTTATATCAATCACTGTATTGTCGGTTGTTAACTATATAACGAATAATATTATTCGTTACGTAATAATTTTTTAAACTAAAAATTAACGATGCATGCTATATCTATTGTTATATCATTATCTGCACAGTAATATTTATCCATTGCTATTTTTGCGAATTGAACTAATCATTGCAATTTTTGTATTTATCAATGGACAACAACAATGAAGAATTTTGAAAAGTTGTTGCTATCGAATTATTTTTTTAATGAACCACGATTCCCATGTAGAGTGGAATTATATTTCCATTATAATCGTTATTTCTGTTATAATATTTCTAACAAATGTAGGAATGAAATCATCCATTGCCCACTCTAATCATGAGTAAAAACATAGCCAAAAGGGAGTCGGTCTTTTACATTTGGATTTGAAATATGGAAAAGATTGAATTGGATTGGGATGTAAAAGATTTGGGATTTTTACACCCATAACTCTGAGTAGTTCCGCAATACTATCATAACCCTGCATAATCATGATGTACATGAGAAACTCCGAGTAATGCTTAACTCTTACATGACATTACCCTGTGTTATAGTTCGTTTGTGATACCCGTTATATTTGACGGTTTCTGTTTTAAAAGACAAAACTGCCCCCTAGTTCATTCTTATTTGCAATAACATGCCATCGTTCCCCCTGTCCCCCCATGCCGAGCTGCTCTGCCCCCCCCCCCCCCCCAACCAGCTCGAACCCCCCTCCCGTCGATGCCGACTGCCCTCCCCCCCTCCCCATGCCGAGTTGCTCCGCCATCATTTCCCCCGTCCCCCTCCGCGAGCTCATGCTCCGCCATTGTTCCTCCCCCACATCCCCCATCCACACACACCCCACCCATGGCGAGCTGCTTCGCCAATGCCGCTTTGCTCGAGCCCCCCTCCTGTCGATGAAAGACCCCCCCCCCCCTCGAGCTTTATGCAAAGCTCCACCGCCGCGCCAAGCTCCCTCCTCGAAGAACACCCTCCCTCCCACTTGTGCTCCTGCTCGATGTGCCGCCCCTCCTCCAGCCCCCGCCCCCCGGCTGCCCGCACCCAAATCCTCCTAGACCTGCTCGATCGCCGCCAAGTGAGACCCGTGCCGCCCCCAGCTCCTCCTCGAGCCCCCTCCCCCGTTGATCGTGCCCAACTCCTCCTCGACCTGTTCGAAGCCCGTCGCCACACGCTCCTCCTCCCCTCCTGCTCGAAACCGAAAGGCCCCCCACCCCTGACTGCCCACACCCAAATCCTCCTAGACCTGCTCGAGCGTCGCCAAGTGAGCCCCACGCCGCCCCCAGCTCCTCCTCGAGCCCCCTCCCGCGCTGGCTGCGCTCAACTCCTCCTCGGCCTGCTCGAAGCCGGCCCTGCGCTCCTCCTCCCCTCCTGCTCGAAGCCGGAAGTCCTCCCTGGAACCCCCCTCCCCCACCACACCTGGTCGACACGAGAAGCTTCTCTGGAAACTGCTCGATTTATTTTGTTTATTTTCTAACCGTTGGATTGAGGATGAGTTAGTTTAACTCAATTATATGATTGAGTTAACTTATTAAATTGACGGAGAGTTATGAGTGTGAGATGGAGTGACTATCCAGGTTTTCTCATGTCATTCATGATTATAAAGGTTATGATTATTATTACAAAATTACTCAAGGTTATAGGTGTAAAAATCCAAAAAGATTTCACATCAATATGGGTTGAGCTAATACTTGTACCAAGCAAGACTAGGGTTCACCTGAGTGAAGGCCCCGTCCACTACAAGATTGTGGCCACTCACATAGTTGGACTCGTCGCTCGCCAAGAAGAGCACGGCGTCCGCGACGTCCTCTGCCCTCAACACCCTTCCCTTCAGCACCGCCCTCTCCTCCGTGAACTCCTCAAGCTCCTTCTTCGACATCCCGTACGCACGGCACGCGAGCTCCGTCGCGGTGATGTGCGGCGAGACACAATTCACCCTCACCCCAACCTGCCCCAGCTCTACAGCCGCGTTCCTCACTAACCCCACCACCGCATGCTTCGAGCACGCGTAACCGTGCGGCGTGATCCCCCCCATCACTGACCCCACGCTCGCGGTGCACACTATGCTCCCGCGGCGTTGGGGGGACATCGCAAGCGCCGCGTGCTTCACCGTGAGGAACGTGCCGGTCATGTTCGTGGCAAGCACACGGCCGAACTCCGCGTGGGAGTGCTCGGTGATCGGCGAGTAGGACTCGACAGTGCCGGCATTGGCGAATGCAATGTCGAGCTTGCCACGCAGGGAGACGGCATAGTCCACAGCACTACGGACGTGGGACTCGTCAGTGACGTCGCAGTGGACGTAGGACGCGCCAAGTTCTCGGGAGAGGGAGCGTCCCTTCTCGTCTCGGATATCGGCGATCACGATCTCTGCTCCGTGGCGGCGGAAGAGACGTGCCGTGGTCTCTCCGATGCCGCACGCGCCACCGGTGATCAATGCAACCTTTCCTTCAAGTCTAAAGTAGAACAAACATTGCATCATGAACAAGAAATATCGGTATCCATATCTAATATCTAAGAAAGGAAAATAACCTTCTGAGTGCAGCCGAAGAGAGAAGAGAGAACGCCATTGTGGTTATGTGAGTGTGGAAGGAACGTTGTAAGTCTAACGAAAGGCCTTTAGCTTTGATTTATAGGCGTTGGAGTGATTTGATATACGGACATAAATAAAATACGTCATAGGAAAGACGACGTAAAAGAAAGCTCTTAATTAAGTAAACATACTAGAGTAATTGCAAATTTAATTATGAACAGATTCCACGAAACCCCGACATGAGAACGTGGAAGGCAAGACTGATTTCAGATTCCGGTATGAAGATCGGTGTAACATCCTCATACACGAAAATCGATATCATTATAGACTTGGAAACACGTAGACCACTCGATATTGAGTCCGGCGATAGAAGTTGTACCCTGTCTTCTTGCCTAATTAATACTTGTGTTCTTCCATCCATTTTCTTTCAAACGGACATTTTCTGAAGGGTACACGTATAATTGGAAAAAAAGAGAGTGCACGTTTAACTTTTTGAAAATTGTAGGGACACAAATGTAAGAAAATTTTACTAAATCAAGCTTCCACATTTGTATAAATCACGGGTTGGTTTATCTCGCTAATAATAAAATTAACCCGAGTGACAATTGTTAAATGCCCAAGAATGTAGGGGCCGCCAAAAAGAGAAGAGCATAGTTGATATTGAAGATCTTAAGAGAATACATCTATAAAATAACCCAAAAGAAAACCAAAAATCTGCCCACAATAGATGATCCTTGATAACATGGAAAATGAAGATGCCTATCAGGCTAGTACTAAAAATAGATTTCAAATGGCATAATAAAATGTATGCTCGTGTTTATGCAATTTCTTCATAATTCCACATTGTATCAAGGATTTAAAAACTGGATCGAACTTCGAACAAGTCGACGATGGATTTGGTTTAATCAAGTCTGATCACTGATTCAAACCAATCGAAAGATTTTTTGAATCAAGAAAATCGTATACATATAGTGTATATGCATGTGTGTAGGGGGGGGAGGGGACTTCCAATAGGATATGGTCCTTCCATCTCTAAGAAAGGCCAAATAATTTGATAGTTAAATCTAGTTTCAATGGGCGTGATCAAAACCACTTCATTATACAAAATCAGATTTGCAATAACCGCTCGTTCCTAATTTGAGAGAGGTCAAATACGGAAATTTGAGGAAAGCGGGAGGCACAATAATGTTAAAATGTATCCTCGAGAGATTTTTGTGTATAAAAGAAGTTACATATTATACAAACTTAAGAAATTAAATTCTAAAAAAATAATTTCCAGATAATTAGTATTGTATTATACAAATAAAAAAATTCATGCATCTCTCTGCCCCTACTTTTAGGGAGGGTTGTTACAGAAATTTCAATAGAACGTATTATACAAATATAAATTATTCGCATATCTCTCCATTGCAGATTTGCAATAACCATCTGTTCCTAATTTTTATAGATGTCAAATACGGAAATTTTGAGGAAAGAGGAAGACATAATCATGTTAACACATTATATCCTCTTACGAAAGAAGGTACATATTATACAAACTCAAGAAACTAAAATATAAACAAAAATTAACTTTTCAATTAAATACTATTGTATTATACACATCGCCTCAAGCAATCCTCCAACACTACCCTGACAATTTCCTTTTCATTTATTATCCAGGGTCTAAAACTCTCAGCCTGATAAACAAAGAGGCACACCGTCCTCGAGGATCCGGTTGCTTAAAACCTTCGGTTAACTTTAATCACATAACCTAGTGGCTTTAAATACATATTATCGTGACCCAACTGCTATTGAACCACCTGTGCCTCCACATGACACGACCACATCTTCCATCGTTCAACCCGAATATATTGGCTCCCGGTACTACGCGTTGCAAAACATTCATTTTATGCGTGCTTATCATAACAGAGAAACTGTGTACCACTTAGGTAGGGCAACGTCAATACAAGTTCCTTCTGACAAATCTACATGTTACATGCCTGGCCTGTAGTTCTGCTCCCAGTCATTCTTAACGTAAGATACAATCCTTTTCAGGATCCAACTCAAAACACATCAATTCCCATGATGTAATTCCTCCGTTAAGCCTTAGATTTGCATAAACATAAATACTGAGTATAGATATACACATATACTAATTTATTTATTTATATACTCATATTTATGCTCATTTTAACTTCCAAACCCTAACTTTCCAAGCTACTGCATCCATTCGATGCTTAGACCTTATTTTAGTTGAAATCACAAAGAAACTTTTCATACTTTGTAAAAAATAGCTAAATTAGAGTTCTTTATAGCAAGGAGCATAAATACACAAATCTCAATGATGTCATATGAAAACCCAATAGCAAAAGGAAGGATTTCATTATCTAATCGAGCTCTCTCTCTCGCATGCAGTGCTTTATCGTGATTCTTTTTCAAAAGGATGATTTATAGCTCTTGAAATGATTGAATTTCATTTTCATATCAAAAAGGCTAAGAACGTGCCATGAACGTGAAGAACGAACGAAGAAACGAAGAATGTGAAGAACACATGAAGAACACGGAGAACATATTTTCTCTTGAAATTTCAGCAGAGCTTCCCCTTATACGGGGTGATATTTCTAGGAAAATTTTGGCAGAGTTTCCCCTTATATTGGGACATATTTCTATAAAAATTTCGGCAGAATTTCCCCTTATATCGGGACATATTTTAAAAGAAAAACAGAAAGAGTTTCCTTTATAAAATCACCGAAAGGAAAACAACAAGGAAACTGAAAGAATATAACCAAACTACAAGTGATGGAGAATAGGTAGACACCACGCGTCTTAGGTGAGTGAAGGGTGACGAATCACAGGGTTCACTAACGTGCATAACCGCCCGCACCTAAGTAGGGTATTACACATATTTCTCCATCAAAATAACTATAAAAGCGGAAAAGAAAGAATAGAACAATAAGCAATGGAGAATCTGTAGACACCACGCGTCTTAGGTGAGTGAAAGTGGGACGAATCACAAGGTTCACTAGCGTGCATAGCTGTCAGGACCTAAGTAGGGTGTTACATACATTTCTCCTCGAACCACAACAGAAAATGAATCAGAAACAAAGATGAATCGAAAACAAAGTTGGAAAAGGAACATGAATCGAAAACCTATCTTGCGAAGTAAACTAAGAGAGGATCGTACCTTCCTCCTCCTCTTTCTCCCGACAGCACTTCGCTAGCGCTCCTTCCTCACCTCTCACTCTTCCTCCCGACCTCTCGACCCTAGCCATTGAGATGGTGGTGGTAGTGGAAATCGAAGAGAATGCATGGGGAGGGGGGGGCTATTTAGAGGCTCTAGAAAACCGTTAACCATGGTTAGAAACCATGGTTTAGATCTTACCGGGCTTAGAGGCCCATGGTTTTGGCCCATGGTTTTTGCCAAAACTTATCTGAAACTTAGGGCATAAGTTATAACTATTCAGAAGACTCTAAATTTGCTAAGGATGCTTAATTAGCGCTAATCATGATTAACTTTTACTAATCGTGATTTAAACTTCATGGCTTACACTTAACTTTTACTAACTATTGATTAGCGTTCGCTAATGATCATTAATGATCCTCAATCCATCATTAGTTTCTTTAATTATATTAGTTAGTCTTAATGACAATCATTAAGAATTAATGACGTCTTAAACCTCCTTACTTCTGTTTCTTCCGAAAATCATAACAAATCAAAACGAAGTCAGATTCACACGAAACAAATTCCGCTGGTTTCTTCTTGACGAGCTGGATCTTATGATATCAGATCCGAGAAACAACCAAGTTCAAGGCTTTACAAGAACTTTTGGGTTACTTTCATGAAAATCTTATAACTATATTTTTATTGGAATTACGCCCTTGCCAACATTGTATAATTAATTTGTGTCTTTTATTTTTGTTTAAATAGCTCCCATGATTTGGAAATTATGGGGAATAGATGAGGGTGCTCAACATTATGCTTGTCCACTCTGCATTTTTAATTAAGCATTTTTCGTGCATTTTTCTATTTATTAAAAATCATGTAAGTGTTATTTATTTCCTATCTAACGTTAAAAGCACAAACAAATTAGAAAAACTCTTAAAAATTCCAAAATAATTACATATTACTATATATTATAACTCCAGACCAAAAACCATAAAGAATATAAAAAGAAAAACACTAAATATTAAAAAACCCTCCTATCTCTATAAAAATTAGAAAAAAAATCTTAAAATTCAAAAATTTTTATTCTATATTATATATATTTCTGCATATTAAAAATAGTTTTAAGAAATTTTGAACTTATTATTTATTTCTAAATCTCAAAACAATTTAGCCTATTTATTAATTCCTTATTTTGGAGTATTTAAGATTTTAATAATATATAAAAATTAGTAAAAATCACCAAAAAATATACAAAATAGAAGAAAATTGTATAAACACAAAAAAAACATTTTATAAATTTTGTCTATATATAGCTATATTAATAAATAGAATACCCTATATAGTACATATATACTTAATACTACTTATATATACTTAATACTTTTATTAATTATAAAAATCTAAATATTTTTTCAATCCTTTAAAAAAATAAAAAGGACTGTTTTTATTTGCATTTAATGAATTTTTACATATTTATTGTACGTATATATCATATATAGTGTTATATTATACATGTTATTATATATAGATATATATACACTTATTATATCTTTACATAAATAAAAATTAAAAAAGAAATTAAAACTCAGAAAGAATATAAAAAGAAAAAAATATAAAAAATATAAAAATATAAAAATAATAATACATAGAAGTTAAATATATCAAAAACCCACAAAATACTATGTAAATAACAATTCTATCTACATATACCTATTAATTAGAAATAATTAATAGTAGCTACACCAGTCGGTTCCCTAAGTTTGACACCTAGACTACCTACGCACTATACACATTTTATCTGGATTATAATAAATTTTAACTCTGCACATTTATTGCATTACTTTATAATCACATGTAGGTTAATTGTTATTTGAATCTAGCGGTTTGTGTACGATCATCACAATGATAGTGTTCTCACCTTGTGTAGAATACTAGACCGACTCAAACCCTTGTTCGGCAGACATATGCTGGAGGGGAGGATGAGGAGGAGGCAATGATTATGGGAAAGTGCAGTGGCATACATTGGATGGGGAGGATGAGGAGGCAACAATGATTGGAAGGAGATTGTGTGATGGCAATGACTTCCATTTGAAGATGAGCAAGTATATGGAATTTAATTTAGAGCTGCATGGATTACTTTTTTATTTTTTACTATCGATTTGTTTTGGGTTCAACTGATCCATTGAACCTGATGGACCAATCGGTCGAATCAAGGCTTATTAAATTTTAATAATTTTTTTCATTATTCAGGAGAACCAGACACATTGACCTAGCCAAAATGGCTCCGGGTTCGACTAAGTGGTCTAGTCCATAGAACCATGCTTCAAATTTATACCATGATCCTGGAAAATGTCTTCAGCTTAAATGTTATACCCTCACAATTAATGCATGTTGGTCAAGTCTTTAGATTAAATGGTAAATGAACGAAAAGTGCAATTATAATAATTATCTGGAGACCCTTAACTTATAAACAAAAGATAAAAAGGAAAAAAATTCATGCCTATTTCGTTAAAGTAAAATAGGGTCATAATAAAAATACATGACCACAAGTGCGATTGAAATAAAAGTAGGGGTATAACTATTATTGGAAAATCTTGGAGGGACAAGTGTAAAGAACTTATGCCTTAAATGTGCCCTCTTATGCCTATTCAATTTCCTATCATGATATGATTGATGGTGTCCTCGACTTAATAAGATGTTGCTTACATACCATTTCGATTCTTTTCGACAAGTCTAGTGCAATAAGGCAATCAAGGGAAGGGTTGACTATCTTATGCTTCAATTAAGTGAAGACACAATATGTAAAGCAAAGTTCAAGGAGGAGATGATCAAAGGGAAACATATCAAAGCACCATGTTGTTTCTAGTTCAAGAAGATGCCGGAGATGTGGTCAAGGTACAAATGGGTAGGTCCCACGCCGATTTTTTACATAATAGTAACCGTGAAAAACTTAGCTTGTGGTTCTTTTTTAACTTACCATTACTTGTGGCTGCTCGGGTAAATGAGGATTGATTACATTAGGTAGCCGATTACCTGTATAAAATGGTCAGATCTTTCAAACATGTATTTAAGCAATAATTTGGATTTCATTGGGGCATTTCCTACTAGTTGCGAGTTGCATCGTTTGAAGGTAATGGGAAGTTGGGAAGGGTCACCATATCATTGTGATATAGTTCAAAATTTGCAAGGGTTCTCGTATGAGGAACACGTGTGAGTAAATAAGCTAGTTCCAATACATCAATGCCCAAATGCAGTCCAAAATTTGCAAAGATCTATAGTATGATAGACACATGCGAGTAAAGAAGTTATTCCAAAAGAGGTTGCAAAAGAAGTTGCGAATAGTTAGTTGGAATATTGGTACTTTGACTGGAAAATTGACGAAGATGGTAGATATGATGGAAAGAAGAAAGATTTATATAAAATATCTCCAAGAGACAAAATGGGTTGTAGAGAAAGCACGAGAGATCGAGAAGACAAGCTTTTAATCATGGTATTTAGGTAAAGAGAATGGTATAAATAGTGTTGCGGCAGATGTTCCATAATAATTTGAAGGATGGTGTGGTTAAGATGCAAAGATTTGAGGTTCGGTCCTTTTGTTAATATTGATGCTTGGAAAAGAAATCTTGAATATCATCTCCATTTATGCACCACAATTTGGTTTAGAGGAAAAGATAATACATGATTTTCGGGAGGATTTGGATAAGATTATGCAAGAAAGCACAGAAAGAGAGATGATTTGTACAGATATATATTTAAATAGATTCGTGGGAAATGATGCCCTAAAATGTGATAGTGTTCATGGGGGTATGGCTTCGGGGTTAGAAATGAAGAGGGAAAAGTAATTGTGGATTTTGTAATGACTTATAACCTTTTCATAGCAAACACTCTCTTCAAGAGGGAGAAGCATTTAATAACTTATAAAAGTGGCTTAACTAAACCCACATAGATTGATGATGAGGATAAAAGATCGATTGTGCTGGAAAGATTGCAAAGTAATCCCAAGAGAGAGCTTGGCATCTCAACATCGCTTGCTAGCCATGGATGCTCAAATAAAAGGGTTGGAAACGAAAAGGAATGTTCCCAAGATCATTGAAACTAGATGGTGGGATCATTAATTGAAGCAAGCAAAGTTCAACGAGAAGATTTTAGAAGACTTATTTGGGGAGGCAAAGGAACTGCAAATGAGATTTGGGAGGCAGTAGTATCTTGTATATGAAGCGTAGCTAGAGAGATGATATGCGTGTCTAAAGAAGTTGCAGGTAAAAAAGAAGTTAGTAGTGGAATGAAGGATGAAAGATAAGATTAAAATTAAAAGAGATTCCTTTAAAGCTATGTATAAAGATAGAGGAAACTATCATAAACTATAAAATGATGAAGTAAGAAGCAAAAAAGGTTGTAAGTGAAGCTAAGAAGAAAATCCTATAAAGTTTTGTACAAAAAGTTTGACTGTAAGGAGGACCAGAAGGATATTTTCGAACTAGCTAAAACAAGAGAAAGAAAGACCAAAGACTTTACTCAAGTGAAATATATTAAGGACGAGGAAGGACACACTCTTGTTACTCAGAAGGATATAGAGACTAGATGGAACCAATGTTTTCATAAGCTTTTTACTGGGAAAGGGAAATAGATGACTTTGAGAAATCTAGCTAGTAATGAAAATTAACTGAATCATGCAAGCTATAGATGAATACAAAGGAAGGAAATATAGGAGGTTTTGAAGGTTATTAACCTTGGGAAAGATGTAGGAGTTGATGAACTACCTATAGAAGTATGGAGGGCTCTAAGTGAACCTGGCTTGACTTAGCTCACAAATTTGTTCAATGTTATTTGATGAAGCAAGAAATACTTGAAGAATAAAGTAAAAGCATTGTGGTGCCTCTTGATAAGAACAAATATGTATTAAAAATTGATCGAATTGTAGAGGTATCAAATTTAGGAGTCATACAAGGAAAATTTGGGAACATATAATTGAAAGAACGTCGAGGCAAGTTCTCGAAGTAACGAAAAATCAAATAAGATTCATATCAGGTCGCTCAACTATTGATGATATCCGCCTGTTAAGGAGGAAAATGAAAATGTATAGAGCTAAACGGAAGAATCTCCATATAATTTTTATTTATTTGGAGAATGCTTATGATTCAATTCTAAAGGGAGATCTTGTGGAGAGATTTCGAGAAGAGACATGTCCATAACCTGTACATTAACCTTATAAAATATATCAATGATGGAGCTTCATCTTATATAAGGATCCAATCTAGGAAGATCGTTTATTTTGACATCAACATTGAAATGTCAATGTTCAGCTTTGAGTCCATTCCTTTTTACTTTTATTATAGACGACTTGACTAGTCACCTTCAATGTAAAATACCTTAGTGTATGTTGTTTGCCAATGGTATGGTATTGGTTGACGAGACTAGAGATGGAGTAAATGAGAAGCTTGAGCTTTGGAGACATGCCACGGAGACTAAAGGATTTCGTATAAGTAAGCTAAGACTAAATATATGGATTGTACATTCTATAGAAGCAATGGTGAATGAATTGGGGTGAAGATCAGAGAAGTTAACATTCGGAAGAAAGATATTTTTAGATACTTGAAATCTATTTTGCTATATGATAAGGAAATAGTTTGAGATGTTACTCATAAAATAAATACAGGTAGGCTGAAGTGATGAGGAGACTCTACTATTCTATACTATACGAAAATTCTTTTAAAATTTGAAGGAAAGTATTACAAAGCAACCATGAGACCTTCTATGCTCTATGAATATAAATGTTGCCTTGTAAACCATAGACATTTACAAAGAATGATAGTAGCAGAAGTGTAAAAATACGGTGAATGTGTGGTCATACATGAAAAGATCGGATTTTGTGCTCAAAAGGAAAGTTAGTGCATCTCCTTTTAGAGGATAAGATGCAAGACCTTAAGGATGCTTTAACCATTTGAAAAGGAATTCAGCTGATGCATCAGTTAGAATATGCGAGATCAAGGATGTTGAGCCGGTTAGGAAAGGATGAGGAAGGCCAACTGATAAATCTCATATTTATCATCATTATTTGTGTTTCTTATCCTCCAAGTTTTTCATTAATATTAATTAACAATTAACTTAATTTAACAATTAACCTTTTATAATTAATTAACCATAATTATTATATGTAAATAAATACACTATTATGCCCTCTCTTTTACGTATTTCTTTATTATTAAATATCAAATAAAAATAAGTTCAATATTATTTATATTTAATTTAATATTAAATATAAATTTAAAATACAGAAAATTAATAACCCAGTAATTATTTTTCCAACCGTCTGATCATTTTGATCCGATGGCAGACATTCAAACATGTCCTTTTTCTCTGGACCCTCTGATCGCATTCCATCAAGCTCATCTTGGCCTCCCACTCATGTCCAAACGTCGTCTGTTTGATCTTGATCAGACGGAGGCGAATCATCTTCAACCTCCCTCCCTCGTTCTCCAAAAGGTGTGGCTCAGCAACTACCCAACTTTTCCAATTTCTCCTCTCCCTCTGATGACCTCCCTCCTTGATTTCACCACCATTGTCTAGCCCTAATCTCCATCTCTCATGCTAACCTCCAAACTCCTCCTAATCCTAACTCCATCAACTGGCGGTGGTTGAAACCACCGCCTGGGATCACAACCTCCGCCAAACCCCCTCTTCAGATACCCATCCATCGACCAATTTTGGCCATATCCACCACTTTGTGCGATTTCTCCTAATAACCTTAAACTCCACTTGAGTGACATAGAGAGTATGAGTTCGAGCATGACGACAGAGCGTCTATCGCTTTAATGGATCATGTCATGTTGGAACGAGAATATCCAAAGGGATCTTAATTTTTTAGTTTTAAGTTCGAAAATGACCCAAAATAGATCTGAATGGAGACAAAAAATCTATGTAGTATCCTACTTAATGTGAAAGAAGACTTTGACGTTGCTGTATAAAAATCGTAAATGAGATTTTCGAGATCAAAGAGCAAAATGACAAAGTGGTTATTGCTGCATCTTGGATTCAAACTCGATAAGTCTAGTAAAAAAGGGAGAATGGCAATGTTCAACAGGGCTTCTAGAATGATTCTAGCTCTATTTTCAGATGGTACGTGAACCTTTTTTACTCGTACTTAGTCAAAGACAAAGGATTGGCCGAATCTATGTACTGGTTCATCATCATATACTTTTTCTTTTTGAATCGTTTTTTTGCTATACGCTAAAATTCATCAAAATTTTCTTTCACAAATCTCTTCTAAAAAGGAATACTACAGTATTATTCCCTCCTAAATAACACGTTTATACGAGAAACCTTAACCAAAATATTTAAAGAATTTATGTTCTTCAAATGCTTCGATTTCTTTGCGTCCTTCACATGTTCTTCACATTCTTGATTTTTAAACATGTTCATTCATTTTAAGAGTTATTAACCCTCTTAACTAAATACGAATCGGAGTACCTTCCTTTTGCTCGTATATGTTCAAGTTAAATCAAATCAGAATTTTGATTGTTCATATTCTTCGATATTATGAATATTCACGCACTTATTATTAGAACTTTTGATTGATCGATTCATGTTTAATATAAAAGCCTTTGCTAAAATTGAAATTGGTGTAATTATATGTATATATAATTACTAGGTTTCTTGCAAGTTTTGTGAAAGTCAGATTCAAGTAAGAAATAAAATATGATTTTTATCAGTTGTACCACTCTAAGATATTATAATAGCAGTTATACCCCTCCCTTTTTGGAATATCAGTCAACCCCTGACTTTTTCCACAAAGATCACTTGTACCATTCCGTTAGTTTGGTCGTCAATGAGTTGAATTAAACCATGATTTATTCAAACCATGATGTAGTTAAGAGGGGCATAACTAAATAGAAACCCCACCTCCTCCTGCGCATCCTCCTCCAGAAGATTGTTCGTTGCAACATGTGATTGTTTAGCAGATGTAGATGATGGCTTAATCGACAATGATCGGAATGGATGATTTATCCGCAGCAATACAAAAAATTTTGACGATCTGGTTTACGAACGGAGGTGTAGCTAGGAGAGAGAAAATAAATAGGAAGAAGAAGAACATGAAAGGAGGAGGATGAGGAGGAAGAAGGAAAGTTGTGCCTGGGATTAGATGAAGCTGCATGTAGAGGACGGTCGAAGGAGGTGGAGGATGGGGTAGAGGAGCTGGAAGGGGAGGGCAGTCGTCGTATGAGGATGGGCTGGAATGGGTGGTGGAGGAAAGGGCGGAGGAGGAGGCACTGGAGGAGGGGTTGGCTGGGGAGGGTGCCGGATGAGGAGAATGGGACATAGAAGGAGGAGGGGCTATACGAGGATGGTAGTTGAAGGAGGAGGAGTGGAAGGGGAGGGCGATCAGAGGAGGAGGAATGGTTGGAATGGGTGGTTGGAGGAAGGGGTGGAGGAGGTACGATGGCAGTGCCGTAAGGGAAGGGGTGGTCGGATGAGGAGGAGGGATTGGAAGAGGAGGGTGGTCGGAGAAGGAGGGGCTGAAAAGGGAGGTGGAGGATGGGGTGGAAGAGGAGTTGGAGGGGGAGGAAGACATTTCCACCCATGCTATTTTATCTAATTACCTTTGTGTCCTCAAAAGTAACGTCTATTTGGGATGGGGATGGACGACAACTAACCCGAAGGACACAAGTGATCATTGTGGAAGAAGTAAGGGAATGAATTGGTATTCCAAATAATGGAGGGGTATAACTGATATTGCAATATCTCATATGGGCACAATTGGTAAAAACTAACAAAATAAGATATCTATTATGAGAATTTAGGTATTCTAAACTAATTATATATAAATAAGTACATATCAATATGTATACCTATGTACGCAAACATATCAACAAGTCAATTCAAAGATGGATACAAATACAATATTGTTGCTAAATTATGTGTCATATGAATTACATCAAAATTGACATGTTAGAAATGGTCGAACAATAGATTATCTTTTTATTTCTTATGATTAGGATGACTTAAAGTAATTGTATGACTTAAAGTTATACGTCGAGCATGGAACCTGTATGACTTTCTGAATAAATCCGTATGACAATCTAAGCCTAAGTTGTAGACACACATAAACAAAGAGCACACAAAATAAATAACTTAGCAACACATGGTACCAGAATGCAATGAGACATATTGGCTAAACGCATTATTGTCGAAGCATGCAGAGGAATGGAGTGGAATAAGTAACGACTACAATACGATAACCTACACCTTCAACTATTGTTAAAGAAAATTAGGTACTTATAAGCATGTACATTTAAACAATCGGATTCTTGATAAAGGTGACATTCTTTATATACATGCTAAGGGTTCAAAGATCCTTCAGAAAAAATACAAATACTAATTGTAAGGGTAGCATTGAATGATTGATTAAGACGATGTGAAACACAATAAGAAAAGCTCAACACAAAACCCAATCCTCACGTATCCATAATTAGAAGTCCATGAAAGGTGATGAGATATTATAGTTTGAATAACCTAACGTGGATAATGCATATGATCAACTAAAAGACAAATGAATGTAAGGGATAGAATAAAAGTAATTTTCTTCCTTTTAATCTCAAGCAGTTGGTCTTTTCAACTTCATATATATTAAATATAATGTTTCACTTTGTGGAAGTGTTGATGGAGATTGAAATCTTATTATTGTTAGTTGTATGAGTAAAATATAAAAATGCATATTGAAGCAACTTTACCTGCAAGGCTGACTTGCTGAATCACTCGAGTGATCGAACTAAAATAAAAATAGTTTCAATCTTGTCCGGAAGCTTTCATCAAGGTGTTGGAAAATGGCATGCACACGTATTCTGAGGGGAATGGTATGTGTGTGATCTTGCTGCAAAAACAACCAACTCTGCACGTGAAGAGCACATGTTGTAAAATAGATCCATAGATTCAAGTGAAAAAGCAGTTCGAGATCAAGTCGCAAGGTGGACTGAAGAACGAAGAATTGAAAAAATCAACAGAATATCTTAGATCCCACAAGACCAAAATAGAATGTACTACATTGCATTTCAGCATATGTGAGTTTACAACTGAAACACCATTTCGGTGTCTTAATCAAATGTTATATAAAATACATTGGTATTGAGGTCCGAATCCTAGCTTCTTTTCTATGTCAATTCCGACTACATTGCTGTGGTTAATGCCCGCTGATGCATAATAGGTGAAATTCAATCTGACCTATGACTCATATGGTACAATATATGGAAATCGGTGCTAAAATTGTGTAAATTTTACCAAAGAATTGGAATATATCAATGCGAGAATAGAAGGATGTACAGCCCCCATATTGGTGATCCCCTAGTGCTACACTGGCACCAGTTCATTTTCTTCCAAAACTGCGGACATGTAATGTCCAGAAATACTTGATGTGGCCGAACGAGCTTCATCACAATGTCTGTTACTATAATGGTCAGACAAAAAAGGACAATATCATAATTTGATGAGTTGAGAGGCAGCGTTTAATGCAACTTGTGCCATCAGAAGCAACCGAATCACCAGATTTGTAGCGTGGTTGACCTCCCATACTTTGTGCTTCAGGCTACTTGTGGCTCGTTATCATCAGCTTTTGTTTCATTTGCCTCCATTTCTTTTACTTTCTCAAGTTGTCTCAAGAGATCTAGCCTCTCTGGAGCATACGTAGATGGAATCTAGAAGGAAAGAGAAAAAGCACATGAGTCGAGAATCGACAGAAAAGTTTCAAAAGACACTTGCGATGAGAACTAACCAAATAGTTTTAAAAGGCACTTGTGACATGAATCTACAGAATAGTTTAAACATGCGTCATACTATCAGAGAAAACATAGTAGCCATACCAGGGCTGGTACATAACGCTGAATAGCAGCCAACATGGCAGCATGCCCAACCGCTGTCACCTGTCATTACGAAGAGATCACTTGACAATGAGTAGTTTAGCAGATCTAATGCAGCTCCATGGTAGAAAGTAGTGATGTTAAATGTGCATTTTTTTGCCATTTTCAACAACAGCACAATTGGTGTAAGTTACTATCTTGCAACCTAGAGGCTTGGGGTTCACCTTGTGGAAACATCTTGTGGGAAAAAATGCAAGATAATTTCGTGTATAATAAACCAAAAATTGGTCAAAACCTTTTGATTAAGGAAGGCTCCCATGACGTGCTTTTTTGCTTGACCAAGTTAACAGGTGAAGGCTGCCACGACCAGAATCATCATATTCACAAGTGCTACTTTACTAACGGCTCAGATTTTTCACAGAAAATTGGCATTTCTAAGTCGCTGAGCATAGGTGCCCATTATAAGATTTTAGTAGGGTATGCGTAATCTCGCTTAAAGTGTGTGGTACACAAATACAAGGAACGACTATCACCAAACACACAAGAGTGAAAAACATTCTTTCCTAGCATATGCTGACTATAGCAACAAAATATCAAGGATAATGAGTGATACTCACCGGAAGAAGCATGAGGATTCCAATAGGAACAACAGAAGCCAAATCGGTCAATGTCCTCTGGAGAGCTTTCTTCTCCTTCTCTGCTAATTCATTTCCAGTGAGAGACCTTCTAATTAACACCATAGCAGCTGCTACATCAATTGCTAATAGTTGTGTTCCTTGTAAAACATCCTAGGTAAAAAAAAGGGGGAGTCGGAACTTAGAATAACACCACTGCATCAGTTGACTCACAAAAGTAATCCACAAGTTGCAGGAATAACTCTTCCCTCGAGGTAAAAGAAGAAACTGTATCATGCAAATAAATGTGTCCTACGACTCCTACATATAATTTGCTTATAGTCAATTGTTAGATCTATCAGATTCATTCACTTTAAAAACAAAAATCTAACCTACTAAGCACGACCAAAAAGAAATTGAAGACTCGGGATAAGAAGGCAGAGAATCAAGGAGTAATAGTGCATGTTCATTTGCAGGACTAGAATCATGTTAGCAAAATAGAGCATACGCGGGCATAAATACGTTGCTAATGTGATGTTTGTAGATCTTAAATAGTTTTTGGCCCTTCCACAACTTCAGTGATTACAATAGCATGTTTTTATCAAAGAGTCAACAACAACAATAACAAAGCCTTTTCCCACATTAAGTAGGGTCGGCTACATGGATTCTTTGCCTCCATTTAGATCTATCTTGGGTCATTCTCGGACTTAGATACAACCACCTAGACCCTTTGTATAGTATCATTCCAACACTACTTGAGTTGAGCCTTCGTCGCCCTCTCTTAGCCAGCTCAACATCCCAAAACTCGTATCTCCTAACCGGTGCATCAGTTGACCTCCTTTGCAAATGGCAAAACCGCCTTAAGCGATTTTCTCGCATCTTATCCTCGATCGGAGCTACACCAACTTTCCTTTCGATTGCATCATTCCAAATCCACACATCCACCATAGCATTTTCATTTCAGCTACTGCCATTCTCTGCACATGTCTATGGTTTACATGCCAATATTCTGACCCATGGAGCATAACAGGCCTTATGGCTATTTTGTAAAACTTTCCTTTGACTTTCAAAGGAATTTTCTTATCACGGAGAACAGTAGAGATCCTCTCCACTTTAAACAACCTGCATTTATTCTATTAGTAACATCTCCATCAATTTCCACATCATGTTGCAAAATATATCCCAAGTATTTAAAAGAATCTCTCTTCCAAATGTTATCATCACCAATCTTCACCTTGATTCCTTCACCATTGCTTCCACCAAAGTGCAATCTATATATTCAGTCTTAGCCCGTCATATACGAAATCATTTACTCTCCAATACATGTCTCCAAACCTCAAGCTTCTCATTTATTACATCTCTTAGCTCATCAATCAACATAATATCATCAGTGAATAACACACACCAAGGTATCTCATCCTGAATGCGACTTGTCGACTCGTCCATTATCAAAGTAAAAAGAAATGGACTCAAAGTTGAACCTTGACGCAGACCAATGTTGATGTCAAAATAGCCAGTCTTCCCAGATGGATTCTTACACAAGTTGAAGCCCTATCATACATATCTTTTATGAGGTTAATGCATAGGACAAGTACTTGTCTCTTTTCCAAAACTTTCCACAATATCTCCTGTGGGACAGAATCATAAGCCTTCTCCAAATCAATAAAATTATATGGAGGTTCTTCCTTTTAGCTATATAAATCTCCATGGTTCTCCTCAGCAAGAGGATGGCTTCAATAGTTCAACAACCTGGCATGAATCCGAACAGGTTTTCTTTTACTTTGGAAACTTGCCTTTCGATCACACGTTCCCAAATTTTCATAGTGTGACTCATCAGCTTGATACCTCTATAATTTGAACAATTTTGAATGTCTCATTTGTTCTTATAAAGAGGCACCACAATGCCTATCCTCCGATCTTCATGCCTTTTCTTGATTTGCCAAATAACATTGAATAAATTAGAAACCAAGTCAAACCACACTCACCTAAAACTATCTACTTCCTTCCCCAATGAACACTTATGGAAATACCGCCCATCTAGTCTCTATATCCTTCGGATTAACAAGCACGTGACCTTCCTCATCCTTAATGCATCTCACTTGAGAAAGGTCTTTGGCATTTTTTTTCTCTTGCTTTGGCTAACCTGAGTATATCCTTCTGGATAACCTTAGAGTCGATATTTTTGTACAAAACTTCATAAGATTTTGATTTAGATTCGCTTGCAAACTTCTTTTATTTTGTAGTTTGCGACATAAAAAATTACTGAAAGGTAAAATGGTGTTCATCGACAGGGGGTGCGCACAAAAACTTCATTTATTCACATGATTAAAAGTAGATGAAAGTTTACAAAGACCATAAATTTGCTAAGACCTTAGCATGCTCGATGACATTTTCTTAGTAAAATCTCTCATGATGGAAAATTACCCCATTTCTAGCCAGGCAAAGAGTCCACACCTCTCTGGAATGACCCTCTAGCTAGAGCCTTGGTGAACACGTCTATTATCTGTTCCCCTGAGCTGACGTGAGTAGTAGAGATAAACTCCTTCAAAATCATGTAAAGAGTATAATGACAATCTACCTCAATGTGCTTGGTCCTCTCATGGAAGGCATGGTTGTTGGCAATGAAAACGACAGCCTAGTTATCACATCGCAACGATATAGGAAGAGACATCAATAGCTAAGTCTTTCATAACGGATCTAACACATACCATCTTAGTGCCCCCTACACCATGGCTCTGTACTTTGATTTAGCACTAGATCTCATGGTTATTAAGGCGGCAAGGCGACAAGGCGTTGAAGCTGGGCGCCTTGGCGCCTAGGCGCGCTTAGGCGCGCCTAGGCGTTTTCCTAAGAAACCCTTTTTTATCATTATTTAATTATCAGTCTAACTAACATAAAAGTTTTTTGTAATTCCTGGTAATGATCTGTGCTCTGCTGGAAACTCTTACGAGGTTCTCTCCGGTTATCGATAAGTCTATTACCGATGCCAGATTTCCATATGTATTGGGCTCTTAGTATTTTAGTACAGCTGTTAAAGTAAGTCTTGAGATATACTTTGTTCTGATATTTTTTCACGGTGAAATTTATGGCCGATTAGAGGCTTGCATATATAATAACAGTATTTTTCGTTGCTTATAGAACAACTCCTTCTTATCTTAAATGTTACTTTCCATGATTATCGTGAACAGACAAGTTATCTCCTTTGTCAACTCCGATGAGAGGAATATATATGGACAATGTGCAAGAGATGAAAAATAGTACTTTACCGTGATTCTCATAAAAGATGACATTCATTCTCAGTAGATTGTATAAAGCATTCTTAGAAATGTCGTGTTGCTTGTATAGACTTTCTACATGTCGCATATAATCTTTTCTTCCTGGGAATGCGAAAGAAATGTGGGCAATTGATAACACATTAACCTATGTATACTCCTTGGAAGTTCCCGACAGCCCCCCCCCCCCCACATCAGCCTGAGCTCACCACATCAGCCTGAGCTTTATGCCTGGGCGCCTAGGCGCCTAGGCGGCCCAAGGCGTCTAGGCGTGCCTAGGCGGCCGCCTAGGCGGCCCAAGGCGTCGCTTCTTTTAATAAAAGCAAGGCGCATGTTCAAGGCGCACGGGCTAGGGCGCCTGGGCGCCTAAGCGGCCGCCTAGGCGCGCCTAGGCGTGCGCCTTAACATCTATGCTAGATCTAGTGACCATCGTCTGCTTCTTCCTCTTCCATGACACCAAAGAACACCCTATGAATACTATAAAGCCAAAGGTAGATTTCCTAACAATGGGAATCTCACATACTCTACATCTGCACAAGCCGCGATGGCAAGGTATGTCCCTCTATTAAAAACAATCATGTATCTGGAGAAGACTTCATAACCTCATGATCATATGAACTGCATGTTGGTGCGCTATATATGGCCTTAAGCAGAGTTCGAGGGCTTGGTTTCAGAAGCTCTCATAGTTGATTGAACAGAAGGGATTTGTCAGATCCACTGCAGATCATACTCTTTTTGTTAAGAGGAATCAAAGAGGTATTGTTGTTGTTTTGATTTATGTTGATGACATTGTTATCATTGGCAACAATGAACAAGGAATTCAAGCAGCTAAGGATTTCCTTGGACAACAGTTTGTTACCAAGGACCTTGGCACGCTTCTTGGCATGGAGTTTGCATGAAATCAGCAAGGTATGGTTATGACGCAAAGGAAGTATGTTACTGATCTTCTATCTGAGACATGCATGACAGGATGTAGGCCAGCTACTACCCCAATGGATTCTAAAAGGCTCTATGATGATGACTCTCAGGAGGTGGACAAGAGACGATACAGGGAGCTGGTAGGGAAATTGTTATATGTTATTATCGAAAGAATTATGTAGTCTGTGTACCGTTTGTTTTTTCTATTATTCTATGTTCTGTCTTATGTAATTTACCCATGGGTTGTCTCTATATAAGAGACCCTAGGGCTCTCAGGAATAAACAACAACTCTTATTCTTCCAACATAGTATCAGAGCCTAAACCCTAGGCTCCCTCCCCCCCCCTTCTCTTTCCGCCGCCGCCGCCCTCTCGGGGTCCCCGTCCCCGTCTCTGCCTCCCGAGCTCCCCGCCTCCGCCTCCCGGGCTTCCCCACCTCCGCCCGCCTCCAGCCCCAGGGTCTCCAGCCCCGCCTCGCCTCCCGAGCCCGCCTCCAGCCTTCCCTAGCCGGCACCTCGCCTACCGGCCCCGCCTCCAGCCGTGCCCTAGGCGGCACCTTGCCTGCCGGCCCCGCCTCCAGCCGTGACCTAGACGGTCCCGGCACCCACCTCTCGCCTGCCCTAACCGGTCCCGCCACTGGTGTGTCCCCTGCCGGCTTGGTCGTAGCCACCTCCTTCGCCATCTCTATGGGTTTGGGTGCATAACGTCTACATACGCACTCAAATCCTATGCAGTTTGTGTAGACATCTCACTCTGTCTACAAACCCTAGTTCTTCTCCTGCGGCAATATGTCAGAATCCAAGGTTGATATGCCCTCCATAGGCGCGTTCAAAGGTCCCGCGCCAATAGTGAAGATGGACGGGTCGAACTATGAGCTCTGGGCGATGCAGTTCATGAGTCTCATGAAGTCAAACGGTAAGAAGCACATTCTTACCGAGGATGAGCCAACAGAGAAGACAGGGATTTATGCCTCTTGGGAGGCTGATGACTCGTATGCCAAAGTCTGGCTGACAGGCACGTTGTCGACGGAGATTGCTAATGATGTTCTCCATCAGCCCACCGCTAAAGCGATGTGGGACATTCTTGCATCGACATATTCCCAGGTCCGGAATGAAACCAAGATGCTACAACTGCAGCCCGACATATTCACCATGAAGCAGAATGGACGGCCACTTCATTCCTTGTATACATCTCTTAGGGGGATGTTTGAGAAACTCTACAGCACTATTCCTCTGACGGCCACACCAGAGCAACAGAAGACATTTCGTAATGCTACCATGGTAGGAGTCCTTCTTGCGGCTCTTGATCCTGAATATGATGCGGCCAGATATCAGATACTTGCAGATGGTACCATTCCTCCTATGGTAGCTCTACCGAAGGCTTAGCCGCATCTTTGTTCCATCCAGCACATCTACACCACCTCCTTCTGCGATGGCTGCTTCCAGAGGGAGAGGTGGTTCCTCCTCTTCATTTCGTGGCCGTGGTCGTTGAACAGGAGGTCGTGGTGGTCGGTCTCGTCCACCTTACAGTTTTTTGTCACCATCCAGGTCACTCGGAGGATACGTGCTATTCGAAGCATGGCTTTCCAGCATCAGCGCGGGTGGCAGAACATGTTGCATCTCCATTATCCTCTACTTCAGATCAGAGATTTGAAGAACTCGTCGCTCGGTTACGGGATATTATGCCTCCTGCGTCTACAGATTCTTCAGGAGGCTCTTCCAATATAGATGCGTCTGCTTCTTCTAGTACCTCTGCCATGGCTAGTACCTTAGGTAGTGCCTGTGCCTTTACCACATGTTATAGTTCAGACATCTCCGATTGGATCATGGACTCTGGTGCCACACACCATCTATGTCGAGACAAAGACAAACTTATCTCATACAGAGAGATTCCTCCAGGGAGGTCGGTGCTCATTGCCAACGGGATTCATTCCCCCATTGTTGGACAGGGGGAGATCTTGTTATCCTCTTCCATGCGTCTCAAGAATGTCTTACATGCCCCTGAATTTTCGATGAACTTACTCTCTATTAGTCAGCTTACAAAAGATTTGCATTGTCGCGCTATTTTTGACCCATCTTCTCTTATATTTCAGGACATTCTAACGGGCAGGGTGATTGGCTGTAGCTCTGAGCAGGATGGTCTCTATCGTCTGAACCGGAGTTCATATGTTGGAGTCTCTTCTCATGCTGTTGGATCTGTCTCTCCATATACCTGGCATCTACGCTTTGGTCACCTCCCTCTACAGAAGATGCGTCACCTTTTGCCTCAGATATCTCCAAGTTCATCCTTTCGGTGTGAAGCTTGTCAGTTAGGGAAGCATCATCGAGCTAGCTTCCCGAGTCGTCAGAGTCGGAGCAGTGCCTCCCCTTTTGAGTTACTCCATATTGATATTTGGGGTCCCAGTCGTGTCTCTGATCACCAGGGGCACATGTTTTATCTTGTCGTGGTTGATGATTTCTCTCGTCTGTCGTAGGTTTTCCTTTTAAAGAATAAATCTGAAGCTGGTGATGTTATTAAAAATCTTATCAATGAAGTAAACAATGTCTTTTCATCCAATGTGAAATATGTTCGTACTGACAACGCATTGGAATTTTGTACTTGGTCTCTCTCACAATATCTTTGGTCAAAAGGCATTATACACCAAACTACATGTGCCTACACCTCCCAACAGAACGAAGTTGCTGAGAGAAAGCATCGTCACCTTCTTGACATTACTCGTACTCTACTTATCCAGAGTTGTGCTCCCATTTCTTTTTGGGGAGATGCCGTCCTTACAGCCTGCTACTTGGTAAATCGTATGCCGTCTACGGTACTTGGTGAGAAAATTCCTCTTTCTGTTCTTTTTCCAGATAAGGAATTATTCTCACTCACCCCTCGTGTTTTTGGAGTTGTTGCATTCGTTCATCAGCTATCACTAGGTCTTGACAAGCTCTTACCTAAAGTTGTCAAATGTGTCTTCGTACGGTATTCTCGGATGCAGAAGGGATATCGTTGCTATGATCCGGTTAACAGGAAATACTTTGTCAGTGCTGATGTCACTTTCTTCAAGTTTGTTATGTATTTTCCACCTGCAGGTGACAGATTGGTATCTAACACATCTACTAATGAGGTCTATGTTCCTCCTCCTCCTACGGTGAGTCCTCCATTGTCCAATCCAGTTCCTAACATTGCGTCACCTCCTCCACCACCACCACCTCCACCAAAACCCCTTGTCTCGCCATTGCCTAAATTTTATACCCGTCAACCTGGTCCTGCTCATGCTCCACGCCAATCATCCAGCACTCCCTCAGGTATGTTCTGATGTTACTACTAATGATGGGTCGAATAGTGTGCCTATGCAAGATGTATCGTTGCAAGGCGAATCTGCTCCGGCGAGTTCAGTGCTTGATGATCTGGATGTTCCTATTGCGATGAGAAAGCAAAAATGCAGTTGTGCTACGTATCCTCTTGCCTCACAGGTCTCCTTTCATCGCCTCACAGGGGACTTTCAACGATTTGCAGTGGCTTTATCTTCAGTGGAGATTCCACCTATCAGGATGCCTTGAAATCTGATTGCTGGTGGTCTGCAATGGAGGAGGAGATGGCTGCCCTACAGTCGATGGGCACATAGAGCTTGGTTCCTGCTCCTTCAGGAGCTTCTGTTGTTAGCTGCAAATGGGTATTCACTGTTAAGTATCATGCAGATGGTAGTCTTGATCGATACAAGGCACGGCTAGTGGCACGAGGTTCCACTCGGACTTATGGAGTGGACTATATGGATACTTTCTCTCCAGTCACACGTCACTCCACTCTTCGTATTCTTCTGTCTGTAGCTGTGGTACGTGATTGGCCCTTGTTCCAGTTAGACGTTAAAAATGCATTCTTGTATGACGATCTGCAGAAAGAAGTCTACATGCAGCAGCCTCCGGCATTCGCTGCTGAGGGGGAGAATCATATGGTGTGCAGACTTCATAAGGCCATTTATGGACTTAAACATAGCCCAAGGCATGGTTTCAGAAGCTTTCCCATCTGATTGAAGAACATGGATTCAAGAGATCCAATGCAGATCACTCACTGTTCATCCAGAGGACTACTCGAGGTACAGTTGTCATCATGGTATATGTTGATGACATTTTGGTTACAGGAGATGATGCTAAGGGGATAGAGATGATCAAAGCAGTGCTGGGTCATCAATTTGTTACAAAGGACCTTGGTACATTACGATACTTCCTGGGGTTGGAGTTCGCCAGGAATGCACAGGGTCTAGTAATGACCAGAGGAAATATATTACAGATATGCTTGTTGAGACGGGCATGGTTGGATGTAGACCGTCTACTACTCCTATGGACCCTAGCATGAAATTGTATGATAATGATACAATACAGAAGAAGTTGACAAGAGAAGGTATAGAGAAATGGTGGGGAAGCTTCTTTACATAACTATAACCCGACCTGATATTGCCTTTGCAGTTAGCCGGGTAAGCCAGTTTATGAAACAGCCGAGACAGGTACATATGGATGCTATATATATGATACTCAGATACCTTAAATCGTCTCCAGTCACAGGATTGATGTTCAGAAAGGAAACCAATTTATCTGTTTCTGCATGTGCGGATGCTGACTATGCAGGATGCCCTAAGGACCGAAAGTCTACCTCAGGGTTTGTTGTGTTTGTGGGTAGCTCTCTAGTTTCTTGGAAAAGCAAGAAACAAACAATTGTGGCTGGATCCAGTGCAGAATCTGAATATAGGGCTATAGCATAAGCAAGCACGGAAATGATGTGGGTCCGAGCTGTATTAGAAGATTTGCATGTAGATGTATCTCTACCAATGCAGCTACAATGTGATAATCAAGCTGCTCTATTCATTGCCAATAATCCTGCCTTACACGAGAGAACCAAGCATATTGAAGTAGACTGTCACTACACCAGAGACATGATCCAGAAGGGGCTGATTTCTACATCACATGTTAGTTCTGAGGAGCAGACTGCCGACATCTTCACCAAACCGTTACTCAGAGGACCATTCCAGAAGTGTACTTCCAAGCTGAGCATGATCGATATCTATGCTCCATCTTGAGGGGGAGTGTCGAAAGAATTATGTAGTCTGTGTACCGTTTGTCTTTTCTATTATTCTATGTTCTGTCTACCCATGGGTTGTCTCTATATAAGAGACCCTAGGGCTCTCAGGAATAAACAACTCTTATTCTTCCAACAGTTACCATTACTACGCCTGATATATCTTTCGATGTGAGTAGAGTGAGCCAATTTATGGAGCAACCCATGCAAGCACACATGGATGCAGTGTGCATGATCTTGAGATATTTGAAGTCATCTACAGGTGCAGGTCTTCTTTTTATAAGAGATACATCTCTCATAGCCACAGGGTGTGCAGATGCAGATTATGTTGCATGTCCTAATGACTGGAAGTCCACTTCAGGCTTCATTGTGTTTGTTGCTAGCTCATTGGTCTCATGGAAGAGTAAGAAACAAACTGTTGTTGCACGGTCTAGCGTTGAATCAAAATATAGGGCCATGGCTCAAGGGAGTACAGAAATGATGTGAGTCAAGTCTGTCTTGACTGATCTAACGATTGAGGTGCCTCTTCCTACGCATCTCAAATGTGATAATCAAGCAGCCTTGTTCATAGCGAATAATCCAGCATTTCATGAGAGAACAAAGCACATGGAGGTAGACTGTCACTACACTCGTGATTTGATCCAAAAGGAGCTAATTTCAACGTCTTATGTTGCTTCAGGTGATCAGATTGCAGACATGTTTACCAAAGCTCTTGCAAGAGGTCCTTTTCATCAATGTTGTTCCAAGCTGAACATGATAGATATATATGCTCCAGCTTGAGGGGGAGTGTTAAGAGTACTTATGTTTTGTTGCCTTTATCTATATTGTTTATTTCTCTTGTCTTGTTTATGTAATTTACCCTTTGAGCTTTTCTCCTATGTAAGAGAGCTCTAGGGTTAGATGGAATACAACTTTTTCGTATCCTTGCACAACCTACAGTTCATAATTCGTTCCATCCTTCTTCACAATGGGTGTTGGACCTTTGAAGACACCAAGGGATGGAATCTCTGCTTTGTTGTCTGACATGATGATAACAATCTCTAACACTGGGGTTGCACACCGTAATAATATTGTCTACACGGACATATAAGAAGATAATTGTGGGTGTAGACTCATACCACAATCACTTCCACTCATTGGTGACTCCTTTGGATGACTAAGGTGCTTTAGATAGTCAAGCTACACCCTAGAGATCCAAGAATGCGAAGTCCGAAGCAATCAAGAGCAACGGCACAGGGAGCACGGGAGACACATGCGCAGGAGGGCGCTTGTGCGTGGAGAGCACATGTACGCGGGGTGATGCCGCGAGTGCGCGCAGGGCGGCGCAACTGCACGGAGGCATGAAGGGCGGCGAGGAGGCAAATCGTGAACAACTTGGATTTGATTTTTTTTTCTAAAGTGTTTCTATTTCTCTGGAATTATCCACAGAAATAGGGTTGATTCTCCAATTGGCCCACAGAAGTTCATGTGTTTTGTTTAAATAGGGTTGATTCTCCAATTGGCCCACAGAAGTTCATGTGTTTCGTTTTGTGTATTATGTGCTGCTCTGGAGGAAGGATTAAATGTGATTCAACGAACCGAGGGTGTCGTACATAAATATCCCACCAGTTTGGATCTACGGCTTGGATTGTTGTGTGAGTGCTACTAGGTTCCTTTAAGGGGTTGGCAGTGTCGAGGAAGTCCAGACGATGTCGATGAAGTTCAAGCGATGGACTAATATACCAATGATCGGTTTTAATAACCCTGAGAAGTACCTGCAGGCGATGATGTTGATCGGGTCGATTGTATCTGAGAATTAGGATACTATGGTTCCACGATAGGGTGAAGATGTTGATCGGGTTGAAGTCAGGCCATGATATCAATAGGACAGTGATAATTCCAGACGGCATGTGCAGTGCGATTCGATGACTCCGGATGATTTCTTTGTATCTGGGTGTAATTATCACATGGGTGTGATTCGATGCATTTCGAAATCATCGCCTTATTGGACATGTGAGCCTACATCGAGCCATTATGCAATAGAAATTATTGAAAATCCCTCCTTATCTGAAATGAAGAATAACTGTTGGGAAAAATGAGAGAATTGTTTATTCCTGTGAACCCTAAGCTCTCTTATATAGAGGAAGACCTATGGGTAAATTACATATGATAGACACAAGAACAAGAAAATAAGAATGCAATATGAATACATAAATATGTCTCTACACTCCCCCTCAAGATGGAGCATAGATGTCAATCATGCTCAGCTTAGATGAGCATTTCTGGAGTGGTCCCTTGAGCAAAGCCTTAGTAAAAATGTCTATCGTTTGATCCCCTGAGCTAACATGAGAAGTAAAAACAAGTCCTTTCTGAATCATGTCCCTCGTGTAGTGACAGTCTACTTCAATATGCTTGGCTCTCTCATGAAAAGCCGGATTGTTCGCAATGAACATGGCTGCTTGGTTATCACATTGCAATTGCATAGGAACAGGTACATCTCTATGTAAATCTGTTAGTACAGCGTGAATCCACATCATTTCTGTACTTGCTTGTGCCATAGCTCCATATTCAGACTCGGCGGATCTTGTTAAGAAGTACCGTAAGGTATCAAGGTCCTTGGTAACAAATTGTTGCCCCCAGAAAATCTTTTGCCCTTTTTATTCCATGCATGTCATCACCGGTGACCAATATATCATCAACATAAACCATAATAACCACTGTGCCTCCAGAGGTTCTCTGTACAAACAATGAATGATCCGCATTCGACCTCTTAAATCCCTGCTTCTCAATTAAAAATAGCTTCTGAAACCATGCCCTAGAACTCTGCTGCAGACCTTCAGATACTCCCCCTCAGCAGAAAAACTGGGAGGCTGCTGCATATAGACTTCCTCCTGTAGATCCACATACAAAAAGGCATTCTTAACATCAAGCTGAAAAAGACGCCAGCCACGCAGCAACAGAGAGAAGAATCCGTAGAGTAGAATGACGAGCCACAGGAGAAAATGTATCTAGATAATCCACGCCATATGTTTGAGTAAAGCCACGAGCAACCAATATAGCTTTGTACCGGTCTAGACTCCCATCTGCATGGTGTTTAGTCGTAAACACCCACTTGCAACCGACAACAGAAGCCCCAGTAGGAGCATCTACCAGACTCCATGTGCCAAGTGACTGCAATGGCCAACCGCCACCGACTATCATTCAGCGCCTCCTGATAATTCCGTAGAATGTCCACAACAAATAATACAATAGCAAATTTCTTGAAATCGTCAGTCAAGCGCTCAAACGAGACCTGACATGCCAAAGGATAAGAGGCACAGCTACGCTTCTGCTTCTGAAGCGCAATAGGAAGGTCTAGAGCTACAATCTCTGTGTTCGTCCCCTGTAAGGAGTCCTGCTCAAGCAAGCTATCAGATTCAACTTTAGGAATATTGTATTCAGAACAACCTCAGGCGTGCTAGATGACGAGCAGTGGCTAGGAACAGAGGCATGACGAGGTGTATAATGGTGTGGTAATGGTGGGACAGGGACGATGGGACCCGATAGTATAGGAGAAGGTGATGGTGGGGGTGAATGTGGTGAAGGAGGTGATGGTGGTGGATTGGAAGGTGGTGGTGGCATATAGATTTCATCATCAATGTTTGAGGAACTCCAATGATCACCTGTAGGAGACAAATACATCACAGTTTCAAAGAAGGTGACATCAGCACTAACATAATACTTCTTGTGCAATGGATCATAACATATATATCCCTTTTGTGTCCTAAAGTACAAAAAAAACACATTTGATAGCTCTAGGAGAGAGCTTGTCGATACCTGGAGACAGTTGGTGGACAAATGCAACCGAGCCAAACACGCGAGTAAGGGAGAACAATTCTTTATCAGGAAATGCAAGGGAAAAAGGAATTTGTTTACCCAAGACTGACGACGGCATGCGATTGACAAGATAACATACCGTAAGAACAACATCACCCCAGAAGGAATGCGGGGCATGACTCTGAATGAGAAGAGTTTTGGTAATATCAAGGAGGTGACGATGCTTTCTTTCAGCTACTCCATTTTGCTGGGAAAATTGACAGATCTCGATTTCAATGTGAAATGAATTTATTAAAATTAATATGAGAAAATCACTCAACAATTTATTTAGGCCTCGATATGTGTGCAAATGACATGAAATTTTTATGGCATGTTAAGTTCACTGTCCTAAAGCTACTGTGAATTTTGGAGGATTTTTGGAATCACAGAGAATTAACTAGAAATTAAAAGGTGTCACTGGGCAAAATATTCCACAAATCAACCAATTAATTCATTTAAACATCTACTGAAATTACAAAAATATGACACGTGGCCCAATAGACAGAGGACAAGTTTCTCAACAAAATGCAACTTTTAGAATTGAAAAATGATGTAAAATGCAACCTAGGGATGCGTGCAAATACAGGCGTGTAAATGCAATACAGGAAAATAAAAATACATAGAGTAAATATGCTGACAGGGACTTAAGTGCAATTACCTATTATGCTGGGGACTCGAGTGCAATTTCTCCACAAGGCACGTGCTCCTCACGTGGGGTCTGCTTCACAGGGACCTTTTTGCAATATTTGAAAGTTCCAGGGGCCTCTGTGTAAATTTCCTAGGTCGCATGTGCTCCTCATGTGGGCGGCCTAGGATCGGATAGCTGCGGAGGCTCGGAGCTCGGCTCGGGCGCTTCTGGAGGTCTGGAGTGAGGCTCGGGCGATCCGAGCCTAGGCTCGAGGAAGAGGCTCGGACCGAAGCTGCGTGGCACGCTGTGGACCCTCGGATCGAGCTCGATCCGATGGATGGCGATGAAGACTCGTGGCGTGACCTCAGGCCGTTAGATCTATGTTGATCCAACGGCTACTAGATTCGATGGAGATGGCGACGTGGCTGAAGATCCGCCGCTGGATCAGATGTGATCTCAACGGCTGAGAGCTTCTGCGGAAGGGATACGCGTGGCGCACTAGGCGCCGTTGGATCTAAGTGATCCAACGACTCCTGTAAAGCCCAGTTGAGAAGCTACGTGGGTCGCTGTGGACCGTTCGATCGACGTGATTGAACGGCAGCTGTACGTCTCCTCCGATGGTCCTCCGCCGCCTGCGGAGGAGATGGCAGGGCTCCGGCGAAGCGGCCTTTGCTCCGCCCGTTCCTCCTAGCGTCGATGAAGCTCTCCGATTGCTCAAAGCTATCCCAGGAGGTTCGTGGTGATGCGGCGAAGGTCCTGATGGTCTCAAGAGCGGCGGAGGGTGGTCTGAAGTCGGTGGCGATGAAGCTCGAAGTCGACTCCGGCGAAGCTCCGACCAATGACTCAGTTGGCACCTGCAAGCGCTAAAGACAGAGCCGAAGCTCGTGCGTGCACTCGTGGAGGAGTGAAGGCGATCAGAGAGGCCTAAGGGGTACTGCGGTGGTCTGGCGAAGGAGCTCCGGCCAAGTGGCGGAGCTTAAGCAGCTGGAAGATGGAAGGTGTCGTCGGAGGGAGTGAAGGCTACCGCGAAGATGGGAGCTCCGATGCGAAGCTCGGCGGAATGGAAGGGAGGCGAGAAGATGACCGGAGGCGGCGAATAAAATGCGAGAAAAAGCGAAGAAAAATGAAGAGAAGATCGGAGAGGGATGGAGGCGTCACCTGGGGATTGGAACTCTTCCCTGAGTTCCAGGTCGTCGCTCGAAGGGCCGGTGGATCCCTGAGCTCAAGCAGCGGCTCGGCGGAGGAGGGCTGCGACTCGGCGGAGGCCGAGGATCTCGCCGGAGAAGACGGACGTTATCGCTCAATGAAACTCGCAATTCCTGTCACAAAGTTGAAGCTCAGAGCTCGGGGCGTCTCTCACGAGGGGCGGATGGCCATGACGATGGCCGGAGAGGAGTGATTTATAGGATGAAGTTGATGGGTTAAGTCGCTGGGAGGTGGAGTTTGAGGTCGGCGTGGAGCGACATTGGTGGGAGTCGTGGGAAGTGAGGGAGCTGGCGAGGATGAGGGGAGAGTGGTGAAGATCATGGCGGCATTGGTGGTCGGAGAAGGTGATAGGCGTGGTGGCGAAAATAGAAAGGGGGCGGCGTGTTGCGCAAAGTCGAGATCGTGGGAGAGAGAGCGATCGGAGGTAGGAGACGAAGTCTCCACCGTTGGATCTTGTGATCCAACGGTGGTGATCGAAGCGGGCGGGAGCGGTGGAGATTAAATCCGGGCGAGATGATCTGAGGGTCAGGAGCTATCCACGTGGCACACTGGGGGCGAAATATGTGCGAGCCGTGTGGATTGCATCAGGAGTGGCCTAATCCTAAGGTCGTGATGGCGCCAGGTGTCGTGCGGAGGAGAGGGCAATGCCGAGCGGCGGGGATCCAATCTGAGGAAGATCGAAGGGCTGCGATGCACTGCGGCCTGAGCGGTTGAGATGGAGGGATGGAGTGCATCATCCAAGGGCGCAACAAGCGCCACGTGGTGCGCTAAGGAAGAGGCGCGAACGAGCGGTGCTGACGGAGTTCTAGAATGATCGGATGGCTGAGAATGGAGGCGTGCGTGGAGGCAGCTAGGCCGTTGGATCTAGAAGGTGATCCAACGGCTGTAGCTGCGGGCGGATGAGGCAAGGGCAGCGGGCTACGTGGCGCAATCCAGAGGGCACCACGTGGCCTGCTGTGATTGGTTGAAAAGAAAATTGAGTGTAGAAAGAGATGGGGACCGAATTTGGAAAAACTCAAAACATGAAAGTTGTAGATCTTGATGAGATCTACAAGTTTCATGTTGACCAAAGACGAAGATGAGGTCAAGTATGATACAAAAAATACAAAGATACGATTTATACATATATGTAGCATACAAAGTGGCCCAAAAACCCAACTTTCTCATACGAGCTCCATATTGGATGAAATTAGTCCCATTTTAAAGGTCTTTTAATGTGTAGTATTCTAAGAGTGAGTAGACCTATTTTGGAGTTTGTGTGAGGGATCTATGTGTATTTTATTGCCCAGGGGTTCTAGGGCTTTATTGACTAATTTACAAGGGGGATTTTTGGCTTTCTTCCCTATATTATTAACTAAGGAGTACATATTATAAGGAAGATGTTATTTTACTAAGTGGATATTTTACAAGGGATTTTGGCTTCTTATTTAAATGCAAATGGACTGCTAAAATGTATGTATTATGTATGTATGCATGAATGCTATTTATGCATTAGAAAGGGAAATATGCCTCTATTTACTTGGGAACAAGGCTCTATTTTTGACTTTTGAAGTCATGAATCACAGATTCATCAACCCCCTATACTTAAACCTTACTCGTCCCCGAGCAACTAAATGAAATGCAGGAGTGAAATGATTTTGGGTTCCATAACAAGGTCATGAACAAAAGTTAAAAATGGAGCTTGACTCGACCTTTAGATTAGTTGTGTGGCGGAACCTTATTTGGACCTGAACTTAAGACCTAACAGACTTCAAGTTCCACTAGTCTTCTATTCAAGACTCCTCAATAGTCAGGTCAGAACAAATCCTTAAATGCAAATTTCTGATGACTATGATTCTTACTTGTACTGTGTCAGTGAGGTATAGCTCTCCACATCAGAAATGACTCGGAACCAGCCTCCTCTAACAAGGTAACTCAATAACCTGGTCCAGTAACTCTTTCCTCGAGGAGCGGGGTATTCCCTTCTAAGTTCAAGTGCGACCAACTCAAGAGGAGAGGGTAGAGAAAAGAATGGACGGTGGCCAGTGTAGCTACCTATCCCGGGATGCCTGACCAGTGTAGCCAAGTCATCCAGCTGCATTTCTTTACTAGTATACAGACTCCGACATGTATTATTTTTTTCACTTGGACCTGTCTGATTTTTTTGGAGTTCTTGCAATTTTTTTTCAACAATGTGCAGCATGTACATCAGGAGTTTTTCCTCTTGAGTCAGTAGACTATCCCTCTGTTGAAGCATTATTGCAACCCGCAGCATCCCGTCCTTAGACGTCAACACCACTAGACTAGGTTGAGATGCACTACCCTCCCTAGAGGTCCAAGCTAAAAGATTCTACCTCCTCACCACCTCATCAATGAAGAGCTACGTGCATAGTGCTTGTCCAAGTTAGGTCATTATCTAAAAGAATCCTGCGTATGCACGAGATATTCTACTTAGACTAATCAAGATGACATGTGAACATAGACTTGCGGACTCAAAGAATTAAGTCACTTGACCTGAGAAATCTTAACTCCAGTTCCTATAAGGTTCCTCTGAAATTAGGTGGATTAAGGTCAAATCAAGTCCATCCTCAATATCTACTCATAACTTGGTTCCGAACCCACTAGCTTTTCACTTTGCATATGCAAAGTATGCAGATGAGATGTCATGCTATGAAGATGAATGAAAATGCAAGACTCTTTTTCTTTTCTTTTTAGATGCAGAGATGATATGCAAGAGTAAATAAGAAGCCTATTTTCATTTTCATTCATTTTTTTTCGATTTTTACCCACCCGTAATTATTGCAAAATATATACAAAAATACGCGAAAGTACGAGCTATGGGTAAAGTATATATGTAATATATACATGCCCCCTATACTTAGCGTATGCTATGTCCTCAGAGCACGAAAGCGACTAAAAAGACATAGCTCGGGCTAAGCGTAGGAGAGCTAAAATAACAAAAAGTATAGAAGTCATCCCGCCCCCCTATACTTAGGCTCTGGTAGCCTAAGTATAGAAGAAGATCAGAAATGGGGCGGGCGAGGAAAAGAGGGGTAATGGATGAATATATACAAGGCGGGCATCGGTCCCCCCTATACTTAGGCTCTGGTCAGCCTAAGTATAGGACAGGAATGAGTGTGAGAACCGATGTGATCTGGAGGATGTACAATGAACTGACTCATGTGACCCCTCCCCCCTATACTTAGGATCTGGTTATCCTAAGTATAGTCCAAGATAATGGTTCGATGATGTGGGGGTGGGTTACTAGAATCGCGGGGGAAAAGGATAGGATGTACAAGACTGATGGTATATATACAAATGAGTCGGTTTGAATCTTTCGAGATGCTGAGGATGGCTGGAGCTCACTGTTGCAAGGTCTCATACGCGGCGCGATGTGTATCTGCTGTATCTGTCTCGCGCATGAATACAATCTCCTCAACATGGACTAACTGCTCATTGGATTCGACGAAGTGCTTCAACAGCTGTCCATTTACTAGGAATGTCGGTGCGTCATCTGCGAGATCTGAGATCTCGACACATCCACTATTATGCACCGTACGAACGACAAATGGGCCCGTCCACTTAGACTTCAGCTTGCCCTGGAAAATCTTCAGCCTCGCATTGAACAACCATACCTTCTGTCCAGGAACAAAGGTCTTTCGTCTGATATATCTATCATGCCAACGCTTCACCTTGTCCTTGTACACCAAACTGTTGTCATATGCGCGGTTTCTGACTTCCACAAGCTTATTCAGATCCATGTCTCTCTGTTTCTGACCCAGGTGTGTGTTCCAGTTGACCTTCCTGATTGCCCATTCTGATTTGTGCACTAACTCTGCGGGCAAATGGCACGGCTTTCCGAATACCATTCGGAATGGGGAGGCGCCTAACGGTGTCTTGTAAGCTGTCCTATACGCCCAGAGGACTTGATCCAAGATCTGAGACCAGTCCTTCCTGTCCGGGCGGACAAGCTTTTGCAATATGGTTTTCACCTCCCTATTTGACACATCAGCCATACCATTGGTTTGTGGGTGGTAAGGACTCACAACACGGTGTTCGATGCCGTAGTCCTTCAGGAGTTTCTTCACCTCCCGATTCACAAAGTGGCTACCCCCATCTGATATCATCATTTTGGGGATCCCGAACCTAGAGATTATGTGCTCGCTGATGAATTTACAGACAGTCCTGCTATCTGCGGCTCGGGTCGGGATAGCCTCCACCCATCTGGACAGATAGTCTACCGCAAGAAGGATATATTCGAACCTGTTGCTGACAGGGACTGGGCCCATGAAATCGATGCCCCAGGCGTCAAAGACATCACAAATGATGACCGGCTGCATTGGCATCTCATCCTTGGAACCAACGGTTCCTCCCATTCTCTGGCAAACTGGGCACGACTTCGCGAAGGCGGTGGCATCGCGAAACAGAGTCGGCCAGTAGAAGCCACACTGAAGAACCTTCCATGCGGTCCTCTTCCCGGAGTGGTGTCCTCCTGCCTCCAAGCTGTGGCATAAAGAAAGGACACTCTGGTATTCCTCCTAAGGAATACACCGTCTCCAAACACAATCCGGTCCTTCAAAGAAAAGGATCGGATCCACCCAATGGTAGTGTCTAGCGTCCGACTTTAGTCGGTCGATTTGACTCTTGGGCCAATCTTCGGGAACTTTCTTGGAGACAAGATAATTCACGATATTGGCGTACCATGGGAGTGAGTCGATAACAAAAATCGACTCGTCAGGGAAGGAGTCTCGAATTGGTGAAACCTCGGAAGTATTAAGATCTTCGAGACGAGAAAGATGATCGGCCACTACGTTCTTCTTTCCAGGTTTTATCACGGATGTCCAAATCAAACTCCTGGATAAGTAAAATCCATAGAAGAAGACGCGCCTTCGCGTCCTTCTTCTCCATCAAATACCGTAGTGCCGTGGTCAGTGAACACAGTTACCTTGGATCCGATTAGGTGAGATCTGAATTTGTCCAAGGCAAACACTACCGCAAGCATTTCCTTTTCAGTAACTGTATAGTTACGCTGAGCAGTATCAAACACTTTGCTTGCGTAGTGAATTGCAAACGGGACGCCATCTCTTCTTTGTCCCAACACAGCCCCAACAGCATAATCAGAGGCGTCCGTCATGATCTCAAAAGGTAGAGACCAATCTGGGGCTTGTTTAGATAATATATAGTAGCGATGCAAGGGAAAGCTGAGCCCTGGCCTACCTTCGTGCACCGAATTAGCATCGAGTCGCAGACTAGCGTCAAATCGAAAAAGCTTTGAGGGGAGTCGGAATATAGTCCATTCGGGACGAGGGGGCCAGACGAAAGGATTCCTAGCTAACGAGTCAAGCGACTAAGCAAAGGAAGTGCTCTTCGCTTCCTTTCTCTATATAAGTAATTTATCACATCGAATCTACAACCTAGCCCCTCTCATCAACCTCTTTGAGTGCCCTCGACTCTGCAAAGCTCCGGTACCGCTCAGTGTCCGTTAGCATTACGTTCAGTTCCCTGGAAGTCTCATTTGCTTTCTCAATATCAAAAGGCTGCAAGGTGCGTCACGAAAATGCTCACCCTCAGCCAATTCACTAGGTTGATGATGCACCACACTACCTACCAAGCCTGAGTGTTCTAGGGGACTAGCGACCAGGAGGATGGGTGTGTCCATAATCATTCCTTGTAAAAGCTTAAAGGCCTCAAGACATTTGTGATCTACAACAAACTCCATGTCTTTGCCTAGAAGCTCAGTTAGCGGTCGGGCAATCTTAGAAAATTCCTTAATAAATCTCCGATAAAATCCAACATGCCCGAGGAACGACCGCAACTGCTTTACGTTGGTTGGTGGCTGGAGTCGTCTGATCACGTCCACCTTGGCAGGGTTAACCTCCATTCCTCTCTTGGAGATAACATGCCCCAACACTATGCCCACCGTCACCATGAAGTGACTTTTCTCTCAGGAGAGCACCAGATTAACCTCACAACATCTTTTGAGGACTCGGTCCAGATTCCTAAGACAGGAATCGAAAGAATCGCCGTGGACCGAGAAGTCATCCATGAAGACTTCCAGGAATTCGCCGACCATTTCGGCGAATACAGCAATCATGCACCTTTGGAAAGTACCTGGAGCATTGCATAGCTCAAAAGGCATGCGCCTGAAAGCATAGGTACCAAAGGGGCATGTAAACATGGTCTTTTCCTGGTCCTCTGGAGCTATGTCTACTTGATTGTAGCCCGAGAACCCATCTAGGAAGCAGAAGAACTCTTTCCCCGCTAGTCTCTCTAAGATCTGATCAATGAACGGTAGGGGGAAATGATCCTTCTTCGTCGCGGCATTCAGACGTCTGTAATCCATACAGACACGCCATGACGTGGGTACTCTCGTCACGATCTCCTCTCCGTCCTCGTTGGTGGTCGTCTGAATTCCCGACTTCTTCGGGACAACATGGATTGGGGCCACCCACTTAGAGTCGGAGATTGGGTAAATGGAAACCCGCGTTACACCATTTTTCTATCTCCTTCTTCACGACCTCTCGTAAATTTGGATTCAACCGGCGTTGGAATTCACGAGAGGGCTTGGCCTCATTCTCCAAGTAAATATGGTGCGAACACAGAGCGGGATTTATCCGTGGAGATCGGAAATGCTCCAGCCTATCGCCTTGCGGTTTTTCTCCAGGATCTCTAACAAGCGAGATTCCTGCTCCTCGGTCAATTGCGAACTGATGATGACCGGAAATTTCTTGTCTTGGCCTGCAAGAAAGGCATATTTTAAGGTTGTGGGTAAGGGTTTGAGCTCAGGAATAGTATGATCGTCTAAGAAATCTGGCTCAATCTGATCTGGTTCAGTTTTGGATGTGGCTGGATCGTTCTCTGTGATAGCTGCCACCAAGTTCGGCTCTGGAGTCGGATCGTCAAAGGTTTCCATACAATCGGCAAACGCCTCGTCCGACTCGTCATCCTCATCTTCCGATTGTCCTAGAGATGTAAAGACTGACAGGCCCAACTGGGCCTCTACGTCATCGAAGATGTAGGGCGATGCAGGCTCAGAGCTGTACTCGTTCCTGAGGATCTCGCAGACTGACTCATGCACTGGATCATCTTCGGAGGAGATGGACACATCGGTGCTGGCTGGGTTCTGTCTCCATGGCCCAACTAAGTCTACATGCTCGCAGTCTGTTCCGATAGAAGAGTACTCGGTGCTAGATTTCTGAATCCGGTCTCTGCCATCTTGTCTGCTTCATTTCAAGTTCCTCATCTCCGCCTGGAGTTTGGAACTGATCCTTCCCATTCTTATAATCAAATAAGGCCCATGCTGTTCTGAGGAAAGGCCTACCTAGAATGATCTGGGAATCTCTCCAATACGAGGGGTTTCCATATCCAGGACAGTGAAGTCCACCATGTATTCTTGCCCCTCGACTTTGACCACAATGTTCCTTAATTCTCCCTGGGACCTCTTGGTTGATTTGTCAGCGAACTGTAGAAGAGCTCTAGATTTCCTAAGGGTCCGAGATTAAGCCGCTCATAGAGGGTTGTAGGCATCAGATTGATTGAGGAACCATTGTCTAGGAGAGTGCGTGCAAACGCGATGTCATCAACATGACTCACTACATAATGTGCACCCATGTCTCTTCGTTTCCGAGGAAACGAGTTCTTTATTGCACAAGTCGTGGCTACTGATAAAACGTGTTTCTCAACACGGCTTTTGGTCTTCCTGCTAACCCTAGTAGGCGTGCATCTCACCTTAAGGTATTTTTGGAATGCAGGGGTCATTTCCACGAACTTGTCAAAGGGGATTGTGACCTTGATGTGTTTATTGCAGAATTCAGCCATCTCAGGGTCATCTTTTTGGATTTTTTTGGTTTTCTTCTTTCCACCCTTGAGAGCTCGGGGGAAAGGGATTATTGACTCCAACTCAGGTTCGGAAATTGAAAGATTCTTATTAACTTCGGGAACTGAGTTCTTTACATGACTCTGACTCTGAAACAAACTAGGACTCTGACTCCGACTGAAAAGAAAATGCTGAGGCGAAATCGGTGACGCTTCTTCTGCGACTGTTGGACGATCCTCCTCAGATGGAGGTGCGGGCTCTTCATCGGTTTCGTTGGACTCTATGCGAATGCGAGAATGCTGCTTCGAGGACTCAGATGTCCTCTTCTTCTGCCGACGATGGTGGTGGTGATGCTCCTCCTCTTCTTCCTCCGAGTTCTCCTCAGGTAGAGTCTCGGAGGCTCCTTCCTTCTGCACCCGTGCCCGATCAGGTATGGTCACTGTCCTTCCGCTCCTGAGGGACATATGATTTACATTATCGTACGAAAGGATCTCATGTTCAGATAAATAATTATCTGAATAATATACCTGATCTCGAGGTCGGTTCTGGCCCTGGTGTAAGCTGTTCGGGTTGGCCTGAACCTGTGCGGGAATTGGGGTCTTTGGCGCCATCTGTTGGTCCTGGTTACGAGAGACCCGATTGATGTCGGTTCTCATGTCCAGGTAGTCATTCTGCATCTGCTGGACCCTATCAGACAGGATCTGGATCGCCAATGTGAGAGACTCCAATTCGGTGGGCTGGGCTTGCTGCTGTGTAGATGAGGTTCTGTATTGGCCCTGCTGGCCATGCCGATATTGTTGCTGTTGATGGGACGGTGCTGGCCCCTGCTGATAGGTGCGCTGCTGCTGTTGGTACCCTTGTTCTGGCCTGGACTGAAAGCGCGGCGTGGGAACGGGCCTGGTTTCTTGGTAGACTGGGGATGGGCGGTGTGGTTGATCCTTCCCCATTTCGACCTGCCTGACAATCGGGTCACGGCTATAACAAAGCCCGTTGATCTCGTACACTGGCGGAGGCTCCTCGTATCCCGTCTCCACTTGTGGGGGTACATGCTGGTTCTGCTGGATGTAAGTCTGGTCCCAGCTACTCTGAGACCCCGGTGCCTGTTCCTATACAAGATGGACTCGATGTACAGGTACAGGTGGCGCAGAAGGGGTAGGTAGCTTTATCTTAGCTACCTTCTCAAAAAGTTCCTCCACTTGCTTCAGTAGGCGCGAAAGAGACTCCATCTCCGCGACTCTCTTGTGGATCTGCTCGACCATGGTAAGCTTGTCGGCAATCATCCCCATGTTGGGGATGAGGTCCTCAGTCAGATCCGCTACAGTCCTTCGGGTTGTCTCATTGGATAGGATTGAGGGAGACAACTGATAGGCCCTTGTGGCTTGTGATCTACCGGTTTCCGCCATCTGCTCTAGGATCTTCCATACGGCGTGCTCGTTTTTGTTCAGATAGCTTCCTCCACAGGCGGCGCTGACTAACCCCTGCATCTCCAGGGTTAGACCACAGATCAAGGTCTGGATTAAGATCGCCTTCGAAATGCCGTGGCATGGGCATTTCTGCACTAAATCATTGAACCTATCCCAAGCTTCATGGAAAGGTTCACTGGGTCCTTGAGCAAAGCTGGCGATCTTCGTTCTCATCTAGTTAGTCCTACTGAGAGGGTAGAACTTTTTCAAGAATAGGTCCTTGAACTGCATCCAGGTAGTACATACCACCCCTAAGTTCTTCAGCCAATGAGCAGCCTTATCTCCTAAGGCAAAAGGGGTGGCCTTCAGTCGAATATAATCTTGGCCAACATTGGGATGGCTAAGATTGTTGCACACCAGCTCGAAGTCACGGAGGAAAGTGTATGATTCTTCATTTAGATTTCCGTTGAACTTCGGAAGCAGACTAAGGAAGTGGGGCTTCAGCTCAAATGCCTGGGCGGGAACTGCGGGTTGCCAACCAGTTCTGAATCTCGTTCTCCGTGGGTTGTAGGTATCGACCATTGGTCAGTCGATTCCTCCAGCTACTATAATTTGTCCCATCCGCGCCGTGAGATCAGCATTCTTCTGTTCGGCTTCGGCAAGGCGAGCAAGAATCTGTCGTATTTGTTCCTCATCCGGTGGCATCTTTGGCGGCATCTTGTCCTCTAGTTCTGGTTGGGAAATAAGATAGGTGTTAGAGGGCAAATCAAGGAAGGGATTACCGAGGCGATGGTCTTCCTCGGTAATCTCGGAGGAGATGATAGGGTTGGTTTGAGAGTAACCACCCTCAGTAAGAGGGAACCAAGACTCAAGAGGGTCATGAGTCCTGGGTGGTCCAAGGTGCGCTTGGATCGATGAAGATGAGTTACTTGGGGGACTCATAGAGAGATCGGTGAATAGTGCGTCGAGATCTCCCCAGTCATTCATCTTGATGAGGCGAGAAGAAGATTGGATTTTACTCCTACCTGAAGCAAGCAAAAATCAATCCAAGACCCTGTGTTCACACTCAACACAGTGAAGGACTCGAAATCGAGTCCAATTAATCTTATAGTTTTTAAGTGTGATTTTCAAGCAAAAATAGCAAGGATTACGCGGCCTATAGGGAAGTCGGCTTAGAGCCGGATGTGTCTTCCCTGTTTAACCTGTCGCCTAAGATACCGCCGGTCCTTCCTTTCTTCGCTCCTATCCCAAGTCGATGGATTCAATGACCACACCCCTATCTACCTGCAAGCAGGCGGAGGCTGACAAGGCCGGAACTTCACCCCGGGGGGTTACTGGCAGCTTGTCGCAAAGTACCGCAATTTCGCCCCTATCTACCTGAGACAGGCGGAGGCTACTTGATACTAGTTAATGAATCTGAAATTATTCGACTTGTGATATTTGCTAGGATCAGTCAGAACGTGATATGGAAGGCGGGGGTTTGGGCTCTACCTTAAGGTGTTCACACACACTCAAGTACCCTCACTCAGCCTGAAAACAAGGTCGGGGATTAATCTCCCGTAAACAATTTTCAAATTTTATTCCTTTTTTTGGTCAATAATGTTTAGCAGTCCCGATTTTAAGTTAAGTTATCGCTGATTAAGTCAACCACACAGCACGCCTATCGGACAGTCCCAATTTCCTTTTTAATTTAAATGTGAAAATCAGAGGGGGAAATCGAGAAAAGCCGATGCAAGTTAAAATCAATGATGCGTATGCTGAGTAGAGAATACTTACAGTGATCCCATCGCTTTTTTTATGCAGGATGCAGAACAGAATTGAAAACTTTATCTACATGCAAATGCAGGCGATGAAAGCCGATCCTAGACATGCAGTTCTATTAGCATGAAGAACAGATTAATTTGGCTAAGTACTGCGGTCTAAGTGCGTCTTTTAAGTGAGTTGTGTGGTCCTAATGATTACGAGCACAAGCAATTCCTAGATTAGCTCGGGGAGCCGCTAGTGCAAGCTAATTTACATTCATCCACACAGCTAGACCTGGCCAACGGGCTAGGGGCCCGCCCGCCCAGCCCGCTCATGGGCCGGGCTTGGGCTTCGAGATTTAAGCATGGGCCGGCCCGGCCCGGCCCGCAAAAAATAAAAAATATATAAATATATGTCAAATTATACATGTATTAATATGATATGCTTTAAGTTTTTCATTTGTGACACTAGTTTTAAATAAAAATTCAATAGTTTACATGTCAAGTAACATATAAACTACGCATATTAGTTATATAAAGTATAGTTGGTATTAATAAAATCATCTATATGTATTAAATACCATCAAAAAAATCAATGGAAAAGGACCAAAATGGGCCATGGGCCGGCCCATGGGCGGGCCTTGGACAAAGGTTTTTTAACCTCGGCCCGTTCGGCCCGGTCCATGGGCCGGCCCGGCCCGCAATTTGGCCAGGTCTACACACAGCACACGGGACACAGTTCCACTATACTTACACGCGCGAGATCCTAAATGGGAACCGCTGGAAATGGTGCGAAAAAAAGAAAATAAAAAATTACAATGCCTCTCTAATCACTCAATTAAAATGCTCGATCGTCAAAGCGTCCAAGACTCCTCGCGTTCCTCGCACAGAAAAAGAGTGAGGTCAGAGAGTGACTCAAAAATAAAATGATGCAAAGAAATAAAAGAGAGAATAATTACAAGAAAACCGGGGGTCAGACTACCCGGGGAAAAAAATCAAACACTCAAAATATCACTAAAAATTAACCTAAGCCTTGCCTCCCCGGCAACGGCGCCATTTTGATAACCGCCCCGCACCCTTAGTTAATTCGGTCAAATTAATGGTCCAAATTAGGTTTAAGTGTTCGTTGCAGTCGGATACGAGAGGCTAATCAAAAACCACTATTAATTAATGTCAAGTTAATTTCAAGCGACAGATTTTTTTACTTGGTGGAAGTCCAAGGACGAACTCAGGGAGGCATCTGTCTCCTTAGGTGAATTTTGAGCAAATATCAAGTGTTGGATTTTCAGGGGATTAAATTTTTTTGTCTTTTTCTATTTTCTGTGCAGACACATGCAACCAACAGGCCAATATAAAGTTTAATTCAATTAAGATATCAAATGGAGTCAAAAAATTCTAAAAATCGGCCAGATGATTAATTATGATGAAAATGATCTACCCTAATTTTTTTGGAATTTTTAGACACTAAATGAATTTACTGTGAATTAAATATGCAGACAGGGAGATTTTCACTATTTAATTTTTAATAAATAACAAATCACAATTTTTTAAAGAGAAAATTATCCTAGATAGCACTAATGATAAGGAATATAGGAAATTTGACAGATCTTGATTTCAATGTCAAATGAATTTATTAAAATTAATATGAGAAAATCACTCAACAATTTATTTAGGCCTCGATATGTGTGCAAATGACATGAAATTTTTATGGCATGTTAAGTTCACTGTCCTAAAGCTACTGTGAATTTTGGAGGATTTTTGGAATCACAGAGAATTAACTAGAAATTAAAAGGTGTCACTGGGCAAAATATTCCACAAATCAACCAATTAATTCATTTAAAATTCTACTGAAATTACAAAAATATGACACGTGGCCCAATAGACAGAGGACAAGTTTCTCAACAAAATGCAACTTTTAGAATAGAAAAATGATGTAAAATGCAACCTAGGGATGCGTGCAAACACATGCGTGTAAATGCAATACAGGAAAATAAAAATACATAGAGTAAATATGCTGAGAGGGACTTAAGTGCAATTACCTATTATGCTGGGGACTCGAGTGTAATTTCTCCACAAGGCACGTGCTCCTCACGTGGGGTCTGCTTCACAGGGACCTTTTTGCAATATTTGAAAGTTCCAGGGGCCTCTGTGTAAATTTCCCAGGTCGCACGTACTACTCACGTGGGAGGCCTAGGATCGGATAGCTGCGGAGGCTCGGAGCTCGGCTCGGGCGCTTCTGGAGGTCTGGAGTGAGGCTCGGGCGATCCGAGCCTAGGCTCGGGGAAGAGGCTCGGACCGAAGCTGCGTGGCACGCTATGGACCCTCGGATCGAGCTCGATCCGATGGATGGCGATGAAGACTCGTGGCATGACCTCAGGCCGTTAGATCTATGTTGATCCAACGGCTACTGGATTCGATGGAGATGGCGACGTGACTGAAGATCCGCCGCTGGATCAAATGAGATCTCAACGGCTGAGAGCTGCTGCGGAAGGGATACGCGTGGCGCACTAGGCGCCGTTGGATCTAAGTGATCCAACGACTACTGTAAAGCCCAGCTGAGAAGCGACGTGGGTCGCTGTGGACCGTTCGATCGACGTGATCGAACGGCAGTTGTACGTCTCCTCCGATGGTCCTCCGCCGCCTACGGAGGAGATGGTGGGGCTCCGGCGAAGCGGCCTTTGCTCCGCCCGTTCCTCCTAGCGTCGATGAAGCTCTCCGATTGCTCGGAGCTATCCCAGGAAGTTCGTGGTGATGCGACGAAGGTCCTGATGGTCTCAGGAGCGGCGGAGGGTGGTCTGAAGTCGGTGACGATGAAGCTCGAAGTCGACTCCGGCGAAGCTCCGACCAATGACTCAGTTGGCACCTGCAAGCGCTAAAGACAGAGCCGAAGCTCGTGCGTTCACTCGTGGAGAAGTGAAGGCGATCGGAGAGGCCTAAGGGGTACTTCGGTGGTCTGGCGAAGGAGCTCCGGCCAAGTGGCGGAGCTTAAGCTGCTGGAAGATGGAAGGTGTCGTCGGAGGGAGTGAAGGCTACCGCGAAGATGGGAGCTCCGATGCGAAGCTCGGCGGAATGGAAGGGAGGCGAGAAGATGACCGGAGGCGGCGAATAAAATGTGAGAAAAAGCGAAGAAAAATGAAGAGAAGATCGGAGAGGGATGGAGGCGTCACCTGGGGATTGGAACTCTTCCTTGAGTTCCAGGTCGTCGCTCGAAGGGCCGGTGGATCCCTGAGCTCATGCAGCGGCTCGGCGGAGGAGGGCTGCGACTCGACGGAGGCCGAGGATCTCGCCGGAGAAGACGGACGCAATCGCTCAATGAAACTCGCAATTCCCGTCACAAAGTTGAAGCTCAGAGCTTGGGGCGTCACTCACGAGGGGCGGATGGCCATGACGATGGCCGGAGAGGAGTGATTTATAGGATGAAGTTGATGGGTTAAGTCGCTGGGAGGTGGAGTTTGAGGTCGGCGTGGAGCGACATTGGTGGGAGTCGTGGGAAGTGAGGGAGCTGGCGAGGATGAGGGGAGAGTGGTGAAGATCGTGGCGGCATTGGTGGTCGGAGAAGGTGACAGGCGTGGTGGCGAAAATAGAAAGGGGGCGGCGTGTTGCGCAAGGTCGAGATCATGGGAGAGAGAGCGATCGGAGGTAGGAGACGAAGTCTCCACCATTGGATCTTGTGATCCAACGGTGGTGATCGAAGTGGGCGGGAGCGGTGGAGATTAAATCCGGGCGAGATGATCTGAGGGTCAGGAGCTATCCACGTAGCACACTGGGGGCGAAATATGTGCGAGCGGTGTGGATTGCATCAGGAGTGGCCTAATCCTAAGGTCGTGATGGCGCCAGGTGTCGTGCGGAGGAGAGGGCGATGCCGAGCGGCGGGGATCCAATCTGAGGAAGATCGAAGGGCTGCGATGCACTGCTGCCTGAGCGGTTGAGATGGAGAGATGGAGTGCATCATCCAAGGGCGCAACAAGCGCCACGTGGCGCGCTAAGGAAGAGGCGCGAACGAGCGGGGTGCTGATGGAGTTCTGAGAATGATCGGATGGCTGAGAATGGAGGCGTGCGTGGAGGCAGCTAGGCCGTTGGATCTAGAAGGTGATCCAACGGTTGTAGCTGCGGGCGGATGAGGCAAGGGCAGCGGGCTACGTGGCGCAATCCAGAGGGCGCCACGTGGCCTGCTGTGATTGGTTGAAAAGAAAATTGAGTGTAGAAAGAGAAGGGGACCGAATTTGGAAAAACTCAAAACATGAAAGTTGTAGATCTTGATGAGATCTACAAGTTCATGTTGACCAAAGACGGAGATGAGGTCAAGTATGATACAAAAAATACAAAGATACGATTTATACATATATATATAGTATACAAAGTGGCCCAAAAACCCAACTTTCTCATACGAGCTCCAAATTGGATGAAATTAGTCTCATTTTAAAGGTCTTTTAATGTGTAGTATTCTAAGAGTGAGTAGACCTATTTTGGGGTTTGTATGAGGGATCTATGTGTATTTTATTGCCCAGGGGTTCTAGGGCTTTATTGACTAATTTACAAGGGGGATTTTTGGCTTTCTTCCCTATATTATTAATTAAGGAGTACATATTATAAGGAAGAGGTTATTTTAGTATGTGGATATTTTACAAGGGATTTTAGCTTCTTATTTAAATGCAAATGGACTGCTAAAATGTATGTATTATGTATGTATGCATGAATGCTATTTATGCATTATAAAGGGAAATATGCCTCTATTTACTCGGGAACAAGGCTCTATTTTTGACTTTTAAAGTGATGAATCACAGATTCATCACCTACCGACTGTATACCGCATACCGGTTTTTGCAACCTTGGTGAGCGCACCATTCAGACGCTTGAGGATCTACTTCATGCATGCACTTTGGAGTGGAAAGGGTCCTGGAAGGACCATCTGCCATTAGTAGAATTCACGTATAACAACAGCTATCATTCCAGTATCGGCATGGCACCATTCGAAGCGCTATACGGGCGGAGATGTCTCACACCTCTCAGTTGGCGTGAGGTAGGTGATCATGCTCTCTATTCCGTAGATCTCCTGGAGGAGACCGCGAGAGCTGTTGATCTTGTGAGACGAAGGCTTCTGACGGCACAGAGCCGCCAGAAGAGCTATGCAGACCGTCGGAGAAGAGATTTGGAATTTCAGGTATCCAATCTTTTTCTCTTCCTTTATTACAAAATTAACTTAACCTCATATTAATGACATTCCTATCAATTATAGGTTGGAGATTGGGTATTTTTGCGAGTATCTCCCATGAAGGGAGTGCAGAGATTCGGTGTTCGTGGCAAGTTGGCGCCGCGATATGTTGGACCTTTTGAGATTCTGGCTAGAGTGGGGAAAGTGGCATACCGAGTAGCCCTTCCTCCACATCTTTCAGCTATACATGATGTTTTCCACATATCCAATCTGAGGAAGTATGTCCACGACCCTCGGCACATCATCAGTTACGAGAATCTCGAAGTAGAGCCAGATCTGATTTATGAGGAGAAGCTAGTCCAGATACTTGACCGTGCTGTGAAGAAGCTTTGCAGCAAGGAGATTCCATTAGTCAAGGTGTTGTGGCACTGACACGGCGTCGAAGAAGCGACGTGGGAGACCGAAGCCGGCATGCGGGCACGATACCCGCAGCTTTTCTGATGTAAGCATCAAAACAAGCTTTTGTAATTAAATACATGATTAATATATGGCTTGTTTTCTGTTTGAGGTTTTTATGAGTTCAAAACCCTTTGAGGTTTTTATGGACATGAAATTCAAACAAGACACCGAATAGCCTTAACTTGAGTCTCGAGGACGAGACTCCCTTTGAGGTTTTTATAATTGTAACATCCATATCCTAACAAACCCGAACTCGTCCGATTTTGGGTCCAATGAACCCAATAATGTTGTCGGTCAATACTAAACAACCTAAAACGACCAAGTAATCATGAATCAAAAGTCGTTCAAGCAAAATCGACCAAAAATCGGTCGAGTTCGGGTTTGTTAGGATATGGATGTTACATCTTCACTCACTGTACACATCCCTAAGAGGGATGTTTGAGAAGCTCCATAGCTTCATGCCATTGACAGCCACTCCAGAACAGCAGAAGACGTACAGGAACACTACTATGGTAGGCATATTCCTAGCTGCCCTTGATCCAGAGTACGATGCTGCCCGGTCTCAGATTCTAGATGACGCTACTATTCCTCCAATGGAGGAAGCTTTTCGCCGACTGAGTTGAATCACTGTCCCTAGCTCGACTGCCAGCCAGACACCTTCAGCGATGACAGCCTCCAGGGGTAGAGGTGGCTTCTCTACCCTTCGTGGTCGTGGCCCCCAGGGTCGTGGGGGTTGGATTCGTCAACCATGTAGTTACTGTCGTCGACCTGATTACTCCGAAGACACATGCTACTCAAAGCATGGCTTTCCTGCATAAGCTCGGGTAGCAGAACAAGTTGAGTCTCCTGCACCTTCCTCATTGGACCAGCGATTCGGTGATCTTGTTGCCAGACTGCGGAATATTATGCCTCCTGATAGAACTCCTGAAAGTCAGTCAGATGTGGTTGTCTCTGCCTCTGCCAGTTCACCTGCCACGGCGAGTACATCAGGTAGCTCTCATGTTCTCACATCTTGTGATGGATCTATGATTACGAACTGGATTATGGACTCTGGAGCGACACATCATCTCTGTGGGGAAAAAGAACAGCTCACTTCATATAGACCAGTTTCTTCAGGACGAACTGTGGTGATAGCCAATGGGACACATTCCTCGATCACAGTACAGGTGGAGTTTAATTTAACACCTTCCTTGAGATTGCAGAATGTGTTATATGCTCCTGATTTCTCTATGAATTTGCTGTCCATTAGCCAGATTACAAAGGATTTTAACTGTCGAGCTATTTTTGACTCCTCATCTCTTGTTTTTCAGGACATACCCTCGGGCAACGTGATTGGCTATGGCTGTGAGCAGAATGGTCTCTATCGTCTGATCCATACTCCTTATGTCGGTGCATCTCTCCATTATACAGGATCAGACTCTCCATATATCTAGCATATCCGTTTTGGTCACCTCCCTCTTCAGAAGATGCGTCGTGTTTTGCCCCAGATTCCTCCGAAGTCGTCCTTCCAATGTGAAGTGTATCAGTTGGGAAAGCGTCGTTGGTCTACTTTCCCGAGTCGTCAAAGTCGGAGCAGTGGCTCCTTGTTCGAGTTAGTCCATATTGATATTTGGGGTCCAAGTCGTGTTCCTGTCCACCAGGGACAGATTCTATCTGGTTGCAGTAGATGATTTTTCTCACTTGTCTTGGGGTGTTTTTATTGAAGAATAAATCTGAAGCAGGAGATGTGATTCAAATGTTTATCAATGAAGTTAAAAATGTTTTCTCTTCTCTGTGAAAATTGTGCGTTCTGACAATGCATTGGAGTTTTGTACTAGAATTCTATCTTTGTTCGTTTCCTCTTATGGCATAATTCATCAAACTTCATGTGCTTACACGTCTCAACAAAATGGTGTTGCAGAGCGGAAACATCGACATCTATTGGATATCACTAGAACCTATTCAGAGTCATGCTCCACGCTCGTTCTGGGATGATGCGGTTCTCACCGCTTGCTACTTAGTAAATCGCATGCCCTCGTCTATCTTGGGTGAGAAATCTCCTCTCTCTCTCTCTCTAGCCTTTCCTGAGGAGTTGTTCTCACTTCCACCCTGTGTCTTTGGTTGTGTTGGTTTTGTCCATCAGCTGGGACCAGGTCTTGATAAGCTCTCTCCCCGGGCTATCAAATGTGTGTTTGTAGGATACTCCAGGACACAGAAGGGGTATCGTTGTTTCGATACGCTGCGTCGATAATATTTTGTTAGCGCAGATGTCACATTCTTTGAATCTGTGATGTTTTTCTCTCCTACAGGTGACAGACTGACTACTTCTCATTATGATACTGAGGTATTCATGTCACCACCTCCCATGAGTAAGTTACCGCCGGTGCCATCTCCACCACCACCTCATGTTATACCTTCACCTCCACCTTTACCACCTCCAGTGACCATTGTCCCCTCGTTACCAAAGCATTATACTCGTTGGTCCTCCTCTGCTCAAGGTCATAGCCCCTCATCCAGCAGCCCTCAGGTTGGTTCTGATAACTTGATTTCTAACGATGAGTCTGAGGATCTATTGATACAGGGAACACGGCAGGATGCAGATGATGGAGATTTGGACGTGCCTATAGCTGTTAGAAAGCAGAGACGTACTTGTGCTTCCTACCCCCTTGCTTCCCAGGTCTCCTTTCAACGTCTTACAAGCGATTTCCAGAGATTTGCAGCAGCTCTATCTACAGTATAAATTCCACGCAATTATCAGGAGGCACTACAAGATAGCTGTTGGAGTATAAGTTGTATGCGCCTATTGTGTTGTAGCAGGGTAAATGGATCCTGGAGGAGATCCATTTACCCAATCCAGTATTTAGTCCCACATCGTCCAGTGGTGGGACTTGGAGGCTTTGGAGAGGCTATATAAGGAGCCCCAGACCTCCTGTATCCATTGAGAAAAAGCAATAGAGCATATGCCCCGTTGAGATCTTCTCCCGTGGTTTCATCTCGCCCCTCATGGAGTAGGGTTCCACGTAAACTCATGGTGTTCCCATGTTTATCTTTCTATTTATGCTCTGTTTATCATTTCTGCTTCCGCTTCCGATTTTCTAACATGGTATCAGAGCGGGTTCGATTCTCGAGGGTTTTAGTGTATTCATTTTTTTAGAATCGAGATTAGAGATTTAATTCTAGGGTTCTTGTTGGAACCCTAAGTTGTGAAGATCCTTATTTTCTGCATAGTTCAAAGATGATTATTGTTCTGTCCAAAGATCTATTCTTCATTGGCTTGAGAAAGTTAGGGTTCATGTTGGAACCCTGATTCTGCAAAGCGGCTGTGGGACCTCCGTGGTGCACCCCTATGTTCAAGATCTCCTTCGTGGTGCACCGCAGAACAACAACCTTCTTCTTCTTCGCGCAGCCCTAGGTGCTAGAGCACTTTCGTCACGCGGCCATCTCCCAACGCCGCAGTTCCAGGCCTTCCCTTTTCTTAGGCAGCGCTCTTCTCTTCTCTCGCGCAAGCCATCTCCAGGCAGAGCTCCTCCTTCCATCAGGCAGCGCGCGCATCTGTATCAACTCCAGGCCCCGCCAACAGGCAGCGTTGCCTCTCTTCTCCAAAGCAAGCCGCGTGCTCCAAAGCAAGGCGCTCCAGCCGAGGCTCCAAGGCACAGCACCCTCGGCGCAATATTGCAACATCGCGCATCCCCTTGCGGTCCTAGCGCATCGTCGTGGCGGTATCCTGGTGGTCTGACGGTATCCCCTTGCTGCAGATCGAGGAAGCAGCAACAACATCGAGTCCCCCACGATCCAGGCCTCTCGCCACGCCTCCTGCGTATCTCCAGGCGGCCCTCAACTCCATCGCAACTCCTTGGCGGCGATGCGTGACCTAGCAACTCCATCACAGCCTCCCGCAGCGGCCCCCAAGGCGGCGAGATTCCACCCCCCCCCCCCCCGCTCTTTGTGCGAGGCGGCGCCCTCGTGCGCCTCCAGTTTTCTAGCGCGACCTCCAGATCGCCCGTGGCGGCGCAAGAAAAAGGAGCCCCATTGGGGCGGACGGTTTATTCGAAGAGGGTTCACAAGTGAACCCTAATTAAAAGGCAGACCGTTTTATTAAAAAAAGGAGGGAGGGGGAGCTGAATATTTTGTTACTAAAAAAAAATTGGGATGTGTTCAGAGAATGAAAAAAAAGGTGAGAGGGGTAGGTCCAATTGGGCTGTATTGTCTTTCGGTCCAATTGGACCATATTTCGTTGTAAAAAAATTAATAAAAATGGGGCGCGTACAAGAAAAAAAACTGTACGCAAGTCGAAAAAAATGGAAAGCCGAGAAAAAAATGGAACGGCTTACGGAAAAAAAAGTGTGACGGCTTATAAAAAATGGACTAGGGTCATGTTTGTTTTCCTCACATTGTATGTTTATCTTGTCTTCTCCCAACTTGGTCAACAAATGTCATTTTGACCAGTATAGGAGAAAGGGGGAGTATATGTAGAGTCACAGGTCTTGTATTCCAGATTCCAGATTCAGATGCCAATCTCCAGACCAGTCAGTTGATCACACTCTACGGTTGTTCAGACTCGACGATATTTCCGAGTCTCTAGTTTCAGACACGCATATGATTGCGGTCATTTTCAGATGAGCATATGTTGCCATCATTTGTTCGAGGTCCCCATCATTCTAGTGGTTGTTTCGGCCAGAGTTTTCATGTGGTATCATAGGTACACTAGAGCAGTGCACCATTCTCTGAGCCAGATGGGAGAGACCCAGTTCTCCGACGAGGAGACTTCAAGCGCAGTTCAGACTCGATAGTCAGATTCCGAGTCTTCAGTTGACTCACACTCCAGCCGTTCGTCCTCCTCACCTGCACGGCATGAGAAACAACATCCTCGACTGCAGCAATGTGTGTGTTGGGTTGATATTATCCGTAGTGTCCTGTAGCGTTGAGTTGAGTTTCTTTCTGTTTGTCCAAGCTGAGCATTGCATGCTCCAGCTTGAGGGGGAGTGTTGGAGTATAAGTTGTATGCGCCTATTGTGTTGTAGCAGGGTAAATGGAGGGGGAGTGTTGGAGTATAAGTTGTATGCGCCTATTGTGTTGTAGCAGGGTAAATGGATCCTGGAGGAGATCCACTTACCCCATTCAGTGTTTAGTCCCACAACGTCTAGTGGTGGGACTTGGAGGCTCTGGAGAGGCTATATAAGGAGCCCCAGACCTCCTGTATTCATTGAGAAAAAGCAATGGCGCATATGCCCCATTGAGGGCTTCTCCCGTGGTTTCATCCCGCTCCTCACGGAGTAGGGTTCCACGTAAAATCATGGTGTTCCCATGTTTATCTTTCTGTTTATGCTTTGTTTATCGTTTCTGCTTCCGCTTCCAATTTTCTAACAATAGCAAATGACGTCTTGCTATGGAAGAAGAAATGGCCGCGTTGCAGTCCCGTGGAACTTGGACACTTGTTCCCCCTCCTTCCGGAGCGTCTATAGTTAGCTGCAAATGGGTCTTTACTGTTGAATATCATGCAGATGGAAGCCTTGATTGGTACAAGGCAAGGCTCGTGGCACGTGATTTTACTCAAACCTATGGAGTTGATTACTTGGACACGTTTTCTCCAGTTGCTCGACATTCTACTTTACGTGTCCTCCTTTCAGTCGTTGTAGCACGTGATTGGCCGATATTCTAGCTAGATGTGAAAAATGCATTTTTGTATGGAGATCTACAAGAGGAGGTCTATATGCAGCAACCTCCAGGGTTTGCTGCTGAGGGGGAGTGTCAGCAAGTTTTGTAGACTCCATAAGGTAATATATGGCCTTAAACAGAGTCCAAGAGCGTGGTTTCTAAAGCTTTCATACCTGATTGAACGACATGGATTCAAGCGGCCAAATGCAGACCATTCACTGTTTGTGCAGAAGACGTCTAGAGGTACTGTTGCTATCATGGTGTATGTTGATGATATTGTTTTTACAGGAGATGATGCACATGGAATCAAGATGGCGAAAGATTTTCTGGGCAGTAAATTCGTGACTAAGGATCTGGGCACCCTAAGGTATTTCTTGTGGTTGGAATTTGCTAGGAATGCACAGGGTCTAGTGATGACCCAAAGGAATTATGTTACAGATATGCTTGCAGAGACAGGAATGAGTGGATGTCGGCCTTCCACGACTCCTATGGATCCTAGCATGAAGCTATACGATGATGATACAGATGAAGTTGATAAGAGGAGATACAGAGAGATGGTTGGAAAACTCATTTATGTTACAATTACCAGGCCGGATATTGCATTTGCAGTGAGTCGAGTGAATCAATTCATGGAGCAACCTCGACAGGTACATATGGATGCCATACACATGATATTGAGATATTTAAAATCATCTCCAAGCTCAGGATTGCTATTCAAGAAAGGAGACACACTCTCTGTATCCGCATATGCTAACACGGATTATGCAGGTTGTCCTAAGGATAGGAAATCAACTTCGGGATTTGCAATATTTGTTGGCACTTCTCTCGTTTCTTGGAAAAGCGAGAAACAAACTATTGTAGCAAGATCAAGTGCCGAATCCGAATATAGGGCTATGGCCCAAGCAAGTACAGAAATGATGTGGGTTCGGGCCGTGCTATGCGATCTACATGTAGAGGTTCCTCTACCCATGGAGTTACACTGTGATAACCATGTTGCTCTATTCATTGCAAACAATCCTGCGTTCCATGAGTGAACAAAACATATTGGGGTAGATTGCCATTACACTAGAGACATGATTCAGAAGGGCCTGATTTCTACTTCCCATGTCAGCTCTGGAGAGCAAACCGCGGACATCTTCACCAAGCCACTGCCTAGAGGATCATTTCAGAAGTGTTCATCCAAGCTGAGCATGATTGATATCTATGCTCCAGCTTGAGGGGGAGTGTAAAGATATTTGTATTTTCATATTCCATATGTATCTTTTTCTTATTATCTTTTTCTGTTTTCTACCTTATGTAATTTATCCATAGGCCTCTCTACTATATAAGAGAGCCTAGGGTTCTCTGAAATAACAAGTGCTCTTATTTTCTCCAACATAATCTACCACGAACTAGAAACAAACTTAGATAGGGCAATGACAAACATTCTCTCATAAACCTCAACCACGACTCGTACACCTCAACCTCCTCATAGCTCCAATTAAAAGGAATACAATCACAATTATTCTGGTGTTCCTTAAGGTCGAGATTTGCCAAACGAGTCCACAAGTGTCAAAAGGCCTCCGCAGCTTGAATCCACACCCTTCGTAAAAGGACAGTGTCAATGACATACTATCGAATAGGTATCGAGACCACCTCCCAACTATAGGCAAAACACCTCTCACATCTCTATCCATTGCAGTAGTAAAAGCATTGGTTACTGTTGGAAAAACTATGAATTGTGTTTATTCCAGTGAACCCTAGGGTCTCTTATATAGAGAAAATCCTATGGGTAAATTACATAAGATGGAACATAGAAGAATAAAAAGACCGAACAGTACACATATATATAATTCTTTCCAACACTCCCCCTCAAGATGGAGCATAGATATCGATCATGCTCAGCTTGGAAGTGCATTTCTGGAACGGTCCTCTGAGAAGCGGTTTGGTGAAGATGTCGGATGTCTGCTCCCCAGAACTAACATGTGAAGTAGAAATCAATCCCTTTTGGATCATGTCTCTGGTGTAGTGACAGTTTACTTCAATATGCTTGGTTCTCTCGTGAAAGGCAGGATTATTGGTAATGAACAATGCAGCTTGATTATCACATTGTAGTTGCATGGGCAGAGGTACATCCACATGCAAATCTTCTAGTACAGCTTGAACCCACATCATTTCTGTGCTTGCCTGTGCCATGGCCCTATATTCAGATTTTGCACTGGATCTAGCCACAACGGTTTGTTTCTTGCTCTTCCAAGAAACTAGAGAGATACCTACAAACACAACAAAGCCTGAGGTAGACTTTCGATCCTTAGGGCATCTTGCATAGTCAGCATCCGCACATGCTGAAACAGATAAATCGGTTTCCTTCTTGAACAACAATCCCGTGCCTGGAGACGATTTTAGATACCTGAGTATCATATATATAGCATCCATATGTATCTGTCTCGGCTGTTCCATAAACTAGCTTACCCGGCTAACTGCAAAGGCAATATCAGGTCGGTTTATAGTTATGTAAAGAAGTTTCCCCACCATTTCTCTATACCTTCTCTTGTCAACCTCTTCTGTATCATTCTCATACAATTTCATGCTAGGGTCCATAGGAGTAGTAGACGGTCTGCATCCAGCCATGCCTGTCTCAGTCAGCATATCTGTAATATACTTCCTCTGGGTCATTACTAGACCCAGTGCATTCCTGGCGAACTCCAGTCCCAGAAAATATCGTAGTGTGCCAAGATCCTTTGTAACAAATTGACGACCCAACACTGCTTTGGTCATCTCTATCCCCTGGGCATCATCTCCTGTGACTAAAATGTCATCAACATACACCATGATGACAATTGTACCTCGAGTGGTCTTCTGGATAAACAATGAGTGATCTGCATTGGATCTCTTGAAGCCTTGTTCTTCAATTAAATGGGAAAGCTTCTGAAACCATGCCCTTGGACTCTGTTTAAGGCCATAAATTGCCTTATGAAGTCTGCATACCATATGATTCTCCCCCTCAGCAGCAAACCCCGGAGGCTGCTGCATGTACACTTCCTCCTGCAGATCCCCATACAAAAATGCATTTTTAATATCCAACTGGAACAGAGGCCAATCATGTACCACAACTACAGACAGAAGAATAAGAATAGTGGAGTGATAGGCAACTGGAGAGAAGGTATCCATATAGTCCACTCCATAAGTCTTAGTGAAACCGCGTGCCACTAGCCGTGCCTTGTATCGATCCAGGCTGTCGTCTGCATGATACTTGACAGTGAATACCCATTTGCAGCTAACCACAGATGCTCCTGAAGGAGCAGTAACCAAGCTCCATGTGCCCCTCGACTGTAGGGCAGCCATCTCCTCCTCCATCGCAATCCGCCAACAATCAATTTTCAATGCATCCTGATATGACCGTGGGATCTCCACAGAAGATAAAGCCACTGCATATCTCTGAAAATCTCCTGTAAGGTGATGGAATGAGACCTGTGAAGCAAGAGGATACGAAGCACAGCTACGTTTCTGCTTTCTGAACGCAATAGGGACGTCCAGATCATCAACCACTGAACTCGCCGGGTCCGAGTTGTCCTGTAATGGCAAACCCTGCATAGGCACACTATTCGACCCATCATTAGTAGTAGTGTGTTGGATGATTGTCGTTTGGCATGAGCAGGACCAGATCGACGGGTATAGAATTTTGGTAGTGGTGAGATTAGTGGTTTTGGTGGAGGCGGTGGTGGTGGAGGATGTAAAGATGGTGTAGACATAACATTAAGAACTGGATTGGTCAAAGGAAGACTCACGTTAGGAGGAGGAGGAACATAAACCTCAATAGTAGATGAGTTGGAGGTCAATCTGTCACCTGCAGGTGAAAAGTACATAACAGACTCGAAGAAAGTAACATCTGCACTGACAAAGTACTTCCCATTTACTGGATCATAGCAACGGTATCCTTTCTGCGTCCGAGAATAACCCACGAAGACACATTTGACAGCTCTAGGTAAGAGCTTGTCTAGACCAGGTGATAGCTGATGAACAAAGGCAACCACCCCAAAAACACGAGGGGTGAGTGAGAACAATTCTTTATCTGGAAAAACAATCGAAAGAGGAGACTTCTCACCAACTAGTGTAGATGGCATACGATTTACCAGATAGCAGGCTGTAAGAACAGCATCTCCCCAGAAAGAAATGGGTGCACAGCTCTGGATAAGAAGAGTGCGAGTAATATCAAGTAGGTGACGATGTTTTCTTTCAGCAACTCCATTCTGTTGGGAGGTGTAGGCACATGTAGTTTGGTGTATGATGCCTTTTGACCAAAAATGTTGGGAGAGAGACCGAGAACAAAATTCCAAGGCATTATCAGTGCGTACATATTTCACTTTGGACGAGAAAACATTGTTCACTTCATTTATAAGATTTTTGATGACATCACCAGCTTCAGATTTATTTTTCAAGAGAAAAACCCATGACAAACGAGAAAAATCATCGACGACAACTAGATAAAACCTGTGCCCTTGGTGATCAGGGACACGACTAGGACCCCAGATATCGACATGAAGTAACTCAAAATGGGATCTACTGCTCCGACTCTGACGACTTGGGAAGCTAGCTCTATGGTGCTTCCCTAATTGACATGCTTCACATCGGAAGGACAAACTGGGAGATATCTGAGGCAAGAGGTGACGCATCTTCTGGAGAGGCAGGTGACCAAAACGTAGATGCCAAGTATAGGGTGAGACAGATCCAACGGCATGAGAAGATACTCCAGCATATGAACTCTGGTGCAGACGATAAAGACCATCCTGCTCATAACCACAGCCAATCACTATGTCCGTTAGGATGTCCTGAAATATAAGAGAAGATGGGTCAGATATAGCGCGACAATGCAAATCTTTTGTGATCTGACTAATAAAGAGCAGGTTCATCGAAAATTCCGGAGCATGTAAGACATTCTTCAGACGCATGGAGGACGATAACATAACCTCCCCCTGTCCAATAATGGGAGAATGAGTCCCATTTGCAATGATCACCGACCGCCCTGAAGGAATCTCCCTGTATGAAATAAGTCTGTCTCTATCTCGACAGAGATGTTGCGTTGCACCAGAGTCCATGATCCAATCGGAGATGTCTGAGCTAGAACATGTAGTAAAAGCACAAGCACTACCTGAGATGCTAGTCGTGGCAGAAGTGCTGGCAGAAGCAGACGCAGCTATATCTGAAGGGCCTCCAGAAGAATCTGTAGGAACAGGAGGCATTATATCCCGTAGCCGAGCAACTAGATCCTCAAACCGTTGATCTGAAGTAGAAGGGGATGGAGATGCAACATGTTCTGCCACCCTTGCAGATGCTGGGAAACCATGCTTAGAATAGCATGTATCTTCTGAGTGACCCGGACGACGACAAAAGCTGCAAGGTGGACGAGCTCGACCACCATGACCTCCAGCTCCACGACCATGACCACGGAATGAAAAAGAGGAGCCACCTCTTCCCCTAAAGGCAACCATCGCAGAGGGAGGTGGTGTAGACGTGCTGGAGGGAACTGAGATGCGGCTAAGCCTCCGATAAACCTCCTCCATAGGAGGAATGATAGCATCTGCGAGAATATGTGATCTGGCCGCATCATATTCTGGATCAAGAGCCGCAAGAAGGACGCCGACCATGATAGCATCACGGAATGTCTTCTGTTGCTCGGGTGTGGCCGTCAGAGGAATAGTGCTGTAGAGTTTCTCAAACATCCCCCTCAGGCATGTATACAAGGAATGAAGAGGTCGTCCATTCTGCTTCATGGTGAAAATGGCATGCTGAAGTTGTAGCATCTTGGATTCATTTCGGACATGGGAATATGTCGCTGCGAGAATGTCCCACATCGCTTTGGCGGTGGGCTAATGGAGAACATCATTCACAATCTCCATCGATAACGTGCCCGAGAGCCAGACTTTGGCGTAAGAGTCATCTGCCTCCCAAGAGGCATAGATCCCTGTCTTCTCTGTCGGTTTATCCTCGGTAAGAATGTGCTTCTTACCATTTGATTTCATGAGGCTCATGAACTTCATCGCCCAGAGCTCATAATTCGAACCATCCATCTTGACAATTGGCGCAGGACCTTTGAAAGCGCCTACGGATGGCATATCAACCTTTGTTTCTGACATGTCGCCGCAGAGAAAGAACTAGGGTTTGTAGACAGAGAAGTAGATGTCTACACAGACTGCATACGATTCGAGTACGTATGTAGACTTGCGCACCCAAATCCATATATGAAATGGCGGAGGCAGCTACGAAGAGGGCCGCTGGGGAGGGGATGCCGGCTACGTCAAGGCTGGCGGTGAGGGTATCCGGGGCTGGACACGGGCCCGGGGACCGGGTGCGGGAGGCGAAGGGCTGGGCGGCACCCGGGGGCCGAGGGTCGCGGTGCGGAGGGCTGGGCGGCACCCGGGGCTGGGAGGTGCCGAGAGGACGGGGCCGAGAGGGCGGGGCCGAGAGGGGGGGCTCGAAGACGGCGGCGGGCTCGAGGAGAGAGAGGCGGCGGCGGGCTCGAGAGAGAGGGGGGGCGGCGGGTGGAGAGCCTAAGCCCTAGGCTCTGATACCATGTTAGAAAAACTATGAATTGTGTTTATTCCAGTGAAACCTAGGGTCTCTTATATAGAGAAAACCATATGGGTAAATTACATAAGATGGAACATAAAAGAATAAAAAGACCGAACAGTACACATATATATAATTCTTTCCAACAGTTACCAGTACCAAAAGGAAGGGTGCATGGGAACCCCTTATCTTACGTCCCTTTAGGGTTGAAAGAGACCTCTGCAAGACCAACCACTGGTCAAGACCCTACAAGATATCGTGATTATACATCACTTCATCCAAGAGATCCACAAGTTTGATTATCTTACGATATTGGTATTAAAAAGGGACTCTGTAACTAAAAATAAAGGGAATATACCTAAGATATTTTATAAAGGCCACCATAGGGGCACCTGTAATAGGACCCAGATTGACGCGAACAACCTTTAACGATGCTATGGAATATATGGGTGGCAGGAATGAAGTTGTGTTCCATAATGAGAAATTGTTTGAAAAATATAGTTAAGCATAAGTCTAGGTATTTGTAAGTTAATGTACGATTATTAATGTACTTAGTGGCGTGCATCATGTGTACACCCATTTCTTTTTTCAAAAAAAACTAAAACTAAAAACTCTACCAAAGAGGTGATAATTGGGAGGCATCCATTTCACCTTAACTTCAAATTGACTCCAAAAAATTATTTTCAGCCACTCTTTTCAGATGAGTAGATGGTTACCGAAGGCTGGCAAGCATCCACTTCATTTTCATATGCTCCTGGCACACAAGCATGCCCATAATAGATAAACACGACTCTGAGAGATATTACAACAATTATTTTATAAAACGCAAGACTAGAAAGCATATTATTTGCAATATCATCTACATTAGATAAATATAGGAGGGTGGGGAATAGGCATAAGATTAAGGTGGAAATACCGTTGTGGTTTCTTTAAGCTTATCAATTGACTTTGCAATAAAATTCTCTTGCTGTGGTGCTTTTATCAACTTCTGGCTTTCTAAGGAAACATAAGACTCATCGTCGCCATCTAAAATATTGCACTGCTGTAAAAAAGATTGGTCAATTGTTGCATAGTCAATATCAGAAGTGGAGAGAAGATCAAACTAGATAATAAAGCAACCTAACAACATGTTGCGAAAAAAGACAAATAAATGTGCTAAATCCTTAGTTTTTCAGGTGGTCCGTAAGTGAGACTAAAGACATCACATTAGACGCTGAGTAATCTATATGGTTTTTTGCATCTACACTACTGTGATTTTTAAAATCCATGTTTACCAACCTACACTGCAGTTTGCTGCGCAGTTTCCTTGTGCACTTTCCAGAACGATTGTGATATACCATCAAATGCCAATTTCACGTATTAACCACCCATCGAGAGAAATTTACCAGTTTCTTTTGGAATTTTCCTTCGGCAAATCAAAATCTCAGTTTCATTTTTCAACTTCTTATCGATCATTTCATATATTCTTTCAAATACTATCTTATTTGATATCGTAAAAAATAAGATGAGGGATTCTCATTCTTTTTAACACATTATCATATAATATTTATATCCCCAAATATCATGTACAAGTATTCATTTATTACCAATTGAAGTAGATACTTGTATCCGATAAAGCCACCCGAAACACCTGTGGTGGCATCCACCCAAAAATATATTAATTCCAAAAAGGAAGGATTATATAAACTAGGTCTCGAGGAAAGTTCTAGCTAAGTGAGTTACGTTCTAAACATAAAAACGCTCAGATCTAAAAATGACTTCATTTTGCATCAATCAAATAGCCCACAAAACAACTATCGGTTTCCACAGTTTAGTTGCAGGTCTAAATTGATTCGCACGCAAACTTTCCCAGAAATTCAGATGAAAAGAGGTGTCAATCCAATAAATAGCAGCTGAATCCCATACAATGTCGACCAAGTGCAAGGATAAAAAAGATGTTGAGATCTTCATAAGACAAACTGCATAAAGGGCATGTGATGTACCCCCATGAACGAAAAAATGCTCTGCTACTCTGGTTAGGATCCTTTCCAAGTGCTAGATCCACAAGAAGAATTTAATTTTCATGAGTACCTGAAGAGCCCAAATAAACTTGCAATTCCGCTCCCTGACTCGTGGTTCAATGTTAAGTGAGGTGGTGAGTGCACAGTAAGCCTCCTTGACAGAGAAGAACCCGTCCTGCCAGACCCAATGATGCTGCCCGAAGACGGGCCCGCAAAATCATAAATGAGGTTAGTTAATTGAATAAAGTCTTCGAGCCACTGATTGAACTGAAAGTCGGCAGCCATTGATTGTCTATACACACCTAACAGAAATCCAATGATACACTGCTAGAATAAACAGCTAAGGAAATCTGGTGCTCAGTGGACTCTCCCCCATTTAGCTGTCAACCCAAAACCTGGAAAACAGTCCACTCCCCAACAACCGGATGTAAGAAATCTCGCAAATCAGAAATTTCCACAGAAAGTCCCATCTAGAATGTTGTTGGCAGGTAGTAGGAGCGAGGAGGAATGGACGGATAAGCTGGAAGGTTGTAAACACTTATTAATAAACGGCATGCAAGGTCCCTTTGATTGCCCCGCACTCTGGCTACCCACTTGAGCAGGAGACTTGTTCACGTCTTCCAAGGTGCGTAGCACCAGAAAAATCTTTGCATGCAAGACTTAATTTGTCAACGGATTCCCACTGGAAGAATGCGAGTGGACGTAAAGAACACAAGTATTGCTGCCAGCACTGCCTTAAGTAAAACAAGCATGACACTTCGAGATAGTTAGAAGGTCTTCCAGCCCGCCAACTTCTACTCTAACATTAGTTAGAAGGTCTTCCAGCCCGCCAACTTCTACTCTAAAATCTCAACTATTGGCACCAATCTGACTGACGTAGTTTTCCACAAGAGAGATGTAACCCCAAATTGCTAAGGGAATACCGCACTTAGGGATCGAAATGATCTCCATGGACAAATGTAGACTTAGCTCTATTGTTTGCCAGCTTGAAAGCTCCCCAAAAATATGTGTTGAGATTATTATTATCTTTTGGTGTTATTTATGTATTTTCATTTGTTCATGTACCTAACATGTTATTTACCCAAGGGCTTTTCTCCTATATAAGAGAGCTCAGGGGTCCTATAAATATCAAGTTATTCAGTTTTCCCAACATGGTATTGGAGCAACGGTCCTAGACCGAGGTCCTGTATCCCACCCTTAACCCTAACCTTACGCCACCGCCCCTCCCTGCACCCCCCGCGTGCCACCACCACCCCTCCTCCGCGTGCGCCGCCACCCCCCTCCTCCGCATGTGCCGCCCTGCTTCCCCACCCCCTCCCCCCGTGCGCTATTGCGCCTGCGCACCCTTCCCTATGCGCTACGCCCTACCGCACCCCTCCCTGCGCGCATCATCGCCTCACATCATCGCATCGCGTGCGTCGCCTCACGCGCCTCCCTGCCTCGAGCCTCGCATCATCATGCCCTGCATCACGCTCCATCCTGCGCACATCCAGTGCACATCCAGTGCACCTTGCACACATCCAGTGCATCCTACGCACATCCAGTGCATCACACGCACATCCGGTGCACCCTGCGTGCATCCTGCGCACATCCAGTGCACCCTACGTGCATCCTACATGCATCTGCGTGCATCCTACACACATCTGTGTGCATCCTACGCACATCTGCGTGCATTCTACGTGCATCTGTGTGCATCTTTAGTACATCTGCATGCATCTGTGTGCGTCACTGCCCTTTGCACCACAGCCTAGCCTACAATGACAGGAGATAAGGATGGTTGTATGAGTCTACTAATACAGCCAATTCTCTATATGTGATTGTGTAGAGTCATTTATAACAGTTTATTCCTAAGTTTTGTTCCAGATTTCGACATTCTTGCTACCATGTCAGAGAACAAGGGTGATGCTTTTTCGTTCGGTGCCTTCAAGGGCCCGGCTCCCATTGTGAAAATGGATGAGACCAACTACGAGTTGTGGTCCATGCAGTTTCGCACCCTGATGCAGTGCCATAACAAAGAGCACATTCTGACGGATCCAGAACCGGAGGACAAGACTAGGGTCAATGCTTCTTGGAAGTAAGATGATGCATATGCTCGCATTTGGTTCTCCGAAACGCTTACCACGGAGATTGCCAATAATATTGTCAATCAACCCACAATAAAGGCTATGTGGGATATCTTAACAGCCACGTATGAGCAGGCGGAAAATGAGAGCAAATTTTACAGTTGTAGTTTGATATCTTCTCGACCAAACAGAATGGTCGACCTCTTCATGCACACTTCTCGCATCTTAGAGGCATGTTTGAGCATCTGCATAGCTTCATGCCTATTACTACAAGCACTGAGCAACAACAGTCGTATCAGAATGCAACTATGACAGGAGTATTTTTGTTATGCCTGGACTCTGAGTACGATGCAGCATGTACTCAACTTCTTACTGGAGAGACAATACCTCCAATGGAGGACGTGTACAAGAGGCTGAGCAGAATTACTACATCATCTACCATTATGGCTCAGACTCCTTCTGCTATGGCAGCCTCTCGTGGCAGAGGGGTTAGTACTTCGCATTTCTGTGGCCGAGGATCACATGGTCGAGGAGGAGGTCGTCAACGAGGTCCATGTTCACATTGTCATCGTCCTGATCACTCTAAGGAGACGTGTTATCAGAAGCATGGGTATCCGGCCTCTGCCCGAGTTGCTGAGTAGACCGAGCCTACTTCTACACCTGCTCTGGCTCATGACGCACGCTTTGATGATATTGTTTCCAGGGTACGAGAGATGATGACTACTCTGATTACTTCACAAGCACGTTTTTCAGATGTCGCACATATTGCTAGAGCCTATTCGAACTTGTCAGGTATTGCTTATGCCCTTACTAGTAGCAGCAGTTCAGATTTATCTGACTGGATCATGGACTTTAGAGCATCTCATCATATGTGTGGTGATCGAGCACAATTTACTTCTTACAGGTATATCCCTCCGGGTAGATCAGTGGTGATTGTCAATGTGGTTCATCCACCCATTGTTGGGCAGGGGAAGATTGTTCTAGTTCCATCAATGCGTCTGCAAAATGTCTGACATGCTCCAGCATTTCAGATGAATCTTTTGTCTATTAGTCAGATTACAAAAGGTTTACATGTCGTGCCATATTTGATCCTTCTTCTGGTGTTTCAGGACATACTCACGGGTAGGGTGATTGGATGTGGCCATGAGTAGAGGGGACTTTACAGACTTGTCCAGCCTCCTTGTGCAGCGGTTGCTACTATCCCTTCTGGCCATGTCTCTCTGTTTCTATGGCATCTTCGCTTTGGACACATTCCTCTACAGAAGTTGTGTCATGTCCTCCCACAGATCTCTACTCGTACTAGTCTGGAGTGTGAGGCGTGTCAGCTTGGGCAGTACCATCATTCCTCTTTTCCAAGTCGTCAAAGTCGTCACAGTGGTCAGTTATTTGAGTTGGTTCTTTGATATCTGGGGTCCGAATCACGTTCTTGATGATCAGGGACATCGATTTTATATGGTCGTTGTAGATGATTATTCTAGATTATCTAGGGTATTTCTGATGAAGAATAAGTCTGAAGCTGGTCATGTTATCAAATCTTTCCTTATTGAGATTAAAAATATTTTTTCTGCTAATATGAAAATTATTCGCACTAACAATGCCTTGGAGTTTTCTACTTTACAGTTATCGGACTTCCTCAGATCTATTACTGTTGTTCATCAAACTTCGTGTACTTACACTTCACAACAGAACGGTGTTGTTGAACGCAAACACCGTCATCTTTTAGATTTCACAAGGACTCTTTTGATTTAGAGTCGAGCTCCTCATTCTTTTTGGGATGATGTGGTTCTTATTGCTTGTTACTTGGTGAACCACATACCGTCCACTATGCTTGGAGAAAAAGTTCCTTTCTTGATTGCATTTCCCGAAAAGGACTTGTTCTCACTTACCCCTAGAGTCTTTGGACTTGTGGCTTTTGCCCACAATCTTACTCCTGGTCGTGACAAGCTCTCTCCTAGAGCTGTCAAATGTGTGTTCGTTGGCTATTCTTATACCCAAAAAGGGTATCGATGTTTTGATTATATTGGAAGAAAATATTATGTGAGTGCAGATGTCACATTTTTTGAGTCTATCATGTATTTTTCTCCTACAGGTGACAAGTTGTGTAATGCTGACTTTGGTGAGGATATCTTCGTTCCTCCACCTCCGATATCTCCACCAACAAGTCCTCATGATGAGTCTCAGTCACCTCCACCTCCTACACCACCTCCTCCTCTACCTCCTCTGTGCACCATGACTCAATTCCTACCTCGTTTTGACATTCGCATGTCCTCTACTCGCCCCTCTGCTCATGCGCCTTCCCAATCATCCAACACGCCCTAGGTATGTAGTGAACACATTGTTTCTACTGATGGCACTGGTGCTATGCTTGATCCACAGGATCATACACAGGAGAATCTGATAGCAGAGAACAGAGAGGCTGATGATCTCGATGTACCTATTGTCTTGAAGAAGTCCCATCGTAACTGTGCTACGTACCCTCTAGTTGCGCATGTTTCCGTGGACCATCTTTCAGAGAAATACAGGAAGTTTGTTATGAGCTTCTCTCAGCCATTACTATACCATGAACATATCAGGAGGCTATACAGGATAGCAGTTGGTAACTTGCCATGGAAGAGGAGATGCCCGCTTTGCAGTCTCGTGGTACCTGGAGTGTAGTTTCTGCCCCTCTAGGTGCATCTGTTGTTGGGGGAAAATAGATATTTACGGTGAAGCAGAGAGCGGATGGCAGTGTGGATCGCTACAAGGCAAGGCTTGTAGCATGTAGATTATCAGGACACCTTTTCTCCAGTGGCCAGACACTCAACTTTACGCGTCCTCCTATCAATTGTTGTTTCACGTGAATGACCTCTTTATCAGCTTGATGTGAAGAATGCATTTCTATATGGAGATTTACATGAGGAAAGTTTATATGTAGCAGTCACCAGGATTTGCTACTAAGGGGGAGTCTCAGAAGGTATGTGGGCTCTACAAGGTGATTTACGGCCTAAGCAGAGTCCCAGAGCTTGGTACCAGAAGCTCTCAGAGTTGATAGAGCATCAAGGATTTGTCCGATCCACTGCGGATCACTCACTTTTTGTTCAGATGACACAGAGAGGTATAGTTGTTATTCTTGTCTATGTTGATGATATTATTGTCACTGGTGATGATAAGCATGGAATTCAGGCAGCCAAGGAATTCCTAGGTCAGCAATTTGTGACCAAGGATCCTGGCATTGGATTAGAATTCGCTAGGACACAGCATGGTCTAGTGATGACCCAAAGGAAGTTTGTTATTGATCTTCTACTAGAGACGGGTATAACAGGGTGTAAGCATGCTATTAATCCTATGGATCCAAGTATGAGAATATATGATGATGATACTGAGCAGATAGATAAGAGGAGATATAGGGAACTAGTAGGGAAGCTCCTATATGCTACAATCACCAGGCCAGAAATATGCTTTGTTGTTAGCAAGATGAGTCAGTTCATGGAGCTGCCCAGGAAGGTGCAAATGGATGTTGTTTATATGATTTTGAGATATCTAAAGTCTTCATCAGGTACTGGTCTCTTATTCAGCAGAGGCACATCTTTTGACATCACAGCATGTGTAGACGCAGATTACGCAGGATGTCCTAGGGACAGGAAATCCACTTCTGGGTTTGCTATATTTGTTGGCAAATCACTCGTCATGGAAAAGTAAGAAGCAGACTGTAGTTGTCTGATCTAGTGCAGAGTTTGAATACAGGGCCATGGCTCAGGGATGTATAGAGATGATGTAGGGCGGGTCAGTTCTGACTGATCTTGCTGTCGATGTACCTCTTCCTATGCAACTTATATGTGATAATCAGGCAGCACTATTTATTGCAAATAATCATGCATTCCATGAGTGTACAAAGCATATATGGCCACTATGCAAGAGACATGATTCAGAAGGGTCTCATATCTACCTCTCATGTATCTACTGAAGATCAGACTGCAAATATATTCACCAAAGCACTTACTGGAGGCCCTTTCCAAAGATGTTGCTCCAAGCTGAGCATGATAGACATATGTGCTCCAACTTGAGGGGGAGTGTTAAGATTATTATTATTATTTGGTGTTATTTAAGTATTTTCATCTCTTCGTGTACATATCGTGTTATTTACCCAAGGGCTTTTCTCCTATAGAAGAGAGCCCAGGCGTCCTATGAATATCAAGTCATTCAGTTTTCCAACAATATCCAATACCGTACTCATGCCTATGACGCCTGCCCCGTCCACACCCCCCCCAAAAAAAAAACAGTCTCGTCGGCATAACAAGGGGATGGATATGCCATCACGAGTATAGCCCATAGTACCGCTTACTTTGCATCACCTTCCTGATCATAGCGGTCAGGACATCAACCACAAGCACAAAAAGCAACGGAGGAAGGGGCAACCCTGTCTGATACCCCCTATTGTGGTTGGAAAAAAACCTCCTTCAATTTTCCAATTAATCAAAACTCACATAGAATTCATAGTAACACATCTCTTCATTCAGGAGATCCACAAATACGAGAATCCACACTTCGCGAGAGTTGTCCAGAGGAACCACTAATCACTACAATCATACGCCTTCGAGAAGTTTATTTTCCACATGAGCTCGTGTACCCCTTTACGCTTCTAGTCGGCCACAATCTCCAATCCCATCACAATGTTACCCATCATCAATTGACCTGGGATGAAAGCAGTCTGGACCTCATTGGTAAGCCATATAACACATCTCGTAGTCAGTTAGCCAACACCTCGGCCGCCACCAGATAGATGGCACTCAATCGAGCAATCAGTCGGAAGTCATCCACTCTCTCGAATACCTCTTTCTTCAGGGGAAGGAAGTTAAGAGCTCGGTTCAGCCTCTCAAACCCATGATTTCCTCAAGTGAACTCATTTACCACATCCATATCATCAACACTGACCACCGATCAGAATTCTTTGAAAAAAATAACCAAAAAACCATCACGACCAGGAGCACCATCTGCACTTGGATCCGAAACAACAGCTTGCACCTTTGCATGACAAAACTCCTTTATGAGTTCTCTTGCCTACGTTAAAGATAAGGCGGAAGCCCCTTTCCCTCTCTACCTTCAAACACCGAGAACCCCTCACCTACGAGTCCTATGGAAAAAAATTGATGACACCATTCGACCTCCAGCTTCTTGTCCTCCTCCCGAATAATTATCCGGAAGTTAACCTGATCTGCAAGCTTTGAAGACACAAGATACATGGTGTCCTCTACCCGATCCAGTTGAACCAGAACTGTCTATGCCTCTGTACAATGAGCTCCATGTACCACCTGAACCATATTCTTATAAGCACTTAGCTTCAAATGAAGGGCCTCCGGTTTGTGAAAAAAATCGGACCACAATTAAGCCCTCGTACTGAAACGAGGACCAAAACTCCCCAATCACTTCCCTAAAACATGGTTCAAGGAACTATACCTTCTCAAACCGAAAAAAAGAGCGAGAAACCATTAGCTCTCCCGAGGTCTAAAGCAATAAAGTATGTTGATTCGGAATGAGGCAGTGACAAGACCCAACGCAAAGGAAAAACTGCCCACAACTGACTAGAGCACATAAAGCGATGTAGTTTGGACTTGGATCCGAAATTACGCCAAGTAAAAGACGATTAGATGCATTGAACACTTCCAGCTGCAGGTCTTGGATCTTGTCCATGAAGTCTGATGAACCTCGATCCGTCCGACCTCACAACGAGGCTAGCAAATAAAGTGACATTAAAGTCAACCCAACCAACCAAGGAACTGAGCAGAATTGTGGATATGCCTCCATGTCCTCCCACAACCTTGATCCAAGGATCGCATCAGTAGGCATGTATATATTCAAGAAAGCTTTGACATTGCCTCAATGCTTGACTCTTACGAGGACTGAGATCATGTGTGAACCAACAAGCTCTGACACCTGGTCAAAACAACCACCATTCCATGCAACAAGGAATCCTCTCAAACTGCCTACCGCCTCCTCAACTCTAACTTTTGAGAATCTGGAACCACCAATCAATTTCCACAAACAGTTGGTCCAAGATCATATTTTGGTTTCTTGTAAAATAAGTATGTCACCCTGCCACTCAAAGAACAATTATCGATTGTTTTTTTCCTTCTTTGGGTCAATAAGAGCCTGAACATTCCAATATATAACATTCATGGAGAAACCAGTTTGACCCCTACAATGGTAGGAGCCACCCTCACCTTTTGGGCAATGTCCAAAATATATTGGCTTCTCCCTGCAAATATTGGTTACCCGCAAGAGGCCAAAAACGAGGGCCCCGCCGAAGTTAGCTTTCTATGATATACCCATCACTTCAACGAGCCCACTGCCAGCTTCTTCTTATGCCACATATGCCTCTTCAACCTCTTGCAAGGTCTCTCCTCCGTGTCATAGCTAGAAGTTGATTCTAGCGACACCCATCATTCCTCATCCCCTCTCCTCAGAAACCTCCACTATACACCTCGCCTCCCTTTCGCAGCAGCTAGCGCTACCCCAACCGAGGAGTTTCCAACCACCTCCATACCTATTGTTGTAGCATACGATCCAGAAATACCAGCCGCCACACCTCACTAGAAATCACAACCTGTTCCATTAGGCTCATAGATCGAAGAGGCCAAGGAGCTTTCCTGAAGAGAATCACATACGAGCAGCAGACATTCTGTAGGGGCAAAATCCACAGAGAAACTTAGGTTGAGGAAACCTGACTTTGAAGGCGCAACACCCTGTTCAGGCACTATAAACGAGTTTGGGATACTGGACTTTAGAAGATAAGCAACCATGTTAAAAAAGGCAAGCGAGTCTGGTCCCACAGCAGGCTTCGCCTCGAAATCGGGTCTAAACTCGAACCTGGAGAAATCCACATTAAGACCAGACCACCAGATCGCTAAGTGAAGGAAACCCTAGGCATTTCCAACACATTTGCCTAAGATGGAAAGAATCACGAGTCTGCTAGTTCCTTCAAAATCTTCGTGCAATTGAAAAGTTTATCCTCTTGCAATGGCCTCGAGAATGGCGCATGCTTCTCCGCCAACCAACCATCACTGGACTTCGACATCCACAACCCAACTGGAGAAGACGAAAGCCCCGACAACTTTTCGGAGGAGACGATAGGTTTTACTCCACCCAAAGTTGGAAAACCACATGCAAGATATGCTAAGAGGAAGCAACTCATCCACCATAGGCCTCCTCCCTCGGATGACAACCAAAGTTGCTTCCGCACAGATCTAGGTGACCTTCCGTTCAATACGATCTTCATAACTTGCTCAGGTCTCAGAGTGCAATCTCCAAAGCACTTAGTTCAGGAGAGAAGTGGCATTCCCAAAGCTCGCGCCACTTGACACCTCCACGCATCTCGCCATTGGCGAAATGGGGGTCCCTCCACATGAATTCACCATCCTCACCTCGCATCACAAGTAGCTTTCCCATCTCCACCTTCGACAAATTAGGGGCGCAAGCATAGGAATCCCCCAAAGAGACGTCATTAGAGAAGGAGCCGTCCAAAACTTCATGGACCTTGATCAAAGAACTTTCCATGTTAAGCAACGAGAAAAAGCCAAGAAGAAACTCCTTACAATCATCAACACCCAACTCCGCCTTCTCTGGACCGAAGCAGACACCCCTCGCAACCTCTGTAAATGCACAACGCCCTTCCACATTAACAACTAAAGCCACCAACAACACTATAACAGACGCACGTCGAAACCCGCCGACAAGGGAGGAGCGGCCTTCTTCGAGCACTTCGCCCAATGATGGCCTAGACTGCCACACGTAAACAAAAATGGGCTCGAGTACTCCCTCGCAAGGTGGTCGAAAGTACAATAATGGAATCACTGCAATCCCCTCCTCGGCCTCTTTTGATCATGGTATGAAAAGACTAGCCTCGAGGTGATCGAGACGAGGATAGGTCGGACTTTTAAACCTCGAGGCAGATGCCGACGCATGCACCTCGGAAGATCGAGGCAATCCTGAGGTGGTGAGGCGAGGCATAAGCTTAGGGTGCAGATTTTTTTTACACTTTTAGTCCTCTTTCACTTAAAATATTACAATTACATTTTTCCCTTTATGCCTTTTCTTTTGTTTTAAAAGAAGTCTATATGAATTACAATTAGGGATAGTGTTCAATTCATGAAGATGTTACTTGATGTGCTAAAACAAATTATTGGAGATGTCTTCGTTTCTAATGTTTAATAAATGTGTAATAATAAGTACATTATTAGCATTATTTTAGCACACTCTAGCTGGATGATGGCGACAAAGGAGATATTTTTATGGTATTTTGATGAGAACTAGTTGGAAAAAAGAAAATTGTAGCGTAACAAACAATAAGGTTTATTTATGCTACACAGATATGGTTTTTTGTGAAAAAATCTTAAAAGAATGTCTAATTGAACCAACAAATGAATATCATTCGTAAAAAAAAAGATTTGAATTTCAAGTTATTAGATTCTTGCAAGTATTAAATATATGATATAAAAGATGATAATGGAAGAGCTGATTGTTAAAAAATAAACTTTAAGGATACCATTCATCCACATCGTTGACCATACAAGTATATTTTGATGAATTTGAGGAAAGTAGTCAATATTTTCACATGACAAAGTTTGAACGTCAGATAAAAAGTTGTCAAGCACAATGTATGCAATCCTTTATTCCTTTTCGACATTGAAGAATTTAACTAAAAATAATTTAGTTACTTCAAAAATATGGAGATTTGTGTATGATGAAATTTCATATATAGTATACAATATTTGTAGTTTACATATTTTTTGAAGAAAATAGAGGCTTACGCCTCGACTTCCTCGAGGCTATGACTGGCCTCGATTATAAGGAAACCACCACCTTTCATTTTTCCAAACCTTGCTTATGATGGCTCACGATAAACCAACCACCATCACCCTCCTCCCTACGATCTGAAGCCCTTAGCACCATCGGTCCCCTCATCTGATCACCATGCTTACCTTCTCCCTTCCCCTTCACTAGGCCTCTCTCTTTGTCCTCTCTTCTCTCAATTTTCTGTTTTTTATTAAATATTAACCTCATAAATTTAGGAATAGAAGCACCACAAGTTCGTCTAGCACCGAACACCTGAACATGTTAAGCAAATCACAAAACTGCAATACAAACATGTGGCAACGGCAAATCATGTGGATCTTCCTGCTAGCTTTGTTATTCAACCACAAAAAATCTTTTTCAACCACAAAAAGAAGAATACAACCTTAGTAAAGATGAAATGAATCACACTCTCAATATCTCAAAATTTTGAAAACAATATTATACCTGCAATCGAATTGCCTAAATCGTGGCAAAGGATCTTAAGCCCCTCTGACCTTCAACCACATCATCCACCCTTCTGCTTTCCATTCTTGAAGGGGCATCAGAATGCCAACTAGGAATATGCATCAACCAAAAGTATGTTTAGAAAGCCCGAAAGGGACCAAACCTCCTTTGCGAAAGGGCAAGGAAAAGGTGCTTGATGTCTTAATTGTTTCACAAAGGACAAGGGACGTCGACCGACCTTCTGTAGGCCATGGTAATGATATGCCCTCTTCTCATCAACCAAAGCATAATCTAGACATTGATAGGGCCCTTGGTTTACATATGTATCTATAATCCAGAAGAAAAGATGGATCTTCCATCTCCCCCTCCCCCCCCCATCTACAGAACTTCAAATAAGCAACACCAATGAAAGATGCCTTACCACTCCACACCCATCAATCTTGAACACCCTCATCAGGCAGGTTATGTAAAGAAGAGATAACACAACCATGAATTTTGTACATTAGGCATCCGAGAAGTATGAGTAGGTTTGGGCGCATGCCCCATCTCCAAAGCCCATAGGAGACTAGTATTCAAACATAGTTAAGGAAAAACGTCCGACAAAATGTTCTTCAACCTAAGAAAAACATCACCCTACCCATTGTCAAATTCAACACCTACCAAACCAAAATAAAAATTGGGCCCTATCTCTCCACTTGGGCTTTAAGAAATCCACAACTAAAGGAAGTACTTTAACCACCACCATGACCGGAAGATTGCATACATCTTTGTTGTGAAGCAATGACAGTATTTGTACCAAGAGATGAGTGTAGTTCCATGAGCTCGTAGTTGAAAGTGGCGAACTCAATAAAACCAACATCCCTCCTTTGAATTCTACCTTGGAGAACCAACGGAGGAGCAACCTTCCAGCTAATGCTGCATTCCATAGACAATTGATCTGGTCCTTTAAGATGAATACATGGAGACCCAAGTAGTAGTCAACCTTGTGCACAAGATAGAAAGCACCATTGAGTAGATTAAGGAAGTGTGTTCATCCATATGGAAAAGTATGAATCTAGACTTCTGATGGTTAACCTGAAGAAACGGAGCCTCTACAAGAATGTCCAATAATTCTCGCATTGCAAATGCCTCATCATGAGTACCTTCAATGAAAAAAAATGTTATCGTCAAGATATTGTAGTAGGATGAAGAAGATAACATCACCAGTCTCTCCATCAAAACCTGTCATCCTCAACACGACACAAATATTTTTTGCACCAAATACTAGGACACCAACAACAAGCAAGAATGGCACCAGCAAGCACCCCCCCCCAACCCTTTAGTGGCTAAATCTAACAATTTGCAGGGTTGTTATTAACAAACAAAAAGATAGTTGTAACACGATATTTCCTCTACACAACCAAGATGTTTTAAAAACCTCTCAATCTCAACGCTAACTAGAGGAACAACCAAGATGTTTTAAAAACCTCTCATTCTCAATGCTAACTAGAGGAACGACCACCTCAATAATCAACATGTTGTACATCTTACTAAAGTCAACTTTCCACAAAAAACTATCCCATGAGAAAAACACCTCATGTTGAAACAACATTATCCATAAGAATGGCTCTTGATGAAGGCTCTTAATATCAAGTCTAACCACCTTTTCATTTCCAATCTGCTAACTTGATGATGACGATCAAGTATAATGAGGTGCAAAGCGATAAGGCGGAACATTTCCGCTCTTCTGTGGCCTTCTTAGGCAACATGAAAAATCAATTGAAGAAACTAACCCCAAAGTTCACCCTCACTAATTCATGAACCACAACCACCACATTTTCCTTGACCAAACCTCAAAATTGTTAGTAGAAGAACACTGAAAAGCCATTTGGACCAAGGAAATGCTTCCTTAAATACATCTCTCACCAAACCCTCTACAACATCAAATAACAACCTATGAGCTCCAAGAACCATTTACCTCGAGGGCTTGCATCCATCAACAATTGTAAATTGCATGAAAAAGGATGCTAAAGAAGCTCTTGTCGCGAACCTCCTACCATCAACCTCCTACATCCCAATCATCAAGTGATTCATCTATTTCCAACGTGACATGGGCCATAATTTTGAAAAGGGAAGGCATAAGTTGGGAAAGTAAAAGAAAGTAACATGAAGAATGGGGAAACTCGTTGGTCGCATGGAGTTTTGGTTAGTAATGTGCAAAGATACGTGGGATGAGGGGCGAAGTGATCAAACGAGAAGAAAACCAATTACTAACAAATAACATGTGTTCCTTCTCTATTCTAAACATCACGCTTGATTCCCTTAAAATTCCGGACATCAATATTGTCTCCCTTTTTACAAGAGTTTCAATAGTAGTGACATGATGGAAATATGCATCTCTATGAATCAAGGCATCCCTTAGTGAATTAACATTAAAATAAGTGACATAAAACTGAAATAAATAAACACCAAAAAAAAGACTAAAAAAGTGGGCTTACTCTGCCTTCTGTCATCAACATACAGGAGGAAGAGCCTATTGTTGACATCCTCCTTCAGCACATCAGCCGGTGTCACCAATCCCTCTCAGTTTTTGCACTTTCATCCTACATATCCCTTTACCATCCTTGCCTCCACATCAGCACCATGAGGGCATACTCATCCTTTAGCTCATGTTAATACTACAAAAGAAAGAGGCACACCGACTTCAACTTCACTGCCAAGTTCCTAGTAGTCATTGAATCTCTACCCTTCCAAGGTACAACCACTAACTCTTCAAAACTAGGCTCTCAAAGACGGGCCTTGATGAATTTGAAATATGAACCTACATCACCATCCTTACCCGATGAAAAAATCAATGGTGTATGGTCAGAAATATGGTGGATAGAAATCATATATGCCATGTGGAATGACAGTTAAAATCCATGGAAACAAGGAAGTGATATTGCCGAGATCTAGAAGTACAATAACAATTACGAATCTAAATGTCAACTAGTTTAAGTACCTTCAAGTCGTAGAATTAGAACATCACCTTCAACACTCCTTTGGTCAATCCAATAGCAACAACGTAACATAAAAGTCATCAGTTCGGGTCTTCCATCCATAAGAGTGCCACTAATCTCAAATCGGATCACATTATGCACCTTTAATCATCATATAGTTCTCGATAAATGTTCTTTATCTTTTTAAGTAAAAGGGTTCCAATATATTCAAGTTCTTTGACATCGTATTAGTAGGAATGGTTGATTCATGGGATGATAAGTTCCTAGTTAAGGCTCGGAATCGTTTTCTTTACCATCTAGGAAGCTTTCGGCTTCATCATATTATCAAATGAAGTTCACTACTATATACTTAATAGGGTTTTCGTTCCGGTATCATCCAATAGGCCATAAACCAAATTGCAATCGAATATGAAATCTCTCGATAGATACTTCAAGACCAGAGCGACACAGGTAGCACCCACTCATGAATCAACCAAACAAACTTCGATTTGTAAACACCAAGCTCATCCTTGTACCCACCAACCATTCCCTAACATACGAAAATCATGTATATTACCCATATCAACCTGGCTCATCCCCACTCTTCCCAACCATCTGTCAAAGTCATCCACCCCATTCTTGCACATACCTTCCAACTGTTGTGCATTTTCCTGATTCTCCCAGCCCCCTTGTATTCCACGTGAAACACTTTCATTGTACCAACAATGTCAATCAGCCTTTCCAAGATATGATGTTAAGGATGTATTCGACCTTGCCAACAATCTCTCTTAACATGTCCTCCACATCATGCACTTTGTAGCGTTTGACTATCAAACCCTCCCTAGAAACTGTGTGAGACACCAATCTCCTCAACCCCACCTACCATCATGGGTACCCACGCGTTCAATATCTCGCATTGCCTCAGCTTTCGAGTAGAAACAACTCCATCATCATTGGATTCTGCTGATGCTCATCGCTCGCCACCAGGGCTTTAGAATTGGCTGAAGTTCACTGATGATCTAGGAGAAGCCGCATAATTGGAGGGATGTCAACCTCCATGGAGCCACCGAGCAGCCCTGCAAATGAAGGCCAAAAAGATGCGGACGGGCTAGAACTCCACGCAACTATAAAAGAAAGGCCCATTGCAGGAGATCGCCTCAGCCCACGATGGACACTTGTTCGAAAATGGAAAAACAACCACTTTAGTGCCCGATCGAGATACCATACAAGCATCAGATCTGGATCCATCTCCAAACCCATCATGCAATTTCTTTAAAAAAATGCCTGAAGACTTTCTACCAACTGCCTTGTGATTCTCTGCCATGAAGACCTCATGGGAATCTTACTAGTTTCTGATGTGCATAAATTTAGATTATGATTAAATTCTGTTCAGTATATAATGTTTGGTCACCTTTTCTGGATTTATGATTTATGTAATAACTGCTTGAATTGCATCTGCAAAAATGCCAGTGAAGTAGAGAACCACGAAGTCAGTCCCATTTTTCATCTAATTCCAAGTAGACTTGCAACTATTGGTTACATAAACTAAGCCTCGGACATATTGAAGAGATCCTTACTTCTACTTTAAGTTTTTAACTTTACTTCTTTGTCCTACCATGAAACTTCCTTCCATGGTGTGCACCTCCCTTACATACAACAAAATCTACTTAACAACTTTCTACCTCAAGCTGGCATTGATTACCATCAATCCTTTACAGTGAAGCTCCTTATTTTTACTTTTAATTTTTAAATTTACTTTTTCGTTCTACCACCGAGCTTCTGCCTGTGATGTGAACCTCACACGCTACCATTGATTATCATATTTCACCATTGTTTACAACAAATCGAGCAGCATCTACAAGCACTTTTTCCTTAAAATTTCTTTTCTTATTTTTAGAATTCTAAGTTGTTAAACCATAATTTTTTCCTCGCATCCTTCCCAGTCTACACATCCAACCATGGCTCGAAATGCCGGCAAAATTCGCCGATATTGCCCGGCATTTTGGTTTCGCCAAGCCACTGTAATGCCATCGAAATGGCAAATTTTGCTTGAGGTTCTTCACAGTTTCTCTGCTTGATGTCTTGCTTTGAGAATGATTTCGGCAATATGTTGGCATATGTCGCTGACGTGTCGCTGATGTATCGATTTTTTGGTTCACCAACACGCTAACGAAATCGATATTTTCGGCCATGATCCAAACTACCACCAAACTTCTGCTCTCATTTCTAAACGTGTGGTTAAATTCACTTGGAATGACCTTACATTCTGAGCGTATTCTCAAACCGAGTACAGTATTGTGTTGTGCTCTAGAGTTTCCATTTCATGTATCGACTTTCTGCAATTTATTAGTTTAGCTACAATATATAAGAACTCTCAAACCATGATTGAACAGAGTACACGTAAAGAAAAAATTGTTGACAGAAAGGATTTTTATAATTGAGCCCCTGCAAAACATTGCTATTATACTTGTACCACCACCTCTTTGTATTTGAACTATGACCTCTATAAACCATCTAAATGCACACATTCACCTATCACTGAATCTCAACAGGGGTGGATGTGTAATGTAAAGTTCAATAGGGGTCATAGTGTAAATATTAATTGGTGATAATGCAATTACGAAAAAAGTAGATTGTAATTGCAATGTTTTGCAATGGCGCATGTGCATAAAAGTCCCTAAAAGAAAACATAAATTGAATGAAGAGTTCTATGAGTAAATGAAAGACCTCAATCGAAGAGTCATCAGTGCTTCTTTTTACTCGTTGCTCAAGTTCAATCAGCTCATTTCGCAAAACTTCAAAGCGGTGAATTTCATTAGTTTCGGTATCCCCCGGATCACTAGAAGTGCTAATATGCTGATGTGATTTATTTTCCTGGAACACAAGTGCAGTTTTCAAGACTTGAGTAAAAGTTTTGATTAATAAATCCACATCCATGTATATTACATGTAATGAGATGCTATGAGAAATTCATGTGTGCTCAAGAAACATAGCCGTTCATGAAAAAAATTAATATTTCTACAAGGAAGGGAAATGCCCGACTGTTATTTCGCAAATTAATGCTCTTAGACCATTTCAAAAAACTATACCGTATGACTGTGTTTGACTATAAATATTAAAAAAAATAAGCTTCGTAGTGTGTCCCTATAACACCCAGATAGTCGTGTTAAGATCTGATTCGTGAAAAACTCCTTTCTCTATTCTATGAAAATATTTTTGAAGCATTTGATTTGCATTTAGTACATGGAAATTTCACTTCCCATTATTTTGCCTTCGACAAGACCCAGAGTTGCAAATCACAAGGTCGTAGTAACTTCCCACAGATATAGCCACTAGGCAGGAGTTAAAGAAATACAATATATATGGATCTCATCCTAATAGTTAGTAAGAAGATTTCCGAGTATTGTTCATATGTATGAGTGAAGCTTTTTTCCACAAACATTGCAATGTTCAACTCTGCCATCAAGAGTGTGTGTGATGGTGAAATCTATCAACATGCAACAAGAGTGACACCCACGGGACTAGATTCCAAGTGCTATGAAGGAAAAGAGCATCCATCCAATCATCCATAACTTTCTTGTAACCAGAATCATGTAATACTGCAGTTTAACCTCTCAAAATCGATGCAGTAATCACTAACAGAGACAAATTCCACTGCTCTATATGGATCCAACCTGGCTTATCAAGAATTTGTAGAATGAGAATGAGAAAAACAGGAAACCACAGAGAATAAGATTTTAACAAGACATCCTTGAATTGTGCAGCGCTAGTCCTCAAACGGATTGGAGGCTTGCGGACTCAATTCCGCTATAATCTTCTCTGCACAAGATATGTTTCATTCCACCATGAGAGAGGTGAAAAAGGTGGATAAGATAGAGAAGAGTGGAACCGCGTGAGTTCAGCACGAGGAGAGGGGTTCGAAATGGACAGTATACATTAAAAAAATCACAAGCCACAAGAGATACAAGTAGAGAAATGCAAACCACGAAGTACACAACAATTTTAATGTGAACACCCATGGGTGAAAACCTTACCAAAATTTCTTATCTTAGGACCTCCCATTAACTCTCTCAACAAAGCTTGCTCCCACTACCCACGCTACTTGAAATTAACGGAAACCTCACATGCAATATTTACCTTTCCTTGGACAAACCTCAAATGAATGTTTATCTCCATAAAGAAACGAATCCATAACTCATGTATCTATGTACAATATACTGAAGGAAAGTAGTTACCAATAATTTTTAAAACCACAAGCTTACAAAGTATTGAACGAAACCTCTGCTCAAGAAGAAGATGACTTTGAGAGCTATGAGAGCAGAAATAGCTTGCAAGTTTGATAACTTGAATATAATACACAAAATTGAGAACTCTTTTTTTTCACTTCAATGAATATGAATGTTACTCCATGTTATATATGAAGAATGAGGAAAGGAGTAACATATACAGTAGAATTATAGACGTTGAGGCTTAATAAGCCATTTAGGTCAAATTAGGAATAAGGCCAACATTAAAAACTTTTCAGAAAACCCAGTTAATCGATCAAATCTTAAAAAAATGATCGACAAAAATAGCACATGTCAATTCAAGGAGTTAATGGAGTAAAGAAAGATCCGTCGCACAACTGCAGAGAATGAGGTGTAGATACTAGACAATGAGAAGATTCTTGGGAACTGGGGGAGGGTGATCTTAAGTTATGAATGGAATCCTCAAAGATTATCGTGGAGGAAAACAAGAATAATGCCACTGAATTGAAAAAAAAAACCAGAATAAAAGGGCTCAAGGAAGGAGATACAAACTCCAAGTTCTTTCACAGGTTCCCAGTGGAAGATGCATCCAGGTTGTTGTCGTGAAGAGAGGAGGATAGAGGATGATGGGGCAATGGGTAGGGAACTAGAGTCTTGCGTGATCAGAGAGTCGTCCTTGGAGATGACTAGGAAGAGGCTCTCCAATGCTTTTTGTGGAGCATGCCAATATGTTGACTCAGTCCTCTCCGATGGAGGTGAAAGCAGCGGTGTGGAACTTAAATGCAAATGGGACGCCTGGACCAGATGATTTCCATGTATGTTTCTACAAGGAATTCTGGGAAGTTGTTGGACCAAATATGTTAGCAATACTAGAAGCAATGTTGTAAAAGTCACCCGACTAGCCCGACTAATAAGTCCGACTAGTTTAGTCCGTGGGGTGGCCGACCGAGTACCGACTAATTCCGACTAGGTCCACTAGTCAACCAATTTTTACTTGGAGATACCATGTTTTTTACTTTTTTAAAAGCAAACTTATTCTAATACGCTTAATATTTTATTTAAATTCGATTACTTCTTTTGATTCATTATGATAGTAAAAATATATATAAATCTATGTAAATATATAATAATATATGTATAAAAATGATTTATATATTTAGAAAATCAAAACCGATTAATGCCTGACTAAATCCGATTAATCGTCCGACTGCCGATTAATCCTTAGTCAGTGACCCAACCGACCGAATACTGACTACCGACTTTTGTAACCTTGACTAGAAGACTTCACAGTGAGAAATGAGAGTTTCGACAGCTTAAACAAAGTACTACTCTTTCTTCCGCCAAAAGAGGGGTATGAAAGAGTGGAAGACCCGAGACCAATTGCTTTTCAAATGCAATCATGGCGAAGGTTCTGGCGAATACATTTGGAATAATTCTTGGTACTATTATCTCCCTGCACAGTCTGCCTTCATCCCAGGAAGGCACATCGGCGGTAGCCTAGCTATGGTGAGGGAGATTATTGCAGATTATAGGAGACGCCGATTTCATGCACTGTTGTGGATTGTAGATTTCCCAAAGCCCTATGACACAATTGACTGGCAATTTTTATGGTCGATGTTGGCAAAAGCAGGCTTCTCTGACGCTTGGATCTTGTGGATGAAGAGGTGTATTACCACGGTATCATATTCCGTACTGGTTTGTGGGAGGAGGCTAGAAGGTGATTTTTTTCAGCCACATAGAGAGGTGGTCGACAAGGTTGTCTACTTACACCGCCATTGTATCATTGCAGCAAATGTCATTGCATGAATGGTGTCAAATGTGGTTCAACATGGTTCAGCAAGGTGCTACCGCAGGTTACACTTATGGGGACATCGCCATCCCCTTACTCCTATATGCATATGACACCATTTTATTTATCGAAGGAGGGGAACAAGAGCAGGGTTTCAGATATCGCGATATATCGACGATATATCGTCGATATATCGATATCATCGAAGGGCCAATATCATCGAAGGGCCAATATCAATATTGATATGGCGATATTGGCACCTTTTTCGGTCCTTCACAAATGGGCGTCGCTATGGGCGATATATAGGCGAAACATCACTGATATATTGTCGAAATATCATATAGACATGAGACCGATATGGATGTCGATATCGACATTTAAACCCTTGAACACGAGGCAACGGGCATGTCTATGGTGCTAGAGATCTATGGAAAGCTATCTGGCCTTAAACTGAACAAACAAAAGTTGACGGTCATCCCCTTCAATCTTCCATCTGAGGAGGCCAGGGAGTGTTGTATAGTACTAGGGACTGAAAGTGGGTTTTCTTCTCATTTGTTACTTGGGTCTTCCACTTACGGGTGGTAAGGTGGGGATGGCAGATTGGCTATTGACTATTGAAAAGTTGGAGAGAACGCTGTCAGGCTGGAAAGCTGCATTGTTATCTCATGGTGAGAGGATCACTCTCGCCAAGGCAGTAGCAACGATCCATGTTTTCTTTGTCCTCCAACTCCTGCCAATAAGGATTCATCGAAGAACTCAGATGATCATGAGAACATTTTTCTGGAAAAAAATAAACCAAGATATATCTGGTATCCACTTGGTAGATTGGGAGACGATCACACTCCCTTTGTAGAAAGGTGGGCTTGGCATATCAAGGTTGCAGATCATGAACCGAGCCCTTTTGATGAAATGGGTGGCCCGCATTAGGGGGAATAATGAAGATATGCGTTGCAAGCTCATTTGTCGCATTTATGGAGTACAAGCGATGTTATCTAGCATTCATCGTCCAACATTTTATAGTTCGATTTTCTGGAAGGTATCACTTCCTTTTTGTCAAAAGATCGTGAGTTATTTAAGCCCCTATTAGGTGATGGAAGCCTATTCGCCTTTAGGAAGGACAACTGGACTGGAGATGGAACTCTGGCATCTAGGTTCCCCCTCCTTTACATGCTTCTAGATTCTAAAGATGCACGGGTGGCCAATGTCTGAGTAGACAAATAGTCGGCTGCTAACTTTCTCCTTTTCAAATCAAACGGTTTTGGATTTCATGGACCTCCAGATGATGTTGTCTTCTCTTCTGACCCAGGAGAAGGAAGACATCATAGGATTTGGAGTGATGGAGATTTCACCCTTGATCCATGCTGTGAAAGCTTATATAGAGATTGCAGGTTTATTTGGGATCTGAAGGTCCCACCCCGCGTCAAAGTTTTTCTATGGTTGCTTAGTCGTGGGATAATTCTCACGAGAGATCGTTGGCCAATACTGTGTAGTGGCTTGATTGCCCTCTTTGTGAATATGCAACAAAGACGATTGTTCACATGTTCTTTGAACGTGGAAAGTCGCAAGCAGTATGGCAAGACCTTAAGATGGAGTAGATTAGAAAGACCTTGTACATTTCTGTGACTCCATCTATTCTACTAGATCTCGGGCTTCGTCGAAGATGTTGCTGTCGATTGCTACTTTTTGGGTCCTATGGCTATCCCGCAATGGAGTTATTTTTTCTTCGGATCGATTTTATGCTGAAAATATAATCATCCAAGACGAGAATTTCATTGCCTCTTGGTTGTTATGAGGTAACCTCTGTATCTTTCCAATAAATAATATACGGGGGCGGGCACCTAACATATTTTCCCCTTTTTTAAATAAAAAAAAGTATGACACATGTTCGATCAGTTAAGATATAAGTAATCAATTTCGGAGGACTCATTCATAAAGTGATCAATTACATCAATTAAATGATTGATCAGTAAAAAAAAGAGTGGCAAAAAGTAATCGATTAGGTTAGAAATGATTAATCGGTCAATTTATCCAGTGATGAAAAGTGATAGATCAAGTCACAAAAAATAGTGATTGATTTGATTGTGGCTTGTTTTTGCTTGGAATCAAAAAATATAAAAACTATAAGATTAGAGGATGCAAAGAGAGAAGTTTGAATTTGAGCAAGCAAGTTTTGAGTGCTCGAGCCAACTCACGACTTAACGAACATACAAATCGAGCCATTGAGCAAAACTAGTCAACATGCTATCAAGTCAAACTATCAAGCCAGTGCAAGGCTACCAAGCCAAGGTTATCCAGTTGAGCAATGTTCTTGGCACTTTCCAGGGAATTACAAATACTATGAAACAGAAACAAAAAGGTTAGCGACATTTATGCAGAAAAACTTATACACTAGTGCTAAATTTGATTCTTTGAAGAGACGTATCAGAGTTCACATTTTGTTATTCCCCCTAACCTCCAAGGGTTGGAATTGGCACAGGGAAATGTTGAATTGCAAACAAACACAGATTATTATGATTGATAGTTGGTGGTTTTTTGTGCAAAGCTGATATCATAGCCTTATTTTATCACAGCCCGGATTTGGTATATGCTTGTAATTTTCACTCATAGATTTTACTATTATTTAATTATGTTGTACATTTTTTAGTTCTTGGCATTCAGGACTAGTGTTTGTTGGGAAAAAGAATGAAACGTGGTTTATTCCTTGAACCCTAGGCTCTCTTATATAAGGGAGAGACATATGGATAAATTACACATGATAGACAGTATAGCTGAAAAAATAGGAAACAGTACAAAGACATAAATATAACTCTACACCCACCCTCAAGATGGAGCATAGATGTCAATCATGTTCAACTTGGATGAGCAATTCTGGAACGGCCCTCTGAGCAAAGCCTTAGTGAAGATATACGTAGTTTGATCCCCTGAGCTGACATGAGAGGTAGAGATAAACCCTTTCCGAATCATATCCCTCGTGTAGTAGCAGTCAACTTCAATATGTTTGGTTCTCTCATGAAATGCAGGATTGTTTGCAATGAAAAGGGTTGCTTGGTTATCACATTGTAGTTGCATAGGAACAGATACATCTATATGTAAATCTGCTAGTACAGCTCGAACCCACATCATTTCTGTACTAGCTTGTGCCATAGCCCTATATTCAGACTCAGCACTGGACCTGGCAACGATAGTTTGTTTCTTATTGTTCCAAGAGACGAGAGAGCTACCAACAAAAATTGCAAAGCTCGAAGTGGACTTTCTATCCTTTGGACATACCTGCATAATCAGCATCAGCGCATGCAGAAACTGTAAGTGTTGCCCCCTTTTTGAATAATAATCCTACACCTAGAGAAGACGTTAGGTATCTCAGGATCATATATATACAGCATCCATGTGTACCTTTCGGGGTTGTTCCATGAATTGACTCACCTGGCTAACTGCAAATGAGATATCCAGTCTGGTTATAGTAACATAAAGAAGCTTCCCCACTATTTCTTTGTATCATCTCCTCTCCGCCTCTTCTGTATCATCATCATATAACCTCATACTAGGGTCCATAGGAGTGGTGGTTTCCCGACATCCAATCATTCATGTTTCAACTAGCATATATGTCACATATTTCCGTTGGGTCATCACAAGACCCTGCTGATTTCTAGCAAATTCTAATCCCAAGAAATATCATAAGGTGTTAAGATCCTTGGTAACAAACTGTCGGCCCAGAAATTCTTTAGCCCTTTTTATCCTCTGCACGTCATCACATGTGACTAATATGTCATCAACATATACCATAATAACCACCGTGCTTGTAGGAGTTCTCTGTACAAACAATGAATGGTCTGCATTCGATCTCTTAAATCCATGCTTCTCAATTAAAACTGGAAGCTTCTGAAACCATGCCCTAGGACTCTATTTAAGGCCATGTATCGCCTTATAAAGTCTGCAAACCTGCGGATACCCACCCTCAGTAGCAAACTAAGGAGGTTGTTGTATGTAGACTTCTTCCTGTAAGTCCCCATACAAAAAGGCGGTTTTAACATCAAGCTGGAAAAGAGGCTAGTCACGTATCATAGCAATAGAAAGAAGAATCCGTAGAGTAGAATGACAAGCCACTTGGGAGAATGTGTTTAGGTAATCCACTCCATATGTTTGAGTAAAGCTACGAGCAACCAGTCTGGCTTTGTACCGATCCAGACTCCCATCTGTATAGTGTTTAACAATAACACCAACTTGCAACTGACAACAAAAGCTCCATCAGGAGCAGGAACCAAACTCCAGGTACCACGCGACTGTAAGGCAGCCATCTCTTCTTCCATAGAAAACTGCCACCGACTATCCTTCAAAGCCTCCTGATAATTCCGTGGAATGTCCCCAGTCAACCAATCAAAGGAGACCATGGAAGCTAAAGGATATGATGCACAACTACGTTTCTACTTCCGAAGCGCAATAGGTAAGTCCAGATCATCAACCTCCACGTCCATCCCCTATAAAGAACATTGTTCAAGCAGACCATCAAACCCATCGTTAGGAACTATGTATTCAGAACATACCTCATGTGTGCTAGATGATGAGCGGTGACCATGAGCAGAAACAGGTCGGAGGGTATACTGATGCGGCATCAGTTGGACAGAGATAATGGGGGATGAGGATATAAGAGGAGGTGAAGGTGGTGGTGATGGTGGTGAAGGAGGTGGTGAAGCATGTGATGATGGTGGTGGTGGCATGTAGATTTCATCATCAGAGTCTAAGGAAGTCAATCGATCACCTGTAGGAGAAAAGTACATCACAGACTCGAAAAAGGTGACATCAACACTAACATATATTTCCTGCGCATTGGATCATAGCATTTATACCCTTTTTGTGTCCTGGAGTACCCAACAAAGACACACTTGACTGCTCTAGGAGAGAGCTTGTCGATACCTAGAGACAACTGATGGACAAAGGCGACCGAGCCAAACACACGAGGAGTAAGTGGGAACAATTCTTTATCAGAAAATGCAAGAGAGAGGAATTTTCTCACCGAAGACGGACGAGGGCATACGATTAATAAGATAGCATGCCGTAAGAACAGCATCACCACAAAAAGAATGCGGAGCACGACTCTGAATGAGAAGAATTCTGGTAGCATCAAGCAAATGATGATGCTTTCTCTCCGCAACACCATTTTGCTGGGAAGTATAGGAACATGACGTTTGATGAATAATACCACGAGTTAAAAAGTAATTGGAAAGAGTGTGAGTATAGAATTCCAATGTATTATCAGTTCTCACATATTTCACAGACGAAGAAAACATATTATGCTTTTCATTAATAAAGTTCTTGATAACATCTCTAGCCTCAGATTTATTCTTTAATAAAAAGACCCAAGTCAGACGAGATAAATCATCAACAGCAACAAGATAAAACATGTGTCCCTGATGATCGTGAACATGACTGGGACCAAAAATATCTATATGAAATAACTCAAAAATGGAGCTATTGCTCCGACTCTAACGACTGGGGAAGGCAGACTGATGATGCTTTCCCAACTGACATGCCTCACATTGAAAGCACGAGTGAGGAGAAATCTGATGCAAAACACGACACATTTTCTGGAGCGAGATATGACCAAAGCGCAAGTGTCATGTAAAGGATGAGAGGAGTCCAGCGAAATGGGAGGAAATGCCAGCATAAGGGGTTCGAACCAAGCGATAGAGAATGCCTTGCTCACGGCCACAACCAATCACCTTGCTCGTAAGGATGTCCTGAAATACAAGAGAAGATGAGTCAAAAATAGCTCGACAATGTAGATCCTTTGTAATCTGACTAATAGATAACAAATTCATGGAAAAGTCAGGTGCATGCAACACACTTTGTAGAGGCATAGAGGGTGTCAGATTAATCTCCCCTTGTCCAGTGATCGGGGAATGAGTCTCATCTGTTATAACCACAGTTCGTCCTGGAGAAACCTATCTGTATGCTGTAAGTTGACCTCTGTCTCCAAACAAGTGATGTGTAGCACCAGAGTCTATAATCCATTCTATAAAATCAGATCCACTATAGCTAGTAAGTGCATAAGTGCTACCTGAGGTACTAGAAGATGCTGAAACAGCCACATCTGAATGACTTCCAGAGACTGATGAAGACGTAATAGGACTAGCAGGAGGTATAATGCCACTCAATCATGCTATAAAGTCATCAAATCTCTGATCTAAAGAGGAAGCAGGCAGGTGCTCAATCTGCTCAGCTACTCAAACAAAAGCAGGAAATCCATGCTTGGAATAACATGTATCTTTTGTAAGTCCAGGATGACGGCAGTAAGAACAGGATTGACGAATACGACCTCCTCTGCCATGAGTTACGCGTCCATGAAACTGAGAAGAGCCTCCTCGACCTAAAGAGGCAGCCATCGCTGAAGAAGTCTGACTGGTATCAGTGGATGGGACAGTGATCCTACTGAGCCTGCGGAAAGCTTCCTCCATGGGAGGAATAGTGGCATCTGCCAGAATCTGGGAACGAGCAGCCTCATACTTAGGATCAAAGGTTGCTAGGAATACACCAACCAGGGTGGCATTCCTATAAGTCTTCTGTTGGTAAGGAGTAGATGTGAGGAGCATGAAATTGTGGAGCTTCTCGAACATCCCACGCAAGGAAGTATATAACGAATGAAATGGTCGTCCATTCTGCTTGATGATAAAAATATCGTGCTGGAGTTGCAGAATCTTTATCTCATTCCTCTCCTGTGAATAAGTAGCAGCGAGGATATCCCGCATCGCCTTGGTGTTGGGTTGATGTAACACATCATCGGTGATCTCTATCACTAATATACCTGAAAGCCAAACCTTGGCATATGCATCATACGCCTCCTGCGAGGCGTTAACCCCAGTTTTCTCAACTGGCTCTTCCTCAGCAAGAATATGTTTCTTACCGGTAGACTTCATCGGGCTCATGAATTGCATGGCCCAGAGCTCGTAGTTCGTCCCGTCCATCTTGACAATCGGATCTAGACCTCTGAAGGTATCTGTGGAAGGGATATCGACCTTGCTCTCCGACATACTGCCGGGTGAAGAAATCTAGGGATTTGTAGACCAATAGATAAATGTCCACATAGACATAGGAATTTGATTGCATGTGTAGACTTATGGAATCAAATCCATCAATACCAGCGGACCTCGGGAGATCTGTTGGCGAGATCAAGGACCGACGGCAGAGGGGGCCGATAAATTAGAGGAGAGCGAAAGGCGAAAGTTCGGCTTGATGGCGGAAGGTCGGCAGCGGCCAGCTTGAACGAGAGAGTGGCAGCGACGGCAGTTGCCCAACGGAGAGGAGGTGTGGCGGTGGCGAAAGGGGCGACGTTGAGAGGAGAGAGGGGTGGCGGCGCCGAGAGGAGAGAGAGGGGCGGCGACGCCGAGAGGAGAGAGGGGCGGCGGGTGTGGTAGGGCTAGGGTTACGGTATGAGAGCTCCGACCTCAGACCGCCGCTCTGATACCATGTTGGGGAAAGAATGAAACGTGATTTATTCCTTGAACCCTAAGTTCTCTTATATACGGGAGATACCTATGGGTAAATTACATATGATAGGCAGGAGAAAAGAAAAAAAATAGGAAACGATACAAAGACATAAATATAACTCTACATTGTTCATAATAAACGAGTTATCAATGGCACTGTTGCTAATCACAAAGAAGTATTTGCAAACATATAATTAGAGGTGCACTCGGGACAAGAGGGATACACACAGGAGTTATATAAATTACAAATACAAATACTGAAACCATAATAACAAAATGTGAATTCTGATAACTTGTTACATTTAAATATTAAACAAGCCACACGATAGAATAAAAGGTCCATTGTTGCAACGTAGCATGCTCCATATTAAATTTCTTTGTTAACACCACTTCATGTGAAATAAGATTGGCAACAGGCCAATAGCAAATTTGATGATAGTCTCGCCTATAACAGAAGAGAGTTTCCATAACAGTGAAACAATATCTTACTATTTGGTATGCCGTTAAAGGCTCAGACTCCAGTCTCCTGCTAGAAGGGCCCGTGAAGAAGCTCAACCATCCTCCCGAACTACGACAAACACAAATAAAGAATTCAAAGCAATTCTATAAAACCTTCACAGCCCAAGGTATGAAGTAAAATAAGATACTTGATATCGATGGTTCTAACCTATCTGCAGGATTACCATCAATTTCCTTAGTACTGTGTTTGTCGTCCTTCCTTTTTACATAACGTGTCTGCTTACTGGCCGAAGGTTCATTTTCCTGACAAATCGATGTTGGAACTGTGTAAAAGTAAACAAGGGGAGTGTGATACAAAAGAACGAGTCTTCATTGGTATGTACTGTAGATATTCGAATTGAACATGACCATTATTTATGGCCATAAAACTGCATGTTTTATTAATAAAATGGAATTTCATATCTGAATGAATAACACATGAACTCAAAGCAAAGCACATCTATGTGAAAAAAAGAGTTTGATCAGATTCGAATTGTTAGATTTGAAATCAGATAGATTTGACATGCTACATACTAACCAAACCAGTCTGTCTTCTTTAATAATTAGTGTTGGGATAACGGAGTGTTTAATTTGATCGTCTCTTTTATTCTTCATATACTCTTCAACAATTATCTCATCACGTTGGATCACTGCAATATTTCTCTGCCTCTCTCGGGAGGAATAAGGATAACAACAGTAACAACAAAGCCTTTTCCCACATTGAGTAAGGTCGGCTACATGGATTCTTTGCCTCCATTCATATCTATCTTGTGTCAATCTCGGGCTTAGATCCAAAAACTAAGATCCCTTCGTATAGTCTCATTCTAACATTTCTTTGACCTTCATAGCCCTCTCTTAGCCGGTTCAACATCCCAAAAATGCATCTCCTAACTAGTGCATCAACCGACCTCCTTTGCACATGGTCAAACCACCTTAAGCGGTTTTCTCGCATTTTATCCTCGATCGGAGCTACACCAACTTTCCTTCTGATTGCATCATTCCGAATACGATCTTTACGTGTGTGTCCACACATCCACCTTAGCATTTTCATTTCTGTTGATGTCATTTTCTGCACATGTCTATGGTTCACATGCCAACATTCAGATCCATAGAGCATAGCGGGACTCACAGCTGCTTTGTAAAACTTTTCTATGATTTTCAAAGGAATTTTCTTATCACAAAGAATGGTACAGGCTCGTCTCCACTTTAGCCAACCTACATTTATTCTATTAATAGCATCTCCATCAATTTATCCATTATGTTGCAAAATAGATCCCGAATATCTAAAAAAATCACTCTTCTGAATATTATCGTCACTAATCTTCACCCGATTCCTTCACAATTGCTTCCATCAAAAGTGCACTCATATATTCAGTCTTAGCCCTACTTAACGAAAGCCTTTAGTCTCCAATGCATGTCTCCAGACCTCAAGCTTCTCATTTACCTCATCTCTAGTCTCATCGATCAACACAATATCATCAGTGAATAACATACACCAAGGTATCTCATCCTGAATGTGGCTTGTCAACTCGTCCAGAACTAAAGTAAAAAGAAATGGGCACAAAGTTGAACCTTGATGCAGACCAATGTTGATGTTAAAATAGTCGGTCTTCCTACACTAGATCCTTACACAAAATTAAGCCCTATCATACATATCCTCTATGAGGTTAATGTATAGGACAGGTGCTTGTCTCTTCTTCAAAACACTGCACAATATCTCTCATGGGACAGGATCATAAGCCTTCTCCAAATCAATAGAAATCATATGGAGGTTCTTCCTTTTAGCTCTATAAATCTCCATTGTTCTCTGTTGAAATCTAGAACGCGGAAGCGGAATAGATAAACAGAGCAAGAAATCAAGAAATAATAAACATGAATACGAAGATTTTACATAGAACCCTACTCATTAAGGAGTGCGATGAAACCACGGGAGAAGGCCTCAAAGAGTCGTATGTTTCTATTGAATTTTCTCATCGACTACAGAGGGTGTGGGCCTCCTTATATATCCCCACAAACAGACCAGAGTCCCACAAATAGTAGATGTGGGACTAAACATGAGTGGGTGGTAATTGGATCCTGGAGAGATCCAATTACTATTCTATTACATTTTCCAACACCCCCCCTCAAACTGGAGCTAAAAAAGTTGCAGCTTACAACAAAAAAATCACATCTTCACACGATACATCACAAGAACAACATATATCCGTTGCTGGTAGAGGACCTCACTCAAGGACGGGTTTGTGACTTTTAGGTTATTGGAACGTATCTCTATCATGCTTGTAGAGTCGTTGTGATACCAGATCACCGGAACGTATCTCTGTCGTGTCTGGAGAGGAGTCGCAGTAGAAGTCCAGCGCGAAGTAGTAGTTGGGTCGTAAAAGAAGAAATATAAGCCCTGATGAAGAAGTCGATGCTTGGTGAAGACGGATGTTCTGTAGAAATCTGGAGTATCAGTATACCAGTCGTGCCCGAGTACTTTACGTCCTGAAAATCCATCCCTGACTCTCCCTTTCTCCCATACTTGATAGAAAAAGAGCATGTAATATCATGTTGAGAGAAACAAAACATGCATTTTTTTGTTTAGCGGGTTTTTTCTCGGTTATTCTCTTCTTTTTCTTCTCTTTTATAAACCATTCTTTTTTCGATTTTCATCTTCTTTTTTCTAAAAAACATGCCACCTTTTTTTCTCACTTGATCTCTCTTTTTTTGAATAACAGCAGTAACACGGTCCCACTTTAGGCCCAACAGAGAACATCCCATGCTTGGGCCTTTTTTAAATAAAGGCCGAAGGGATATGCACCCCCTTTAGGGATCCCAAAGGTCCCCCCTTTTTTGTCTACGCCACCCCCACAATGGGGCATCATCAGCATTGCCGCATTCTGCTGCTTGAGAAGAAGCACCGATGACGCTTCTTATGTCTCGCTTCTCGTGTGGCTGCAGACCTCCAGGACCGTCGCTCCAGACTCAAGAGGCAGAGGCGACGCATGTTGGTTGCATGCATGGTCACGATGGTTATCTAATCGCCTAGAGTCGATGTCAAGGTGCACGGTGGGTTGTGCGAGAAGAATGGAAGCCTCGCATCGATTTCTATCATCGTCGAAGTCTTAGAGGGGAGGAGCGTCGCCTGGAGCATTGAGATCAGGAGGCCGCCTTTTTTTGTAATTCTCACGTGGATCAGAATTTTTTACTTTTTGGCTGCAAGGGTCTTCAATCTTAATCGTGGATACCTGTAAGGGATCTTCTTCTCCAGTGTTGTGCCATCAACCAATTTTGCACCTACTTGCTTGGAGATAGCAAGAGGTTGGTCGCATATTGGATATGCCCTTGCGTAAGGGCTGCTTGGAATTAGGGTTATAGAGAACCCGAGAATTTCTTGAACAGATCTCCAAAACTTGAACAATAATCAATAATAATCAAATTTGAAAAAAGAATCAAACTGCAAGATCAAACCACTCTAAAATGAACATAAAAATCTTCAAGAATAAACCCAGGAATAGACGGCTCTGATACCATGTTGAAATCTAGAATGCGGAAGCGGATTAGATAAAAAGAGCAAGAAACCAAGAAATAATAAACACGAAGACGAAGATGTTACGTGGAATCCTACTCACAAAGGAGTGGGATGAAACCACGAGGGTCATATAGTTCTATTGAACTTTCTCATCGAGTACAGAGGGTGTGGGGCTCCTTATATAGCCCCACAGACAGAGCAGAGTCCCACACATAGTAGATGCAGGACTAAACATGAGTGGGTGATAATTGGATCCTGGAGAGATCCAATTACCACTTTATTACAATCTCCAACATTCTCCTCAGCAAGTGTATGGCTTCAATAGCTGAGTGACCTGGCATGAATCCGAATTGATTTTCTTTTACTTTGGCAACTTGCCTAAACCTTTTTCCGATCACACGTTCCCAAATTTTCAGAGTGTGACTCATCAGCTTGATACATCTATAATTTGAACAATTTCGAATGTCTCCTTTGTTCTTATAAAGAGGTAGCACGATGCTTCTCCTCCAATCTCCAGCCATTTTCTTGCTTCGTCAAACAACATTGAATAAATTTGTAAGCCCAGTCAAACCACGCTTAATTAAAACTCTTCACACTTCAATACAAATGTCATCAGCTCCTACACTTTTTCCGCGTATCATAACTTACAAAGCCTCATCTACTTCCTTTGTATTCGACTATAGCTTGTACTATTCAAATAACTTTCACTACTAGCTACATCTCCCAAAGAAATCTCTCTACTTCCTTCCCCAATGAAAAGTGTTGGGAAAAATGATCAACTTGTTTATTCCATAAGCCCTAGGCTCTCTTATATAGGAGAGTAGCCTATGGGTAAATTACATAAAGCATACAACTGAAAATAAAAATAACGAAGGGATACAGGCACTACTATATGCGTCAACACTCCCCCTCAAGATGGAGCATAGATATCAATCATGCTCAGCTTGGACGCACACTTCTGGAATGGGCCTCGAAGTAATGCCTTGGTAAATATATCAGCAGTTTGATTCTCTGAGGTAACATGAGATGTAGCAATGAACCCCTTCTGAATCATGTCACGTATGTAGTGACAGTCAACCTCAATATGCTTGGTCCTCTCATGGAATGCTGGGTTGTTTGCAATGAACAAGGCTGCCAGATTATCACATTCCAATTTCATGGGAAGCGGTATATTAAGACATAGATCTGTAGGAGCTTCCACCCACATCATCTCTGTGCTAGCCTGGGCCATAGCCCTGTATTCAGAGTCAGCACTGGATCTAGCTACCACCGTCTGTTTCTTGCTCCTCCATGAGACTAGAGCATCTCCAACATAGACTGCAAATCCTGAGGTGGACTTCCTGTCGTTGGGACATCCTGCATAGTCTGCATCCGCACACGCTGAGATAGAGATCTCCTTTCCCTTCTTAAATAGCAAACCTGCACCTGGAGATGATTTTAGATATCTAAGAATCATGTGTATTGCATCCATATGGACCTGACGTGGTTGCTCCATGAACTGGCTCACGCGACTCACTGCAAATGATATATCAGATCTAGTGATCGTGACATACAATAGTTTGCCTACCAGTTCTCTGTATCTTCTCCTGTCCACCTCCTCTGTGTCATCATCATAGAGCTTCATGCTAGGATCCATCGGTGTCGTAGCAGGCCGACACCCAAGCATACCTGTTTCACTCAACAAATCTGTAACATATTTCCTCTGCGACATTACTGATCCATATGAATTTCTAGCAAATTCCAGCCCCAGAAAATATCTAAGGACTCCAAGGTCCTTGATGACAAATTCGGTTCCCAGTTTTTCTTCCGCCTGCTTTATGCCCTGCTCATTATCTCCTCTAATCAAGATGTCATCAACATTGTCAGAGATGGGATGGAATTCCTTGTTTTATTCTAATGGGTCTAGGGATCCATATATAGGACAAACCTAGAAACCCTAATGAGTACAGGAATGAGAAAAGTACAAAAATACCCTTACAAGGGTTTTGGAAAGATCTGTTACATATTTCTAACACTCCCCCTCAAGTTGGAGCATGTTTATCAGTCATGCCCAACTTGGAAATAATCCACAGTAGTCGTTTCTTGGGTAAGGCCTTTGTAAAGATATCTGCTAGTTGAAGATCAGTGCTAATATGTGGAGTAGCAATTCTTCCAGTTTTGACAGCATCACGTACGAAGTGGCAATCTATCTCTATATGCTTGGTTCGTTCATGGAATACTGGATTTGTGGCTATGTAGGTTGCAGATTTATTGTCACAATATAGAGAAATAGGAGTAGTGACATTAATGCCAAGTTCCTGAAGGAAAGCCAATAGCCAAGTGATCTCACATGTAGCTTGGGCCATTGCCCTATATTCAGCCTCTGCACTGGATCTGGATACAACGGTTTGTTTCTTGCTCCTCCATGTAACTGTATTTCCTCCAACCATCATCGCATATCCTGTAGTAGAGCGTCGATCTTATGGAGAACCAGCATAGTCAGCATCCGCGTATGCAGTAACCTTCGTGTGCCCATTTGCCCCATAGAAGAGGCCACGTCCTGGAGATTCCTTCAAGTATCGTAAGATTTGTAGGACATCTTGCCAGTGGCTGTAACTCGGTTGTTCCATGTACTGACTAGCTCTGCTAACTGCATAAGAGATGTCTGGTCTGGTGGCAGTAAGATAGAGTAGTTTACCCACAAGACTTCTATATCGAGTGACATCATCAAAGGTAGAATCAGACAGGCTGGCATGTTTCTTTGGGTCTGCAGGGATACTAGAGGGCTTGCATCCGAGAACCCCTGCTTCAGTAAGAATGTCCAGACAATATTTCCTCTGTGAGAGGTGAAGTCCTTCAGTGGTGCGAAGTACTTCTATGCCCAAGAAGTAGCGTAGGTGACCAAGGTCTTTAGTAACAAATACCTTTTGAAGGAAGGCCTTGGTTTCTGATATCCCATTGCAGTCATCACCTGTGAGAACCATATCATCAACATAAACGGCAAGTATAACAGTACCAGTTGCTCGTTTTCTGACAAATACTGAGTAATCAGATTTTGTTCTCTGGAATCCAATCGTACTAATTTCTGTGGTAAGTCTGTCAAACCATGCCCTTGGGCTTTGCTTGAGACCATATATTGCTTTTCGAAGTCGACATACATACTCCCCCTCGACTTCATAACCAGGAGGTTGCAGCATGTATACTTCCTCATCAAGGTCGCCATAGAGAAAAGCATTTTTCACATCTAACTGAAAAATAGGCCAAGATTTATTTGCTGCTAACGAAATAATAGTCCTGATAGACCCCATTCGTGCAACTGATGAGAATGTCTCAAAATAATCTACACCATAGGTTTGTGTAAAACCTTTAGCCACAAGGCGAGCTTTTAACCTGTCAATTGCGCCATCCGGTGTTTGTTTGGTCGTGAAGACCCATTTGCAAGCCACCGGTCGAGTCCCTTTCGGACACTGAACAAGATCCCACGTTTGTCTCGATATAAGAGCATTCATTTCTTCATCCATTGCATGTCGCCACCCTGAATCCTGTAAGGCACTGTGGTGATCTCGTGGGATGGAGAATGTCATTAGAGCATCCGTATACCGTCTGTCATAGTCAGATAAACTAGCAGTAGAGGTGTAGTGAGACATCGGATAGGAAGTACACTGTCTCTTGCTCTTTCGTAGAGCAATTGGAAGCTGGAGAGGATCATCCGAGACATCCTTGTGGGAGATACTTGAAGAGGGCATATCATCCTGAAGTACTGAGACGGGTAAAGGGACGTCTGAAGGTGCCGAAATGTTTCGTCGTTTATAGACTATGGGTGGGGGTGGAAGTTCAAGGGGAATATCAGTGATAGTATGGGAGAAGAAGCTTGTATTCTCAAAAAATGTAACATCTGCCGAGATGTAATAGCGATGACCATGAGGATCATAGCACCTATACCCTTTTTGAGTGCGAGAGTATCCCAGAAAAACACATTTGATCGCACGTGGCGAGAGTTTATCTGTATTTTGGAATTTATGAACGAATGATACACAACCAAAGACCCGTAGAGGTAGAGGAAAAGGAGATTCTGTGGGATAGAGTAAAGAGAATGGAGTAGACCCATTTAGAGAAGGTGAAGGTACTCTGTTGGTAAGATGAACTGCAGTTAATATAGCATCACCCCAGTAGATTTTGGGAACTTTCATTTGAGAGAGAAGTGATCGGGCAATGTTTAGGAGGTGTCTTAATTTTCTTTCTGCTATCCCATTTTGTTGGGATGTATAGGGACAGGAGGTTTGATGTATGGTCCCTTGGGAAGCAAAAAATGTGGCAAGGTCTTTTTGGGTGAATTCCAACGCATTATCCGAACGAAAAATTTGTATAGTAGTGGAAAAAATGGTTTTGACATACTGAAAGAAATTTTTGATGATAATATTTATTTCCGAACGTTCTTTTAGTAGATAAACCCAGGATAGTCTGCTGAAATCATCAATAAAAACAACAAAATACTTATGGTCACTGAGTATACGAACCGGACAGGGTCCCCAAATATCATAATGGACTAGAGCGAAAGGAATAGAACGACGAGGCTCAGTTCGAGCAGGAAAGGATGCTCGATGATGTTTCCCAAACTGGCATGCCTCACACTCAAAGGGTTTTAGCGACGAACGTTCCGGAAACATCATAGAGAGGGATTTGGCAAATGGATGACCAAGACGAAGATGCCATAGTAATGGATCAGTGGAAATGGATGCAGCACCCGCAAAATTGGAATCAGTAGGGATGTCAAGATAATACAGCCCATTCTTCTCATATCCCCCACCAAAGATCTGCTTCGTCCTGATGTCCTGAAAGTAACAGCAAAATTTATCAAATATCACTTGACAGTTAAGCTCAGTGCATAGTTTATGGACAGATAATAAGCTAAGAGGAAAGGCTGGAGCGCAGTGCACGTTCGTGAGTCTGAGTGAGGGAGAAAATTCTATAGTGCCCACACTAGTAATAGGCGAGTGCGCTCCATTGGCAACACGTACGGTTTTCACAACTGAGGATGGTCGAAAAGAAGTAAGAATACTACCTTCCCCTGTTAGATGCGTCGAGGCTCCATAGTCGATGATCCAAGTTGGAGTTGATGTAGTAGCTGTGTTGGCCACTGTACTCGAAGTTGTGGCAAGACTGGCTGTTGAAGCAGAAGTGATAACGTTGGTTTGAGAGTTATGTAGTAGTTGAGGTAGACTGGCATATTCATAGGCAGTAAAAAATTGCTGACTAGCATTCGCAGGTTCTTCTTGGCTCGGGGCAGCAATCTCATAGTCAGTATCAGAGGTAGTCATCTCATACGCACTGTTGGCATTAGAAGGCATGCCAAATTTCGCCCAGCAACGTTCCGATGGGTGACTCAGGCGACCACAATGAGTACACGGAGGAAAGCGGGCAGTAGTATGATCACGATCTTGGGCCCGTGATGATTCGCGACCCCGTCCAAAGGTACGACCACGTCCGCGACCAGAGTCACGTCCTCGACCCCTGTAATGGATTGATCGTCCCCTTACAAAGTGAGCCGATATTTCAACAGATGGAGGGGGTGTGGAGACTCAATTTCCTGAAGTCGGCCAAAGATGGTTTCAAGAGTAGGTAATACACCGGCAGTTAGGAACTGGTCCTTCGCAGATTAATATCGAGGGTGTAAGCCTGATAGGAATCGATAGACTTGCCATTCTGCTCGTTCACCAACCTGTTTATCACAACATGCTGGTTGAAAAATGAGTAGTTCCTCAAATAACCCTGTTAGCAGTCTGTAATACTCTATCAAGGATGTATCTCCTTGATTTGTAGACCAAATCCTAGTATATATATCTGAAAGCCGAGATTTGGTAGTTTTCTGTGAGTAGGTATTTTCGAGACTCTCCCACATTGCTTTTGCAGTTTCTTTATATAGGAGATTAGATGCAATAGATGGATCAACGCTGTTTGTCATCCAAGTGATAACCTGACAGTTATCGACGAACCATGTATCAAAGTCTTTGTCTATCTCTGCTGGTGGATTTTTAGTAAGGACGTAGGCCTTCCGTTGGCCGCCAATAAATATTTTAAAAGACCGAGACCAGAGAACATAATTCTCGGATCCTTTAAGTTTTATAGTAGTGCCCTGAACCATCATAGATGTAGATTGGTACAGGGACTTGGAGTCCACAGATGTGGGAGTAGAAGTCATGGCGGCCACACAAGACTAGTAGCAAAGGACTAGATAATAGTGGTAATTTCAGAGGACATGAGGCTGTAGTAAAATATCACCGGATGGTATTGCTGGAGCTGTTGGAGTAATCGGACCGCATAATGACTGCTCGTTGGAGTATTTCTGTGCACTTGAGAGTCGCTTGGACAGTGCAGGGGCCCTTCAAGTTGCTGGAGTCCTTCGCGGGAGTCGCTGGAGTAGTCGTCGTCGATGGAGTCCTGAAGTCGCCGCGGGAGTCGCTGGAGAAGTCCTGGTAGAGGCTCTTGGAGGTAGGTCGACAGGGAAGACTTGATGTGAAGACAGGACAAGGGTGGGGCGACTGGGAAGAATCGATGTGAAGACAAGGAAGGGGGGGGGCGACTGGGCGATTGGTTTGAGGAACTGCGATGTGGGGCGAGATGGCGATGTAGGGCGAGATGGGGAGGTGAGAAGGCGTCTGGGCGAGATGGAGAGGTGGGGCGACTGGCGATGTGAGACGATGTGAGGCGATGGCGAGATGTGACTGTCGATGGCGAGATGGAGAGGTGGGGCAACTGGGCGACTGACGATGTGAGCCGATGGGGAGGCGAGATGTGGGAGGCGACTGGGCGATTGGGGATGTCGATTGGGGTGCGGGATTGGGGTGTGGGAGGGAAGCGGCGATTGGGGATGGCGACTGGGCGATTGGGGATGGCGATTGGGGTGCGGGAGGGAAGCGGCGATGGATCGGGAGGGAGGCGGCGATGGATCGGGAGGGAGGGATTCGGCGATGGATCGGGATGGGAGGCGGCGATGGATCGGGAGGGAGGCGGCGATGGATCGGGAGGGAGGGATTCGGCGATGGATTGGGATGGGTAGGCGATGGAATTGGGGATCGTGATGGAGAGAAACGGGAGAGAGAGGCTAGGGATCGGGAGGAAGGCGACGAGAGAGAGGCGTGCGACACGGCTCTGATACCATGTCAGAGATGGGATGGAATTCCTTGTTTTATTCCAATGGGTCTAGGGGTCCATATATAGGACAAACCTAGAAACCCTAATGAGTACAGGAATGAGAAAAGTACAAAAATACCCTTACACGGGTTTTGAAAAGATCTGTTACATATTTCTAACAAACATAAACCATGATTACAATAATACCTCTAGCAGTCTTCCGTACAAACAAGGAATGATCAGCATTGGAGCGTTTATATCCTTGTTTCTCGAAGAGGTCTGAGAGCTTCTGAAACCATGCTCTGGGGCTCTGCTTAAGGCCATAGATAGCCTTATGTAATCTGCATACCTTGGAACACTCCCCCTCAACAGCAAAACCGGGTGGCTGTTGCATATAGACTTCCTCCTGCAAGTCTCCATATAAGAATGCATTCTTCACGTCCAGCTGATGGAGCGGCCAGTCTCTAGCAACTGAACTGACAACAAGATCCGGAGAGTGGAATGATGGGCCACAGGCGAGAATGTGTCAAGGTAATCTACCCCGTATGTCTGTGTAAAGCCACTTGCAACAAGACGTGCCTTGTACCTATCAATAGAGTCGTCTGCATTGTGCTTTACTGTAAACACCCACTTACAGTTCACCGGGTTCACATCTGGAGGTATAGGAACCAAACTCCAAGTTCCTCTGGACTGAAGTGTCGTCATTTCTTCCTCCATTGCTAGCCGCCATCTACTATCCTGCAGAGCATCTTGATAACTCCGTGGAATATCTACAGCTGACAGTGCCACCACAAATGTCCTGAAATCTCCAGATAGTCTCTCAAAAGACACAGATGCTGACAATGGATATGTAACACAGCTCCTCTTCGATTTGTGTATAGCAATGGGAACATCTAAATCTGTTGTAGCCTCATCTGGCCCTTGCAACATATCCTGCTCAGAAATGTCGTCAGATCCATCAATAGAAATATTTTCATTACATACCATAGGCGAGCTAGGAAACGAGTCATGAACATGAGCGGGAGGAGGCCTGCGGGTATAATGGAACGGTAGCGGTGAGACAGGTATATGTGGTGGTGGTGGTGGTGGTGTTGGTAACAGCATTTGAGGTGGTGGTGTCATGTATATGGCATCAGTAGATGGAGGTGCTAGCTGCTTGTCTCCCGAAGCTGAAAAGTACATAACAGATTCAAAAAATGTAACATCTGCACTGACCATATACCGCCGACGCAGAAGATCAAAACACTTGTACCCCTTTCGAGTTCTGGAGTACCTAACGAAAAAACATTTGACAGCCATAGGAGAGAGCTTGTCAGTACCAGGCGACAACTGATGGACAAATGCAACCGACCCAAACACACGAGGAGTAAGGGTGAACAGATCCTTCCCAGGATAGATGAGAAAAAACGGAATCTATTCATTCAAGACAGAAGAAGGCATACGATTGATTATGTCTCATGCAGTGAGAACTGCATCACCCCAGTCGGAGTAGGGAACATGACTCTGTATAAGGAGTGATCTTGTGACATCAAGAAGGTGACGGTGTTTCCTTTCAGCAATTCCGTTCTGTTGAGATGTATGAGCACAAGATGTTTGCTGAACAATCCCTTTTGAGGAGTAATGATTGGCAAGAACATTGGTGCACAATTCTAAAGCATTATGACTTCTCACAAACTTCACAGATGTGGAGAAAACATTTTGTATTTCATTCAGAAAATGGATAATGAAATTTCCTGCTTCAGATTTATTTTTCATCAAAAACACACATGACACACTAGAAAAGTCATCCACAAATACTATATAAAATATGTGTCCCTGATGATCAGGTACACGACTCGGACCCCAGACATCAATATGAAATAACTCGAACTTGGAGGTACTACTCCGACCTGGACGACTGGGAAAGGACGACCTGTGATGCTTTCCCAACTGACACGCCTCACATTGAATAGGTGTGTGAGGAAGACCATAAGGTAACACGTGACGCAACTTCTGAAGCGGTAAATGTCCAAAGTGCAGATGCCACAATAAAGTAGATACTTGTCCAGTGGGAAAGGATGAGGTTCCAGCAAATGGGGTCTGATTCAGGCGGTAGAGGCCTCCTTCCTCATAGCCACGACCAATCACGTTGCCCGTATGGATGTCCTGAAAAATCAAAGAAGATGGATCAAAAATTGCCCGACAATGTAGATCCTTCGTAATCTGAATAATTGACAACAAATTCATTGAAAAATCAGGTGCATGTAGCACATTCTTGAGCTGCATAGAAGATGTCAATCTAATCTCCCCCTGACCAATGATGGGGGAATGTGTACCATTGGCAATTACTACTGTCCGGCCGGGAGGAATCTGAGTGTATCCTGTAAGTAGACTCTGGTCGCCACATAGGTGATGTGTAGCGCACGAGTCCATAATCCATGGTAATGTATCTGATCTACTACTGTTGAATGCAAGTATACTACCTGAAGCACTGGTAGATGCAGAGGCAAAAGCATCGGCATCAGATTGACTCTCCGTAGTCGGTGCTGGACCAGATGGTGGAATAATGCCCCTCAGACGGGCAACTAGATCGTCGAACCGTTTATCCAAAGTAGCAGCAGATGGAGGCTCTATCTGCTCAGCAACTCGTGCGGATGCAGGAAATCCATGCTTCGAGTAGCATGTGTCTTCATTGTGTCCAACGCGGTGATAGTAGGTACATGTTGGCCTAGTGCGGCCACCTCTTCCACGAGGTCCACGTCCACGGCCCTGGTGATGAAATCCGCGACCCCTGTTGGCTGCCATGGCTGAAGAATTCTGACTCGAGGCCGTGGAAGGAACTGTGATCCGACTCAGTCTATGGAAAGCTTCCTCCATGGGAGGAATAGTAGAGTCGGCCAAAATCTGTGATCGTGACGCCTCATACTCTGGATCAAGTGCAGCCAGGAACACACCCACCATAGTCGCGTTCTTATATGTCTTCTGTTGTTCTGGCGTGGCTGTCAGGGGCATGAAGCTATAGAGCTTCTCGAACATCCCTCTCAGTGATGTATAGAGAGAATGTAGAGGGCGACCATTCTGCTTGATAGTGAAGATATCATGCTGGAGTTGCAGAATCTTTGTCTCGTTCTTCGTTTGTGAATATGTGGCCGCCAGAATGTCCCACATATCCTTGGTCGTGGGTTGATGTAGAATGTCATTGGCTATCTCAATTACCAGTGTACCGGATAGCCACACTTTGGCGTATGCATCATCCGCCTCCCAAGAGGCATTGGCTCCAGTCTTCTCAGCAGGCTCTGGTTCGGTAAGGATGTGCTTCTTACCCGTTGACTTCATCATGCTCATGAACTGCATTGCCCACAGTTCATAGTTTGTACCGTCCATCTTTACAATAGGTGCTGGACCACGAAAGGCGCCAATAGATGGGATATCCGCCTTGCTTTCTGACATACTGGAGATGGAAGACTGGAGCGATTGACAGAGGATGAGATTCGTCTACAATGACATAGACGGGTTTAGTTGCACGTGTAGACCTCAAGCAACTAAACCCATGTAGATGAAGATGTGTGTGCCCTAGGGCTTAGGGCTTAGCGCACGTACACGCGTGCAAGAAGCACGCGCACATGCAACTGGTACACGCGCGCAAGAAACACGCGGAGGCGAGGAGATGTACGCGCACAGGAGATGCGCGCTCGCGCACAGGCGATGCACGCGCAAGAGGGCTACAGCGCAAGAGGAGATGCACGCTCGCGCACAGGCGAAGAAATACGCACAGCGCAGCAGAGGCGCGCTCGTGCACTAGGGCTACAACGCGCAGGCACGCTCGCGCAAGAGGCGCAGGGGCGTTGTTCGCGCAGGGGAGATGCGCGTAGGAGCAGCAACACCGGCGCACGAGGGTGCTGGTGCGGCTGCGGTGATCCCCGGCGACGCCGATGCGATGGAGAGAGAGAGAGAGAGGCCGGCAGGTGGGGTGGGGTAGGTTAGGGTTTCGAGAACTCCGGTCTAGGACCGTCGCTCTGATACCATGTTGGGAAAAATGATCAACTTGTTTATTTCATAAGCCCTAGGCTCTCTTACATAGGAGAGTAGCCTATGGGTAAATTACATAAAGCATACAACTAAAAATAAAAATAACGAAGGGATACAGGCACTACTATATACGTCAACAAAAAGCTTATGGAAATATTGCTTCCATGTATAGTCTCTATATCCTTCTGAGTAACAAGCATGTGGCCTTCCTTATCATTAAAGATCTCACTTGAGAAAGGCCTTTGGTCTTTCTTTCTCTTGCTTTGTCCAACCTGAATATATACTTCCAATCCTCATTAGAGTTGAGATTTTTGTACAAAACATCATAAGCTTTTACTTAACTTTACTAACAGCATTCTTTACTTCCTTCTTCGCTATTTTGGAATTTGTGACAATTTCCTTTGTTCTATCCTTAGACATAGCTTTAAAACATGCTCTTTTAATTTTGAGTTTCTCTTGCACCCCCTCCATTCCACCAGCAAGCATCCTTCTGTCCTGGAGCTCCTCCCTTTGACTCGCCTAGCATCTCTTTGCCTACCCTTTGGATACAAGATGCTACCATCTCTCGCATCTCGTTTGCACTTCTATTACAATCCCAAGATAAGTTTTCTAAAACCTTCTCCCTAAAGCTTGATTGCTTCAATTGAAAATTCCACCATCTAGTTCTAGTGAACTTGAAACCCCTGTTTTTCTTTACAAACCCTTTATTTGCCCATCAGTGACTAACAGCCCATGTTGGGTTGTCAAACTCTCTTGGGATTACTTTGCAGCAACGCAACCGGTCTCTTCTCCATAATGAAAAGTAATCTATATGTGTTCTAGTCGGCCAACTCTTATAAGTAATTAAATGCTCCTCCCTCTTATTGAAGAGAGTGTTTGCTATGAAAAGATGATAAACCGTTACAAAATCCAGAATGACTTTTCCCTCTTCATTTCTATCCCCGAAGCCACAGTCTCCATGAACACTAGCATACCCTTAAGCATCCTTTCCCACATGTCCATTAAGATCTCCACCTGGGCAAATCATCTCTCTGTCGGATTCCTTGTGTAATCTTATCCAAATCCTCCCAAAAAGCTTGTTTAATCATTTCATCTAAACCAATTTGTGGTGCATAAACTGAGATGATATTCATAATTTCTTCTTCAAGCACCAATTTTAGCAAAATAATCCGATCCCCGAATCTTTACACCTCAACCACACAATCCTTCAAATCCTTAAGAACAACCACTCCAACACCATTTATGCCATTATCTTTATCTGAAAAAGAGGAATAAGGGATATGGTTACTGGGACTTGGATCTCTTTCTTGGGTAGGACAAAGAATTCATGTATCTTTACCGATTAACCAATTTCTCGACGAATTCTTTTATTCCGACAAGGTATCAAAGCAGTGATCCTAGAGTGGTATTCCGATATCCCAACTCCTAGCCACCACCAAAAGCACCTCCCCCCACCCAATTGTCATGTCCACGTGTTTTCTTGGTGTCATCCTCCATAACATACACCACCTGCACCACCAAAGCTATACATAGCATTTGTGGCTCTACCAAGCCACCCACATGCCCAACAGACACCGCCCGGGCATGATGCCTGCTTGCACACGTCACTCTTGTCACACCCTCCAAGTCCAACATGCTTCATTGGGCACCCCAACATGTTCCTGCATGCATCCTAATGTATACCAATATGAGAGTCCTATTCTATCGTCATGCGCAAATGTGAGGATCTTTTCAAAATACCCTTTGTTTGCACAGGATCGTCGTCCATTGCATTATTTGATGATACTTGGAGTTCGGAGGGTAGACCACAAACCTTTCGAAGAATTGAAAAAATCCTCTTATGCACATGTTGTCGAGTTTGATGGGAAGAACTGACTTTTACGTACGTAACATTTTCAGCATGGTTGAAGGATATGACAAGGAGCATAATCTGAAAAGGGAGAAATCCAAGTAGAAACAAACATCTTCCATGCAAGAACGCCAATGATCTTCAGAAAAAGAGGAATAAGGGATAATTGAACAAATTCTTTTATTCCGATAAGGTATCAAAGCAGTGATCCTAGAGTGGTGTTCTGATATCCCAACTCCTAGACACCACCAAAAGCGCCTCCCCCCTCCCCCCCCCCACCCAATTGTCATCGCCACGTGTTTTCTTGGTGTCATCCTCCATAACATACACCACCTGCACCACCAAAGCTATACATAGCATTTATGGCTCTACCAAGCCACCTACATGTCCAACAGACACCGCCCGGGCATGATGTCGGCTTACTCGCATCACTCTTGTCACACCCTCCAAGTCCAACATACTTCATTGGGCACCCCAACATGTTCCTGCATGCACCCTAATGTATATCAATATGAGAGTCTTATTCTATCGTCATGCGCAAATGTGCCGATCTTTTCAAAATACCCTTTGTTTGCACAAGATCCTCGTCTATTGCAATATTTGTTGATACTTGGAGTTCGGAGGGTAGACCACAAACCTTTCGAAGAATTAGAAAAATCCTCTTATGCACATGTTGTCGGGTTTGATGGGAAGAACTATGACTTTTACGTACGTAACATTTTCAGCATGGTTGAAGGATATGACAAGGAGCATAATCTGAAAAGGGAGAAATCCAAGTAGAAACAAACATCTTCCATGCACGAACGCCAATGATCTTCTGAAGTCATGGAGCCAATTGACATTTGTTCCTCAGACTGCCAACAAGGGAGTGCATCATTCTACTACAACAGAAATGTAGGATTCTCTCTGAACTGCATAATCCCCAGCCAGTAATACGTCCAAAATACTAGAACTACATATTGAAGTTGCTTACATGAGGGAAAACAGACGCATTCTATTTGATCACCACTATACTCTGAATGGGGCCATTGAGAAGCTAGATAGCTATGCCTCGGTGTGCACATGTGCTATGTAGATACAGTTTATACACTAACCATTATTAGTCACTTCCTATCGAGGTTTCATCATGCAGACGAGTTTGCATGCAACCAGATGATGACTCTTTCATAGACATCAACGATAAAGAAGGCATATAAGTAACCATGGAAGGAAATATTGCCATATATCGACGATATATCGCCGATATATCGATATCGAGATGAGACCGATATGGGTACCGATATGGCGATATATCCTCCTTTTCAGGCATTTCCTTCACAAAAGTACGTCGATATGGGCGATATATCGCCGAAATATCATCGAAATATAGTATCGACACGATATCAAAATGATATCGATATGGCCTTCCATGATATGTAACATCTGGATCCGAATAAACCCGAACCCGACCCGATTAGGGTCCAACTGAATCGATAAAACTATCAATCAATATTAAATAATCTGAATCGATCAATAAATCATAAATCAAAAGTCGTTTGGGATCAATCGATCAAAAATCGATTGCGTCGTAAAGCGTGTCACCAGAAAAGCCATCTATTGTGTCCACAACTCATTTCTATAATTTTTCACTGCCAAATTAGTAAAGGAACATTGAGTTTGCTATTTAAAAATAATGATTGTTGCATCAATATGTCTGGGACTATGTATTATATGGTGGTTAAAGTTCCATTTATTGTTAGATTCAAGGTCCGTGAGAATAGCAAAGATAGTATTAACTTATAAGTTATTCTTCATTCGATAATGCAGGGTTAGATTAGAAAAGTCCCTTTGTTGCTCCAAATTCAAGAAACTCTTGCATGCAATCTGATCTCCATTTTGGAGATCCAAAAAAAAAGAGGTACAATCCCACTCCTTCCCTTTTGCTGCCATGCACGTACATGTATCCATACTCTTGCTGCCTTCCATTTATGATTAAAATGGATTTAAAACCGCACTTAAAGTGAAAAGAAGGCTTGGTAATAGTTGTTTTATATTCATTCTAGATAAGACTTGGGTGTATATTGCATTAGCCATAGATATGTAACTTTTGAGAAGCTTCATGACAAACATACTTTGATATAGCTTGTGATTGTAAGATTTTTTTCATCGAGTTACTTATTCTGGTAAACATAAGATGGAAAAATTCCTTTAGCAATATCATCAAGGATGTAGGACCTAGGGTTTTATAATTACATCAAAATATTCAAAATTGAACTGCACTAATCCATTCTAGAAATGAAACCATGTCTGGTCAGGCGGGCCAATCAAGCAGATTGAGTTCGAAAAAAAACGGCATCATCCTTTAAGCAATTAAGAGGGGGGTCGAGGACTCATCTGCCACTTTTGGAAGACATTTTCGAGGAGAAGTTTTATTATAACTATATTCACTTCTCACTACAACTAATTTGGAGCCAATGTTACAGGTTGTGATTGAATAAATTTAATTTATTTTAGTTAAAATTCAATTCCAATAGGAAAGTTGATTTATTCTGGAAATTTCAAATAGCAGCCAAAAGAAAGCCCTTGTTTTAGACCTCCAAATTCTCAATGTGAAAGATGTTGACTCTCTATCAAATATTAGCATAATATAAATTTCTTCCAAAGCTTACAGGTTGATACAATTTAATTCAATATCAGTCTAGTATCATACATTAATACACATGTTTTAAAGAGAACAAAATCACTATAAGTATTATTATATGTGTCATAATCTACATGTGGCCAATACTCTTAAAGCATGTTAATACTTTAGGAGCTTATCCCATGAATATAAAGGAGACTTAAGCGATGTTGATACATACTCAATAGAAACTGGTGAGTGAGGAAGGCCATGAAGAAGTACAATGCAAGTCAAGGGAGATGCGAGAAATTATATATATACAAATTAGTTCATGGTCAAAATAGCCAATATAATAAAAATCCTCAATCAATTAACACTTGAATACAATTTATATGTATCATTAAAGATGAGTTGTGACAAAGACCTAGATCTGTAGAATCAACGACAAGAAAGATTGAGAAAGAACTAAGAGGTCAGGAAAGTAAAGATGTTCGTGAATATGTGATGGTAAATATTTATGCCAGTCAATAGAACCTGGTGTATGAGGAAGGTCATGAAGAAGTATAATGCAAGTAAGGGAAGATGCGAGAAATTATATATATACAAGTATATCATGGTCAGAACAACCAATATACTTTGCAGCAGGTTTAAAATTCTCAATCAATTGATCCTTGAATACAATTCTATGTATCATTAAAGATGAGTTGTGACAAAGACCTAGTTCTGTAGAATCAACCCTTACACCTAACCGTGCGAGGGCACGGTGACCCTCAACTGGGCAGGAGATAGGAAGCCCAATTTGAGCAGCAGCCGCCAAGTACGTGGGTCTAGAATCCCAGTCTCTTTACGGTTTTTACGCAAGCTCGCGATGTTTTTATGCCTCGTTGGGATCCTGACTTTTGACCAGTTCCGTCAACCCTCTTTTTTAGAATACTCATACGGGGGATGCTCAGTTTGAGTTTTTCGTACGAGCTCGTCTACCCGTACCGGTCAGGTCTGTCTAGAGTGACTTTTTCGGAGAGTCTCTCTCACCCGTCTCAGTGGTGTAGTTTTGGAGTAGACATATCCCTCTAATGGACCACACTTCCACTTAGATGGAGAGACGGAAGGGACTCTTAGGAGACTTCTTCACCACTTGAATTTTGGTTACTGTTCCGCCAACAGGCTTGGCGATGGCTACATCTGAAACCTCTATGGCTACATCTGAATCAATTACAGTGGAATTTGGAAAAGATACAATTGAACTTGGAATGAAGTATAATTGAGTTTGACTAGTGTTGAGATCAAGTATAATCGAGTTTGGTCAAAGTTAAGAACAGTTACAATTGAGTTGACTGCAGTTAAGACCGGTACTGAATTATCACTTATCATCAATCATTAGCGATTAATCGGATCTTGGAATACTACTACAAGTGATAAGTTAAGCTAGTGGACGTGTTGGGAACTTAGTTAGGATGCATTACAACTCACTGCATGCCTACGGAGGCACCCCAACTCTAAGGTATCCTTCCCACCTTAGAGTCATAGCGTGAGGTCAACCACAGGCCAAGACCACAAACTATCCACTAGACTTAAGAAGTTAGTTAGAATCAAGTATCAGATTAGAACCTCATCATCCTCATTATCAATATCCATAAACATGATCTCTATATGACAAAAGAAAATAACATACAATTATGTGTCATCATCTAATCTATGAAAATGTTACAATATTGTGGGGTGATGGCAAGTCATGGGGTATCCATACAAAGCAAATTGAAAATTATTTTCTTATGCAAGTAGTTTGTTAAATTTAAATATTATTACCTCTCCACTTGCTTTCTTTTGGACACATTAAATTATGTTATTTATGTTATATATGCTGGATTGTACCGACATGTGTCGAAGTCCTCTTGTTCTTTTCATGCTTGGCAGGCAAGAAGCATGCAACTCAGTAGCTGGTAGATGATCCCGAGCATACGCACATATACCAGAAGGTACAATTGTAGTTTTTGTTCAGTTTATGAGGTACATGCTTTCTTTTCTCTACTTTATATTTTTGGGATACATGTACACCGTTAGTTTGTTAAATGTTGTATACATATGGAAATTAATGAAATAAAAATTTGGTGGCACATCTTGTTATTATTCTGTGGTTTTACATTATTATATTGATGTGAATGTCAAATGCAAAAGCAAAAAAATTTCCCCTCAAATTCATGTTTACTAAATGCATCTTCATTGAAGTAATACTGCGAATGCCGCATAAACGGTTATCCGGATCCCCGAGGGCTTCACAATATAATTATCCCATCAAATTTTATTTTTGATATTTCTGTCAAGCCCACCCAGCCAAGACTTCTCTTCTGACATGGCAATCTCTCACAATCGTGGACAGGGTTGTTGGACCGAAGGATAATGTCACGGCACAAGTGCTCAGTGTCTATATAAATAGTGCACTTAATGTGGCAAGCTTAGCCACAATAAGGAACAAGTTGTTTGACACATGGACATCTAGCTTCACCCAACATCTATTACTGATGGGAAGCCGCATGATTGTTCTCTCACAATTTGAGTGTGGTGTGTTTGCTTATAGATCCAACTAACTCACGCAAACGACTATTACTGCTAACGCTTCCATGCCAGCTACAACTATTAAAGTACTTGGTAATTGTGAAGATAAAACTAATTGGTTAGGCTATCAGATTCATCATGTATTCCTCGGCAGACATTGTGCAAGAGAAGATGTCCTCCATCCTCTAGCAATAATTTGGGCTATTTGGTTGGGTAGAAATGGTGCACTTTTTTCCTATCAGTGATTCTATTGCGAAAATGCAATCTTCCACTCTATGTCTCTTCTTGAGTCCTGGATTTTGTAAGCCACTATGTATCCACTTATCTTTTTATTAATATATCTGGGGCGGACACCATAGCTTGTTTCCCCCTTTTGGCTTAAAAAAAAGATTCATCCTACCAACTCTATGCAGATATTTAGTTCCCCACATTTCAGTATGTCCCGAAAATTTAGACATGTGCATTATGCGACAGGTGGCATCCTTGCATCAATGTTTAGGAGAGAAACATATTAATCATGCGTCTTACTTCAGTATGTGCTTCTACAATAACACTAAAAAAGACTTCTCCCACAATAAGTAGGGTACGGATTCTTCACCTCCGTTCCAGATCTATTTTGGGTCAATCTCAGACTTAGATAAAAATAATTAAGAATCCTTTGAATAGTCCCCTTCCAACAATTTTTGGGCCTTCCTCAGCTTATCTTAGTCGTCTCAACATCCCAAATGCTGGATCTTCTAACTAGTGTGCCAGCCGACCTCCTTTGCAAATGGTCAAACGACCTTAAGTGGCTTCCTATTTCGTCTTATCCTCTATTGGAGCTACACTAACCTTCCTTCTGATCGTGTCGTTATGAATCTGATATTTTCGTGTATGACCACCATCCACCGTAGCATTGTCATTTTTAATGTTGTCATTCTCTACTCATGTCTATGGTTCATAGGTAGACATTCAGATCCATCGAGCAAAGAAGCTCTTGCAGCTTCGTTGCAAAATTTTCCGTCGATTATCAAAGGAATTTTCTTACCACATAAACCAGTAGAGGTTTCTCTCCACTTTAGCCAACTAGCATTTATTCTATGTTTCACATCTCCATCAATTTCCCATCATGTTGCAAAATTGGTCGCAAGTATCTAAAAAATCTTTCTACTTAATGTTATCTTCTTCGATCTTCGCCTCGATTCCTTTATCATTACTTCCATCAAATGCACACTCCATATGTTCACTTTTAGCCCTACTTATACAAAAATTTATTCTAGAAGGCATGCCTCTAAACCTCAAGCTTCTCATTTATACCATCTCTAGTCTCATCAGCCAACACAATATCATCGGCAAACAAGACCTTGGAGATGGTCTGGCTAAGCGGTCTCTCGACTATCTAAGCAGCATGCAAATCACTTAGTGCAAGACATTACATCGGATGAGGTGAAAGTAGCAGTTTGGAATCTAAATGATGACGATGTACCTAGACCTAATGGGTTCCCTATCTTTTTCTTCCTTGAGTTCTAGTCAATGGTTGGAAGAGAAGTTGTGGATGTTGTTGAGGAGTTTGCCAAAGGATGGGTTTGATAGACTTAACAAGGCTCCTATTTTTCTATTACCAAACGAGGCCTCTGAGAAAGTGGAAGATTTTCGACCGATTGCATTTTCCAATGCTATATACTTGATAGTGGCAAAGGTCTTGGCAATTAGGTTGAACATGATTCTGGATCACCTCATTTCACCGCTCCAGTCAGCATTTACTCTAGGAATACAGATTGTAGACAATTTGGCTATAGTAACTGAGATTATAATAGACTGGAAAAGACGTAAAAGGAATGGTGCTTTTTGGAAGGTGAATTTTACTAAAGCTTATGATATGATTGGTTGGTGCTTCCTCCGGATGGAGATGTCTCGACGGGGTTTCCCGGGTACTTAGATCTCTTGGATGAAGCGCTACGTACCACAGCCTTCTACTCGTGGTTGTTAACAGTCGACCTGACGAAGGATTTTTCCAGCCGCAACGGGTTATTAGACAGGGGCGCCCTCTTGCCCCTATGTTTTTTGTGATTGCGATACAAGTCTTGTCTTGTACGATTGAACAATGATGTATAATGATTTCATAGTGAGGTATACCATTGAAGATATCTTTATTCCTTTGTTGTAGTATGCAGATGACACGATCATCGAATGAGTAAAAGAGGAGTCTAAAGAAATGCCAGTAACAGTGGAAATTTTTGGTGAATTGTACGGGTTTGTTCTTAATCATGGGAAATCTACTGCTATCCTGTTGACGCATATAGAGTAGTGCCTGTATCTCTTCGTTATTTTTATTTTCAGTTGTATGCTTTATGTAATTTACCCATAGGCTACTCTCCTATATAAGAGAGCCTAGGTCTTATGGAATAAACATGGTGTTCATTTTTCCCAACATGGTATCAGAGCGACGGTCCTAGACCGGAGTTCTCGAAACCCCAACTCTACCCCACCCCACCCGCCGGCCTCTCCTTCTCTCTCCATCTCATCGGCACCGTCGGAGATCGCCGTTGCCGCTCCAGTGCCGCTACTCCAACATCCTCGCGCCACTGCCCTCCTGCCGGTGCTCCCCTGTGCTGCGCCTCTGCGCGCTGTGCGCGAGCGTGCGCTTGTGCACGTTGTAGCGCCTGTGCGTCGTAACCTCCCCGTGCACGCTGTAGCGCCTGTGCGCGAGCGTGCGCCACTGCGCCTCCCTGCGCCTGTGCGCCTTCCTGCGCCAGTGCGCGAGTGTGCCTTGGCGCATGTGCATCGCCTGCATCTTCTCTTGCGCATCGTCTGTGCATCTTCAGTGTTGTAGCGTGCATCTCCAGTGCTGTAGCGTGCATCTCCAGTGCGCGCATCTCCTCTAACGTGCATCTCCTGTCCGCGCATCTCCAGTTGCGTGTGCGCGTGCTTCTTGCACGCGTGTACGTGTGCTAAGCCCTAAGCCCTAGGGCACACACATCTTCATCTACATGGGTTTAGTTGCTTGAGGTCTACACATGCAACTAAGCCCGTCTATGTCATTGTAGACGAATCTCATCCTCTGTCAGTCGCTCCAGTCTTTTATCTCCAGTATGTCAGAAAAAGCAAGGCGGATATCCCATCTATTGGCGCCTTTCGTGGTCCAGCGCCTATTGTCAAGATGGACGGTACAAACTATGAACTGTGGGCAATGCGGTTCATAAGTATGATGAAGTCAATGGGTAAGAAGCACATTCTTACCGAACCAGAGCCTGCTGAGAAGACTGGAGCCAATGCCTCTTGGGAGGCGGATGATGCATACGCCAAAGTGTGGCTATCCAGTACACTGGTAATTGAGATAGCAAATGACATTCTACATCAACCCACAACCAAAGATATGTGGGACATCCTGGCGGCCACATATTCCCAGGCGAAGAATGAGACAAAGATTCTGCAACTCCAGCATGCTTTCTTCACTATCAAGCAGAATGGTCGCCCTCTACATTCTCTCTATACATCATGAGAGGGATGTTGGAGAAGCTCTATAGCTCCATGCCCCTGACAGCCACGCCAGAACAGCAGAAGACATATAGGAACGCGACTATGGTGGGCGTGTTCCTGGCTGCACTTGATCCTGAGTATGAGGCGGCACGATCACAGATTTTGGCCGATTCTACTATTCCTCCCATGGAGGAAACTTTCCATAGACTGAGTCGGATCACAGTTCCTTCCACGGCCCCTAGTCAGAATTCTTCAGCCATGGCAGCCAACAGAGGTCGCGGATTTCATCAACAGGGCCGTGGACGTGGACCTCGTGGAAGAGGTGGCCGCACTAGGCCAACATGTGCCTACTGTCACCGAGTTGGACACAATGAAGACACATGCTACTCGAAGCATGGATTTCCTGCATCCGCACGAGCTGCTGAGCAGATAGAGCCTCCATCTGCCGCTACTTTGGATCAACGGTTCGACGATCTAGTTGCCCGTCTGAGGGGCACTATTCCACCATCTGTTCCAGCACCGACTACAGAGAGTCATTCTGATGCCGCTGCTTCTGCCTCTGCGTCTACCAGTGCTTCAGGTAGCATACTTGCACTCAATAGTAGTAGATCAGATACATTACCATGGATTATGGACTCGGGCGCTACACATTACCTATGTGGCGACCAGAGTCTACTTACAGGATACACTCAGATCCCTCTAGGACGGACAGTAATAATTACCAATGGTACACATTCCCACATCACTGGTCAGGGGGAGATTAGATTGACATCTTCTATGCAGCTCAAGAATGTGCTACATGCACCTGATTTTTCAATGAATTTGTTGTCAATTAGTCAGATTACGAAGGATCTACATTGTCGGGCAATTTTTGATCCATCTTCTTTGATTTTTCAGGACATCCATACGGGCAACGTGATTGGTCGTGGCTATGAGCAAGGAGGCCTCTACCGCCTGAATCAGACCCCATTTGCTGGAACCTCATCCTCTCCTCCTGGACAGGTATCTACTTTATTGTGGCATCTGCGCTTTGGTCATTTACCGCTTCAGAAGTTGCGTTAAATGTTACCTTATGGTCTTCCTCACAACCCTATTCATTGTGAGGCGTGTCAGTTGGGAAAGCATCACAGGTCGTCCTTTCCCAGACGTCCAGGTCGGAGTAGTACCTCCAAGTTCGAGTTATTTCATATTGATGTCTGGGGTCCGAGTCGTATACCTGATCATCAGGGACACAGATTTTATATAGTATTTGTGGATGATTTTTCTAGAGTGTCATGGGTGTTTCTGATGAAAAATAAATCTGAAGCAGGAAATATCATTATCCATTTTCTGAATGAAATACAAAATGTTTTCTCCACATCTGTGAAGTTTGTGAGAAGTGATAATGCTTTAGAATTATGCACCAATGTTCTTGCCAATTATTACTCCTCAATAGGGATTGTTCACCAAACATCTTGTGCTCATACATCTCAACAGAACGGAATTGCTGAAAGGAAACACCGTCACCTTCTTGATGTCACAAGATCACTCCTTATACAGAGTCATGTTCCCTACTCCTACTGGGGTGATGCAGTTCTCACTGCATGTTACCTAATCAATCGTATGCCTTCTTCTGTCTTGAATGAACAGATTCTGTTTTCCCTCATTCATCCTGGCAAGGATCTGTTCACTCTTACTCCTCGTGTGTTTGGGTCGGTTGCATTTGTCCATCAGTTGTCGCCTGGTACTGACAAGCTCTCTCCTAGGGCTGTCAAATGTGTTTTCGTTGGGTACTCCAGAACTCAAAAGGGGTACAAGTGCTTTGATCCTCTACGTCGGTGGTATATGATCAGGCAGATGTTACATTTTTTGAATCTGTTATGTATTTTTCAGCCTCAGGAGACAAGCAGCTATCACCTCTATCTACTGATACCATATACATGACACCGCCACCTCAGATGTCGTCACCACCACCACCACCTCAGATGCCGTCACCACCACCACCACCACCACCTATCTCACCGCTACCGTTCCATTATACCCGCAGGCCTCCTCCCGCTCATGGTCATGACTCGTCTACTAGCTCGCCTATGGTATGTAATGAAAATATTACTGTTGATGGATCTGACGACATTTCTGAGCAGGATATGTTGCAGGGGCCAGATGAGACTACAGCTGATTTAGATGTTCCCATTGCTCTACGCAAGTAGAAGAGGAGCTGTATTACATATCCATTATCAGCATCCGTGTCTTTTGAAAGGCTATCTGGAGACTTCAGGTCATTTGTTGTGGCACTGTCAGCTGTAGATATTCCACGAAATCATCAAGATGCTCTGCAGGATAGTAGATGGCGGCTAGCAATGGAGGAAGAAATGGCGGCACTTCAGTCCAGAGGAACTTGGAGTTTGGTTCCTATACCTCCAGATGTGAACCCGGTGAGCTGCAAGTGGGTGTTTACAGTGAAGCACAATGCAGATGGCTCAATTGACAGGTACAAGGCGCGTCTTGTTGCACGTGGCTTTACACAGACATACGGGGTGGACGACCTTGAGACACATTCTCGCCTGTGGCACGCCATTCCACTCTACGGATCTTGTTGTCAGTTGCAGTTGCTAGAGACTGGTCGCTCCATCAGCTGGACGTGAAGAATGCATTCCTATATGGAGATTTGTAGGAAAAAGTTTATATACAACAACCACCTGGTTTTGCTGTTGAGGGGAGTGTTCCAAGGTATGCAGGTTACATAAGGCTATCTATGGCCTTAAGCAGAGCCCCAAAGCATGGTTTTAAAAGCTCTCAGATCTCTTCGAGAGACAAGGATACAAACGCTCCAATGATGATCATTCCTTGTTTGTACAGAAGACTGCTAGAGGTATCATTGTAATCATGGTTTATGTAGATGACATCTTGATTACAGGAGATGATGAGCAGGGCATAAAGCAGGCGAAAGAAAAACTGGGAACCGAATTTGTCACCAAGGACCTGGGAGTCCTTAGATATTTTTTGGGGCTGGAGTTTGCTAGAAATCCATATGGATTAGTAATGTCGCAGAGGAAATATGTTACAGATCTATTGAGTGAAACAGGTATGCTTGGGTGTCGGCCTGCTATGACACCAATGGATCCCAGCATGAAGCTCTACGATGATGACACAGAGGAGGTGGACAGGAGAAGGTACAGAGAACTGGTAGGCAAACTACTGTATGTCACGATCACTAGACCTGATATATCATTTGCAGTGAGTCGCGTGAGCCAGTTCATGGAGCAACCACGTCAGGTCCATATGGATGCAATACACATGATTCTGAGATATCTAAAATCAACTCCAGGTGCAGGCTTGCTATTTAAGAAGGGAAAGGAGATCTCTATCACAGCGTGTGCTGATGCAGACTATGCAGGATGCCCCAAGGACAGGAAGTCCACCTCAGGATTTGCAGTCTATGTTGGAGATGCTCTAGTCTCGTGGAGGAGCAAGAAACAGACAGTGGTAGCTAGATCCAGTGCTGAATCTGAATACAGGGCTATGGCCCAGGCTAGCACAGAAATGATGTGGGTGAAAGCTCTACTTACAGATCTATGTCTTGATATACCGCTTCCTATGAAGTTGGAATGTGATAATCAGGCAGCCTTGTTCATTGCAAACAACCCAGCATTCCATGAGAGGACCAAGCATATTGAGGTTGACTGTCACTACATACGTGACATGATTCAGAAAGGGTTCATTGCTACATCTCATGTCACCTCAGAGAATCAAACTGCTGATATATTTACCAAGGCATTACTTCGAGGCCCATTCCAGAAGTGTGCGTCCAAGTTGAGCATGATTGATATCTATGCTCCATCTTGAGGGGGAGTGTTGACGCATATAGAGTAGTGCATGTATCTCTTCGTTATTTTTATTCTCAGTTGTATGCTTTATGTAATTACCCATAGGCTACTCTCCTATATAAGAGAGCCTAGGGCTTATGGAATAAACATGTTGTTCATTTTTCCCAACATATCCCATTTGGTCATTCTGACATAGATGCGCAATCATGTTGTGAGGAGATGGGTACGAAATGTGGCCCTCTCCCAACCTGCTACCTTGGTCTTCCCCTGAGAGCTGGAAAAATAAAGATATCTTATTGATTGCCTATCATAGAATGGAGAAAAGATTCTTTGGCGGGAAGGCAGCTATATTATCACGCAGCGGACATCGGCCACTTGGTCCTTGTAAACAGTGTTGTAAAAGTCCTCCGACTGGCCCGACTAGTAGGTCCGACTAGTCTAGTCAGTAGGGTGGCCGACCGAGTACTAACTAATTCCGACTAGGCACACTAGTCGACCAATTTTTGCTTGAAGATACCATATTTTTAAATGTTTTTTGCTTTTTTTATATTCAAACTTATTATAATATGCTTAGTATTTTATTTAAATTCAATTACTTTTTGTATTTTATTATGATAGTATAAACATGTACAAAATCTATATATGAATAAAAATGGGTTATATATTTAAGATAATCATAAAATTCAAACCGATTAAAGTCCGACTAAATCCGATTAGTCGTCCGACTGCCGATTAATCCTTAGTCAGTGGCCCAACCGACCGAGTACCGACTACCGACTTTTACAACCTTGCTAGTAAAGGACGTCCTCTCAGTTATTCATGTTTTCTTTATGTTATCTCATCTTCTCCCCGTTATCGAGCAAAGGCTGGAGATGATCATGCAGAGATTTCTTTGGGGTAAAACAAGTCAGGGTGGAACGGGGTGCATCTGGTTGATTGGAAGATTGTTACTTTGCCAAAATTGGTTGGCAGCCTTGAGGTTTCCTGCTTCGAAACCATGAACAGGGCTCTCCTACTAAAATGGGTCAGTAGGATTTGAGGTTGAAGTGAAGACATGTGTTGTCGTTTCATTCGCAGCATTTATAACATAGGGGCCCCAGCACCCGTACCTTCACCCTTCGACTTTTTGGAAAGGGTCAACTCGGTGATGCATTGTTTTCGAGAACTCTCTCATCCGATGCTTGACGATGGTAAATCTTTTGACTTTTGTACCGACAATTGGTCGGGTGAAGGACCCTTCTCTTCCAGATTCCCCCACTTATTTGCTTCAGCTGCTAACAGTGATGCATGAGTGATGCATTGTTGGTTAAATGGAAACCAGATGCCTTCGTTCTTGAAGGGCTTCTCTGATCAACAGCTGGAGGATTTCCTTCTCCTCTCGGAATCCCTTATGCAGATAAATAGACTAGTCGATGGGCAGGATCACTGGGTATCAAAGGATAACTCATTCTCGCTTAAACGAGCCTACAAAGCTATCACCATACCGACACCATCAACGACAGACGCTCTGGCTTATGATTGCAACTTTATGTGGGAGTTAAAGCTATCGAACAGAATTGGTTTCTTTATATGGTTGTTGTGCAAAAGGTGGATTATGACAAGGGACCATTGTGCAAAGACTTTTCACATATGTCTCAAATATATCTCCCCTTTGCAAAACACATATCGAGATGGTGGAACATTTTTTTCTTCCATTGTATGAAGAGGGCAACAATTCGGTCAATGGTTGTCGCAAACTGGTTGAATCTATGGAATCTGTACCTTTTTGGAGACTCGTTGTTTGAGGCAAAGCATCGTTCTAGAGAGGACCTTCTGTGGCATTTTGCAACAATATGGGCAATTTTGGTAGATAGAAATGGTGCACTCTTTTCTTTACAGTATTTTTACTGTGAATGTAATTTTCATTATAGGACTCTTCTCGAGTCTTGACTTCTGTAAAACTTCTTGTCACTTTTCTTCATCTTTTAACACATTTAAGGCAGACACCGTAACGTGTTTCCTCCTCGTTTTACCAAAAAAACAAGGTACCACATCCTGAATGTGACTAGTCAACTCGTTTATATCAAAGTAAAAAGGGAATTGACACAAATATGAACCTTGATGTAGACCGATGCTACATCAGCGTTCCCACATGTTGCCTCCTCTTTGCAAATGTAGTCGTACATGCTGACTCTCCTCGAGTCATGACTCCTTTAAGGTAACGCAAGTAAAGGAAGGAAAATTGGGGAAATACGCTAAGGTGTATGTCCTGAAAGATTATAAAGGAGGGAAGATACTTAGTGTGTTCCAACCTTTTTGCCTCAAAACAAAAAGATTATTGAACTTCATAGGTCCCCCACAATCCTATAGTTTCTCGCACCACTCCACCACCTTCCCTTAATAAAGGTTACTGGGAAGAAGGCACACAGGTTTTGTCGCTAAAAATTTATTTTGGAATGGTAAGGAATATTGTCACTAATAAATAAAGATCAAACTATGGTAGCATATATGAAGCTATATATATCACTCTTTGGGGATAGCTTCTGCATAACCCCCACCGCCTCTTTTTCTCTCCATTCTTCCTAGTTCATATATGTGCTGGGTGGACATGTCACTTAATTCACAATGTCACGGGAATGAGCGACTTCTTAAAGAAATAATTGTCCATTATTGACTGCATCGACATCATTAACCATAGTCTACCTCTCGTTGGGAAAAATAGAAGAGTTGTTTATTCCTGAGAATCCTACGCTCTCTTATAAAGAGAGACCTATGGATAAATTACATAAGACGGACAAAAAGAAATAAAATAAAGAAAAAGGTATAGAGAAAATAAATATATTTCTACACTCCCCCTCAATATGGCGCATAGATATCGATCATGCTCAGCTTGGAAGAACACTTCTGAAACGGTCCTCTAAGTAAAGCCTTGGTAAAAATATATGTCGTTTGATCTCCTGAACTGACATGAGAAGTAGAAATCAGGCCCTTCTGAATCATGTCTCTAGTACAATGACAAGTATACCTCAATATGCATTGTTCTTTCATGGAATGAAGGATTGTTTGCAATGAATAGGGCAGGTTGATTATCATATGGTAACTATATGGGTACAGGTACATCTATATACAAATCTGCTAGCACTGCTCGAACCCACATCATCTCTGTGTGTACTTGTGTTATAGACATACTCAGATTCAACACTAGACCTAGTAACAACCGTTTGTTTCTTGCTTTTCCAAGAAATAAGAGAACTGCCAGTGGACATCACGAAGCCTGAAGTAGACCTCCTGTCCTTAGGACAACCTGGATAGTCAGCATCAGCACATGCAAAAACCAAAAGAATTTCTCCTTTCCTGAATAGTAGTCATGCACCTGGAGAAGATTTTAGATACCTCAATATCATATAAATATCTATATAGCATCATGTGTACCTGTCAGGATTGCTCCATGAACTGACTCACCCGACTCGTTACAAAAGAGATATCAGGTCCAGTGATAGTAACATAGAGAAGCTTTCCTACCAACTCTCTACATCTCTTGTCAATCTCATATGAATCATTATCATATAACTTCGTGCTAGGATCCACAGGAGGAATAGCAGAGGGTGGACACCCAATCATGCATGTCTCAACAAGCGCGTCTGTAATATACTTCCTTTGGGTCATCACAAGACCCTGCGCATTACTAGCAAACTCTAACCCTAAGAAATGCCTTAGGGTACCAAGATCCTTAGTAACAAACTGACGACCCAAAAATTCTTTTGTCTTCTTATCCCTTCCACATCATCGCCTGTAACAAGTATATCATCAACATATATCATGATAGCAACTGTACCTCTGGGTGTTCTCTGCACAAACAATGAATGATCTGCATTGGCCTCTTAAACCTCTGCTTTTCAATCAAATCCGAGAGTTTCTAAAACCATGCCCTCGGGCTCTGCTTAAGGCCATATATTGCTTTATGAAGTCTACAAACCTGTTGACATTCTCCCTTAGCAGCAAACCCAGGAGGCTGCTGCATGTAGACTTCCTCTTGGATATCTCTGTTGGAGTATTTGGTTGTGCGCCAAATGAGTTGTAGGAGGGTAAATGGATCTCTCCAAGATCCATTTACCCCATCCTTGAGTTTAGTCCCACATCTACCAGTGGTGGGACTTGGAGGCTCTGTGGAGGCTATATAAGGAGCCCCATATCAATAGACACACCATCCCTCTGAGGCATTCTCCCGTGGTATCATCCCACTCCTTAGGGAGTAGGGTTCCATGTAAAATCTTGTCTTATGTTCAAGTTCTTTATCTGTATTTCTAATTCCGCTTCCTATTTTCTAACATGGTATCAGAGCGGACTCGATTCTCGCGGATTTGTTCGTGAAAATTTTATATTTTGTTTGAGATTCGATTGTCAAATTCAAAGCGGGGATTCTGTTCATTATTTTATCATGTTTGGAAGATTGTTCATGCTCCAGGGTTTCTGAACCATAGTTTTGTGATGGCACAAACACAAATTTCTGAATCAAAGTGGCACAAAAGATCTAAGGCTTCCCACAAAACCCAAAATCTAATTCCCAGATTAGTGCACGGGGCATAAATCTCCAGGTCCTCGAGCAACAGGTTCGCGAGCAACAATTCTCTCCATTCTCTCCTGCGCAGCATGTTCTCGGGCAATATCCAGTTCAGGTGGAGGAGGCATCAGCCTCCAGTAGAGGCCACCCACTCCACGCGATGCGCCCCATGGTCGAAACACCTTCTCACGGCGAGAACTCCTGTTCTTCACGCGGTGGAGGCGTCATCAACTCCAGGCGCCCTTGAACGCGGCGCTCATCTCTCCGCACACAGGCGGCGCAGGTGGCACCCTAACCGGTCTCATCACCCATTGCTCCTGCAGCCAACGCCTGGCTGCGGTGCTCGACCTCCAGAATCCTCAGATTCCTCAGATTCCATGCGATGTTGAGTCCTCCCATGGAGGACCTCCTAGCGGCTGCCCATTTCGACCAAGGGCGGCGAGAAGCCCTTGTGTGCTCCAGCATATTTAGCCTTGGGCTGAAGCATCCCATTGTTCTCACGCAGTAGATCTCGCTTTCCCGACTCCAGACCTACTCCAGCCGCCCACAAGACCTCGTGCAGGAGGCGTGAGGGGATCTCTTTGAGCCAATCTCCTGTTGTGTCAACCCCTTCAGCGGCGCTAGCCTCTCCTGCTGCACCAGCCACTGTCGCCCCCCCCCCCCGACCCCAGGCGCGACCCACTGCCAGGTGGGGCCCCTCCCGAAGCCGCCCATCGACCTCCTTCCCTTGCGGGCTACCCAGCAGATGCAATGCTTCTACGACATTGGTGATTCCGCTTCTCCAGGTCGGCTCGTGCTCCAGATCTGGGTGTATCCCAGAGGTGGTGAGGGTCGAGTAGCAAATCCCCCCCCAACGGGGGCGGCGGAGAACGGGCTCCCATCGTGGGAACCCTAAGGGGGTACCGCTAGTTATTAAAAAAATGTGTGTTTTGAAGAAAAAAAGCGCGTACAAATTAAAAAGCCTTACGCAAAGTTTTTTTTCAAAAAAAAAAAATATTGCAAGAAAAAGCTGAAAGAAATGTTGAGACGGCTTTAAAAAATGTTTTGAAAAGCCAGAGAAAAAAGAAAAAAAATGAAACGGCTTAAAAAAATATTTCGAGAAAGAAAATGATTTGTGATCTTTTTAAAAGCCGAAAAAAAGAGATGAAATCGGCTTATTGTTCTCTTGATGTTTTCCTCATGTTATTGTCTTCTCCCAACTTGGTCAATGTCCATGTTTTCCGACAAGTATGAGAGAAAGGGGGAGTATATGTAGAGTCACAGGTCTTTTCCAGATTGCAGATTCTACAGACCTGGCAGATGTTCAGACTCTACAGCAGATTATTCAGACTCGACGATTGATTCTGAGTCTCCACTTTTAGATTCGCACATGGATGCGGTCTTCTTTTCAGATGAGCACGTGTTTGCCATCTTTTGTAGTGGTCCCCATCTTTTCTTGTTTATGTCCAGAGTTTTCATGTGAGCCATAGGGACTCCAGAGCAGAGAACCATTCCCTATGCCATATTGGCAAGGGTTTTCATGTGGTATCATAGGGACTCCAGAGTAAAGTACCATTATCTGTGCCAGAGGGGAGAGACCCAGTTCTCCGATGAGGAGACTCCTTTCAGACTCCATTCTCCAGTGATCGTGGATTCCGACAAGGATTGCACTTCCATGGCCTTTTCAGTTCGGCCCTTTTCAGAGATGGAGCAGTTGTCCACATGTTGTGGCGGGCTAGAGTACTCCGACGAGGAGACTCATTTTCAGTTGCAGTGTCTCTGATAGGCGCAGTACATAGCACATGCTCTCCGACGAGGAGATTCAGCAGACTCGCACTCCAGCCCGTTCGTCCTCCTCACCTGCACGGCATGAGAAGCAACGTCCTCGATAGCAGCAGTTGTGTGCGTTGAGTTGATATTGTTCACAGTGTCCTGTAGCATGAGTTGAGTTTCTTTCTGCTTGTTTGTCCAAGCTGAGCATTGCATGCTCCAGCTTGAGGGGGAATGATGGAGTATTTGGTTGTGCGCCATATAAGCGGATCCATTTACCCCATCCATGATTTAGTGCCACATCTACCAGTGGTGGGACTTGGAGGCTCTGTGGAGGCTATATAAGGAGCCCCAAACCTCCTGTAACCATTGAGAAAGTCAATAGACACACCATCCCTCAGAGGCGTTCTCCTGTGATTTCATCCCGCTCCTTAGGGAGTAGGGTTCCATGAAAAATCTCGTCTTATGTTCAAGTTCTTTATCTTTATTTCTGATTCCGCTTCCTATTTTCTAACAATCTTCATTCAAAAACGCAATTTTAACATCTAGCTGATACAAAGTCCAATCACGTACGGCAACAATTGAAAGGACACATAGAGTTGAGTGGCGAGCAACAGGAGAGAACGTGTCCAGATAATCCACTCCATACGTCTGAAAAAATCCGTGTGCCACCAATCTTTCCTTGAAGTGATCAAGACTCCTATCTGCATTATGCTTAACAGTAAACACCCATTTGCAACTAACAACAGATGCCCCAGTAAGAGCAGATACCAAGATCCAGGTACCACGTGATTGTAAAGCAGTCATCTCATCCTCCATAGTTAGACGCCAACGACTATCCTTCAATGCCTCCTGATAATTCCATAGAATTTTTATGGCAGATAGAGCAACTGCAAGTCTCTGGAATTCCCCTGTCAAACGATGAAAGGAGACCTGGGAAGTAAGAGGATATGGAGTGCAGGTACGCTTTTGCTTCCGAACTACAATGGGTATATCCAGGTCATCGGGAACCTCATCCATCTGTGGGTCAGTCTCCTGCAATGATTCCAACGCAGATACATCTCCAGACTCGTCGTTAGAAAAATTGTTACCAGAACAAACCTGAGGCGTACTGGATGACGAGCAATGACCATGAGCAGATGCAGGCCGAGGGTATAGAACTTCGGTAATGGTGGAACAATAGAGACATGTGATTGTGTAGAAGGAGGTGATGGAGGTGGAGGAGGAGGTGGTACTGGTGGTGGTGGTGGAACAGCAAGCACAGGTGGATGTGGTGACGGACTCGTCGGAGGAGGTGGCATGTAAACCTCATCATCAGAGTCTAATGAAGCTAACATGTTACTTATAAGGGAGAAATACATCACATATTCAAAAAATATGACAGCGCTGATATAATATTTCTTGCGCAATGGATCATAGCATCGATATCCCTTCTGAGTCCAGGAGTACCCAACAAACACGCATTTGATAGCTCTAGGAGAGTGCATGTCAAGACCCGAAGGCAACTGGTGGACGAATGCAACAGAGCCAAAAACACGAGTAAGTGAGAATAACTCCTCAAGGAAAGTCATGGAGAAAGGAATTTTCTCACGACAACAGATGAGGGCAAGCAATTCACCAGATAACATGTCGAAGAACTGTATCACCCCAAAACGAATGTGGGGCACGACTCTGAATGAGAAGAGTCCGAGTGACATCAAGTAAATGGCGATGCTTTCTATCTACAACACCATTCTGCTGAGAAGTGCAAGCACATGTAGTTCGATGAATAATATCACGGGATGAAAAGAAATGTGATAGAGCACGGGTACAGAATTCCAAAGCATTATCAGTTCTCACAAATTTTACTGAAGAGGAGAAAACATTCTGCACGTCATTGATAAAGATTTTGATCACATCTCTGCTTCAGAGTTATTCTTCAATAAAAAGACTCATGACAAAGACAAACGAGAAAAGCCATCAACAACAAAAGGTAAAACATGTGTCCCTGGTGATCAGGAATACGACTCGGACCCCAAATATTAACATGAAATAACTCAAAAAGGGAGCTACTGCTCCGACTCTAACGACTAGGAAAAGCAGAACGATGATTCTTTCCCAACTGAAAAGCCTCGTACTGGAAGGATGAACACGGTGAAATCTGCACAAAATATGACACATCTTCTGGAGAGGGAGGTGGTCAAGACGTAGGTGTCAAGTGAAGGAAGAGACTGTTAGCCATGTGATCTCGAGGCGAACCATTCCTACAATAAATGTTATTGTAATGTTTGATATATCAATAAAGGTTATTGGCTAATTTCATTAGTACAATTGAGGTTATGTACCATGGCCATCTTGATGATCATGCAATTGTTGATTCAATTATTAATCATAGAAGCTGGTGCTTGGATGAATATCTAAAGAGTTAGAATGCGGACTCATCAAGCACCGTCAAATGATTATTAAGAGACGATCTCCAGCATGAGTAGGAGATGGCCATCCTTTCTTTATTGGTTGATATCCGACTGACCTCTTAATGCAGGTCCTCTACATAGGAATAGAGATTCAGATGTGTCAGATAAGTTAGGTCAAAGAGTTGACTTATTGAGATCAAGATAACCAAGTCCTATATCATATACTGTCACGATATAGACATGAATCCTCTAACCGGAGACATATGTACTGCTATATGTCAAAGTATGTACATTTGGCAAACCGATAGGTTAATGGCCTAATCAAGATCTATACACCGGCGAGCTGGTGTGCATACAAAGGCATATGAGTAATATAATCTCTCAAATGGATCATACAGATTCACTTGTGAATCGGAAGACATGAGCTTACACATGAGGTATTAGGATCAATCAAATTCCATGTATAGTCGTCTTGCTTTGAAAGCATGATAAAAATTGTAGGTACGATTTAAGTTTTTGGAAAGCATATGATCGATACAAACTCTCAATGACCGAATGAGAAACCTAATGATAAAACCCTAGAGACGATGGTATAAATTGATCTATATCTTCAGGTTTATTATAGGTCTTCCAGTATGCAGGATGTACAAGTATTACGAATACCTGAGCATTATGTTATCATAAATGATTATATAACCATGACACAACTATTCCGAGGGAGCGATGAAACAGACATGTCTGGATTTTAGTGACACCTCTCATTAGAGAAGTGATTTATTCTTAGTGCAAATGTTGCACAGTGATCTAAATGTGATTCGGATGCAACGAAAATATAAAATATACATCCTTGATTTAATCAAGCATTTAAGATAGATCCCCGAGATCTGGATTTAGATGTGATCTCATTATCCAAATCACTCTACGTGAAACGTATAATCACCATGTCCATATCTCCAAGTACCCGCGGAGAAAACGCATTATTCTTGAAAGAGATGAAGAATAATTTCATTAATAAATGTGTGTCCAAGCATTAAGAAATAGGAAATTAAATGTAATTTAATTATCACGAATAATGTGAATGTAATTCATATTATTTAAATACATGAGAATGATGATCCAATCTAATTAAATATGATTTAATTATTATGGATATGAAAAATGTGGATGGAACTATCCATATTGATCTATTATAAATGTGATTTATAAAATATAAGAGAGAGCTAATTGTAAAAAACATTTACAATTTAAATGTTGATGTGAATTGAATTCACATTGGACATTTAATTGAAAATGTAATTATATTTTATTTAGGTTGTTAACGTGATTCACAAACTTCCAATGGCATGATTGATATTTCACAAATTAATTTGGATTATTTTTTGTAAAAAAATTTACAACAAATGTTGTTGTAAATAATGGAAAATCTTATGAGATATGAGATCTCATGAATTAGAAGAAGCATACTACCTTCCTCTTGGGGAGGGTGGACGGTTACCTTGAATCCTAATTCAAGATGTGTTGCCCCCCTCTAATTGGAAGGGTGACGTGCTTCCTTCCTAATTCTCCAATGATGATCGATTTATTGAAATAAAATTATATTTAATCAATAAAATTTTAATTAAAATAAATTAAATTAAATGTTGTATTTTTTACAACAAAATCATGGCCTTGAAAGAAACACAAATCAATATCAACAATTGGATTTGTGTTCTCCATGGATTGGAATCCATGGACTCCTAAAATAATATAAAAGAAAAGGCAACCCTAACTCTTCATTTTACAATATTTGAATAGCCTCTTTCTCATATTCTCCTACACGTCACCTCTCTCTCTCATTAAAGTGGTCGTCCACTCTAAAATCCTAGAGAGAACCATTGTCATCGTCTCGTCGTTGTGATGCCACTTCGATCGCTCGTGGATCTATGTCTCCTTCCATGCACCCTGTTCGTGAAGAAAACATCGGATCTCTTGTGACGAGATCAGAAGATTTGCTGCTTAGACTATCAACTTGGATTGCGAAGAAGACGCATAACGTGCTCGCAAGCATCTCCTCTGTCGGATCGAACATGAGACAGGATGTCTCTTACATTAGAGATGCGATCGCCACCACGCTTCAAGAGGTATTCCTACATCTCTTTTTTCGGTTAGATGAAACGATCCGAGAAGTGTTCTCAGATCATGTGGTTTCATCATTTTAAAAAAAACAAATTCTGATGCACTGAGTTACTTGTGCGACTAGTCTCTACGATCGCATATTATGCGATCTAAACGCTTCCCTGATGTGCTTAAGGATCTTTCCATATCCTTCATGTGGTATCAAATCCTTAGTCGAGGTCTTGGATATGATCCGAAACCCTAAGTGATAGAGGTTCATATTTCAGATGCGTAGGAGTCATTGTTTCTGCATTGAATGTGAGATTCAAATCAGTTTTTTGTTTAATTAAAAACCTATTGTTTGTGCATTGTTTGGATGTGTTTTTTTGTAATTACAATGTACTTAGAATGTCTAAATATGTCCCAAAAATAGTAACCAAACTAGTGTATTTTCCCGCGCTTCACGGCGGGTTTGAAGGAAAATACATTTGTTAATAATAATTTTAAAAGTATAGAAATTAAGCAAGATATCATATTAAAAAAATTTTATAAAAACAGATAAGTAAATAGAACGTGTTTGGAACATTCCTATTGTATCGTTGAAACATCAATTCACACAAAATATTTATTAATCATTGATTATAAAACAATAAATTTACATTTATAAAAAAACTATAATTTTTTAAAAGATGCATCGCATTATACTCACGTAGTTTATTTCACATTAGTTTTATCTGCGTTGCTGGTTGTGCCCCAATTATATCAATCTTTGATGATGGATTTCCAAAATGTACTTTAAACATACATAAGAATTTAAAGTAGATGATAAATAATATGAAAAAAAATATAGATATAAGATTCTAGACATAAATAAAATTAAATTTACTATCTATATGTCTCCTTTATCTCATAATATGACAGAAAAAAGTCATATATGTGCATATATTAGATTTTAAAATTATTTCTAATTATATTTTTAAGTTATTTTTAACATACATTATCAATAAAATATTTAAATATTTGATATTATATTACTTATCCTTTTCAGTATTTTATGAATGTATATTTATTGAAGTCTTCTTATATTGAACTAATATTAAATTATTTTTATTATGTAATATGTATATTCTGATTCAGAATTAGTTTCTAAATTTTTACTATATCATTTTACTATAAGATTTGAATCTATGAAATTAATTTTATTTTAAATTAATTGTTAATTACTATTGAATTATAATATGGCAACATCATAATAGATATGTTTAAATGTTTGAAAATAAAAAATATTTCTTTGAAAGATAATCTAGAGAGAGAAATCGAAGGAGAGGTAGATAGATTTTTTATTTTTTATCCAAAAAAAGTATAAGGAGAGAGATTTTTAATATTATATGTCAAGAAGAATTAAAACATGGTATACTTTAAAAATCTATAAGAACTTTAAATAGATGGTAAATAATATGTGAAAAATATAGATATAAGATATTGATTTTTTCTTAATAATATTTAATATTAAATTATTTTTATTATGTACTACGTATATACTAATTCGGAATTAGTTTCTAAATTAATTACTATATCATTTTACTGTAAGATTTTAATCTATGAAATTAATTTTATTTTAGATTAATTGTTAATTACTATTAAATTATAATAGGTTATCATCATAATAGATATGTTTTAAATGTTTAAAAGTAAAAAATAATTTAGTTTTGAAAAATAATCTAGAGAGAGAAATCGAATGAAAAGTAGGGGAATTTTTTATTTTTGTCAAGAAAACAGTTTAAAGAGAGAGAGAGAGATTTTTAATATTAATATATCAAACAAGATTTAAAATATAGTCTAATAAAAAAATTGTAGAGAGGGGGAGAGAGGGAGAAAATTTGCATATATAAAAAGGGAAAGATGAGTGGGGGGAGAGAGAGTGGAGGGTGGGCCTCGCATATATCTTGTGGGGAGAGAGAGAGAGAGAACATGGTATTGTGGGAGGGAGAGAGAGTGAATAAGTGCTAGGAAAGGGAGGAATTGCATAGGGACGCGGGCTCGTACGGGAGAGAAGGGATAAAATACGAGAACGAAGGAGAGAGGGGGCGGGACCACATCAATTGAGGGAGTGAGAGAGAACCGTCCAATGGAATTGGAGAGAGGGTGGGAGAGAAAGTGAGAGAGACACGTCGCTAGAGGAGGATGGGAAGGGAGAGCGAGAGGCGATGAGAGATGGGAGAAGAAGAGGGAAAGAGGGGCGCGGGGAGGATTGAAAAGGATCCACGTGTCAGCAAGATTGGGAGAAGTTCAGCTTTAGTAGGGTTATAGATATTGGTACCAAAAGTGCATAAAAATGATTCGAAGAGTTCCCGCCATGAAAAATTGTTTTGCATGTATTGACTGATCTGTAAGAAAATTGTTTTTACATACTATTTTTCCGTCATGAAATATAAAATAAACACTTGGATTGAGTAGAGAATCAAACCAGCAAATCGCTCGAATTTATCCCGCGCAATTCCGACTCCATTTGCTCTAGATATTCCATATTTAATGGAGATGGGTCGGAAGATGATTAGATCATCAAATCTCTTTGCTTAATGTGTTTATAATTCAATGGAAATCATGAAAATTATGAATTTGCCTTGATTAAATATGAAGTCTAATAATTATGAAAACAATTGATTGATTATCATAGGCCAGTGAATGAATGCTTCATGAAAACTCTATTTTATCCTACACTAGTTGTAGGACAATATCTAGATGCAAAACATTGTTACTTGAATAGCATTGGGTGTTTGTTTAGCAAATCTCCTTATAACATTGATCAAAATGGTTTTGATAAATATTATATGGTATAACTTTGGTTGTAATCCCGAATAACATCTCAAATACAAAATGGTCAAATCACATTATCCTAACCTGAGTTGGATATGGTGTTTAGTCAGGGATCGTTGGGGTAGCAGGTTGCAAAGTGAATGGTTTGTCCCGCTTCCTGTACATATTGGCCATGACAATGGGTAAGGAAGGATACTACTTCAAGAAATCATGATGTATTTTTCTAATTATTAAAATTTGAAGAGGAAAGGGATCCTACTCCATGGAGTAGGTAACCTTACCTACTCCATGCTTATTTTTTGCCCTTTTTTTGGAAAAATGCTTCCGTGGATTTTTATCACTATATCTATCGAATATGTCATTCAAATTTCATCAGAAACAGAGACTCCTACGTCCTCCATCTAGAACAGGTAAATTTAACGGATTTAAAATTGATGTAATCGGTATGTTCTGAATGGAGGGCGTAGGAGTCTCTATTTCTGACGAAATTTGAATGACAGGGGGATATTGTTATGAAAATTCATGGAAGCATTTTTCAAAAAATAGAAAAAATGAGCATGGAGTAGGCAAGGTTACCTATTTCATGGAGTAGGATCCCTTTCCTCAAATTTGAATAACACGTAATTTGAGATTATACCATCCATCAAGTAACAATCAAGATTGTTTGTTGGTTGATTAAATTGGATTGATAATTGATTTAATATGATTAAATTGATTATATCCAATTAAAATACTCTATTATGAATGGAGTTGTATTCCCCTTGGAAGAATTAATTATGTGAATATGATTGATAATGATTAATTAGAATTTGAACATGATATGAAGGATTACATAAGTGACCAAGGTTTGAAAAAACTAAAGGCGGAACGAGGCGTTTTCCCTGGAAGCGAGGCGAGGCGTAGCCTCGAGGCGGTCGAGGCGTAAGCCTCAGTTTTGTATAGAAAAATAATTATAAAATATATAATACATATATTTATTGATGAAATAATATAATCTGACAAACATATAGTATATAACAATGTAATATATGATGATATTATGAAGATAAGAAAATGAAAAAAGGATATGTCAATGACTCAATGCCATAAACCTTTCTAAATTTCTACCTAATAAAAAGAAAATCATTGGCTATAACTTATAACTATCACTAAAAAATTATCTAAAAGGGATTGGCTATAGTTGTCATTATAAATATCCAAGTTGTTGATATGAATCATATGATTTGAATCCTAACTATATGTTCTACTATACCCAGATGAAGAACGGTTGTATGCATCCCCCCTGTTGCACCATACCCTACCAGAACGGGGGTCTCGCTGCTTTTTACGTGAGTTACAGTTTTTCATATTGTTGGGATGTAACAAAGGTATAAAAGGAGATCCCAGTTTTTGCTAAAGATATAGTGGTAAGTATATCTTTTGCTTTGAAAGTGATTAAGGGAATGAACTTTTAAAGTTGAAAAGAAAAGACTAATTTCATTAAAAATCCTTAATCAATGAATTTAATATTGAATATATATGTGTTCTAATATAGTGCATTCTTAATTTCAGACAATGAAGACCATGAACCCACTCACCAGGCTTCCGGAGGTCAACCAATTGACCGGTCTAAATTACTCGGATGAGATCCATTATTTGGATCTTGTCCTTTCTGCGGACAACATATCCTATGTGTTGTCCAAGGATAAGCATGCAATGAAAAATATGATGAAGATCATACATTGGCCATGTGTTATATTCTGGGATCTCTCTCCAATGTGCTTCAGAAGCAACATGTGGAGATGAACATCTGCTAAGATATCATATGAACATCTGCTAAGATATCATATTGAATCTCAAGGAGATGGTCTGTGATGGCAACCGCACTTAGCGTTATAACGTTATGAAAGAGCTTGTACACTGCAAAATGCAGGACGGGACTTCCGTTAGAGGACACGTACTCAAAATGTTGGGGTGCATGTCTGAACTGGAAACTCTTTTGGGGCTCAAATGGATGCAGATATGCAGTCCGACTTCATTCTGTTGTCTATGCCCAAGTCTTTCAATAACTTTGTGATGACATTCCACATGAACAAGATGAATTGGTTTAACGCTGAGTTAATGACTTCATTAAAGTATGCAGAAGACGTAATGAAGAAAGATAATCATGTTGGCAATACAATGGATGCATAGGTCATAGGAAAGCGAGGCCAGAAGCACGGATCTCGGAAGGACCCGACCCAGAAGAGAAAGAAGAAGAGTCAAGGACTTGGCTCATCTTCTAATGCTTCCGCACTGGTGGCATCAAAGAAGACTGATGTGTGTCATCATTGCAAGAAGCAGTGGCACTGGAAGCGTAACTGTCGAGATTATATGAAGTCTACTGATAAAGGCAAAGCCCTAGCAGGTATATATTCTACTTTCATCATTGTAACATTTTTTCCCGTAGGACGACAAGGTAGTTGGGTCATCGATCCGGTGCTTCTGTTCATGTGCACAATTTGTTGCATCTATTTAAGGGAATTAAGAATCTTGATAAAGGGGAGATAGTCATCTGGATGGGATCTGATGCAACTGTTGCAGCAGTCACCGTCAGGACCTGCAGACTATCATTATCTAGTGGAAGAGTCCCGGTACTTAAAGAATGTCTTTATGTTATAGATTGGGACTTAATATCTGTATTTAAATTAGTTAGAAGTGGATATTCGTTTTTATTCTGTAACAAACTTGTCATAAGTCATTATGATAAATATATTGCGGATGATGTTCTGACTTCTGGTGGACTCGATGAATTGTGCATTGATGAAAATGTCATGAATATTATTGCCACTAATAAAACACCTAAAAGAACCAGAGGATGGAAATCATTCTAATATGATTTGGCATCAAAGTTCGATCATTTATCTGTTAATAGGATTAATATATTGATAAAGGATGGATCCTTAGATTTTCTACAGGTTCAATCTTTACCTACCTGTGAACATTGTATTCGAGATAAAATGACTAGGATGCCTTTTCATAACAAGGTTACAAGATGCGAAGGTGTTCTTTACCTAATATATACCGATGCATGTGGTCCCTTCAGTATCGCGATCCGAAATGGACATCGATATTAATTGACGTTTATTGATGACAATTCGCGACACAGGTTTATCTTCCTATTACGTCATAAATCTGAAACATTTGAAAAGTTCAAAGAGTCCATGCCTTTGGTTGAGAACCAAATCGATAGGAAGATTAAACAGATGAATTTAAGGAATACTTTAAAGAGCGATGAATTGTCTCCAATCTCACTCCTCCTGGAACTCCCCAACTTAATCACATTGTCGAAAGACGCAATAGGACCATCATGGACATGGTCCGTTAAATGATGAGTAAAGCACATTTACCACTTAGTTTGCGGAGATATGCAGTAGAGACTGCATTATATATTTTGAATGAGATTCCTAGCAAATCCGTACCTAAAACTCCTCATGAGCTTTGGTATGAGACCAAATCCAGTGTTAAACACTTGAGGATTTGGGGTTGCTTGGACCATACGAAGAACATGGATGCAAGTAAGCTAGTATCTCGCACCCGTGAATGCTACTTCGTTGGGTATATTAAGGATGGTATTGGATACCAATTTGTTGACCCTAAGACTCAGAAAGTCTTCGTCGCTAGAGATATAAAATTTCTTGAGGATAACTTCCTTAAGAGTCAAGACAAAAATGAAGTAAAGGAACTCGTTGAATCTCCTGAGGATACTAAGTTTCCTGAACCAGAAACTGAAGAAATAAATGAAAATGTAACATTCGTACCTCTTCGAAGAAGTTCGATGGTGGCTGCACCACCTGAAAGGTACGGATTCCATGTGTCAGTTGAAACTGCCAATAATCCAGCTTCATTTAATGAAGCACTTGTGGATCATGACATGGATAGATGGATGCTAACAATGAAGTCTGATATAGACTACATGCATAAAAAAAGTGTATGGACCCTAGAGGATTCACCTAGAAGGGTAAAATCCATTGGATGTAAATGGATCTTAAAGAGAAAGAGAAGACCTGATGGAAAAGTAGAGACTTTCAAAGCACGGCTCGTAGCCAAGGGCTACACATAGAGAGAAGACATCGACTACGATGAGACATTATCTCTTATAGTTATGCTTAAGTACATCAGGACACTGCTAGCTATAGTTGCATATCTTGACTACGACATCTGGCAGATGGACGTCAAGACGACTTTCGTCAATGGATACCTCGAGGAGGATATTTATATAGAGCAGTCACAGAGCTTCATAACCGAGGAAGGGAAAGTACGTAAGCTGAACAAATCCATCTATGAGCTCAAACAATCTTCTCGTAGCTGGAACATCAGATTCGACGAAACCATAAAGAGATGATTTTGTGCATAATCCTGATGAATCATGTCTATACAAGAAGTTTAGTGGTAGCGTCATTGTGTTCATCGTGCTTTACATAGATGACACCCTTATCATTGGAATGATATAAGGATGATGATCGGTGTTAAGATTTGTCTATCACATACCTTCGAGATGAAAGATCTTGGAGAAGCCTCTTATATCTTGAGTCTGAAGTTGTTCAGAAATCGAGAAAATCTTGGAATGATTCCATATGGAGAACTCCAAAAAAAGCTTCCTTCCCTTGAAACATGGTATTCGCATGTCTAAAGAGATGGCTTGAGGATAAAAAAGCTATGCATGGTTTCCCCTAAGCATCAGTTGTATGAAGCTTAATGTACACCATGATGTGCATAAGGCCAGATATCTGACATGCAGTGGGAGTGGTAAGCCGTTACCAATCCTGCTATGGAGAGAAACACTGGAATGCAGTGAAGAACATTTTCAAGTATCTAAGACGGATGCAAGATTACATCTTGGTTTATGGAGATGGTGATATCCAAATCTTAGGATACACAGATTCATACTTCCAGTCGGATATTGACGATCGAAAGTCGACATCAGGGTTTGTCTTCCTATTGAACAGTGGTGTTGTAAGCTGGAGAAGCAAGAAGGAAGATACTACGGTCGATTCAACAATAGAAACCGAATACACTACCGCATCGGATGCTGCAAAGGAGGTGGTGTGGTTCAACAAGTTCATCTTTGAGCATGGCCTGGTTTCCTCTGATACCGACATCCCACTACTCTACGATAATACGGGAGCTATAGCTCGGGCGAAGAAACCCAGATAGCATCAAAAGAGCAAGCACGTAGAGAGGAAATAGCATCACATCATTCGGGAGATACAAAAGCATGGTTACATCATCATCACCAAGGTGGCCTCTATGGACAGTGTTGTTGATCTGCTTACCAAACCTTTGACACAGAAGGTTTCGAGCAGCATGTAATGAGTATGGGTTTAAAGATTGTACCTGAATGGTTCTGAGGGCTAGTGGGAGATTGTTAACCATGTGAGCCCGAGGCGAACCATTCCTACAATAAATGTTATTGTAACGTTTGATATATCAATAAAAGTTATTGATTTATTTCACTCCATGGTTGAGATTAAATGAATGAATGCATTATAAAGTCCCTTAATACAATTAGGATTATGTATCATGGTCATATTGATGATCATAAAGTTGTTGATTCAATTATTGAATCATAGAGGCTGGTGCTTGGATGAGTATCTAAAGAGTTAGATTGAGGACGCATCAAGCATCGTCAAATGATTATTAAGAGATGATCTCCAGCCTGAGTAAGAGATGGCAATCCTTTTTCTATTGGCAGATATCTGACCGACCCCTTGATGCAGGTCCTCTGCATAGGAATAGAGCTCCAGAGGTGTCAGATAAGTTTGGTCAAAGAGTTGACTTAACGAGATCAAAATAACCAAGTCTTGTGTCGTATACTGTCACGATATAGGCATACATCCTCCGACCGGAGACAGGTGCATTGTTATATGTCTAAGTATGTACATTTGGCAAACCGATAGGTTGATGGCCTAACCAAGGTCTATACACCGGCGAGCTGCTGTGCATACAAAGGCATATAAGTAATACGATCTCTCAAAGGGATCATACAAATTCACTTGTAAATCGGAAGACATGAGCTCACTCATAAGGTATTGGGATCGATCAAATTCCATGCATGGTCATCTTACTTTGAAAGCATGACAAGAATTTGTACGTATGATCTATGTTTTTGGAAAGCATATGATCGATACCAACTCTCAATGACTGAATGAGAAACTTAATGATAAAACCCTAGATGACAGTATAAATTGATCTATATCTTCGGGTTTATTTTAGACTTCCAGTATGCAGGATGTACAGGTATTAAGAATACCTGAGGGTAATGAGATCATAAACGATTGTATAACCATGACGTATCCATTGTGAGGGCGAGATGAAACAGATCTGGATTTTAGTCACTCCTCAATAGAGAAATAATCTATTCTTAGTACAAATGTTGGACAGTGATCTGAATGTGATTTGGATGCATGAGAAGATTAGATCTACGGCCTTGATTTAATCAAGTATCTATGAGAGGTCCTTAGATCTGGATTTGAGATGTGACCTCAATATCCAAGTCATTATACGTAGAACATACAATCTCCATGCCCTTATCTCCAAGTATCTGCGGAGAAAGCGCATTATTTTTGAAAGAGTTCAAGAATAATTCCATTGATAAATGTGTATCAAAGCATTGAGAAACGGATAATTAAATGTGATTTAATTATTATGAATAATGTGAATGTGATTCATATTAGGGTAAATTACAATTTGGGTCCCCATCTATGGATCCGATCCCAGAATGGGTCCCGATCTTTAAATTATAACGATTCGGTCCCATGGTCATTAATGTAAGGAACTTTTTGGGGCTAATGACAAGTATGCCCTTGTTTAAAAGTTGGAACTCCACTCCCTTCCCAACAAGGGCATATTTGTCATCAACCCCAAAATTTCCATTTCCTAAATGGTTCTGGGACCCGAATCGTTACAATTTAAAGATCGGGACCCATTCTGGGATCGGACCCATAGATGGGGACCCACATTGTAATTTACCCTTCATATTATTTAGATGCGTAAGAATGATGATCCAATATAATTAAATACGATTAAATTATTATGGATATGAATAATGTGGATGGAACTATCCATATTGATCATATATATTACAAATGTGATTTATAATATATAAGAGAGAGCTAATTGTAAACAATATTTACAACTTAAATGTTGATATGAATTGGATTCACATTGGACATTTAATTGAAAATATAATATACATTTTATTTTGGCTTGTGAATGTAATTCACAAATTTCCAACGGCATGATTGATAGTTCACAAGTTAATTTGAATTTTTTTGTAAAATAATTTACAACAAATGTTGTTGTAAATAATGGATAATTTCATGAGATATGAGATCTCATGAATTAGGAGAAGGATACCACCTTCCTTTTAGGGAGGGTGGACAGCCACCTTGAATCTTAATTCAAGGTGTGCCCCACTAATTGGAAGGTTGGTATGCCTCCTTCCTAATTCTCCAATGATGATTGATTTGATGAATTAAATTATATTTAATCAATAGAATTTTAATTTAATTAAATTAATTTTTGTATTTTTCTACAACAAAATCATGACCACTGAAAGAAACACAAATCAACCTCAATCATTGGATTTGCGTTGTCCATGGATTGGAATCCATGGACTCCCAAAATATTATAAAAGAAGAGGCAACCTAGCTCTTCATTTTACAACATTTGAATAGCCTCTCTCTCATATTCTCCTACACGTCACCTCTCTCTCATCGGAATAGTCGTCCACTCTAAAACCCTAGAGAGAATCGTCGTCGTCGCCTCGTTGGTGTGCTTCCACTCCGACTGATTCGATCGCTCGTGGATCTCCGTCTCCTTTGGTGCACCTGCTCGTAAAGAAGATGTTGTGTCTCGTATGACGAGATCAGGAGATTCGTTACTTGGCCTATCAACTTGGACTGCGAGGAGCACGCGTTTCATCAACGTGCTCGCAAGCGTCTCCTTCGTTGGATCGGACTAGAGACATGAGGTCGCTTGCTTTAGAGACATGATCGCAACCACAATTCAAGAAATACTCCTGTTGGGAAAATAAAAGAACTTGTTTATTCCATCAGCCCTAGGCTCTCTTATATAGGAGAGTAGCCTATGGGTAAATTATATAAAGAGTACCGCAGGAATGGAAAATAATAAAAGACTACATTAGTAGATAATATATATGTTTACACTCCCCCTCAAGATGGAGCATAGATATCAATCATGCTCAGCTTGGACGCACACTTCTGAAACGGGCCTCGCAGTAATGCCTTGGTAAAAATAACTGCAGTTTGATTTTTCTGAACTAACATGGGATGTAGCAATGAATCCCTTCTGGATCATGTCACGGATAAAGTGGCAATCAACTTCAATGTGCTTGGTTCGTTCATGGAATGCTGGATTGTTTGCAATGAACAAGGCCACCTGATTGTCACATGCTAAAGCCACAGGAAGTGGGACTTCTATATGTAAATCTGTAAGCACAGCTTTTACCCACATCATTTCTGTACTAGCTTGGGCCATAGCCCTATATTCAGATTCAGCACTAGACCTTGCTACCACAGTTTGTTTCTTGCTCCTCCATGAGATTAGGGAATCTCCAACATACACATCAAACCCAGAGGTGGACTTCTTGTCCTTGGGACACCCTACATAATCTGCATCTGCACAAGCTGAGATAGAGATCACCTTGCCTTTCTTGAACAGCAGACCCGCACCTGGGGATGACTTGAGGTACCTGAGTATCATATGTATTGCATCCATGTAGACCTGACGTGGTTGCTCCATGAACTGGCTCACTCGACTCACAGCAAAGGCTATGTCGGGCCTAGTGATAGTGATATATAGAAGTTTGCCCACCAGTTCTCTGTATCTTCTCCTATCCACCTCCTCTGTATCATCATCATATAGCTTCATACTGGGATCCATTAGTGTGGTAGCAGGTCAGCAGCCAAGCATTCCTGTTTCACTTAACAGGTCAGTGACATATTTTCTCTGAGACATTACCAACCCATGCGGATTTCAGGCGAACTCCAGTCCCAGAAAATATCTAAGAACTCCAAGGTCCTTGGTGACAAATTCACTACCCAGCATTTCTTTCGCCTTCTTTATCCCTTGTACATCATCACCTATAATCAAGATGTCATCTACATAGACCATGATTGCAATAATACCTCTGGAATTCTTTTGTACAAACAAAGAATGATCAGCATTTGAACGTTTGTATCCCTGTTTCTCAAAAAGATCTGAGAGCTTCTGAAACCATGCTCTGGGACTCTGCTTAAGGCCATAGATAGCCTTATGAAGTCTGCACACCTTGAAACACTCCCCCTCAACAGCAAAATCGGGTGGCTATTGCATGTAGACTTCCTCTTGTAAGTCACCATATAAGAAGGCATTCTTCACATCCAACTGACATAGCGGCCAGTCACAAGTAACCACAACAGACAGTAAGATCCGTAGAGTGGAATGGCAGGCTACAGGCGAGAATGTATCAAGATAGTCCACCCCGTATGTCTGTGTAAAGCCACGAGCAACAAGACGAGCCTTGTATCTGTCAATACTGCCATCTGCATTCTGCTTGACTGTAAATACCCATTTGCAGCTCACTAAGGACACATCTGCAAGTATAGGAACCAGACTCCAAGTTCCTCTAGACTATAGTGCTGCCATTTCTTCCTCCGTTGCTAGACGCCATCTACTATCCTTCATAGCGTCTTGGAAACTCCGTGGAATATCTACAGCTGACAAAGCAACTACAAAGTTCTTGAAATCTCCAGTTAGTCGTTCAAATGACACAGAAGCTGCTAAAGGATATGAAGCACAGCTTCGCTTAGACTTGCGTATAGCAATAGGAACATCTAAATCAACCATGTCCTCGTCTGTCCTCTGTAACACATCCTACTCAGAAACATCATCAGATCCATCAATAGTAATATCTTCAGAACATACCTTGGGCGAGCTAGGTGATGAGTCATGACCATGAGCTGGAGCAAGCCTGCGGGTATAATGAAATGGTAGTGGTGAAACAGGTATAGTAATAGGAGGTGCAGATGATGGTGGTGGTGGTAGTGGTGGTGATGATGATGGTAATGGTGGTGGTGGTGTCACATAAATGGCATTGGTATTAGTTGGAGGTATCAACTGATCACCTGAGGATGAAAAATACATTACGGATTCAAAAAACGTAACATCTGCACTAACTAGATACCGTCTGCGCAATGGATCATAGCACTTGTACCCCTTCTGAGTTCTGGAGTACCCAACAAACACACACTTGACAGCCCTAGGAGAGAGCTTGTCAGTACCGGGAGACAACTGGTGGACAAAGGCAACCGAACCAAACACACGAGGAGTAAGGGAAAACAGATCTTTACCAGGAAATATAAGGGAGAAAGGAATCTTTTCACCTAGAACAGAGGACGACATACGATTGATTAGGTAGCATGCTGTGAGAACCGCGTCACCCCAGTAAGAATAAGGAGCATGGCTCTGTATAAGAAGTGACCTGGTGACATCTAGTAAGTGGCGATGTTTCCTTTCAGCGATCCCATTTTGTTGGGAGGTATAGGCATAGGATGTATGGTGGATAATCCCTTGGGATGAGTAGTAACTGGTTAGGACATGAGTACACAATTCCAGGGCATTATCACTTCTCATAATTTTAACAGATGTGGAGAAAACATTACGAATCTCATTAAGAAAATTGATAATAATATTCCCTGCTTCAGATTTATTCTTTAACAAAAACACCCATGACACACGAGAGAAGTCATCCACAATAACTATATAAAATCTGTGTCCCTGATGATCACGACTCGGACCCCACATATCAATATGAAATAACTCAAACTTGGAGGTACTACTCCGACACTGACGACTGGGAAAGGTAGACCGATGATGCTTTCCTAACTGACAAGCCTCACATTGGATAGATGTGTGAGGCAGACCCTGGGGTAACACACGACGCAACTTCTGAAGCGGTAGATGTCCAAAGCGCAGATGCCATAGCAGAGGAGATACGGGTCCAATAGGTAGGGATGAGGTTCCAGCAAAAGAAGTCTGACTGAGGCGATAGAGGCCTCCTTGCTCATAGCCACGACCAATCACGTTGCCCGTAAGGATGTTCTGAAAAACAAGAGAAGATGGATCAAAAATCGCCCGACATTGTAAATCCTTTGTAATTTGGCTGATAGATAATAAATTCATTGAAAAATCAGGTGCGTGTAACACATTCTTGAGTTGCATGGATGATGTCAGTCTAATCTCCCCCTGACCAGTAATTGAAGAATGTGTGCCATTAGCAATGACCATTGTTCGACCTGGAGGGATATGTCTGTATCCTGTAAGTAGACTTTGATCGCCACAAAGATGATGTGTGGCTCCAGAGTCCATAATCCATGTTGAAGAATCTGATCCACTACTAGTAAGTGCAAGTGTGCTACCTGATGTACTGGTAGAGGCAGAAGCGGATGCAGCAGCATCAGACTAGTTCTCAGTATTGGGTGCTGGGCCAGATGGAGGAATAATGCCCCTTAGACGGGCAATGAGGTCATCAAAACACTGTTCTAAAGAGGCAGCAGTCAGCAGATGGAGGCTCTATCTGCTCGGCGACTCGTGCAGATGCAGGAAATCCATGCTTAGAGTATCATATATCTTCAGTATGTTCGGTACGATGACAGTAGGTACATATTGGCCGAGTACGACCTCCTCTACTACGAGGACCACGGCCACGGGTATGAGGACATCAACGGCCCCTGTTGGTAGCCATTGTTGAAGCAGTCTGATTCGTGGCTGTAGAGGGGACAGTGATCCGACTCAACCTGTGAAAGGCTTCCTCCATAGGAGGTATAGTAGAATCTACCAAGATCTGAGACCGTGCCGCCTCGTACTCTGGATCTGAGACCATAGTAGCATTCCGGTAGGTCTTCTGTTGCTCTGGCGTGGTTGTCAGGGGCATGAAGCTGTACAGCTTCTCGAACAAACCTCGTAGAGATGTGTATAGTGAGTGTAGAGGTCGTCCATTCTGCTTGATGGTGAATATGTCATGTTGAAGTTGCAGAATCTTCGTCTCATTCTTCGCTTGAGAGTATGTGGCAGCCAGAATATCCCACATTGCTTTGGTCGTGGGCTGATGAAGAATATCATTGGCAATCTCGATTGCCAGAGTACCTGATAGCCATACTTTGGTATATGCGTCATCCGCCTCCCACGAGGCATTAACTCCAGTCTTCTCAGCAGGCTCTTCTTCGGTAAGGATGTGTTTCTTACCGGTTGAGTTCATCATACTCATGAACTGCATCACCCACAGTTCATAGTTCGTACCATCCATCTTTACAATTGGCGTTGGACCTCGAAAGGCGCCTATAGATGGAATATCCGCCTTGCTTTCTGACATACTGGTAATAGAAGACTGGAGTAGTAGACTGAAGTTGTAATTGTCTACACTGAAGTTCCATCGACTATCACAACGGTTCTCCCTGAAGGAACATGTCTATAAGATGTAAGTTGATCTCTGTCTCCACATAAATGATGTGTCGCCCCGAAATCTATAATCCACTTTGTAATCTCATATCCATGACAAGATGTAAAAGCATAAGTACAACCTGAGGTGCTAGCCATAGCAGAAGTACTGGCAGAGGCAGAAGCTGCTACAACTGAATGGCCTCGTGGAGATGGTGAAGAAGCGGGAGGCATGATATCCCTCGGTCTAATCTACGAGGTCATCAAACCTCTGATCTGAAGTAGGAGCAGCAGGAGACTCAACCTGCTCCGCTACTCGAGCTGATGCTGGAAAATCATGCTTGGAGTAGCGTGTATCCTCTGTATTACCTAGACGATGACAGTAAGTGCAGGTTTGACAAATGCGACCACCTCTACCACGAGGTCCACGTCCACGAAAAAAGAGAAGAGCCTCCTCTGGCCTAGGAGGCTGCTATTGCCGAAGTAGTCTGGCTAGTAGCAGTGAACGGGATGGGACAGTAATCCTGCTAAGCTTGCGGAAAGCTTCTCCATGGGAGGAATAGTAACATCCACAAGAATCTGGGAGAGAACAGCATCATATTCAGGATCGAGGGCTGCTGGGAATACACCAACCATGGTAGCATTCCTATATGTCTTCTACTGCTCCGGAGTAGCCGTGAGAGGCATGAAGCTGTCGAGCTTCTCAAACATCCCACGCAAGGATGTATACAACGAATAAAGAGGTCGTCCATTCTGCTTAGCAGTAAATATATCATGCTGGAGTTGGAGGATCTTGATCTCATTCCTCGCCTGAGAATAAGTTGCTGCGAGGATATCCCGCATCGCCTTAGCAGTGAATTGATGTAACACATCATTAGCAATCTTTATAGTCAATGTACCTGAAAGCCAAACTTTGGTGTATGCATCATTTTCCTCCTACGAGGCGTTAACCCCAGTTTTCTCCACCGGCTCCTCCTCGATAAGAATGTGCTTCTTACCATTAGACTTCATAAGGCTCATGAACCACATAGTCCAGAGCTCATAGTTTGTCCCGTCCACTTGATAATGTGTTGGACCTCTGAAAGCGCAAGTGACGAGTTCGTCGACTTTGTTTTCTAACATATCGTTGGATGAAGATCATTGGGGTTTTGTAGACCAATAGGATGAATGTCTACACAAACATGTGTGGATTTGAATGCATAGATAGACTTATGCACTCAAATTCATCAACCCAAACGGACCTCGATATAAGCAGAGAGGGCCAAGGGCCGAACGCAGCAGGAGGCCAACGACGAAAGATGGAGATCGGCCCGGGCGGCAGGTGCAGTTTAGTGGCAACAAGGGCTGGCGGTCGAGAGAGGAGTCGGTCCAGCAGCGGCGGCGGCTCGGGGGCAACCGGGGGGGGGGGAGCTGGCGACGGAGAGAAGAAGTTGGCCCGGTGGTGGCTTGGCAGAAAGGTGACGGCGGCCGCTTGCCGAGAGAAGGGGGTGGCATCGACGCCTGAAGGAGAGAGAGGAGCGGCAGGTGTGGGTTAAGGGTTAGGATACGGAGCTCCGGTTTAGGACCGTGACTCTGATACCATGTTGGGACAAATAGAAGAGTTATTTATTCCTGACAACCCTAGGCTCTCTTATATAAAGGAGAGACCTATGGGTAAATTACATAAGACGGATAAAACGAAATAAAATAAAGGAAAAAGTACAGAGAACATAAATATATCTCTAGCGTTAATCAAAAATAGCCAACAAAATGCTTTGCACAGTTCTTTTACCTGTTGGCATTTTTTTAGAAAACCTGTTGGTAACTTAGAAATCATGATAAAACCTAATCAAATAGATTAAAGTTTTTCAAATACGTGGGAGGAAAATTGAAAAATACCATGCCCGTTATAAACCAAACCTCTTGGAGAGATGCAGCTTTTTCCCTAAAAGAAGCCTCAAGAAATTCAGCCTCCTTCTTTAGTTTCCTTATTCTTTCAAGATCAGAACAAGCCGCCTTCAGATGCTCCTTCCCGCTGCCAGAACTGGAAAGATGTAGCTCTTGCAATAATCCCTCTAATCTATTTATCGCTTCTTCGACACTCTCCAAAGCCTGCATTCATATTACGACCAAATGATGCCTGAACTCTCACAAAAACAAACGAACTCCTATGTTGAACAAGAAGCCACAATATCACTGCCCTAAAATTCCTTCTTTTTAGCAGGATTGAAATTTAGTAAATAACAGCAAGAACAAAACAGATGTAGATGTGGAACTGCAAGCCTGCACCCTATTTTTTCAGAAGTGTGTCGCAATGGCACTAGTATTTTGACATGGTGACTACAGGCCCATTTAGCATGGTATGCAGTTTAATAGGGTCGCATGGTATGCAGTTTAATAGGGTCGCATAAAACCAAGATCTGATGTGTGTTGTTCAAAAACACTGAAGGGATTAACCATATCAAAATTATTTCAGGAATTTGTAGAAACCACGTCCTGCGAAAAATTTTAGTGAAATATTTAATGGTACATAGTATTAATCAGAGAAAATTACAGAGGCCAAAAACTAAAAGACAACAGAATGCCATAATTAAAATATATAAATGTGATGATTCTGTGGAATTTTACATAAGTTGGAACATAATGATTGTTAGAGTATAAAAGGGAGATCTTTTCTAATTTATTTTCTTATCGATCTAGTTTGTAAGTGTACATCGAGCTCTGTCTATATAAAGAACTTAAGGTCCTTATTCTAAATAAATCAATAACACAAAACGATATCAGAGCAATGAAAACTCTAGGATTTTCCTTCCCCTGAAAATAAGGAGAAACAAGATACTCTCCTGCATACGGCCCAAGACCAATACCCATCCATCTCGCATGCACGCACACGCAACATGGCCCAAGGAAAGGTTGGGGGATGGGCCCTCCTCAATCGCCTGCCTTATTGTCGAGGTCATCCCCAACTCCCCCACACACACTTGATGTCCATGGCCCAAAGAGGCTGGAGGTCGAGCCCTCCTCAATCATCTGCCTTATTGTCGAGGTTGCCCCCTCCCTTCCTGAGCAGGCCACCCATGCCTCCTCCGAAGACTGCAACTCCACCCTCTCAGGAATCATAATGCAATGAACTTAATGAAGCATCTCTCCTCGCCAGGCAATCTAACTGAACCTCCTATCATCCAGCATATGCATTCTCTAGCACAAGCCCCCATGATTTCTCAATGGGACTCCCAATGGTAGGTATGCAAATGGTCAAATACGGAACGGATATGGGTGTTACCATATCCTTATCTCTTTTTAAATACGGATACATATATGAAAACTATGTTACCATATCATTAGAAAACGAATACTGATATGGATCGGATATGGATAATATTAGAAATGCTCTATAGATTAGCTTAAATATATGACTCTTAGATGAACTACTATGGATATAAATATACTAAAGGTAATTCTTTTACAACAATTGTTGGAGCATAAGTTGTATGCGCCTATTGAGTTGTAGCAGGGTAAATGGATCCTGCAGGAGATCCATTTACCCCATCCAGTATTTAGTCCCACATCGTCTAGTGGTGGGACTTGGAGGCTCTGGAGAGGCTATATAAGGAACCCCAGACCTCATGTACTCATTGAGAAAGTCAATAGACAAACACGCCCCGTAGAGGGCTTCTCCCGTGGTTTCATCCCGCTCCTTACGGAGTAGGGTTCCACGTAAAATCCCGTTCTTCTTTTTGTTGTTTATCATTTTATCCATGTTTACGCTTCCGCTTCCGATTTTCTAACATGGTATCAGAGCGGGTCGATTCTCGAGGTGTTTAAGTTCTTTGTTGTTATTTGAGATTCGATTTTATCCGTGAAGTTTTTTTTATGATTCAAGATTTTAGGGTTTCCTGTTTTCCTGTTTGAAACCCTAAAAATTTGTGACGGTGCATATTGTTCTCCAAGTTTGCAAAGATCGGCAGGTGCACAAAGATCGAGTTCCAGTTTTTTTTCTCGCATCTTCCAGTCCAAGCGGCTATCTGCCGCTCGATGATTTAGGGTAGGGGCTCCAGGCGGTATCTCCTCTTCCGCTGCAGCTTCAGTGGAGCCCCATCACGAGGCGACGCAGCCATGTGCGCCTGATCACGTCGCATCATCCAATGCCCAAGCCTCCAACGGGCAGAGCAGGTGGAGGTCTCGTACCTCCAGGCGCGCAGCTCCCCTACAAGTCAAGGCGGTTGCGCAGAGCAGGTGGAGGTCTCGCACCTCCAGGCGGCGCGTGCGACCCCAGTCGATCCTCCTCTTCAAATCATCAAGTTGTTCCTCCTCTTCAAGGCAAGATCCCACGCGGGTGGCGCAAGGCGCACTGATCTCCTCATCTCCAGCTCTCCTGGGAGGCGGCACCATCTTCAGCAACAGACGCATGTGGGATCGTCGCAGCCCAGTCGGCGGCATCTCCATCGCCCCCTTCGCGTTATCTCCAGGCGGCGGCATCTCCTGGCTTCTCCAGCGGCGGCGAACCCCCGTGCTTCCAACTTGCGGCGGCAGTTTGTGAGAGAGGGTTCCCATCGGGGAAACCTAAGGGTGTTTTAATTTGGCTCGTGGGCCTGAGGTTTAAAAAAAAACAAGAAAAAAAACGGGGGGCCTCCTGCGGCTGTCAACGAGAAAAGCGAGGCCCGATAGTTATAAAAAAAAGGGGAGGTTGCAATATTGTTGAAAAAAAGAAGAAGAAGAGGAAGGTGATGGCCCAAGTGGGTCGTGCTTGTTAAAACAAAAAAAAAAGATGAAGAAGAAGAAGAAAAGAGAGGGGAAAGGAGATGTATTTTGTAAAGCCCAAATGGGCTAAGGTTTCTTTGGGCTCAATTGGGCCACATTTATTTTGTTTAAAAAAAAAGAAAAGAAAAAGGCGCGTAAAACTCAAAAGTCGTACGCAAATTGAAAAAAAAAACAAAAGGATGAAAAGCCGAAAAAAAATTGTCAACGGCTTTAAAAAAAATGTTTCAAAAAAAAAGAAAGATAGACGGCTTATTTAAAAAAAAAAGGAAAGCCGCAAGGAATTTTTTTTTCCTTTTTTTTGCGAATGTTTACCCCCTATTTATCTTGTCTTCTCCCAACTTTGTCGATGTTCATGTTCCGACAAGTATGGGAGAAAGGGGGAGTATATGTAGAGTCACAGGTCTGTTCATGATCCATATTCCATATTCAGATGCCAGTTTCCAGACCAGCCAGTTGATCAGACTCTACAGTTGTTCAGACTCGACGACCATTGTTTCCGAGTCTCCAGTTTCAGACACGCACGAGTGTGCGGTCATTGTCAGATGAGCATAAGTTGCCATCATTTGTTTCGTGGTCCCCATCATTCTTCTAGTTGTCAGGCCAAAGTTTTCATGTGAGCCATAGGGACTCCAGAGCAGAGGACCATTCCCTATGCCATTGAAGGCAAGGGTTTTCATGTGGTATCATAGGTACACCAGAGCAGTGCACCATTCTCTTAGCCAGATGGGCGAGACCCAGTTCTCCGACGAGGAGACTTCAGGCGCAAGTTCAGACTCGATGGTCAAGTTCCGAGTCTTCAGTTGACTCACACTCCAGTCCGTTCGTCCTCCTCACCTGCACGGCATGAGAAGCAACGTCCTCGACTGCAGCAATGTGCGCGTTGGGTTGATATTGTCCGTAGTGTTTTGTATCGTTGAGTTGAGTTTCTGTCTGTTTGTCCAAGCTGAGCATTGCATGCTCCAGCTTGAGGGGGAGTGTTGGAGCATAAGTTGTATGCGCCTATTGAGTTGTAGCAGGGTAAATGGATCCTGCAGGAGATCCATTTACCCCATCCAGTGTTTAGTCCCACATCGTCTAGTGGTGGGACTTGGAGGCTCTGGAGAGGCTATATAAGGAACCCCAGACCTCCTGTACTCATTGAGAAAGTCAATAGACAAACACGCCCCGTAGAGGGCTTCTCCCGTGGTTTCATCCCGCTCCTTACGGAGTAGGGTTCCACGTAAAATCTCGTTCTTTTTGTTGTTTATCATTTTATCCATGTTTACGCTTCCGCTTCCGATTTTCTAACAACAATTATATTAAATATCATGAAAGAAAGTATAAAAATTATGTTACATATGGTAAAAAAACAAGTCTACATCTATATTTATCTATAATAACTGATATATGTGATATAGATATCAACCGATACTAAATTGATATATAAAAAGGATATGATAAATTGGACCTGGATATATCTATATCTGTTCATATCCTTGCTCAATAGACATGGCCAAGAGCTCAAATTCACCAATGTCACTCCTCACTCCTCTTGTTTATTAAATCTCAATGGATGTAGTGCGAGTAATTATTATCATGTTTTGTGACAACTATACATGTGATAATTTCTCCGAAGGCCCGATGGGCCAACCAACTCGTACAAGCTCTTTTCTCTGGATATCCGTCACACATGTCACTATTTCTTATGCAGAGTACTATATATGCCATCAACATAAACCAGTGTGTCATGTCTCTCTTATTCAAAACCTTTGCCAAGTAGTCAGGCTACTTCTACTAGGACTCTTATCTTTGATTCTTTGAATGGTATGCAGATTTTAGTGCTTCCTCTTATCCTTGGAGAATTTATGTACCCCCTTCGACGTTAGTGGAGAAGATCACCTTAATTTCTCATTGAAGGTTGCACGTTCTACTATTTTTTGATGAAACTCGTGCCTACAAATTGTAATGAGAAATAGTATTTATGTTATATGTTATTACCTTTTATGCAATTTATCTTTCTGTTAGTTTCCTATAAGTTTTCTCCTCTATATTAAAGAGCATTATGCCCTCTGAATAAACAGGTCATTCATTTCTTCACACATGGTATCGGAACGACGGTCCAGGTTCAGAGCTCTGGTATCTTCTTGAACCCTAAACCCCATCCGCCACCCATCTCCTTCACCTTACTTGGACCACATGAGCCATGCCTTGTGAACAACGTAGTTGCCATCTAGTGGGCCTGCCTTGGGAATCATTCCGCACCTTGGGAACCGTGCATCTCGCAAGCCCAACAGATCCCCTTGCCACCTCTAACAGTTCCCCAGAACATCCTATGCATGCCTCGTGAAGTGCACTAACAGACGTAGGTCAGCACTGACACTCTCGTGCCCATTGCACGGTGTGTACCACCTCGAGTGCTTTGCGACTTGTCTCTTGCGCTAATTTTTGGGCAGTTGAGATCGCTTTCAAACCATTTAAATCCAATCCTCTTGCATCAAAGGTGCCGACTCAGATGATACGAAAGGTTATGCTCTAAGTGTGTATACAACATGTTAAAGTATGTAATAGATTGATAACTAGAGATATATATGAGGCCCCACACACCCTATATCCATTGAGAAATTCATGGTAAAAAATTCGACCCTTGAGGCCTTCTCCCATAATTTCATCCCGCTCCTTATAGAGTAGGGTTCCACGTAAATTTGAGCATTTTTTCATATTTTTGTATGTTCTTGAGTTTATTATTGGTTTTGCTTCTGCATTATTTATTTCAACATGATATCAGATAAGTTTGATACTGTATTTAAATTATTCGACTATTATTTTCAATATTATATTTATGTTATGGAGATCACACCGTCAAGTTCGAAAATAGTTCTAGGGTTCTGGGAACCTTAATTCTATATGGTTCACAAACATCTCCAAGTACGCGCTTCCCTGCGCTCAAACAACGGAAGGGAAATCTTATGAACGCCATCTACAGCCCATGCACCCAGGTACGCGCATCTCCAACCACATCTCCAGGAAGGTGAAAGCCTGCTTAACTAGGGATGTATCTATGGGGATCGTACATCCCCCGCCACCCCGTGTGACACCTTCTCCAAGCACTTCAAAGCATGGCAACGTTATGGGTTCGTGCTTGGAAACCTAAATTTCAAAGATGATGATGATGATGATGATGATGACGATGAAGCACCTCAAGCGTCTGATCTGAGTTCCTCTTTGGAACCCTAAATCGTCGTCACCCTCATGCCATGAGCATCTATCCCATCACCTGGAACCCCTTCTCCAGTGTACCGCACAAGCCCCATCCTCGGCGCATAGCTCGTATGAAGAGAAAGGCCTTCTCCCTGTCAAGCATGGTTCTTTGCTCTAGGTCGCACCACCTATAGTGGTTCTGCAAAGTCTTGCTTCCCCATGCGTCAAGAGAGCTCCTTGTTAGTCGAAGAACATATCTGCAATCATCCTTTCCTAATCGACCATTGCACAATGCCCTCCACCGATCCCATCACCTGGCAGTGCTAGGTAGCTCCTGACGCATGGTGGCGCCATACCACCCCCATCTCCAGTTCCAGGTGGTGGAAGCACCTTTCGAAGATGGGTTGCTTTGGAACCCTACCTCTTACGCAGTGCAGAAAGAAGAAATATGGGGGACCCAATAGCCCTTAATAGGGTTCCCTTCTCATTTTGGACCAAACGGGTTGCTGCTACTAACATATTCAAAAAAAAAGGTATTGTTTGGACTAACTTCGGCTGTGAAGCTAGAAAAAAAGAGAGAAAAAGACCATAAAAAGGAATTTTGCACTTATTTTGGGCCAGCATGCCCCGTTGATATGAAGAAAAGGACGAGAGGTTTTTGGACACATGAGTTGCGGCTACAAAAACTAGGTTGTATTAAAAAAATGGAGAGAGGATCAAATTAAAAAAAACTGAGAAAAAAAAGAGGATGATTGAATAAAAAAGAGGAAAAGGTCGAGAAAAAAAGAGAGTATGGCTTATGAAAAAAGAGATATATAAAAAACGCATGTTCTTCGTTATTTCTAACAACTTGGTCCTCATTGCTGAGAAGAGCTTGCAAATCTTTGATGTCGGGGGGTGCTGCTACACTTGGCAGAATGATAGGTCAAGATCATAGATTGATTGTATTCTGGTATCCAAGGAGGCGACGGATTTGTTTCTGTTAGAGGACGCGTAGGCTCTGCGTCGGGCCCACTCTGATCACAGCCCGATCATGTGGTCTTCCGGGGAGGATGTGAGACCGAGGTTGTTGACGCATATAGAGTACCTCTTCGTTATTTTATTTTATTTTTCAGTTGTCTTCTTTATGTAATTTACCCATAGGCTACTCTCCTATATAAGAGAGCCTAGGGCTTATGGAATATGGTAAGCCATTCATTTTCCCCAACATGGTATCAGAGCGACGGTCCTAGACCGGAGTTCTCGAAACCCTAACCCACCCCACCCGCCGGCCTCTCTCTTCTCTCTCTCTCTACTCGGCACCGCCCACCCCCGATCTATTGCACAGGTCTTCTTCTCCAATCGCGGCGGTGCTCCAGCCCTAGCGCATCGCCAGACCTGCGCGCCTTCGCGGCGGTGCTCCAGCCCTGCGCGCCTTCGCCGTCGCGGCGGTGCTTCACGCGCGAGACCTGCGCGTAGCGCATCGCCTGCCCTAGCGCATCGCGTAGCCAGTTCTGCGCGTAGCGCATCGCGTGTGCATGCCCACACGTGCGCCTCTTCGCGCCCAAGCTTGAAGGTCTGATCGTGCATACGCGCGTGCCCCTGCGCAACTTCTCCCTGCAGTACTTGCGTGCGTGCCCTAGTTGCACACGCACGTAACAGTGCTCTTGCCATCTGTGCGCCAACATCTGTGCGCCCCTGCGCGTAACAGTGCGCTCCTGCGCGTAACAGTGCGGCCCTGCACGTGAACATCTGTGCGCCAGCCTACTGTTTGTGTGCGTCTTCGTGATTGTTTGCGCGTATAAAGACCGTAGCGCGCGCATATTTATGGGGATAGTTGCTTGAGATCTACACATGCAACTAATCCCGTCTATGTCATTGTAGACGAAGATCACCTTCGGTCAATCGCTCCAGTCTTCCATCTCCAGTATGTCAGAAAGCAAGGCTGATATCCCGTCTATTGGCGCCTTTCGTGGTCCAGCGCCCATTGTCAAGATGGATGGTACTAACTATGAACTGTGGGCAATGCAGTTCATGAGTATGATGAAGTCTACAGGTAAGAAGCACATTCTTACCGAACCTGAGCCTGCAGAGAAGACTGGAGTCCATGCCTCATGGGAGGCCGATGATGCATATGCCAAGGTCTGGCTATCTGGTACATTGGCTATTGAAATTGCCAATGACATCCTACATCAACCCACAGCCAAAGACATGTGGGATATTCTGGCGGCAGCATATTCTCAGGCGAAGAACGAAACAAAGATTCTGCAACTTCAACATGATATATTCACAATAAAGCAGAATGGCCATCCTTTACATTCTCTCTACACATCACTGAGAGGGATGTTCGAGAAGCTCTATAGCTTCATGCCTCTTACTGCCACGCCAGAACAGCAGAAGACATACAGGAATGCGACGATGGTGGGTGTGTTTCTCGCTGCACTTGATCCAGAGTATGAGGCAGCACGGTCTCAGATTTTGGCAGACTCGACTATTCCTCCCATGGAGGAAGTCTTTCATAGATTGAGTAGGATCGCAGTTCCTTCAGCAGCTGTAAGTCAGAATTCCTCAGCCATGGTGGCAAACAGAGGTCGCGGATTTCATCACCAGGGCCATGGACGTGGACCTCGTGGAAGGGGTGGCCGCACTAGGCCAACATGCACATATTGTCACCGAGTCGGACACAATGAAGACACATGCTATTCGAAGCATGGATTTCCTGCATCTGCACGGGCTGCTGAGCAGATAGAGCCCCCATCTGTTGCTACCTTGGATCAACGATTTGATGATCTAGTTGCCCGTCTAAGGGGCATTATCCCACCATCTGGTCCAGCACCGACTACAGAGAGTCATACTGATGCTGCTGCTTCTGCCTCTGCATCTTACTAGTACTTCAGGTAGTATACTTGCACTCCACAGTAGTAGATCTGATACACTGCCATGGATCATGGACTCGGGCGCTACACATCATCTATGTGGCGACCAGAGTCTACTTACAGGATACACTCAGATCCCTCCAGGACGGACAGTAGTGATTGCCAATGGCACACATTCCCCCATCACTGGTCAGGGGGAGATTAGATTGACATCCTCTATGCAGCTCAAGAATGTAATACATGCACCTGATTTTTCTATGAATCTGTTGTCAATTAGTCAGATTACGAAGGATCTCCATTGTCGAGCAATTTTTGATCCATCTTCTTTGATTTTTCAGGACATCCGTACGGGCAACGTGATTGGTCGTGGCTATGAGCAAGGAGGCCTTTACCGTCTGAATCAGACCCCATTTGCCGGAACCACATCCTATCATGCTGGACAAGTATCTCCTCTTCTATGGCATCTGCGTTTTGGTCATTTACCGCTTCAGAAGCTGCGTCGAGTTCTACCCTATGGACTCTCTCACACACCTATCCAGTGTGAGCATGTCAGTTGGGAAAGCATCACAGGTCGTCCTTTCCCAGTCGTCCAGGTCGGAGTAGTAACTCCAAGTTTGAGTTGTTTCATATCGATGTCTGGGGTCCGAGTCGTGTTCCCGATCATCAGGGACACAGGTTTTATATTGTATTTGTGGATGATTTCTCGAGAGTGTCATGGGTGTTTCTGATGAAAAATAAATCTGAAGCAGGAAATATTATTATCCATTTTCTTAATGAAATTCAAAATGTTTTCTCCACATATGTCAAGCTTGTGAGAAGTGATAATGCTTTAGAGTTGTGCACCAACACTCTGGCCAATTACTACTCAAAAGGGATTATTCACCAAACATCTTGTGCTCATACATCTCAACAGAATGGGATTGCTGAAAGAAAACACCGTCACCTTCTTGATGTCACAAGATCACTTCTTATACAGAGTCATGTTCCCTACTCCTACTGGGGTGATGCAGTTCTTACTGCATGTTACCTAATCAACCGTATGCCTTCGTCTGTCCTGAATGAACAGATTCCTTTTTCACTCATTTATCCTGACAAGGATTTGTTCACTCTTACTCCTCGTGTGTTTGGGTCAGTCGCAGTCGTCCATCAGTTGTCGCCTGGTACTGACAAGCTCTCTCCTAGGGCTGTCAAGTGTGTCTTCGTTGGGTACTCCAGAACTCAAAAGGGGTACAAGTGTTTTGATCCTGTGCGTCGGCGGTATATGATCAGTGCAGATGTTACATTTTTTGAATCTGTTATGTATTTTTCAGCATCAGGAGACAAGCAGCTACCATCTATACCTCCTGATGCCATATTCATGACACCACCACCGCCGCCGCCACCGCCACCGCTTGTCTCACCACTACCATTCCATTACACCCGCAGGCCTCCTCCAGCTCATGGTCCTGACCCGTCAACTAGCTCGCCTATGGTATGTAATGAAAATATTAATGTTGATGGATCTGACGACATTTCTCAGTAGGATGTATTGCAGGAGCATGATGAGAACACAGATGATTTGGATGTTCCAATTGCTCTAAGGAAGCCAAAGAGAAGCTGTGCCAAATATCCATTATCAGCAGCCGTGTCTTTTGAGAGGCTATCTGGAGACTTCAGGACATTTGCGTTGGAACTTTCAGCCACAGACATTCCACGGAATCATCATGATGCTTTGCAGGATGCTAGATGGCGGCTAGCAATGGAAGAAGAAATGGCGGCACTTCGGTCCAGAGGCACTTGGAGCTTAGTTCCTATACCTCCAGATGTCAGCCCGGTGAGCTGCAAGTGGGTGTTTACAGTGAAGCACAATGCAGATGGCTCTATTGACAGGTACAAGGCACGCCTTGTTGCACGTGGCTTCACACTGACATACGGGGTGGATTACCTTGACACATTCTCGCCTGTGGCGCGTCATTCCACTCTGCGGATCCTGTTATCAGTTGCAGTTGCTAGAGACTGGTCGCTTTATCAGCTGGACGTGAAGAATGCATTCCTATATGGCGAACTGCAAGAGGAAGTCTATATGCAACAGCCACCGGGGTTTGCTGTTGAGGGGGAGTGTTCCAAGGTATGCAGGTTACATAAGACCATCTATGGCCTTAAGTAGAGCCCCAGAGCGTGGTTTCAGAAGCTTTCAGATCTTTTTGAGAAACAAGGATATAAACGTTCCAATGCTGATCATTCCTTGTTTGTACAGAAGACAGCTAGAGGTATCATTGTAATCATGGTTTATGTTGATGATATCTTGATTACAGGAGATGATGAGCAGGGCATTAAGCAGGCAAAAGAAAGGGTGGGAACCGAGTTTGTCACCAAGGACTTGGGAGTCCTTAGATATTTTCTGGGGCTGGAGTTTGCTAGAAATCCATATGGATTAGTAATGTCGCAGAGAAAATATGTTACAGATCTATTAAGTGAGACAGGTCTGCTAGGGTGTCGACCTGCTACGACACCAATGGATCCCAGCATGAAGCTCTATGATGATGACACAGAAGAGGTGGACAAGAGAAGGTACAGAGAACTGGTAGGCAAACTACTGTATGTCACGATCACTAGACCTGAGATATCATTTGCAGTGAGTCGTGTGAGCCAGTTCATGGAGCAACCACGTCAGGTCCATATGGATGCAATACACATGATTCTGAGATATCTAAAATCATCTCCAGGTGCAGGCCTGCTATTTAAGAAGGGAAAGGAGATCTCTATCACAGCATGCGCTGATGCAGACTATGCAGGATGCCCCAAGGACAGGAAGTCCACCTCAGGATTTGCAGTCTATGTTGGAGATGCCCTAGTCTCGTAAAGGAGCAAGAAACAGACAGTGGTAGCTAGATCCAGTGCTGAATCCGAATACAGGGCTATGGCCCAGGCTAGCACAGAAATGATGTGGGTGAAATCTTTACTTACAGATCTATGTCTTGATATACCGCTTCCTATGATGTTGGAATGTGGCAATCAGGCCGCCTTGTTCATTGCAAACAACCCAGCCTTTCATGAGAGAACCAAGCATATTGAGGTTGACTGTCACTACATACGTGACATGATTCAGAAGGGGTTCATTGCTACATCTCACGTCACATCAGAGAATCAGACTGTTGATATTTTCACCAAGGCATTACTTCGAGGCCCATTCCAGAAGTGTGCGTCCAAGCTGAGCATGATTGATATCTATGCTCCATCTTGAGGGGGAGTGTTGACGCATATAGAGTACCTCTTCGTTATTTTATTTTATTTTTCAGTTGTCTTCTTTATGTAATTTACCCATAGGCTACTCTCCTATATAAGAGAGCCTAGGGCTTATGGAATATGGTAAGCCATTCATTTTCCCCAACAGAGGTTTTTCTTCATATTTGAGTATTCTTGGTTGCTGGAGGAGGGCTTCCACGATATGGTGGTAGAGGCAGAACGCAGAGCTGGAGGGTTCGGCTTCGGTGGTCCTGGCTCAGAAGCTTGGGTTGCTGCGAAAGCGTTTGATTGATTTCAAGAGATGCATCCGTGAACGGAGGTAGAGTGCAAGGGCGGCGACACAGGAGATTATTACTCGCATCGATAAAGTGGAGGATACAAGGAAGTTCTTGGCTGATGAGGTGGAAGAGAGGTGTGCTTGTTTGAACCTGGTGTGTTTGGAACATAAAAAGGAGGTTGAGTGGAGGCAGAGGTCGAGGCAGAAGTGGTTGAAGAAGGGGGATAACAATACGCGATTTTTCCTTCCCGTGGCTAGTGGCAGAAAACGGTGGAATCTCGTTAGGAGCGTTGAAGTGGAGGAAAACGGGCGACGAGTGATGCGGAGATTGGTTGATAGCTCAGGTCGCATTGAGTCGCTTTCTCCTAGGGAATGAGAGGGGAAGGACGGGGATGGCGTGGGCGGGATGTGTGGTACATCTCCACCCAGGAGATTGATATCCTAATGATGCCTATCACGGAAGAGGATGCTAGGCGGCTCTTTGGCAGCTAAATGCGGATGGGGCCCCAAGTCCGGATGGGTTATCGATGTGTGCTTCTTATTAGAAAATAGGAAGCGGAAGCATAATGATAAACAGAGTATAATAGAGAAAAATAAATATGGAAGAACACAAGAAGATTTACGTGGAACCCTAGCGGGATGAAACCACGGGAGAATGCCTCAGAGGGCTGGTGTGTCTATTGCACTTTTCTCACTGGTTACAGGAGGCCTGGGCCTCTTTATATAGCCTCTACAGAGTCTCCATATCTCCAAACTGGTAGATGTGGGACTAAACTCTGGATGGGGTAAATGGATCCTAAGGAGATCCATTTACCCATCTCCCACATATATGACGCATACAACTTATCCTCCAACACTCCCCCTCAAGCTGGAGCATGCAATGCTCAGCATGAACAAATAGAAATAAACTCAACTCACGCTACAGGACACTACGGACAATATCAACCCAACGCGCATAACTGTTGCTGTCGAGGACATTGCTTCTCATGCCGTGCAGGTGAGGAGGACGAATGGGCTGGAGTGTGAGTCTACTGAATCTCCTCGTCGGAGAGCATGTGCTCTAAACTGTGCATGTCAGAGTCACTACAACTGAAATGAGTCTCCTCGTCGGAGTACTCTGGCCCGCCACAATAATGTGGACAACTGCTCCATCTCTGAAAAGGGCCAAACTGAAAAAGACCGTAGAAGTACAATCATCGTCGGAGTCCACGATCGCTAGAGAATGGAGTCTGAAAAAGTCTCCTCGTCGGAGAACTAGGTCTCTCCCATCTGGCACAGAGAATGGTACACTACTCTAGAGTACCTATGATACCACATCAAAACCTTTGCCCACATGGCATAGGGAATGGTCCTCTGCTCTGGAGTCCCTATGGCTCACATGAAAACTCTGGCCGACACATAAGAAAAGATGGGGTCCACTACAAAAGATGGCAAACATGTACACATCTGAAATAAGACCGCATCCATGTGCGTGTCTGATACTGTGGACTCGGAATCAATCGTCAAGTCTGATCAACTGAAGAACTGTACAGTCTGAAAAAATCTGGCTAGTCTGCATCTGATATCTGGATCTGCAACAGGACCAGCGACTCTACATAATACTCCCCCTTTCTCCCATACTTGTTGGAAAACACGGACGTCGACCAAGTTGGGAGAAAACAAGATAAATAGGGGTACAAAATACCAATAAGTCGTTCACAAATTTTTCGGCTTCTCAAATCATGAATAACATTTGGCTGTTTCATTTTTTTACGACTTTTTTTGTGCTTTGCATCTGTAGCCCAACAAAGCACATGGCCCACTCACAACAATTTTTTTTAGCATTCAGCCTTCCCCTTTTTTATTTTATCGTCAAACCAGGCCTTTTTTTGTAAATGTCGTCGGGCCTGCTCGGGCCCTTGAATAAAAGGTGCGCCCCCACTCCCCTTTAGGGTTCCCACTTGCGGGAACCCGTCAAAAAACAATCCAGTCGTCGTTGGGGATCCGCCTGCCAGCGCCGCCTGTTGCTGTAGATCTGGAAGATGGAGGCTCGTGCACGGGGGAAGGAGTGAGCGCCGCCCTGGAGATCTTACGCCTGGGCGAGAAGGAGGAAATCGCCAGGATGCGAGATCTGGAGGAAGACGCGGCTTCCGCTGCCATGATCAGATGGCGGCACCTCCGATGATTCGAGCTTCTTCATAGCAGAGAGGGCAGGGCGCCGCCGTGCGAGGGAAGGCATCCCGAGCGATGGTGTGCATGGTTGCGCCGCCTTCGGAGGAGATGAACTGCGGCATGTACCGCCTGCTGGAGATGCGGCGATCGAAATCGCCACGAGGATGTGGCTCTGCTGCAATCTGGGGTATTGTGTAAAGCCTGGAAATCTAGGGCAATAGAGGAGATCTTGTTGCGCGTGCATCGCGTAGAACTGGAGAGTATCAAGAGCAATGACATTGCATTGGCTCCTTCGCCGCCTGGAGCTGTCCCATTTTTTTCAAAACGTGGAGCCATGGATCGGCTCCTTATGAGGACTAGGTTTCCGGATAAAACCCATCTGAATGCGGCGAGAATCTCCATAGCAGCAAACAGAACAAAGGATTTTTGATGAAACATAGCAAGAACCAAATCTTCGTGATAATTTAATCCAGATCTCTAACTTGAACTGATCTCGAACAAATCTTCAACATAAAAAAAATACAAATCTCGAACATATATAAGAACTTGAAATCCTCGAGAATCGACCCGCTCTGATACCATGTTAGAAAATAGGAAGCGAAATAATATACAGAGCATAATAGAGAAAGATAAATATGGAAGAACACAAGAAGATTTACGTGGAACCCTACTCCCTAAGGAGTGGGATGAAATCACGGGAGAATGCCCTAGAGGGTTGGTGTGTCTATTGCACTTTTCTCACTGGTTACAGGAGGCCTGGGGCTTTTTTTTTAGAATCAAAGGGGTGAACCCTCATTATGGGGGTCACCGCTAATGCATTTCATTAAAGGGGTTCAGAATACATTACCTGATATCCAGAGATTATGAAGAGTGTTACAGTGGGACAAAACATTTTCAACATAAAACCTCTGATTGTTGAAGATAGCCTCATTTCTCCTGTTCCAAATGGCCCAAAGAGTGGCAAAAGGCTTCGAGCAATCATCATTAGAGTTGCCGCCAACCGCTCTAATGGATCTCCAAAAGTCCGAGAAGCCATCACTCCTTACCCAAGATGCCGCACCTCGGACCAAACCGCAGATGAGGATGGGCACTTGAAAAACAAATGGCTCGGGGCTCTTTATATAGCCTCCACAGAGTCTCCACATCTCCAAACTGGTTGATGTGGAACTAAACTCTGGATGGCGTAAATGGATCCTAGAGAGATCCATTTACCCATCTCCCACATATATGGCGCATACAGCTTATACTCCAACACTTTTTCAGGGAGTGATGAATCGCAAAAAGCATGAATTAATTTGTATCCGTTGTAACACTGGCACTTAGCGGATCATGCAGAACCGAGAAGAATCTCGATTACGAGGTTCTCGGCTTGAATTTATAAACCTGGGAAGTCTATGGTCGAACACAGGGACACGAGCAATTAGGTGAATAATCTTAGATGTCAAATATTTAATATAGTAGTCTAAATGATGATCATAGCGAGCAGATACACAAAATACAAAAGAGATAAATTTTCAACCCATTTTTATGCAATTAATTTACATTAAGATAATGATGCACTAACATCACAATTATGACAATCACAATGGTTAAAGACACCAAAGAAAAACTTGAATTAGTCACAGAAAGACCCTGAATTAATTTAGTGATTAATAAAGCATGAACTAAACAAGCGATGGTCAAGTCTCAAAAGCATTCCATAATGACGATTAATCTTTTTATGTCAATCTGATGATGGTAAATTAATAACATGCAAATAAATCAATTAATGGCTCAATATTTCAAGTGGCTACAATTATAATAGTCACTAAGATTTAGTAAGAATATTAAGAACAAATTTTCACCAAGAATCCTTTTTCAACTTCATTTAAAGGTCAATTTAAGCACTAAGGAAAAGGAACAAATCAAGCATGATTTTTAAACCAAAATTCCCAATAAATCATGCTAATACAAAGGGCATCAAATCAGCTTTCAAACAAGACGAAAATCACTTCATTTGAATTTATGTGTAAAAAGATATTCAATGTTTAATCCAGAGGCATTTTTACAATAAAAATAACAAGTTTTTTATAACAAATAAGGACAAAATTGGACTAAAATGCAATTAAAATAGTCATACGGGCAAAAATGTAATTTACACAAAGGCGGAATGGTTATCTGCAAAAAAGGGAAAGCAGAGGGTCGGCGTTGCAATTTTTCGTGCCACGTGCCCGCTGTACGTGACCCATCTAGGCTCGGAGAGGAAGGCTCGGTCCACGTGATCGCCTCTTATGATTCACACGAGGCTCGGATGCAGGCTCGACACACGAGCCTTAGGGATGAACCGTTGCTTCGGACTCACTACGTGGCCTTCTGGTGATCATTGGATCTCACCCAATATGGGAGATCCAACGGTATCTGCTTCTCACGAGATCTTCTCCTCCTCCGCGGGCAGCAGAGCTAGAACTGGGCTCCGGTGAGGACGCTTTTCCTCCGCCTTGCTTCTCTGCTTCCACGTAAGTTCGGATGATCTCCCTAAGCTGATGCGAAGTCGGAGATATCTAAGGAAGACAAGGGATCCCTCGTAGCGACAAGTCAATGAAGTACTGCCGAAGAAGAAAATGGAGACCGAAGCTCGATATTAATCTTTGATCAATTAAACCCAGTGACCTGCAGTGTTACTGCAAAGAAAAGCCAAACCCAATGTGTTGGAGTATTTGATATATGTGTCACATGTATGAGAGATGGGTAAATGGATCTCTCCAGGATCCATTTACCCCATCCAAGAGTTTAGTCCCACATCTAACAGTAGTGGGACTTGGAGGCTCTGTGGAGGCTATATAAGGAGCCCCAGACCTCCTGTATCAGATGAGAAAGTGCAATGCAACATATGCCCCTTTGAAGGCTTCTCCCATGGTTTCATCCCGCTCCTCACGGAGTAGGGTTCCACGTAAATCTTTGTGTTCTTCCAGTTTCATATTTCTAGATTATGCTCTGTTTTATCATTCTGCTTCCGCTTCCTATTTTCTAACATGGTATCAGAACGGGTTCGATTCTCGCAGAGATGGTTTTTCATTTGTTCGAGATTCGAGTTTGGAGATTTTTTGAAGATTTGTTCACGTTCTTTATTAGTGTCGAGATTTGATTTATGAAGAAGATTCAATTCATGCTCTTGGACATCTATAGTTGAAGACTAAGTTCTAGGATTTCGATTCGAAACCCTGATTCCTTCGTCCAGGCACCCAGATACTGTGCATCTTCTATGCAGCGAGCACAGGCGAAGTTCTCGCCCTTCCTTTGCGACGAATCTTCCTGGTCTGCTTCTCCCAAGCACAGGCGCACATCTTTAGCATCCTCTTTCCAGATCCGCAGGCGGTATATGAAGAAATCTAGGGTTCCTAAATAGGAACCCTAATCTCAGCATCCAGAGGTCGCATATCCAGGCACGGTACCCTCTGATTCTCGTCTCCAACATAGCAGGTCGCATCTCGCGAGCCCCAGTCGAGCCTTAATCATCGAGGGCTCCGCATCGATGGCGTGGACGGCATCATGTCGCGGCTCCCTTCCAGCGCAAGCTCCGAGCAACATCATATCCAGCCGCCTTCGAGCCTCCAAGCAGAGGCGCATACCCGAGCGATGCATCCGAAGCATGGCGGCACGAGTTGAAGAAGCCCAGGTGGCACGAGCGATCCCCAGCATTCACGCGCGTAAGCGCGAGCCTCCATCTTCCGGATCTTTGATTCTCTAGGCGGCGCACGCGGCGCAAGCGTCGCAACCACACGAGGGCGCAACACCAGCACCAACATCAGGCTGAGCCCCTCCCTCTAGGTCGCAAACCCCCGCGAGGTGCTCCTCTCTCCATAGCGCAACCCCGCGCGCCCTCCTCCAGCCCCGCGGCGACCTCCTCAGCGCGCGAAGCAGGTCCTCCATCGGCGGCGACCTCCTGCCCTCCCCACCTTTGTCTCGTCGCGGTGCAGGCCGCGCCGCACAGCCCCAGCTTCTTCAACTCCAGGGGGCGGCGGCAGTCCATAAGAGGGTTCCCACGTTGGGTACCTGACGAGTCGCTAGATACGGTGTTTAATTTGGTCAAGTTGTAGCACGTGTACTTAGCGATTCAGTCAGAACCGAGAGAAGATCTCCGTGAAGAGTGTCTCGGCTTAATTTATATCCCGGGCAAGTCCGGGGTCGAACTCAGGGAGGCAAAGGAACAACTTGGGTTTTAATTCAAAAAACTTAGGATCTAGATATCCAAACGGTATTTTTTAGATTTTTTTTAATGCAAAAACCAAAGCAAATGCAAATGCGGCGGAATTAATACACTAAGAGAGCATACAACTTAGCCAAATTAATTTGAATAGAAAATAAGTCCAATTTAGCAAAGTTATATTTTTCCTAGAATACTAATCCAGAGATAAAAACAAAACATATTTTTTTGGAATTTTAGGACTTAAAATGCAATAAATAAAAATGCACACTTTTTATGGGTTTTTTCGCAATTTATCACACAAACAGAAAGCAAAAATTATGAAAAAATTACTGGAACTAAACCATGATGCAAGGAGGCTACAGTAATGTTTTTAGAATTTTTTGACAAGTTATGAATTTTTTATGTATTTTTTAGTGAAATCAGAGTGACAGCGGGTAAATAATTTCTAATAAATCCACATTATAAAATTAAGCAGAATGCGAATTATCCCAAAAAGATATTTTCATGTAGAATCCAAGAGAATTGAAATTTCGCAAAAAGGATATACGTGGATTCAATTAAAAATCATATACTAAAATCACTCTACGATTTATTTCAAGCACAAAACAACTCCAATTTGGTTGAAATTTGGATAAAAAATTAATCACATATTAAGGCATCACATATATTTTTTGTGGAATTTTTAGAGCAACTATGTGTGAGATATAATTTTAAGAGCACAGAATGGGTAAAATATGCTAAATTTCAGTTAAACAATTTTAATTAATTACCCAACTAGCATAAAAATACAAATAAATGGTCAAAATGTAGGCAATTAGTTGCTCGTCACAATGGTATTTTTCTTTGAATAAAATGACACCAAAATGAAGTCCAAATTAACAAGAGAATACAGGGGTGTCTTTGCAAACTAGAAATAAAGAATTACAACAGAAAACATGAACAGGGACTGAAATGTAATTACAAAAACTTAAGAAATAAAAGAAGCAATTTTTACAATAAAATAAAGAAAAAAATGGAAGAGGACCTTTCTTCTACCTTTGGCTTCGCAGGTGAAGAACCCAAAGGAGACTTCGTCGACGGCGGCGTCGCGGCCACGCGCGGCCGCGAAGAGGAGGATCGGGCGGTGCGAGGGTCGCGCGTGGAGGACGAGGTGGGCGGCACGCGTGGCTGGCGAGGGAGAGAAGGGGGCGGTGGCGGAAGTTGGAAGCTGGTGGCGCAAGCAGGTTGGCGGAGGGAGGCGGCGAGCGGGCGGAGGTCGCGGGCGGCTGGGTGCGGCGCCGCTCGCGTGGCTGCGCCGACGCGAGGAGGGCGGTTGGAGGCGGCCGACGGCGCTGCCGCCGTTGGGCTGTGGAGGCGGTGAAGGGAGGGGGCGGCGGCAGTAGCCGCTGCTCCTTCCTTCGTCTTTTTTTTTTAATTTTTGTTATGTTTTGATTTTTTTTTTAAAAAAGAAACTGCTGTGCTATTTTTTTTTAACTTTTTTATTTTTTTTTTAATTTTCTTTAGAAATGAAATATATACACACAAAAAGGGGTAAAATGGTAGTGAGAATATCAGTTGGTGGTGGTAATGATATGGAAAAAAAAACTATTGTGGTGATGATTTGTGGAGTAAAACAAATGAAGGATGGTGGTGGTGATATGATGGATTAAAAAAATTACAAAGATAAAAATAAAGACAAGATGAACTAAAATTACCTACGATGAACGCGTGCGCCTATGGAGTGCTCTCGTGAGCACGGTCTTCACTCGAATCGCCGGCGTGCGATGAGCTCGAGCAGCGCGCGGTTGCGGCTGCGATGTTGGCCAAAAAAACCAACGGATCACACCGGAAAGAGGGCCGTCGTTGCTCGACCGCGGTTGCGTCGCTGTCACCGATTCAACTCAGGGAACTAGGCTCTCCTCACATAAAGATGGATCAAAGGCAAAAATGAGGAGAATGACATGTATATAAAGAGAATGGGATGAGAGGTTATTAAAGTGGTGGGGTTGAATGGGAGGTTGATTTATTAATGGAGTTGAATGGGAAGTTGGGAAAAAATGGTGGAATAATGGAGTTGAATTGGTGGTTATTGTAGAGAATGGAAATTAAATAATAAATAAATAAATAAAGTTGTCTACTTTAAATACAATAAAATAAAAAGAGAAGAGAAATAGCGGAGAATTTACAAAAGAAGACAAAACACCATGTACATTTTTTTTTACTTTTCTAATATGTAATTTTTTTGTCTTTTTAATAAGAGATATTTACAACGAAAAAATACAATAAAATAGTATAATTAAAATACAACACAAGTATGATTTTTTTGTATTTTTAATAATTAAGAAAGATATAATAAAAAAATGAAGAAAGTATGAATATATACATAATGTACAATGTACATCTAGGTCCCAAAACCCAACTTTTGCAAATGAGCTCCGATTTTAATGAAACCACTTCCGTTGGATAGATAATTTTCTAACTTGAACTTTAAAAGTGAGTTTGTGAATTTGGAGTTCATACGGAGCGGGAATTTAGCTTGGAAGTTGGTCTTTACGGCTTTTTCCCATTGGGATCTAGGAGCATTTATTTAAGGTAAAATTTGTTTTGTATTTTTGTATTTTTATATATATTATTATTAACAAGTTAGAGAAAGAATTAGCCAAAAAGGAGTTGAAATGAAATTATTAAAAATCCATGAAGTTTTGAGCTATTTACAAGTATAAAACTCCTTTATTTTTGCGGCTTTTTTATGTTAATTTATTTTATACAATCCAATATACAATAATTAGTGTGTTTTATTTACAAGAGTTATTTTGTTAATTTATTGATTTTATGGACATTTATAAGGGAATTTACTCGTGGATTTTGCTAAGATCAAGATATTGAGATGATGAATCGTGGATTCATCACCCCCCTATACTTAAACTTTGCTAGTCCTCGAGCAAATAAAGAATGAATAAGTTTGGTTAACCCCTGACTGTGCATGTGAATACAAGACTTGATCCGTTCAAGAACTCTCGGTTTTAGAGATCCTAAAATTCTAAGCTGAACCAAGCTCTAGTCAAAAGGTACCCAATTTCCCTAATTATCAGACTCTCTTTGTATACGTATATATAAGGGATATGACTTTAAGTGTTGACCGCAGTTACAAGAGTAGAGTCACAACGTCACCCAAGGTTCCAGTCCAAGAGACTCTCCTATGGACCCGATCCTCAACACTAGGGAATAAATCATTTCTTGCATCCAATCCACCGTCTCTTTAGTTGTCAGACTTTGAAAGTGTAGATGGAAGGCCAGTTGATGGAGGGCATAGGATTGTGTCATTTCTTCTCTCCCTCTCATTGGAACAAGGATCCTCTCAAGTGCCTTATTACGCAACGCATTTTTTTGGTGTTGATCAGTGCGTCCGTCAAGAGAAGTTGGAGCCGTCTGCACTTGTTTTCCTGGGAGTACACCGGGGTGTGCCTTTTTTGAGTACCTATCGTACCTTCTACACCCAGACTTGTAGAATTTACGATGCAGAGCCCTTTTTTGGTGCAAGCCCGACTTCTGGTCCTAATAGCGGTGGTCCAAGTGGACACTTTGAAATGGTTGGGAGCGCTTGCCTTTGGTGGAAGCTCTTTTGATAATTGACTTTGTGGAATGAGAGCTTTTCTTTGACATTTCATTGCTTTGTAGTATTTGTGGCTAGCTCCACTGCTTTTATCAAGAGTTGGCGCACACTGATCAACATTTTTTTTATTTTATCACACCCTGGCACATAGGTAAATATCAAGAGATAGTACAAGAACCATGTTCTCATACTGGCTAAATGTGCTGACACTCAGGTTTCATGAAGCCTTCATTGATTTTATCCCATCCTCGAGCATCATTAAATCAAGTCCAAACTCAAATCCCTCATCCCAGTTCCTCAAGTGAAATTATAACTCATCTCATCATAACTGCAGTCGTGTATGTGAGGTGCTGATCATATTCTTAAGGTAGAGACTAAGCATGCAATATAGCACACACATCTTTCAAACTAGGGAAATGTGAATAATTAAGTCAAGGACCCTAATGACTAAGGCTGGTTAACTCAAAATCTAAAGACCTCATAAACCAAGTGTTCTTGAACATCACTAGTCTTGTGTGAAAATGAATTGTGTCAGGGATTAAACCAACTTATTAGTTAGTTTTTTTTTTAGTTTTTGTTTTTTTTTTAGTTTTCACAAAGGTTTTTTTTGTTGACAAACAAAGGCAAAGAAGAAGTTTTTTTTTTGTTAGAAAAGTTTTGCTTTTTTTTTAAAGAGTTTTTTTTTTGGAAAAAGTTTTTTTTTGTTTACTTTTGTTTTGTTGTTTTTTTTTACCCACCCCATAATTATTGTATAATATATAAAAAATACGTGAAAGTACGAGGTATGTGTAAAGTATATATGTAATATATACACGCCCCCCTATACTTAGCTTGTGCTATGTCCTCATGGCACTAGGTGACAAAAAGACATAGCTCGTACTAAGCGTAGGAAAGCTAAAATAATAGAAATTATAGAAGTCGATCCGCCCCCCTATACTTAGGCTCTGGACAGCCTAAGTGTAGAAGAGCAAAAATTGGGCGGACGAGGTCAAGAGGAGAAATGATGAGTAAATACACATGGCGGGCATCGGTCCCCCCTATACTTAGGCTTTGGTCAGCCTAAGCATAGGACAAGAGTAAGTGTGAGAACCGACGTGATCTCGAGAATATACAAAGAAGGGAGAATATGCACAAGAGTGATTGAATCTTCTAAGATGTTGAATCTTGATGCTGCATCTTCATGAAGAGTAATAAGATGTATCTGCTCTGTGCTCACTCTGTATGAAGTTGATGACCTCGACTTGGACTAACTGCTCTTTGGAATCAACAAAATGCTTCAACAGTTGTCCATTCACCACATGAGATTGTGCACCATCTGTGAGATCAGCTATCTCTACACTTCCATTCTCGTGCACTTTCTTAACCACAAAGGGACCCGTCCATTTAGATTTGAGCTTCCCATGGAACATCTTCAACCTGGCATTGAACAACCATACCTTTTGTCCAGGGACAAAGTCTTTGCACCTAATGTGCTGATCATGCCATCTCTTTACTTTGTCCTTATAAATCAAACTGTTGTCATATGCCCTGTTTCGGATTTCCACGAGCTCGTTCAAGTTCAAGTCTCGGCAAAGCTTCCCTAGGTGACAACTCCAATTAATCTTCTTAATTGCCCATTCGGATTTATGAATCAATTCTGCGGGCAAATGGCATGGCTTGCCATAGATCATTCTAAATGGTGAAGTACCCAATGGTGTCTTGTAGGCTGTCCTATAGGCCCACAGAACTTGGTCCAAGAGCTGAGACCAGTTCTTCCTATCGGGACGAACCAATTTCTGCAAAATACTCTTCACCTCTCTATTCGAAACCTCTGCCATGCCGTTAGATTGTGGGTGGTAAGGACTAGTAACTCTATGATCAAATCCATAGTCCTTAGCTAAAGATCTCATATCTCGATTCACAAAGTGGCTACCCCCATCAGATATCAAAACTTTTGGCACCCCGAACCTAGCAATAATATGGTCTCTCACAAACTTACAGACAGTCTTGCTATCTGCGGTTCGGGTTGGGATAGCCTCCACCCATCTAGATAAATAATCAACCGCCAACAAAATGTACTCATGTCCTTGGCTGTTGGGGAAGGGACCCATAAAATATATGCCCCATGCATCAAAAATATCACAAATAATCATCGGTTGCATGGGCATCTCATCTCTCTGTCCAACTGTCCCTCCCATCCTTTGACAGATCGGGCACGACCGTACAAAATCAATGGCATCTCTAAACAGGGTCGGCCAATACAATCCACATTGAAGTACTTTGTGAGCGGTTCTCTTTCCCGAATGGTGTCCTCCAGCCTCAAGTGAATGACAATATGTGAGGACACTTTGGTATTCCTCCTGAGGAATACACCTTCTCCAAACACAATCCGGTCCTTCGAAGAAAAGGAAAGGATCGTCCCAGTGGTATCTCCTCGAATCCGACTTCAGTCGATCAATGTTGCTCCTAGTCCAACCATGGGGAACCTGCTTGGAGACAAGATAGTTCACCATGTTGGCATACCACGGGAGTGAGTCAATAGCACAAATTGACTCATCTGGGAAGGTCTCTCTAATCCGCTCATGATCAGGAGAATCTTTAATTTCAATCCGAGAAAGGTGATCAGCCACAACATTCTTCACTCCAGGTTTATCTTTAATCTCCAAATCAAATTCCTGGAGGAGTAAAATCCACCTAAGAAGACGCGCCTTCGCATCCTTCTTTTCCATTAAGTATCGAATGGCTGTGTGATCAGTATAAATTGTCACCTTAGAGCCCAAAATATATGATCTGAACTTCTCGAGAGCCCATACTACCGCGAGCATTTCCTTTTCAGTCACTATATAATTTTTCTGTGTAGGATCTAAAACTTTGCTCGCATAGTGAATCGCAAACGGAATCCCCTCTCGCCGTTGTCCTAACACAGCTCCTATAGCGAAATCTGAAGCGTCAGTCATGATCTCAAAGGGGAGAGACCAGTCAGGAGCTTGTAGGATAGGCGAGGCACAAATCTTCCTTTTCAAGAGCTCAAAGGCCTCCAGACACCTGTGATCTACAACGAACTCTATGTCTTTCCCTAAGAGCTCAGTCAGTGGGCGGGCGATCTTTGAAAAATCTTGAATGAATCTCCTATAGAATCCAACATGCCCTAAGAATGACCGCACTGACTTCACGTTGGTAGGTGGATCGAGTTTCTTGATCACCTCCACCTTGGCAGGGTCAACCTCCATTCCCCTTTTGGAGATGACATGCCCCAACACGATACCCTCCGTCACCATAAAGTGACTCTTCTCCCAGGAGAGTACCAGATTCACCTCTCTACACCTCGTGAGGACTCGATCCAAGTGCGCTAAACATGTATCAAAAGAATCACCATGGACCGAGAAGTCATCCATGAACACTTCCAGGAAATCTCCCACCATCTCGGCAAATATGGCTATCATGCACCGCTGAAATGTGCCCGGGGCATTGCAGAGCCCGAATGGCATGCGCCTGAAAGCATAAGTACCGAATGGACATGTGAATGTGGTCTTTTCCTGGTCCTCAGGGGCTATGGCCACCTGGTTGTAGCCTGAGTACCCGTCAAGAAAACAGAAGAACTCTTTCCCTGCAAGTCTCTCCAAGATCTGATCAATAAAAGGCAAGGGAAAGTGATCTTTCTTGGTCGCGGCATTCAGGCGCCTGTAGTCAACACAGACACGCCACGACGTAGGTACTCGTGTCGCGATCTCTACCCCCTCCTCGTTGGTGACCATCTGAATTCCCGACTTCTTCGGGACAACATGAAGTGGGGCCACCCACTTGGAGTCAGAAATAGGGTATATGAACCCTGCCTTGCACCATTTCTCAATTTCATTCTTCACTACTTCCCGTAGATTGGGGTTAAGTCTCCTCTGAAACTCACGGGAAGGTCTCACGTTATCCTCAGTAAAAATGTGGTGCGAGCAGAGAGCGGGGTTGATGCCCACGAGATCCGACACTGTCCAGCCTATTGCTTTGCGGTTCCTCTCTAAGACTTCTAACAACCTAGACTCCTGCTCTAAAGTCAAGTCTGAGCTAATGATGACAGGATATCTCTCTTTGGGTCCCGCAAGAAAGGCGTACTTGAGTGTAGGAGGTAGTGATTTCAGTTCTGGCAATGTGGTATCATCAAGCAGATCTGGCTGAACTGAATCTGAATCTGGTTCCGTACTGCATGAAGGTGGGCTAAGCTGAGTAGTACTCGCCACCAAATCAGAAGTATCGGGAGTCGGATCGTCAAAAGTATCAAAACAATCGGCAAAAGCCACGTCTGACTCGTCATCTATGTCCCATGATTGTTCCGAAGAGGATGGAACTGACAGATCCGGATGGATCTCTAAGTCATCATGAGAATAGGTTGATGCATCTCTAGCAAGATCAGACAACACCTGGCAAACTGCGTCATGCACTATATCCTCTCCAGATGAAAGGGTCTCGCTCTGTCCTGAAGGAATCTGTCCCCAAATCCCAACTGTGCTAATCATACTGCAGTCTGCCTCTGAAGATGAGTACTCTGTGCTACTCTCTGAATCAGGTCGCTGACACTTGGTTTGCTTCATCTCTAGGTTCACCTCTCCGCCTGGAGAATGGAACTTCATCATTCCCGTACCATAATCGAAAGCTGCGCCTGCGGTCCTAAGGAAGGGTCGCCCGAGAATGATCTGAGATTCTCTCCAATGATTGGGGGTCTCCATGTCTAAGACTGTGAAGTCCACCTGATAGTTCTTCCCCTCAATCGAGATAACGACGTTCTTCACTTCTCCCTTAGGTCTCTTCATTGAACGATCTGCGAATTGGAGTAAAGCTCTAGATTTGCGAAGTGGTCCCAACTCCAATTTCTGATATAAGGCTAAGGGAAGTAAGTTGATCGAAGAACCGTTATCTAAGAGTGTGCGTGCAAACGCAATGTCGTCAATACGACTCTCCACATAGTGAGCACCCATGTCTCTCTTTTTCTTTGGCAAAGTCTGATTCTTGAGACAATAGGTTGTGGCTACTGATAAGACATGTGTCTTTATATTTCGGTTATCTTTCTTCCTGCTAACCCTTCTAGGTGTGCATCTCACCTTAAGGTATTTTTGGAAGGCAGGATGGTTAGCCACATATTCATCAAATGGCACCTTAACTGTGATGTTTTCTTTGCAAAACCGTGCCATGTCGGGGTCATCTTTCTGAATCTTTTTGATACGCTTTCCTGCCGTAAGAGCACGGGGGAAAGGGATTGAAGCTAAGGAAACAGAGGATGAAGAATCTGAATCATGAACTGAAAGATCATTCTTTGACTTAACGGAAACAAAGTTCTTCATACAAGAATCTTTTTGATGCAACATGGAATCGAAATCAAAACTATATACTAAAGGTTGTGGAATAGAAGCTGGAATGGTATCCGCCACAACCGGAGATACAAGGTCCTCCGTAGACTCAGAAGAATATCCATGCTGACGATGCTGCATACGTACTCTCCTCCTCCTCTCGGCTCCCTGAGTAGAAATCCTCGAATGGTGCTGATGGGGCTCTGAAATATGATGCCTCTCCTCCTCGTCCTCTGAAGACTCCTCAGGTAGAGCTCCAGAGATGCCCCTCCTCGTGTCCCTCGCCTGGTCAGGTACGACCACGGTCCTTCCGCTCCTGAGTGACATGTGGTTAGCCTCGTCACACGAAAGAATCTCATGTTCAGATTTAGGAGATGCTGAATAGTATACCTGACCAAAGTGCTGCTGAGAACTAGAACGGTTCAGGCTATTGGGGTTAGCCTGAACTTGGGCTGGGATCGAGGTAGAGGGTGCAGTCTGCTCGTCTCGCCATCTGGATAGGCGGTTGACATCCACCCGTAAGTCCTGAACCTCGTTCCTGTAGGAACGTAGCTCGTCGAGTATCTGCTGCTGAATATCCACGGGACTAGACGATGAAGGAAGTGGATAAGATTGGGAAGAAGAACGGGAAGACTGGCCCTGCTGGCCAGTGTACTGCCTCTGCTGCTGCTGCTGGGGTGGCGGGCCCTGCTGGCCCGTCTGGTAATGGCCCTGTCGGCCATACTGCTGGTACTGCTGCCTCTGCTGCTGGGGTGGATGGAATCCAGGGCTCTGCTGTGACGGAGGTGGTGCGGAGGTGAATGTGGTGTTGTGAAAGGTCGGGGGACGCTGATAGGTCTGTCGGTCTCCCGTACTTCCCTGCCTGGCAGGGTCCTAAGTATACCATATCCCATTCACCTCCCAAACTGGCGGAGGCTCCTCCTGGACTGTCTCTGCTACTGGAGGTGGCTGCTGGAAAGAGTGGGTGTAGGATTGGTCCTGCTCCCACGGCTGGGGTTGCCCTGACACCAACTGCTCCTGAACATGGTGAACTCGGTATATGGGAGCAGCGGGTGCAGTCACGGCGGGTATCCGTATCTTGGATACCTTCTCAGTCAACTCCTCCATCTGTTTTGGAAGTTTGGAGACGCTCCGGTCTAACTCATCAATCCTCCTGTCGATCTTCTCGACTACAGTAAGCTTGTCAGCAAGAAGTCCCATGCTAGGGATCACGTCTTGAGAGAGATCGACTACAGCTGATTTTCCCCCTCCAAGTGAGAGTGAACTGGGGGATGGTGTATAGGCCCTGCTGGCCATCTGTGAGCGGCTAGTTTCAGCCATCTGCTCGAATACCCTCCAGACGGTATCCGCTCCTCGTGATGTATAGCTGCCTCCACAGGCAGCGCTCACTAAACCCTGCATCTCAGGGTTGAGACCAGTGAAGAAGGATTGGACCAAGATGTTGTCATCTAATCTATGACAGGGACACTTCTGCAGAATGTCCTTGAATCTTTCCCCAAGCATCACAAAAAGCTTCATGGGGTAATTGGGAAAAACTCGTAATACGCGTCCTCATCATGTTAGTTCTACTCAAAGGGTAGAACTTCTTCAAAAACAGGTCCTTGAACTGGGCATATGTGGTGACGATGATTCCAAGATTCTTCACCCAGTAATCGGCTTTTCCACCCAAGGCAAATGGAAGGGCTTTGAGCCTAATATAATCCTGGCTAACATTGTTATGTTTGAGGTTAGCACAGATGAGCTCAAAGTCCCTTAGGAATGCATATGGCTCCTCAGAAGCATTCCCATCAAAATGTGGCAGCAGGTTCAGGAAATGCGGCTTCAGCTCAAAATCAACCTCGGGTTCGGCCGGACTCAAGTAGTTATGAATTTGATATTGTCCGGGGTTATAAGCCGCATCCATTGGTAGTTGGACCCCAACATTTAACTGTCCTAACTGAGCTCTCAGTAATGCTTGTTGCTGCTCAGATGCAGCCAATCGGGCTAGTATACTTCTCATCGGGTCTTCATGGTTCTCTTCTTCCTCTTCTTTCTTCTTTGGAGGCATTTTACTCGTGTCTTCTATATGGCCTGAATCAGCAATGTTTTCTTGATTAGAAGATGATTTATGAATCATGATATTCTCACCAAGGCGATGGTCTTCCTCGGTGAGGTGGGAAGAGAGAAATGGAATGGTTTGAGAGTAACCATCCCGGGAGTGAGTGATCCTGGGCTCAAGAGGGTCATGAGTCCAGGTTGGTCCAAGTTGCGCTTGGACCTTTGAAGACGTACTTTTTGAAGGGTTCAATGAGAGATTCGCAAAGTCCGAATAAATATCCCCCCAATCAGTCATCTTTGATGTCAAAAGAACCGATTAGATCACGATAATCAATGAGGCACTAGTTCTACGGTGCACGTAAATGTGCGGAGTGAACTCACACAATTCAAACGCAATTCAAACCCCCAATTTCACCAACTCAACACGTGATGGCCGTAAGAGTTCGGCCAATTTATCTGGTCAATTTTAGTTGGCGATAATACAATCTTGGAAAGATTAACGAGCTGTTAGGTGCCCGTATTTTCCTACAGACTGACCCGGTTCTTACGACTAGTTTGACCTACTTTCAGCCAGTATAGGAGTAAGTACGGACCGTAAAAATACGGCTACCCGTTCCTTGAGGACTAAGGCGTCCTCTAAACCTCCCACTCTGCTAAGGAAGTCCGGACCGTTTACCGGCTACCTGTAAATCCTCACTGAAAAGTAGCTAATCGCCTAAAAAGAAAGAACCAGTAGTAAGTAAGAAATCCAGACTTGGCTCTATCCTAGGGTCGTCTCTCTCTCACTTGCAATTAAAACAAACAATGAGGGCTTTTCTGCACCCGAGAACAAGGGTTCTTTTTATTCCAATTAATTAGATCGACCTGCTCAATTCAGTCCCAATTTTAGAGTTAGGTTATCACTTGAATTTTATGTGAACACACAAGCACGTCTACCGTTCAGTCCCAATTTCCTTTTGACCTTAAGTTGTAAAACAAGATGGGAATCGGAAATCAGAATGCAAACGAGAAACTATGATGCATGCTCAGAAGAAGGTATACTTACAGTGAATCCCAGCACTCTTCATGCGTTTATGTAGAACAGAATTTGTAAATATTACACTAAATGCATGCAGATCGAGAAAACCGCACCTAAACAGTATACTATTAGCGGGGAAGAATTGATTGAATTTGAGCTAAATAGTACGTGTCTATGTGCGTCTCATTATGAATCTTATAAGATAAGTGAATCTTCTAAGATATGTGTGGCCTAAATTACGATGGGCACAAGCAAATTTGAATCTAAACTACCATGTGCCTAATCCTTAATTTCGCCACTCAAGTCAAGCCCCACCCTCGTCGGAGAGTGAAACAGGCTCGACACACCACAAATAATGTCTAAGTCTTTTTACATGCGCGAGCTCTCAAACCAGAGCCGCTAGAAATGAGCAACTACCTAAATAATTACAATAATTTACAAAACTTTCTCTCAAAAATAAATTACTTTTCCTCGCTCTTCAGCAGTCGGCGCGCGTCGCGTCCGTCGACCTCCAATGCACTCCAAGTCCACCAGGCCCTCGCAAGGAAAATAAAATTTATATTAGAGAGATAAACAACAAGATATATACAAAAATATAAAGAGAAATAATTGCAAAAAAAAGGAATAAATACAAGTGGCTCGGGGGTCAGACTACCCGAGTAAATGGAAAACTAAATCCAAATTTTTAAACTATTCCCTAAGCCGTTTGCCTCCCCGGCAACGGCGCCATCTGACGAGTCGCTAGATACGGTGTTTAATTTGGTCAAGTTGTAGCACGTGTACTTAGCGATTCAGTCAGAACCGAGAGAAGATCTCCGTGAAGAGTGTCTCGGCTTAATTTATATACCGGGCAAGTCCGGGGTCGAACTCAGGAAGGCAAAGGAACAACTTGGGTTTTAATTCAAAAAACTTAGGATCTAGATATCCAAACGGTATTTTTTAGATTTTTTTTAATGCAAAAACCAAAGCAAATGCAAATGCGGCGGAATTAATACACTAAGAGAGCATACAACTTAGCCAAATTAATTTGAATAGAAAATAAGTCCAATTTAGCAAAGTTATATTTTTCCTAGAATACTAATCCAGAGATAAAAACAAAACATATTTTTTTGGAATTTTAGGACTTAAAATGCAATAAATAAAAATGCACACTTTTTATGGGTTTTTCGCAATTTATCACACAAACAGAAAGCAAAAATTATGAAAAAATTATTGGAACTAAACCATGATGCAAGGAGACTACAGTAATGTTTTTAGAATTTTTTGACAAGTTATGAATTTTTTATGTATTTTTTAGTGAAATCAGAGTGACAGCGAGTAAATAATTTCTAATAAATCCACATTATAAAATTAAGCAGAATGCGAATTATCCCAAAAAGATATTTTCATGTAGAATCCAAGAGAATTGAAATTTCGCAAAAAGGATATAGTGGATTCAATTAAAAATCATATACTAAAATCACTCTACGATTTATTTCAAGCACAAAACAACTCCAATTTGGTTGAAATTTGGATAGAAAATTAATCACATATTAAGGCATCACATATATTTTTTGTGGAATTTTTAGAGCAACTATGTGTGAGATATAATTTTAAGAGCACGGAATGGGTAAAATATGCTAAATTTCAGTTAAACAATTTTAATTAATTACCCAACTAGCATAAAAATACAAATAAATGGTCAAAATGTAGGCAATTAGTTGCTCGTCACAATGGTATTTTTCTTTGAATAAAATGACACCAAAATGAAGTCCAAATTAACAAGAGAATACAGGGGTGTCTTTGCAAACTAGAAATAAAGAATTACAACAGAAAACATGAACAGGGACTGAAATGTAATTACAAAAACTTAAGAAATAAAAGAAGCAATTTTTACAATAAAATAAAGAAAAAATGGAAGAGGACCTTTCTTCTACCTTTGGCTTCGCAGGTGAAGAACCCAAAGGAGACTTTGTCGACGGCGGCGTCGCGGCCACGCGCGACCGCGAAGAGGAGGATCGGGCGGTGCAAGTGTCGCGCGTGGAGGACGAGGTGGGCGGCACGCGTGGCTGGCGAGGGAGAGAAGGGGGCGGTGGCGGAAGTTGGAAGCTGGTGGCGCAAGCAGGTTGGCGGAGGGAGGCGGAGGTCGCGGGCGGCTGGGTGCGGCGCCGCTCGCGTGGCTGCGCCGACGCGAGGAGGGCGGTTGGAGGCGGCCGACGGCGCTGCCGCCGTTGGGCTGTGGAGGCGGTGAAGGGAGGGGGCGGCGGCAGTAGCCGCTGCTCCTTCCTTCGTTTTTTTTTTTTAATTTTGGTTATGTTTTGATTTTTTAAAAAAAAAAAGAAACTGCTGTGCTATTTTTTTTAATTTTTTTTGCTGTTGTAATAAACAACAAAAAAAAACCTTTTTTTTGTTTTAAACTTTTTTATCTTTTTTTTTAATTTTCTTTAGAAATGAAATATATACACACAAAAAGGGGTAAAATGGTAGTGAGAATATCAGTTGGTGGTGGTAATGATATGGAAAAAAAACTATTGTGGTGATGATTTGTGGAGTAAAACAAATGAAGGATGGTGGTGGTGATATGATGGATTAAAAAAATTACAAAGATAAAAATAAAAACAAGATGAACTAAAATTACCTACGATGAACGCGTGCGCCTATGGAGTGCTCTCGTGAGCACGGTCTTCGCTCGAATCGCCGGCGTGCGATGAGCTCGAGCAGCGCGCGGTTGCGGCTGCGATGTTGGCCAAAAAAAACAACGGATCACACCGGAGAGAGGGCCGTCGTTGCTCGACCGCGGTTGCGTCGCTGTCACCGATTCAACTCAGGGAACTAGGCTCTCCTCACATAAAGATGGATCAAAGGCAAAAATGAGGAGAATGACATGTATATAAAGAGAATGGGATGAGAGGTTATTAAAGTGGTGGGGTTGAATGGGAGGTTGATTTATTAATGGAGTTGAATGGGAAGTTGGGAAAAAATGGTGGAATAATGGAGTTGAATTGGTGGTTATTGTAGAGAATGGAAATTAAATAATAAATAAATAAATAAATAAAGTTGTCTACTTTAAATACAATAAAATAAAAAGAGAAGAGAAATAGCGGAGAATTTACAAAAGAAGACAAAACACCATGTACATTTTTTTTTACTTTTCTAATATGTAATTTTTTTGTCTTTTTAATAAGAGATATTTACAAAGAAAAAATACAATAAAATAGTATAATTAAAATACAACACAAGTATGATTTTTTTGTATTTTTAATAATTAAGAAAGATATAATAAAAAAATGAAGAAAGTATGAATATATACATAATGTACAATGTACATCTAGGTCCCAAAACCCAACTTTTGCAAATGAGCTCCGATTTTAATGAAACCACTTCCGTTGGATAGATAATTTTCTAACTTGAACTTTAAAAGTGAGTTTGGTGAATTTGGAGTTCATACGGAGCGGGAATTTAGCTTGGAAGTTGGTCTTTACGGCTTTTTCCCATTGGGATCTAGGAGCATTTATTTAAGGTAAAATTTGTTTTGTATTTTTGTATTTTTATATACATTATTATGAACAAGTTAGAGAAAGAATTAGCCAAAAAGGAGTTGAAATGAAATTATTAAAAATCCATGAAGTTTTGAGCTATTTACAAGTATAAAACTCCTTTATTTTTGCGGCTTTTTTATGTTAATTTATTTTATACAATCCAATATACAATAATTAGTGTGTTTTATTTACAAGAGTTATTTTGTTAATTTATTGATTTTATGGACATTTATAAGGGAATTTACTCGTGGATTTTGCTAAGATCAAGATATTGAGATGATGAATCGTGGATTCATCAGTACCCTAATGGATAACGGGGCTGCTCATTTTATTTAAAAAAAACAAGAGTGAGAAATACTTGTCGGTCTAGTTTAAAAAAAGGAGAGGGGGAGGCTATTGCTTTTGGTCCATTGGGCCACGTATCAAAAAAAGAGAGGGAGATTTGTTTATGAAAAAAATGAAGTTTGTTGAAAAAGAAGAAGAAGAGAGGTTCATACAATTAAAAAGCCGCATGCAGATGAGAAAAAAAGGGAAAAGTTGGAAAAAAAATTAACACTACTTTAAAAAATGGACGGCTTATTAAAAAAGTTTTGAAGTAAAAGCCGCAAGGATTTTTTTTTTGAGAATATTTTCCCCAATTATCTTGTCTTCTCCCAACATAGTCGATGTCATGTATTCCGACTAGTATGGGAGAAAGGAGGAGTATATGTAGAGTCACAGGTCTTCTTCCAAATTCAGAGATTCGTCAGACCATCCAGATTTTCAGACTCTACAAAGACAGTTCAGATTTCATACTCGACATTCAGATTGGTCAGAGTCTAAGTTCGAGGCACTCCATGTTGAGTGACCCATTTCGAGTTCTCCAGAGAGACTCATTTTCAGACACGCACATGTATGCGGTCTTTTCAGATGAGCACATGTATGCCATCAGTTCAGAGGTCCCCATCCTTTCTTGTTTTGTAGGCCAGAGTTTTCATGTGAGCCATAGGTACTCCAGAGTAGAGGACCATTCCCTATGCCATGTTGGCAAGGGTTTTCATGTGGTATCATAGGTACACCAGAGTAGTGCACCATTCTCTGAGCCAAATGGGAGAGACCCAGTTCTCTGAAGAGGAGACTTTCAGACTCCATTCTCCAGCGACCATGGACTCCGAAGAGGATTGCACAGCCACGGCCCTTATTCAGTTCGGCCCAAAGGTGTAAGATTTTTTATTCAGACTATTGTTTGGGCATTTGATTCACATCATTCTTCATGGCTGATTAAAGGTTCTCTGTATTTGATTATTCTTGTTCCTGATCACGATGGCTACATCTAACACTGAAACAAAGACCCTCTTTTCAACATCCAATGTTATGATGCAGGATACTTCCATCAAATTAAAAGGCACTGAGAATTACATGGTGTGGTCCCGATCATTTAAGGTATTCACTGATATCAGAGAAAGATCTCTATCTTGACTAAGAACCCTCAAAGGAAGATGACAAGGATTTTGAATCCTGGCAAACAGACAATTATCTGATGATCAACTGGTTGACGATAGTGTCGATCCACAGATTGCGGTAAATCTCTTATATAAGGAGACAACCAAGGAGATATGGGAAGAACTGGCACAGACATATTCGCAACAATAACCAAGTCGTGTCTGGCCGACATCTATAAGTGGATTTGGTCCGCATCTCAAGGTGAGACTTCTCTGGTAGAATATTATCGTATTCTCATAGGCCTATATGAGGATCTCGCCACATTCCACCATCATGTTGTACGAAACATGTAACAGAGAGATCAGAATGGCAGGTTTACAGGTTCCTTGTTGGTTTACATCTAAGGTATCAGAATGTGGAGGAGCAGTTTCTCACATCAGACAATCTTCCATCTATAAAAGCCATATTTGGACGTCTGCAACAGATTGAGAATTCCAATACTCATGCACAGTCGTCACAGCTAATGGGGAATTCAGCATTTGTGGCCTCATAAGGGTGAGGAGGTTGTTTCAGCTACATGGGTGGTTCGTCTAGAGGAGGACGTAACTCTGGTCGTTTTCATACCCCTTATACTCACTGTCACAAGATGGGTCACCCATCTGAAAAATGTTAGACAAAGTTTGGGAAGCCTCCACAAGTACACATAACCTCTAATTATGATCATACAGCAACAGAGGCAGTAGCACATGACAGTAATGAACAAACAGTTCAACTCTAAACCTCTGAGTATTAACATCTAATGGGTATGTTGCAATGCTCAGAGGCTCCATCCAGTGAGCCAACCCCAGATGTTCATCTTGCAATTCCATCAGGTACCATTGCCAATACTGCAACTGCTCATGCTCCTACATGGACCATCGACTCGAATGCATCCGCTCATCTGACAAGAGAAAGCAGCTTATTAACATCTTCACAACCATCTTCCATTGTGAAGTCAGTCAAATTGGCCAATGAGGCTCGTTCCCATGTTAAACCAGTTGGAACTATGGAGTTCTCCTCCAAATTTCGTCTTATTGGGGTCCACTATGCCTCAGATTTTCCTCTCAGCTTACTTTTTGTTCATAAGTCGTGTGTTGAATTAAATTATCGTGTGATTTTTATGAGCAATTTTGCTACATTCAGGACATCTAGACGATGCAGATTTTTGGTGGGGATATGAAAAGGATGGACTCTACTATCGTGATATCCCAAAAGACTCTACCTTTGTTGGTGTTGTGTCCATCTCTTCTGACCCTCTCCTATGGCATTATCGTCTTGGTCATCCGTCTGTCTTGGTCATCCGTCTGCTCAGTCTCTCTCACTGTTGTAAAAGTCGGTCGATTAGTCGGTCCGAGTAGTCGAATCGGGAGGTAGCCGACTTGACTAGGCCCAGTCGGCCATTAGTCGGTCAACCCGACTAATCGGTCTGATTAGTCGGCCTAGTTGGCCGACTTTTACATAGAGAAATTTTTTTTATTTTTCTGATTTTTTTAAAAGCAAACTTATTCTAATATGTTTAATGTTATACCTAAAGTCAATTACTTCTGTTATTTCATTATGATAGTATAGAAAATAAACAAATCAATGTAAATCTATAAGAATATATGTATACAAAATGATTTATAAATTTAAAATAATTAAAAAATCCAAAACCGACTAATGGCCGACTAAATCCGATTAGTCGTCTGACTGCCGATTAATCCTTAGTCAGTGACCCCGCCGACCGAGCACCGACTACCGCTTTCTGCAACCTTGGTCTTTCTTCATGATGTTTGTCGAACTGTCTCTACTAAAGCCTTTTGAGTGCGAAGGATGTCAGTTCGGAAAACATCATAGAACGTCCTTCCCGGCCAGAGTTGAGACTCGTTGATCTACTCCCTTTGTGTTGGTTTATTATGATATATTGGGACCATTCCGATCTGCTTTATACGTGGTCACAAATATTTTATCATTTTTGTTGATGATCACAGCAGATGTTCGTGGGTCTAATTAATAAATGAGAGATCTGAAATAAATAAGATTGTTAAATCTTTCTTTCATCTCATTAAAAATGCTTTCTCAAAAGGGTTTTTAACAGTTGTGCCCCTCCGAGATATTGTAATTTCAATTATGCCCCTATCTTTTTAGGAATATCAATTGTGCACCTGACTTTTTGCCGTTTTATCACTTGTGCCCCTCAAGTTAGTTGTCGTTCATTCCCAACGGAAACAGACGTCAACTTTCAGGACATAATGGGAATTAAATAAAAAATATAGGTGGGAAAGGTCATTTTTTTACCCTCTTCTTCCTCCTTCCCCATCCTCTTCCTCCCCTTCTCTTCCTCCTCTCCAACCTCCTCCTCCACTGCCACATCCCCCCGGCCCTATGTCCTCCCTCCGCCCGAGCTCCTCCTCCCCCCCTCGTACTACCTCCTCTACCCTGAGCTTCTCCCTGCACCTTGCCTCCCCCGTGTCTCCACCTATCCCCGCCTCCTCCCCCTGCTACCCGATCCTCCCCTCCAACCCCCCCCCTCTGCACGGAGCTTCGCCGCGCACCCCCTGCCGCCCCCGTGCCTCCACCTGTCCTCAAGCCAGCCCCTGCTCCGAGCTTCCCGCAACCTCCCCCCTCCCCCCCCGCCGCCCGAGCTTCCCGCACCCCACCACGCCCCTGCCTCGAGCTTCCCGCACCCCCCACTCCTGCCCCGAGCTTCCCACATCCCTCACCTCGCCCCTGCCCCGAGCTTCCCGCACCCCCCGCCCCTGCCCCGAGCTTCCCGCACCCACCCCCGGGCCCAGCCCCGCAATCCCCGCCCCTGCCTCGAGCTTCCCGCACCCCCCGCCCTGCCCCGAGCTCCCTGCACCCCCCCCCCTCTCCCGGCCCCTATCCCGCACCCCCCGCCCCTGCCCTGAGCTTCCCGCACTCGTCGCCCCTGCCTCGAGCTTCACGCACCCCCGCCCTTGCCCCGAGCTTCCCCTCCCCCCCTCCCCGCGTGCCTCCTTCTGCCCTCGTGCCTCCCCCTGCTCCTGCTCCCGCCCCCAGGTCCTCCGCCCCTGCACCTCCTCATGCCCCCCCCACCCCCACCCCCAAGTCCTCCCTCCGCCCCAAGGTTCTCCTGCCAGCCGCCCCTACGCCTCACCCAGCCCCCGCCTCCTCCCCCTGCCCCCAGGTCAGCAAGGCAGCTACAAACATGCAGGAGGTGATACATAGGTGTTGGGATCGTAGCTAATGACGGTTGTCAGAGGAGGACGTGGTCGGAGAAGGAGGGGATGGAGGATGAGGTGGTCGTCGGAGGAGAAGGAAAGGTTGGAGGGTAAGGAGGAGGGAGGAAGAGAGAAAGGGGGATGCAATTTATTTTTTTTCGGATATGCCCCTCTTAATTATACCTTAGTTTCATTAAACTATGGTTAAGTTCAAGTCAGTGACGGTTAAAATAACGGGGGGGCACATCTGATAGAACAGCAAAAAGTCGAGGGCACAACTGATATTCCCAAAAAGGGAGGGGCATAACTGAAATTGCAACATCTCGGAGGGGCAACTGATAAAAACCCTTCTCAAAATGTATTCAGATTTTCAGTACAGATAATGCCCTTGAATTTACTCAACACGATTTGGTCTCCTTTTTTTATTTTCAAGTACCTCTTGTGCCTATACCTCTCAAAGAAACAGCATTGTTGAGCGAAAACTCTGTCATCTTCTTGATATTGCATGGTCTCTTCTTTCACATATGAAGGTCCCTAAAACCTACTGGGGGAATCGAGGATGCCATACTCACAGGGTACATCCGTCTTATCAACAGGGTATCTTCATCTGTCTTTTTTTTTTGAAGGCTCAAAAAGGGGGAGACACGCGATGGTGTTCACCCCAAAATAATATTATAAATAAAGAATAGAGCGAGATACTTACACATTGAGGAGGGGAAGAAATAAGGGAGAGGGAGGGGTCAGAATAATAATAATAAAAAAACGGCAACCGGCCCCAAGGCCCAACTACGTAGACCAGTCAGCGATTAATATGGAAGCCGCGGTATTGACGTTCTCCACGTAGAAGCGCGCACCCGAGAAGATAGAGTCATTGCGAGCCCTCCAGATCGACCAAAGGCGCGCCAGAGGGCCGAGCAGATGCGAGCGGGGTCTTCTTCTGTTGGCCCAGAGGATGTCGCAGAAGTCCTCCGTATTGGCTGATCGAGCCCAGGCGACCTCATCCCAAATCCGGGAGACCGATGTGCAAAGGAAGAAAAGGTGGCCCGCCGATTCATCAGACAACCCACAGAGCTGACAAAGAGTGTTGGAAGAGTGAAGAAGGGAGGCGCAACGATCGCGAGTCATCAGTCTTCGATGTCGAAAAACCCAGAAGAAGAAGGTGATCCTTAGAGGTAAGCGGAGCCCCCAAAGGAAAGCGCAGTCACGGGCCAGGGAGACATCCAGAGGTGGAGGAGGAGGGAGCAGGGCAAGATAGGCCTTGCGGGAGGAGAACGGACCATTCCTCCAAGCCCAGTGATCCCGCCCGCCAGCAGGGGAGGAGGAAGATGAGAGAGCCTCAAACAGAGAGGCCAAGTCGTTGACGCGCTGGTCAGAGAGGGTCCCCGAGAAGGCGGGGCACCAGCCGCCGTGGTTCCAGTAGTCAGCAACGGTGGCCAAGCGGTTAGACGCCAAAGAGAAGAGCCGCGGGAAGCGAGACCGGAGAGCGCCACTCCCCGTCCAGTCGTCGATCCAGAAATTGAAGATAGCACCCGATCCCAGCACCGGGGAGAATAGAGAACGGTTCTTTTGATATATTTCAAAAATGTATCTTCATCTGTCTTAAAGAGTGTTACCCCTTTTTCTTTACTTTATCCTGATGAAATGTTGTTTCCATTGCCACTAAAAATTTTTGGGTGCACAGCCTTTGTTCACAATTTTCATACTCTAGATAAACTATCTGCTCATGCGGTAAATTGTGTCTTTTTTGGTTATTCACGAACACAAAAATGTTATAGATATTATGATCCGGTTAGACATCATTATTATGTCGCTACAGATGTCACCTTTTTTTGAGCATACAAGCTTCTTCACACAGTCTGTCAGTGACATACCTTAGAGTTACCTCCACCACCTATTGCGTACAAAAGATGAGCTGTTGGTAACCATGACTCGGTCCCACTGCCTGCTCCTTTTTTGCAGGTAGATACATCTTTGAATGCCCTTTCCACTATTCGGTTGGATGCTCCACTGTATCTACCCATAGCTCTACAATGAACTAAAAGACAATGTACTGTTCATCCTATCTCCACTTTTACATATACTAACAGACTTTCCAGTTGTGACAGACAATTCACAGATGCCTTAACGACGATTTCTGTTCCACGAGATTATAATGATGCTATGGAGTATCATGGTTAGAAAATGACTATGGATGAGGAGATAGATGCCCTTCAGTCCAGAGGAACATGGGATCTTGTACCTTGCCCAGATGGAGTGAGATTTGTTGCCTGCCATTGAGTCTTCATGAGAAAACAATCTCCTGGTGGGAAGATTGAAAGATTGAAAGCAAGATTGGTGGCGAAAGATTTTACTCAAACATATAATGTAAACTAGTTAGTATAGGTTTTCGTATAAGTAGGGCTAAGACGGAATATATGGAATGCACCTTTGATGGAAGCAATGGTGAAGGAATCGAGGTGAAGATTGGTGACGATAACATTCAGAAGAGAGATTCTTTTAGATATCTGGGACCTATTTTGCAATACAATGGGGAAATTGATGGGGATGTTACTAATAGAATAAATGCAGGCTGGCTAAAGTGGAGAGGAGCCTCTGCTGTTCTCTGTGATAAGAAAATTCCTTTAAAATTAAAAGAAATTTTTACAAAGCAGCCGTGAGACCGGCTATGCTTTATGGTTCTTAATGTTGTCTTGTGAACCATAGACATATGCAGAGAATGGCTATAGCAGAAATGAAAATGCTAAGATGGATGTGTGGACATACACGTAAAGATCGGATTCGGAATGATGTGATCAGAAAGAAAGTTGGTGTAGCTCCGATCGAGGATAAGATGCGAGAAAACCGCTTAAGATGGTTTGGTCATTTGCAAAGAAGGTCAACTGATGCACCGGTTAGGAGATGCGAGTGTTGGGATGTTGAGCCGGCTAAGAGAGGGCGAGGACGGCCCAAGAAGTGTTGGAAAGAGACTATACGAAGGGATCTTAGTTTTTTGGATATAAGTCCGAGATTGACCCAAGATAGATCTGAATGGAGGCGAAGAATCCATGTAGCCGACCCTGCTTAATTGTGGGAAAAGGCTTTGTTGTTGTTGTTGTTGTATATAATGTAAACTATTTCGAAAAAAAATTTCACCAATGACAAGACTGGGCTATGTTCGCACTATCTTATTTGTTGCAATAAATAAACAGTGGCAAATATTCTAGCTAGATGTGAAAAATACCACTATGGTGGTCTTAAAGAGGAAGTGTATACGATGCAGCCTCCTGGATACTCCGTCGAGGGGAGTATGTATGTCGACTTCGTAAGGTTGTCTACAACCTGAAACTAAACCCACGAGCATGGTTTGACATACTCACTATTGAGATTGGTTCTCTTGGATTTCAGAGGATGAAGTTAGATTACTCGGTTTTCTTCAGACGACAGACCAATGGAACTGTGATGTTGGCAGTCTATGTTGATGATATGATTCTAACATGTGATGACCAAACAGGAATTGCATAGACCAAGGCCTTCCTGCATAAGGTAGTTATTACCAAAGACTTGGGTCAAATTCTATACTTCATAGGAATCGAGGCTATCCACACAATAGAAGGGCTACATTTGTCTCAGAGAAAATACTGCATGGACATTCTTACAGAGGCAGCTCTGCTTGGGTGCAAACCATCTAGTACCCCTGCAGTGACACGAAAGCATGCCACTTCTCTAGATCCCATTTTTAGGATCCTACACGTTACAAGAGTTTATAGGTAAATTATTTTATCTCATTGTCACTAGACTACAGTCATTGGCAGGAAGTTCTCTAGATACTTCGTTATCTTAAAGGATCTCCAGGATGTGGTCTTTTCTATAGAGCAAATGGCCATTCCAATATTATTGCATATGTCGATGCAGACTATGTAAGCCCTCCAGATGACAGGCGATCTATTATAGGGTATACTACGTTTGTTGGAGGAAATCTTGTTACATGGCGTAGCAAGAGCAGACCGTTGTATCTAGGTCAAGCACTGAAATAGAGTATAGAGAAATGGCGCAGGTTATATGTGAGATAACCTGGTTAACCTCGTTTCTGACAGAGATTGGTCTACCTATTATCGTCTCAGTTACCCTACACTGTGTCAACAAATCTGCCATGTATATTACAAAAAAACCAGTTTTTCATCAAAGAACTAAGCATATTGAAGTTGATTGCCATTTTATACGAGATGTTGTACGATAGGGGAAGATCTGCACTCCACATGTGTCCACCAATCTACAGCTGGTTGACATCCTCACAAAGGCACTTCCCAAGAAACGAACACTTGAGCTTATTTGCAAGTTGGGTATGATTGGCAATTATGCTTCAGCTTGAAGTGGAGTGTTAGAATATTCTATTAGAATATTACTCTTTATTGTTGGAATATTCTATTAGAATATTGCTAGAATCTCTTTATTGTTGGAATATTCTCTTAAGATATTCCTATAATCTTTTTATATCTTTATTATAACCCCAAGGTGTATTATTGTATTTTCTGTTGTTTAGCTCCGTAGGGTGTCATCCTATATAAGGATCCCCGGAGTCTATGGGATAGATCAATCGATTCTGAGTTTTTCCGCAAGTGTAAAACACGAAAAAATGCTTCATGTGCCAATTGCTCTGTATATTTCACATTGCCAACGTGATGACCCAAAGGTTCTTCATTAGCCTGTTTTTTCCCAAAGGGAAAATTCAATGGAGGCCTATGGCATAATTTTGAGAGATTATGCTGGGCATCCAAAGATGTGGTGAGGTACACCAAGCAATATATTAGCATGCGTGAAAAAGCTGATCCGAGTAAACTGTTATCTATTATCTCATACAAGAGGTTATCAGGTTACTTTTAAAAAAAGGAAAGACAAAACTTGCATAGGTCATCAAGTTCCCAGACGGCAATATCTGATTTTCATTTTAAGCGCTGACCATTTTGGTTTGCACGTTGAACCAAAGACAAAAGTTCGCTCCAAGCACCCAAGATGTGAAAGAAAATATCAGCAGTCTTTAAGTGTTTTTATGCCAAGATGTGAAAGAAAATATCAACAGGCTTTAAGTGTTTTTATGTGATTAACAGCCTCCCTCCTCACTTAGGCAGTTCCACGAAAGGAAGTGAAAACGATTTTCGGACCAAAGGAAAACGGTAACACATAATTAAACTCAAGGTGATGTATGTAATACCACAAAATTATCAATATGCAGGAAACAGTACCTTATCAAATGTATCTAGATCATTTTCAAGTGATGAGCAGCTGATTGGCACAGGTCTATTCTCTTCCGCATTCTTTTCTGAAATACTTTCATTTGCCTTCATCCTGAAGTTAGGTTTAAGAAACAGTAGAAATCTATTGGTCAATAAAAACAATATAAAAAGTGAATTTATATCTTCATGTAATGACATATAAACTTATGACTTACTACCTTACTCCACCAAATTCTCGCCTACATTCTTTAAGTTTTCTGTGACTGCAAGAACATTTTAAGCATTAATAGAAAAAGTCAATACAAAAAATTGGGCAGCAATAAAGACCAAAACTCGTCACTGTATATTAATAACCGATGAATCTTGCTTTCTATTTAAGGACCATAAAAGAATCGCTTGTGTACAAGTAAGCCATACTTATCCCCTTCGTCAAATCCCTGTTGATTAAAACACGACACCTTACAAAACTTAACGGGTATTCCCCAGTACTATCTCAAAACTACTTTTCTGAAAAGTAGCAATTTGCACAACTTGGGTATCCTCTTAAACCTCTAGTTACTGTAGCTCTACAGCAAATGTTGCAGCTATCCGGAAACAGCACCTAACCACCGCTTCTTTTAAAAAAACAAGTAAAAAACCTCAACCTGGTGTCTGGAGTCAAAAAAGGAGGAAATCATGATCGGCATAGCCAGTTTCTCAAAGCAATCCAAAATAAATTAGAGTGAAACCCCGTAACAAGCCAGCTGTCATTTCCAAACGGCACTCTCAGAAGGAAAATGCATGGCCGGGAACTGCCATAAAAATATACAAGTGACAAATCGTTACCCCTTGGAGAGAAATCTTGCAGCTTTTATGTTGGAAGGATTCTCAAGCCATGGACTGTATTTGATAAAACTAGTAGTCCAGTGGGAGCATACATCCAAAATTTGAGAAACAACCTCTCCATATGGAAGCCTCTCTGCTGGATTTTTCTTTTCATGATGTAATCTAAAGGCACTTAGTTTAACACCATAAAATGGAAGCCATTCAAGCTCCTCACAGACAACCTGATGAAGATTTACGCAACATTTTATAGGCGCTCATTTTAAAAGTTTAACATGCTGGCATGGCTTTCAGTCTAGAAAATTCTAACCTCAACATATAACTGATAAGAACTTATTGATGATAACTGGGGATAGTATAGGACACTTCCACCAATGAAATATCTGTTCATCAAAAGGAAAAACTGATGAAGTGTTAAAGATGAAAAATGGAAAGGAATATCCTGCAAAAATCAAAACGATAAAAATCGAGACATGGAAAGAGAATGGATTTCACAAACTGTGATGTTCCATTTAAAATATATTTAGAATTACAATACTATAAGTATATAAAATGAGATGATAGAACAGTGCAAGTAGTTCAATTCACCTAACGACACTTTGCATATGGTTATCCATTACAGGATAGCCATTTGTGGATAGAAATAGTTGGGTGCTTCTCCCCAAGGCAATGAAAAATCCAAATATTGCTAGATCTTTTTCCAGTATCTGCAACAAAATACATTTCAGACTACTTTTAACAAAGATCTACAAAGATCTACATGAAGTGGATAGTTGGAGAATAAAGGCTCATAACAAAAGAAACTCACTAAATAATAATATCTTCCCATTTTAAGAAGTATTACAAGCATCTACTTATTAGTTGAGTGAAGAATTCAATTTGTTCAACGTCGATAAAGTTATGCAAAAAATTGTCAACAGGAAGAGAAAAGTGATATCAGTAATTAGCAGAAACTATGGACAGCTAGAATCATAAAGAACTTGAAACCATCCATCATGGAACTGACAAAAGCAGCTGCAATCATAATCAATTTGAAGCCATTAGTCAAAGTTCCATGCTTATGAAACATGCTATTCTTTGGCAAGGATAGATTGGACAAGACTATTGCAAACATACAATATATTAATTTTATAAGATCGTGGTTTCATTGTGATGGAATGTTTACAATGGCATCTAAATTCAACACCCATCTATTATGCTCTTATAATGACTTTACCCTCATGAATATTAGTTTAACCCATAGTTAAGTGTATAGATATACAATCATAACACGTGATGCTCATTGCCACCCACGAGTGTCTTAAAAAGCATGGAAAACAATTAGCTCCATCAAAAAATTATAGCATGAGGCTCTTATCTGTAAGTTGTATGAAGAGAATCTTCTATTACGAAATAGCCTACGGCAATGAACTGCCCATTAAAATCTTGTGTTGTTCTTATGATATCTGCAATCGCTTTTTACATGTATAAAGGAAAAGTTGTAATCCGATCCATCGATATTAATTGCCGCTCGGACTTCCATGCCCATGATCTTTTCTGGGAATATTAATCCAATCTAGAACTATTCACGTTAACCGCTGGATTCTAATTTGCAATTCAAAGGGCCTGCTATCAAACACGTGGTCTCACTTCTTTTTGTGTACTTCTAACTCATATGGATCGCTCAGAATGTCCATCACTGTGTTATTCCTCTTGATTCATCAATCATCGGTCAGGGTGTACACTCCGTCATGAATGACATATCCGACATTGAACTTATTCATGCGAACATCGTTATTGCTGCATGTGCCATAGCAACTCATGCAGACAAGCATTCCCTCCAGCACCGCTACCTTAACAAGTCCATCACGTCATTAGATACCTCCCTCTATGTAACACTGACGAAAATTGGAAGGATATAGCATGGTGTCGTGAGTCTTGCAATTTAGAAAATAAATATTAGTGCATTTAGGACTGTGATTAGTTCAATACACGAAACCTATAATCGGATAATACAAGATGATAATAACAATAGAAAAATATGCACAACAACCAATACAATAGACCTGAGCAATGCTAATCATGTTTAGCCAGGGCTGAATAGGACCTTCCTAAATGATTCCAAGTCAAGTTATTTCTTAGGGTAGTGTATCCCCTATTGCAAATAAACTCCTTTTGTAGAGGCCCCCAATAATACGCTCATCTTCTATTTAGGGAAAAAAATTCTCACCAAGAGTACCTATTTTCTAAAAAGGGTGAGAAAAAATTGATTGAAGGAAAAAAAAGGTGGGTGGGTGGGGGTGGGGTGAGGGATGAATGGCTGAAGATATGGACGATGGTTGATGAAAACATTTTGTAAAGGGATTTTTATACGCTTATGAAAGATGTGATTGTTGGTTATGTGTGTAGCCATTCTGTTGACATATCGGAGCTCCATAATCCCAGTTGGAGTGGTCTGTATGCACAGATTGAATTCATATTTACTCTACTCCTATGTGATCTATTGCTCAGGAAACCATATTTTTCTCATTCTCTTCTAAGTGATGAGGTTGCCTGCCAAATAGGTGCAAAATTCAGTAGTGGATTTTCTATTCAACATGTTTTCCTTGTAATTAGCGTCAGAGTAGACTATGAGATCGAAGGTCTGCCCTTTGGTAAATACCAATTATTTTCTTGGACAGGACTTGATGTATTTTAGCATCATCGTGCATGCATCAAAACTTTCACAAGTTGTATTAGAAAATAAACAGACCTCAATACTTTCACAAGTTGTCAATCTTGACCATATCCTTTCCCTGTCAATAGCTTGTTGTAGCTGCCTCTGGACAAGATCAACCCAAAAGCCTATCTCTTCAATATCCTGCTCATTATTAACCCTGCATGAAGCAGCTCGAACTCCGAAGTGATGAAGAAATTCTCTGCGAAGACCAATTTCTTTTACAGAAAAATATGCTTGTCGCATCGGAACAAAATCAACAAGAAGATCCAACAGTCTGCCAGTTATATCAGGAACTGTGGAAAGGAATTGTGAACAAGAAATCTTGGCAGATCCTAGCTTTGTGACAGCAGCAATACAGCTCAATGCAAGCATGAGAAGCGACAGATCACTTGCACTGCCAGAAAATGATGTCACTCCTTTCCAACATCTGAGAATCAGAGAAAAGATTGATATCATGTCCCCAGCAGGAGGAACCATACAATAAAAAATTAAAAGAAAAGCCTGAAATACTCTGTTGTAGCAGCACTGAAATGAGGATCCCTTTCAAGAATATTTACAAAACTTGTCACGACCATCGGATGCTGCTGAGTCCAAAACCAATCAAAAGCAGCAGGTTGCTTGGCAGACAGCTCTTCCCTGATGAGATTCTCTAGTGGAGCACATAGTCTGAGTAAACTGCATTTAATGTAAGGAATACTTCTTAGATATCTCACGTAATCACGATTTCATGAAGTATATCAAGTAACTTGATGTGCATTAGAGTGAATGTTAACGACACAGTGGAAAAGAGAAATTAAAATTAAAATACAGACATATAACAAGTTCACATCTCAGGAAAACATATACAGCAAACCCAAACTCTCATGGTATACAGATGTAAACACTAGAAGTGCATTGAAGTATCGAATTAATCTGGAGCGACCAAGAATACTATGAAATCTTGGGGTTCAACTACCCTACTTCACATAACTCCTACATGCCCTGTATTGCAATTTGTTAGATTTTCTCTTGTGAAGATTGATTAGTGACGTATAGCATGAATCAATTTTGCCGATCTAAATGGTATTAGAGTATTTTTAGGAAAGCTGGTATTAAATATATACCAGCAATTTCATGTAACCCTCCCGGTAACCCTAACCCTTGAATCGTGGTATAAAGAGAGCCCTTGGGGGCAGCAAAGTCTCATAAATTATTTTTGTTGGAGTATTTGATTATACGTCTCTCATATGAGAGATGTGTAAATGGATCTCTCTAGGATCCATTTACCCATCCAGAGTTTAGTCCCACATCTACCAGTTTGGAGATGTGGAGACTCAGTGGGGGCTATATATAGACCCCCGCACCTCTTGTATTAAGATGAGAAAAGCAATAGACTATCAGTCCTCTGAGGTGTTCTCCCGTGGTTTCATCCCGCTCCTTAGGGAGTAGGGTTCCACATTATATCCCTTGTTCTTCATTGTTTTATTTATTTATCTCGGATACGCTTCCACATTCCTATTTTCTAACATGGTATCAGAGCGGGTTCGATTCCCGAGGGGTTACTTTCATTATTTATTCGAGATTCAAATTTGATGTTGTTCTTCTTGAAGATCATTTTTTAAGATTGTTAAGATTCTTATGTTTCATTGTCTTTTTTATATTGTTTATTTCTCTTGTCCAGTTTATGTAATTTACCATTTGAGCTTTTCTCCTATATAAGAGAGCTCTAGGGTTAGATGGAATACAACTTTTCTTTTTCCCATTCCACATGGTATCACCGACGGTCCTAGACAGGAGCATGTGCCCTAAAAACCTAACCCCACCAAAACCCCATGCACGCGTGCCGAGTGTCGACCCTAGCCGGACGCCGCCGCCTGCGCCTCAGGCCTCCCGTCGTGCGTCGCCTCTAGCGGTGCACCGCTGGCACCTCACGCGCGCGATATGCAACCTCCAGCCCCGTGCAGCCCGCACTCGCGCCTCACGCACGAGGTGCGCAGTCTCCAACCCTGCGCAGCCCACGCTTGCGCCTCACGCACGCAGCGTCTCACACGAGCAGCGCATCACGCGCACGACCCCGGTCCTTCGTTCTCACACGCACAGCCCTTATCTCGTGCATCTTTCCCCACACGTCTCTGTGTGACGCTTGTAGTGTGGCGGACTACAAGGAGCTCTTGAATAATGGAAGGGGTTGTGGTATGAGTCTGCACCCACAATCATCTTCTTATATGTCCGTGTAGACATTATCCGTCTAGTCTGTACCCATGCCTTTAGAGATTGTTGTCATCATATCAGACAACAAAGCAAATGTTCCATCTCTGGGTGCCTTCAAAGGTCCAGCACCCATTGTGAAGATGGATGGAACGAACTATGAATAGTGGGCCATGCAGTTCATGAACCTAATGCAATGTAATGGCAAGAAGCATATCCTCACACAGGAGGAACCTGTTGACAAGACTGGGGATAATGCCTCATGGGAGGCAGACGATGCATATGCACGCGTATTGTTGGAGTAATCATTGTATGCGTCATGAGTTGTAGCAGGGTAAATGGATCCTGGAGAAGATCCATTTACCCCACCCAGTTGTTTAGTCCCACATTGTCGCACATTGTCCGGTGGTGGGACTTGGAGGCCCTGTGGAGGCTATATAAGGAGCCCCAGGTCTCCTGTAACAGATGAGAAAGTGCAATGCAAAACACGCCCCTTTGAGGGCTTCTCCCGTGGTTTCATCCCGCTCCTCACGGAGTAGGGTTCAACGTAAATCCCGTTGTTCATATTTTATTTATCGTTTCCATGTTTACGCTTCCGCTTCCAATTTTCTAACACGGTATCAGAGCGAGTCTGATTCTTGAGGGTTTATTTCTGTTTTATTCGATAATTAATTGATCGAGAAGATTCAGTTCTTATTTGTTCTAGAAGATTATTATATTCAAGATTTCTTCAGATCTAGGGTTTTTTAACCCTAAAGATCATCGTCAAGTTCGTGTTCTGGAAGACCTCGTCGCACACAGTTCCCAGCCGCATACGGCGGCACAGCGGCACAGTTCCCAGCCATCTGCGGCACAGCCCAGGCTTCCTCTCCAGGCGGTGTTCAATCATCCTCCAGGGCGTGTTGCGCAGATCCCTTTCTCGTATTCCGACACCATCGCGCATCAGATCTCAGCGGCTCCAAAGCCAAAGACCCAAGCGCACGAACGGCCAAGCGCGTCGCCCCATAGCCAGGCGCGTCGACTCCCAGGGGCGGAGAAGAGCCCTAGGGCTCCAGGTCGTAGGCAGCACGCAACCCTCTAGCACGCGCTCCTCCATATGGCGGCGATTCACCAGATCCAGGCAACATGCGTAGGCAGCGCGAACATCCAGATCCAGGCAGAGCGAGATCTCATCCTCCAGATCCAGGCGGAGCGAGATCTCGCCTGCACAGCAGGCGTCTCCACCTCCAGGGTCCAGGCGCTCCTAGCGGCATACACTAGACCCTTCGACCCCATACCTCCTGTATCCATTGAGAAAAAGCAATGCATAACACGCTCCTTTGAGGGTTTCTCCCGCGGTTTCATCCTGCTCCTCACGGAGTAGAGTTCTACGTAAAATCATGGTGTTCCATGTTAATGTTTCTTGTTCTTATGCTATGTTTATCATTCCGCTTCCGCTTCCGATTTTCTAACATGGTATCAGAGCAGTCCGGAGTTAAAAAAACGAGGGTAGTCCGGAGTTTAAAAAAAGGAGAAAAGGGGTGAGTATGGGTACTCAACAGCCCAAGTGGGCCATGATTGATTTACAAAAAAATTGTATTTGCTTTGAAAAAAAAGGCGCGTACAAAGAAAAGTCGTACGCAAAATTTCAAAAAAATAAAAAACTAGAAGAAAAAAATGATTAAAACGGCTTATAAAAAATGTTTCAAAAAAATGTGGCGGCTATTAAAAAAATTTGACATAAGCCGCAAATTTCATGTTCTTGTTGTTTACCCCCTATTTATCATTATCTCCTCCCAACTTTGTCGATGTTCATTTTCCGACAAGTATGGGAGAAAGGGGGAGTATATGTAGAGTCACAGGTCTTGATCCAGATCCAGATTCAGATGCCAGTCTCCAGACCAGCCGGTTGATCAGACTCTACAGATTCCAGTTTCGAACTCGGCAGATTGGTCAGAGTCTAAGATCGAGGCACTCCATGAGAGGCCCACTTTCGAGATCTCCAGAGAGAGACTCAAGTTTCAGACATGCACGAGTTTGCGGTCATTGTCAGATGAGCACATGTATGCCATCTTTTGCAGAGGTCCCCAGCCTTTCTTGTTTTGTAGGCTAGAGTTTTCATGTGAGCCATAGGGAGTCCAGAGTAGAGGACCATTCCCTATGTCAGGTTGGCAGGGGTTTTCATGTGGTATCATAGGTACACCAGAGCAGTGCACCATTCTCTGAGCCAGATAGGAGAGACTCAGTTCTCCGATGAGGAGACTTATTTCAGACTCCATTCTCCAGTGACCGTGGACTCTGACGAGGATTGCACAGCCACGGCCTTATTCAGTTCGGCCTTTTCAGAGATGGAGCAGTTGTCCACATTATTGTGGCGGGCCAGAGTACTCCGACGAGGAGACTCTTTTTCAGTTGCAGTGACTCTGACAGACGCAGTTCAGAGCACATGCTCTCCGACGAGGAGATTCAGCAGACTCACACTCCAGCCCGTTTGTCCTCACCTGCACGGCATGAGAAGCAACGTCCTCGACTGCAGCAATGTGCGTGTTGGGTTGATATTGTCCGTAGTGTCCTTCAGCGTTGAGTTGAGTTTCTTTCCGTTTGTCCAAGCTGAGCATTGCATGCTCCATCTTGAGGGGGAGTGTTGGAGTAATCATTGTATGCGTCATGAGTTGTAGCAGGGTAAATGGATCCTGGAGAAGATCCATTTACCCCACCCAGTTGTTTAGTCCCACATTGTCCAGTGGTGGGACTTGGAGGCCCTGTGGAGGCTATATAAGGAGCCCCAGGCCTCCTGTAACAGATGAGAAAGTGCAATGCAATTCATCCCGCTCCTCACGGAGTAGGGTTCCACGTAAATCCCGCTGCTCATATTTTATTTATCTTTTCCATGTTTACGCTTCCGCTTCCGATTTTCTAACACGTATGGTTATGTGGCACGGTATCCTCGGAGATTGCCAATGACATTCTGAGCCAGCCCACGGCAAAGGCAATGTGGGGTATTCTTGCCGTCACATATTCTCCGGCAAAGAATGAGTCGAAGATTCTGCAACTTTAGCACGACATCTTCACTTCGAAGCAGAATGGTCGTCCTCTTCATACCCTTTACACGTCTCGAAGGGGTATGTTTGAGAAACTACATGGTTACTTTCCCTTGACTGCCACACTAGAGCAACGCAAGGCCTATAGGGATCAAGGCCTTAAATGTCGGTTTCGGTCACCATTTCGGTATCGACCGAAACAGAATTTCGATGGAATTTCGGTGGAATTTCGATCGAAATTTCGGTCATTTCGGTCATTTTTTTGTACTAGGACCCCCATATTTCGGTCATTTCGGTCATTTCGGTCGAATTTCAGTTTCGATTGGATATCGATATTCGACAGAAATTCGACCGAATTTCGCTGAAATTTGAGGCCATGATAGGGATTCAGTGATGACGGGAGTTTTTCCAGTGGTACTTGATCAGGAGTATGATGCAGTAAGAGCACAGATTCTTACCAATGCCACCATACCTCCTATGGAGGAAGCATATTGCAGGCTGAGTAGGCTCTCCATATCTTCTGGTGGTACCCAACTGTCTCAGACAACCTCAGCCATGGAAGCATCCTATGGTAGGGGAAGGCCTACTCCATACCGAGGATGAGGTGACCGTGGCAGATGAGGGGGTAGTCGGCCCCCTCGGTAGCCGTGTACTTACTGTTACAGACCAGGTCACTCAGAAGAAACATGATTCCAAGCATGGGTTCCCAGCTTTAGCTCGTGTTGCAGAGAAGACTCAGCAGGCAGGGGGGCTTCACATGTATCTGATCAAAGGTTTGATGAACTTGTGGCGCGGCTCAGAGAGATTATACCTACTTCTGGATCCACAAGCTCTCCTTTAGGATCTTCAGAGGTAGCTGCTTCAGCATCAGCATCCACATCAGGTACAGCATATGCTCTCACTAGTTGTTACAGGGCAGATTCGTCAAAATGGATCATGGATTCAAGAGCATCTCATCATCTCTGTGGCGACAGAAGTCAATTGAGTGATTTTCGTTCGTCTCAGACAGGACGATATGTAGTGATAGCAGATGGGACACACTCTCCCATTACCGATCAGGGGGAGGTGCAGTTGACGCCCTCATTGAAATTTCAGAATGTTCTCTATGCTCCAGAGTTTTTTATGAATTTACTATCTATTAGTCAAATCACTAAGGATTTACATTGTCATGCCATATTTGATCCATCTGCTCTTGTGTTTCAAGATATTCTCACGGGCATGGTGATTGGAACTGGCTGTGAGCAAGGGGGTCTCTATAGACTGGTGCAATCTCCTTATGCTGGTGTCTTTTCTCTTCATGCTGGATCTGTTTCTCCATAGATATGGCATCTTCGATTTGGTCATCTTCCTCTACAAAAGCTATGTCACGTTCTTCCACAGATTTCTCCTCGCTTTATCTTTCAATGCGAGGCATGTCAACTTGGGAAACATCATCGGTCTACTTTTCACAGTCATCAAGATAGGAGTAGTCATGGTTTATTCGAATTAATTCATTTTGACATTCGGGGTCCCAGTCGTGTCCCAGATCATCAGGGACATAGATTTTATCTGATTGTTGTTGATGAATTTTCAAGATTGTCTTGGGATGTTATGCGAGTGTTGGGATGTTGAGCCGGCTAAGAGAGGGCGAGGACGGCCCAAGAAGTGTTGGAAAGAGACTATACGAAGGGATCTTAGCTTTTTGGATATAAGTCCGAGATTGACCCAAGATAGATCTGAATGGAGGCGAAGAATCCATGTAGCCGACCCTACTTAATTGTGGGAAAAGGCTTTGTTGTTGTTGTTGTTGTTGTGTCTTGGGTCTTTCTTCTTAAAAATAAGTCTGATGCCAATCTTGTTATTTAGTCATTTATTATTGAAATAAAGAGCATCTTTTCTGCAAAAGTCAAATTTATACATTCTGATAATGCACCAGAATTTATCAGTTCTCATCTTTCTCAATTTCTTAAGTCACATGGTATTGTGCATCAGACATCTTATGTTCATACTTCTCAACAGAATGGGGCAGCTGAGCGAAAACACCGTCATCTTTTGGATGTTACCGGAACTCTTTTGATTCAGAGACATGCTCCTCATTCGTATTGGGGGGATGTGGTTCTTACTGCTTGTTATCTGATAAATCGTATGCCCTCTTCGGTGTTGGGGGAAAAGATCACATTCTTGATTGTGTTTCCCAATATGGATCTTTTCTCCCTTACGCCTCGTGTGTTCGGTTCTGTGGCTTTTGTTCATCAGATGTCTCATGGTCTTGACAAGCTCTCTCCAAGAGCTGTTAAGTGTCTGTTTGTTGGGTATTCCAACACTCAAAAAGGGTATCGTTGCTTTGATCCTGTTCAGCGAAGGTATTATGTTAGTGCAGATGTTACTTTCTTCGAGTCCATTATGTATTTCTCTCCCACAGGAGACAAGCTTATTTCGTCGGAGAGGAGGTCTATATGCCTCTACCTCCTCTCCCCACTACACCAACATTGCCACAGCATCCTACTCCACCTCCGCCACCACCACTACCTCCACCCCCACCACCACCTACGTTCTACCCTCAGGTTTACCAGCGTTGACCCCGTGCAAATGTGCCCCCTCTACTATCCAGCACGCCCAATGTATCTTCTGAGCATTTGAGTTCTTCTAATGGCACTAGTGATTTGAATATGCAGCTTGAAGGCAAACTAGTTTGGAGGACACTCCTTCTGCGACTAATAAGGATGTAGATTTACCTATTGCACTACGGCGACAGAAACGGGCATGCACTATGCATCCTATTGGTTCTCATATTTCCTTGGAGCGTCTTTCCAAGGATTTTCTGAGGTTTGTTGTGGGATTGTCTGCCGTGGAGATACCACGGTCATATCAAGAGGCACTACAGAGCAGTCAATGGCGTCTGGTAATGGAGGAGGAGATGGCAGGTTTACAGTCACGAGATACGTGGAGTGTTGTTCATGCTCCACCAGGTACGTCTGTTGTTGGCAGCAAGTGGGTATTTACTGTAAACCATAGGGTTGATGGTACAGTGGACAGATACAAGGCCAGATTGATTGCTTGGGGTTCACCCAAACCTATGGGGTGGATTATCATGAGACTTTCTCTTGTTGCACGTCACTTTACTCTGTGGATTCTTATTGTTGTTGATGTGGTTCGTGATTGGCCACTTTTCCAATTAGATGTTGTTAGAAAATAGGAAGCGGAAGCGAAAATGATCAATAGAGCATAGAATAACAGAAAGAATAAACTTGGAACACAAGAGATTTTAACGTGGAACCCTACTCCCTAAGGAGCGGGATGAACCACGGGAGAAGCCCTCAAAGGGCGTATGTGCTCATTGCACTTTCTCTATAGATACAGGAGGTCTGGGGCTCCTTATATAACCTCCACAGAGCCTCAAAGTCCCACCACTGGTAGATGTGGGACTAAACATATGGATAAGGTAAATGGATCCTGGAGGGATCCATTTACCCTCCTATTACATAAGTGGCGCATACCAATATACTCCAACACTACCCCTCAAACTGGAGCATGCAATGCTCGGCTTGGACAAACAGAAAGAAACTCAACTCATGCTACATGACACTACATACAATATCAACTCAACGTGTATAACTGTTGCTGTCGAGGATGTTGCTTCTCATGTCATGCAGCTGAGGAGGACGAACGGGCTGGAGTTTAAGTCTGTTGAATCTCCTCGTCGGAGAGCATGTGCTTTGTACTGCGTCTGTCAAAGTCACTGCAACTGAAATGAGTCTCCTCGTCGGAGTACTCTGGCCTGCCACAATAATGTGGACAACTGCTCCATCTCTGAAAAAGGGTTTATCTGGAAAAGGTCGTGGAAGTGCAAACTTCGTCGAAGTCCACGGTTGCTGGAGAATGGAGTCTGAAAGAAGTCCCCTCGTTGGAGAACTGGGTCTCTCCCATCTGGCACAGAGAATGGTACACTACTCTGGAGCACCTATGATACCACATGAACCCTTGCCAACATGACATAGGGAATGGTCCTCTACTCTGGAGTCCTTATGGCTCACATGAAAACTCTGGCTGAAACATAAGAAAAGATGGGGACTACTACAAAAGATGGCAAACATCTGCACATCTCAATGAAGACCGCATACATGTGCGAGTCTGAAACTGAAGAAGACTCGGAAACTCTGACGTTGGGTCTGAAACCGAGGAATATCTGGTTAGTCTGAAGATCTGACATCTGAATCTAGATGCGACCTGTGACTCTACACAATACTCCCCCTTTCTCCCATACTGGTCGGAAAATCAACATCGACCAAGTTGGGAGAAGACAAAATAATGGGGAAAAACATGAACTTGCGGTTTTTGTCCATATTTTTTTTGAATAGCCGCCATGATTTTTTTTGTTTTTAAACATAAGCCGTTCACATTTTTTGTCGGCTTTTCAAATCATTTTTTTAAACCGTTTCAACAATTTTTTTACGGCTTTTCCTCTTCTCTTTTTTAAATTTTTTTTCAAATATGCGTACGGCTTTAGAGTTGTACGCGCCTTTTCTCCTTTTTTTAACATACACACATTTATTTTTATGCAGATGGGCCCCTAAATATCCCTTTTTTTCTTGTTGGGCCGAAAAGCAACTAGCCCACCTTTTTTTACAGCAGACGTTCCCCCTCTCCTTTTTTCACCTCTTTTTTCTTTTCATTTGCAGTGTACGTCCCACTTGGGCCTAACAAACAGCAGCCCCCAAAGTTTTTTTTAATAGAACGTGCCCTGTTTAGGGTTCCCATCGTGGGAACCCTTCTAAAAAAACGTCGCCACTGCGGGGAAAAAAGGAACGCCGCCACGTGCCCTAGATTGCGCCGCATGTGCGTTGGGGCCTGCTGGTGCTCGATGGAGGCGTCGCCTTGCTCCTGGAAGGAGGAGGCGATGGAGCAGGAGGTGCCGCCTGAGGGCTTCGGCTGGGGGCACAGCACGAGGAAGGGGTCCCGCGCCTGGAGGTCTGCGTGTGGAGAGGCGCTTGAGATGCATCGCGCGAGGATGATGCACGAAGAGCGAAGAACGTCACCAATAAGGGCCTCGAGCAGGCGCTTCATATGCTCGTGGAGGAGGTCGGGACCGCCTCTACGGTTCCCCGCATGGGAACCCATTCCCACGAGGGTGTCGCCTACGCACGCTCGCGAGCTGCTAGGGATCATCTTCGGCAAGGGATCATCTGCTAGGACAGAAGCTAGGGCTCTGCCATGAGCCTAGCAGAGGTTGGGGTGAGATCGGTTAGAGTTGCCGCCTCTTGGAGAAGAAACGACGATCCCCTGAAGGTGAGATATGGAGTGGACGGCCTCTTGGAGAGCATGTGTGGTGACTTGGAGTATGCGCCAAGGAGGGAGACCCGTCTGGGTCTGGATCTGGATCTGGATCTCGATGAAGGGTACGGCTATGCTGAGCCGCGATGCAGCGGTGCGTTGGGGCTGGAGCACATGCAAAGATTGTCAAGTTCCTTCTTGCAACCTGGATTGAACATAGGGTTTCGACAACAAAACCAAGAACCCTAGAATGATGAACTTGAAATTATACAGAAATTGGGGTTTAAAAATAAACCCTAGAATACTCGAACAGATTACTTGAACAAAAAATTTTCACAGATAAATCTTTATCGAATCTCAAACAGAAAGAAAACAAGAAGACCTCGAGAATCGAACCCGCTCTGATACCATGTTAGAAAATAGGAAGCGGAAGCGAAAATGATAAACAGAGCATAGAATAACGGAAAGAATAAACTTGGAACACGAGATTTTAACGTGGAACCCTACTCCCTAAGGAGCGGGATGAAACAACGGGAGAAGCCCTCAAAGGGCGTATGTGTTCATTGCACTTTCTCTATGGATACAGGAGGTCTGGGGCTCCTTATATAGCTTCCACAGAGCGTCCAAGTCCCACCCCTGATAGATGTGGGACTAAACACATGGATGGGGTAAATGGATCCTGGAGGGATCCATCTACCCTCCTTTTACATAAGTGGCGCAGATCCAACAGATGTCAAGAATGCTTTCTTGTATTGAGATCTGCAGGAGGAAGTGTACATGCAGCAGCCACCTGGGTTTGTTGCTGAGGGGGAATCTAGTATGGTGTGTCGTCTTCATAAGGCTATATATGGCCTTAAGCTCACTTCATATAGACCAGTCTCTTCAGGACGAACTGTGATGATAGCCAATGGAACACATTCCCCGATCACATGACAGGGGGAGATTAACTTGACACCTTCCTTGAGATTGCAGAATGTGTTATATGCTCCACATTTCTCAATGAATTTACTGTTCATTAGACAGATTACAAAGGATTTAAACTGTCGAGCTATTTTTGACTCATCATCTCTTGTTTTTCAGGACATACCCTCAGGCAACGAGATTGGCTATGGTTGTGAGCAGAATGGTCTCTATCGTCTGATCCATACTCCTTATGTCGGTGCATCTCTCCATTCTACAGGATCAGACTCTCTATATACATGGCATCTCTGTTTTGGTCACCTCCCTCTTCAGAAGATGTGTCGTGTTTTGCCCCAGATTTCTCCGAAGTCGTCCTTCCAATGTGAAGTGTGGCAGTTGGGAAAGCATCATCGGACTACTTTCCCGAGTCGTCAGAGTCAGAGCAGTGGCACCTTGTTCGAGTTAGTCCATATTGATATTTGGGGTCCAAGTCGTGTTCCTGACCATCAGGGACACAGATTCTATCTGGTTGCAGTAGATGATTTTTCTCGCTTGTCTTGGGTGTTTTTATTGAAGAATAAATCTGAAGCAGGAGATGTGATTCAAATGTTTATCAATGAAGTTAAAAATGTTTTCTCTTCTTCTGTGAAAATTGTGCGTTCTGACAATGCATTGGAGTTTTGTACTAGAAGTCTATCCTTGTTTTTTTCCTCTCGTGGTATAATTCATCAAACTTCATGTGCTTACACGTCACAACAAAATGGTGTTGCAGAGCAGAAACATCGACATCTATTGGATATCACTAGAACCCTACTTATTCAGAGTCATGCTCCACGCTCGTTCTGGGGTGATGTGGTTCTCACAGCTTGCTACTTAGTAAACCGCATGCCCTCGTCTGTTTTAGGTGAGAAATCTCCTCTCTCTATAGCCTTTCCTGAGAAGGAGGTGTTCTCACTTCCACCTCGTGTTTTTGGCTGTGTTGGTTTTGTCCATCAGTTGGGTCCAGGTCTTGATAAGCTCTCTCCCAGGGCTATCAAATGTGTGTTTGTAGGATACTCCAGGACACATAAGGGGTATCGTTGCTTTGATCCGCTGCGTCAAAAATATTTTGTTAGTGCAGATGTCACATTCTTTGAATCTATGATGTTTTTCTCTTCTACAGGTGACAGCATGACTACTTCTCATTATGATTATGAGGTAATCATGCCACCGCCTCCTATGAGTCAGTTACCCTCTGTGCCATCACCACCACCACCTCCTGTCATATCTTCACCTCCACGTTTACCACCTCCAGTCACCATTGTTCCCCCATTACCAAAGCATTATACTCGTCGATCCTCATCTGCTCAAGGTCATGGCCCGTCATCCAGCAGCCCTCAGGTTGGTTCAGATAACTTGATTTCTAACGATGAGTCTGAGGATCCATTGATACAGGAAACACAGCAGGTTGAAGATCATGGAGATTTGGACGTGCCTATCGCTATTAGAAAGCAGAGGCGTACTTGTGCTTCCTACCCACTTGCTTCCCAGGTCTCTTTTCATCGTCTTACAGGCGACTTTCAGAGATTTGCAGCAGCTCTAACTGCAGAAGAAATTCCACGCAATTATCAGGAGGCACTATAAGATAGCAAATGGTGTCTTGCTATGGAAGAAGAAATGGTTGCATTGCAGTCCCGTGGCACTTGGACACTTGTTCCCCCTCCTTCTGGAGCGTCTATTGTTAGCTGCAAGTGGGTGTTTACTGTTAAATACCATGCAGATGGAAGCCTTGATCGGTACAAGGCAAGGCTCGTGGCACGTGGTTTTACTCAGACCTATGGAGTTGATTACTTGGACACATTTTCTCCAGTTGCTCGGCATTCTACTTTACGTGTCCTTCTTTCAGTGGCTGTAGCACGTGATTGGTCGTTATTCCAGCTTGACGTGAAAAATGCTTTTTTATATGGAGATCTGCAAGAGGAGGTCTACATGCAGCAGCCTCCAGGGTTTGCTGCTGAGGGGGAGTGTCAGCAAGTTTGTAGACTCCATAAGGCAATATATGGCCTTAAACAGAATCCAAGAGCGTGGTTTCAAAAGCTTCCAGACCTGATTGAACGACAAGGATTCAAGAGGTCAAATGCAGACCATTCCTTATTTGTGCAGAAGACGTCTAGAGGTATTGTTGCTATCATGGTGTATGTTGATGATATTGTTGTTACAGGAGATGATGAGCAGGGAATCAAGATGGCGAAAGACTTTCTGGGCAGCAAATTTGTGACTAAGGATCTGCCGATCTGGGCACCCTAAGGTATTTCTTGGGGTTGGAATTTGCTAGGAATGCACAGGGTCTTGTGATGACCCAAAGAAAGTATGTTAAAGATATGCTTGTAGAGATAGGCATGATTGGATGTCGACCTTCCACGACTCCTATGGATCCTAGCATGAAGCTATACGATGATGATACAGATGAAGTTGATAAGAGGAGATACAGAGAGATGGTTGGAAAACTCATTTATGTTACAATTACCAGCCAGATATTGCACTTGCAGTGAGTCGAGTGAGTCAATTCATGGAGGAACCTCGACAAGTACATATGGATGCAATACACATGATATTGAGATATTTAAAATCATCTCCAGGCTCAGGATTACTATTCAAGAAAGGAGACACACTCTCTGTATCCACATATGCTGACGTGGATTATGCAGGTTGTCTTAAGGACAGGAAATCGACTTCGGGATTTGCAATATTTGTTGGGACTTCTCTCGTTTCTTGGAAAAGCAAGAAACAAACTGTTGTAGCAAGATCAAGTGCCGAGTCCGAATACAGAGCTATGGCCCAAGCAAGTACAGAAATGATGTGGGTCCGAGCAGTGCTATGCGATCTACATGTAGAGGTTCCTCTACCCATGGAGTTACACTGTGATAACCAGGCTGCCCTATTCATTGCAAACAATCCTGCGTTCCATGAGAAGAACAAAACACATTGAGGTAAATTGTCATTACACTAGAGACATGATTCAGAAGGGCCTGATCTCTACTTCCCATGTCAGCTCGGGAGAGCAAACTGCGGACATCTTCACCAAGCCACTGCTCAGAGGATCATTTCAGAAGTGTTCATCCAAGCTGAGCATGATCGATATCTATGCTCCAGCTTGAGGGGGAGTGAGAAGATATTTGTATTTTCATATTTCATATGTGTCTCTTTCTTATTATCTAATCTGTCTTCTACTTTATGTAATTTACCCATAGGCCTCTCTACTATATAAGAGAGCCTAGGGTTCTCAGGAATAATAAGCGCTCTTATTTTCTCCAACAAGATAGACTGTCACTACACTCGTGATTTGATCCAAAAAGGCCTTATTTCAACGTCGTATGTTGCTTCAGGTGATCAGATTGCACACATGTTTACCAAAGCTCTTGTAAGAGGTCCATTTCAACACTATTGTTCCAAGCTGAGCATGATAGATATATGTGCTCCAGCTTGAGGGGGAGTGTTAAGATTCTTATGTTTCGTTGGCTTTATTTATATTGTTTATTTCTCTTGTCCCGTTTATGTAATTTACCCTTTGAGCTTTTCTCCTATATAAGAGAGCTCTAGGGTTAGATGGAATACAACTTTTCTTTTTCCCATTCCACAAAGATCATATTGTTGGTTCAAGTTCGATTTCTAGGTATTCTTTGTAAACCCTAATCATGCACAACGTACAAGCTCTATCCCAGATATGATGACGGTGTCGGATCTCTCGCGCGTCAGGACCCCAATCATCTCTTGCGCGTCAGGACCCCAATCATCTCTCGAGCGATCAGAAATGCCTCAAGTCGAGGCAACCCTCCAACAAGCATCCCTGGCGGTGGCTCCACGCGCAGTCAGGCGCCATGTCAAAAAAACTGCGGTCCCTGCTTCTTTATGAAACCCAGCAGGATCGCCCAGGCGGCATATTTCACCCAGGCGGAGGCATCCAAGCTCCAGCGGCTCCTCTCCAGGCATGAAACCCTAGATCTTCCAGGCCGCAAACATCCAAGCACGAAACCCTTGCATCGGTGATAACCTCCAGGGCGGCAAGCGACGTCTCTTCCAGATTAAGCTCCTGACGCCATCGCCGATTTCTCTAGCCGCATCCCTTGGCTTCGATACTCAGCATAGCGGGGGCGAGCCCCGGCAATGTCGCCCTTCTCCATGCGCAAGGTAACGCCACCTTGTGGCATGTTCCCGAGCGGCACCCCAGCCCTTCTTCGCGTTAGCCCCCAACGCAGAACTCCCCCTTGGAGCGATCGTGAACTCCAGATCTTCCAGGAGGCAGCGCTCACTCCAGGTAGCCCTAAGACCTTGCGTGATCTCAAGTCAGAGGTGCCGCTCCCCCAGGTGTCGACTCCGCGTGAGGAACTCCTCCCTCCTTCGCGCGAACTAGCAGGTGATGCCCTTTCCTCTGTGCGTAGGCGCTGCCGCAGTTGGCGGGCCAGGACTCCAGGCCGTTGCAGCTTCCTCTTCGAGTCCCACTCCTCCATGGCTTCAACGGCCACAACAGAAGCGCGCAGCCCTAGCGGGCGACCTTCCTCAATCTCCAAGGAAAGGGTCCCCACCGAGGAACCCTAAGGGCATGTTGGACCTAAAATATTAAAAAAAGGGGGTTATTTTGTTTAGGCCCAAGTGGGCCATGCTCTGATCATAAAAAAAAAGGATGTTGCAATATCTTTGGGCCTAATGTCGGGGCGAAAAAAAAATGTATGTTTTTAGAAAAAATGGACACGTACAAAAAAACCATACGAAGATAATGCAAAAAAAAGAAAGCCGTAAAAAATGTTGAAACGGCTTTAAAAAAATGTTTTCAAAAAAAGTGTGAGAAGAAAAAAATGATATGACTTATTTAAAAAAATGGTGTTGGCTATTAAAAAAGGTAAATAGCCAAGAAAAAAATTGTTGCAAAAAAAAAGAAGAAAGTCGAAAAAATTGTGAGTTCGGCTTATTGTTTTCATGTTTTATTTACCCCTATTATCTTGTCTTCTCCTAACTTGGTCGATGTTTGTCATTCCGACCAGTATGGGAGAAAGGGGGAGTATTGTGTAGAGTCACAGGTCTTCTTCAGATTCAGATTCTCCAGACCAGCCGGATTGTTCAGACTCTACAGTGATCAAATATTTCAGACTCGACGTCAGATGGTTTCCGAGTCTTCAGTTTCAGACACGCACATGTATGCGCTCTTCTTTTCAGATGTGCACATGTTTGCCATCATGGTTATGTAGTCCCCATCTTTTCTTGTTTTGTCGACCAGAGTTTTCATGTGAGCCATAGGAACTCCAGAGTAGAGGACCATTCCCTATGCCATGTGGGCAAGGGTTTTCATGTGGTAACATAGGTACTCCAGAGTAGAGTACCATTCTCTGAGCCAGATGGAAGAGACCCAGTTCTCCGATGAGGAAACTTCTTTCAGACTCCAACCTCCAGCGACCGTGGACTCCGACGAGGATTGCACTCCAAGCCTTTTTCAGTCCGGCTCTTTTTCAGAGATGGGGCAGTTGTCCACATATTGTGGTGAGCCAGAGTACTCCGATGAGGACACTCATTTTCAGTTGTAGTGATTTTGAGAGGCGCAGTACAAAGCACATGCTCTCCTACGAGGAGATTCAGTTGACTCACACTCCAGCCCGTTCGTCCTCCTCACCTGCACAGCATGAGAAGCAACATCCTCGACAGCAGCCGACAGTTGTACGCGCTGAGTTAATATTGTCTGTAGTGTCTTGTTGCGTGAGTTGAGTTTCCTTTCTGTTTGTTCAAGCTGAACATTGCATGCTCCAGCTTGAGGGGTGTGTTGGAGTATTTGGTTATGCGTCTCTTATATGAGAGATGTGTAAATGGATCTCTCTAGGATCCATTTACCCATCCAGATTTTAGTCCCATATCTATCGGTTTGGAAATGTGGAGACTCATCAGGGGCTATATATAGACCCCCACACCCCATGTATTCAGATGAGAAAAGCAATAGACTATCAGCCCTCTGAGGCATCCTCCCATGGTTTCATCCCGCTCCTCAAGGAGTAAGGTTCCACGTTAAATTCCTTGTTCTTCATTATTTTATTTATTTATCTCTGATACGCTTCCGCATTCCTATTTTCTAACAATTTTCTTATACCCCGACTGTGGAAAGATGTGAAATGAAAAGTTGTATTCATCGTAACCCTAGAGCTCTCTTATATAGGAGAAAAGGTCTAAGAGAAAATTACATAAAGTAGACTGAAGAAATAGAAAAATATAAATAAAGACAAAGAGATAAGTATCTCAGCACTCCCCCTCAAGCTGAAGCATATATGCCTATCATAATCAGCTTGGAACAGCAACGGTGAAAAGGACCCCTCGCAAGAGCTTTGGTAATCATATATGCAATCCGATCGCCTGAAGCAACATGAGAAGTGGAAATAAATCCATTTTGGATCAAATCATAGGTGTAATAATAATTTACTTTAATATGCTTTGTTCTCTCATGGAAGGTTGGATTATTAGCTATGAACAGAGATGCTTGATTATCACATTTGACGTGCATAGGAAGAGGCGTCTCAATAGTTAGGTCAGTCAGGACGGACTTGACCCACATCATTTCCGTGCTCCCTTGGGCCATGGCCCTATATTCTGATTCAGCATTGGATCGAGCAACAACTGTTTGTTTCTTACTCTTCCATGTAACCAGCGAGCTACCAACAAATACAGTGAAGCCTGAAGAGGACTTCCTATCCTTGGGACACCCAACATAATCCGCATCTGCATATCCAGTAACCATGGCCTCAAATTTCACCGAATTTCGGTCGAATTTCGGTTTCGGTGGGTAACCGAAATTTGACCGAAATGACCAATATCGACCGAAATTTGGGGGCCTTAGTTGAAATGACCGAAATTTCGTTCGAATTTCGACCGAAATTCGATCGAAATGTCGTTTCAGTCAGTCACTGAAACGAAACCGAAATCCGACTTTTAAAGCCTTGCCAGTAACTGTGAGAGATGTATCTCTTCTGAAAAGAAGGCATGCACCTAGAGAAGACTTCAGACATCTCAAGATCATGCAAATTGCATCCATGTGAACATGTCTGGGTTGCTCCATAAACTGGCTGTGTAACATCCGGATCCGCATAAACCCGAACCCGACCCGATTAGGGTCCAATTAACCTAATAAAGTTGTTGGTCGATGCCAAAAATACTAACTTTATTTGTCAGGAAGAAGGATGGATCCATGAGATTATGCATTGATTACCGGTAGCAGAACAAGAGAATGGTGAAGAACCGTTATCCTTTGCCGCGCATCGATGATTTGTTTGACCAACTCCAGGGATCTTCGGTGTTGTCGATGATCGACCTTCGATCAGGCTATCATCAGCTGAGGATTCGAGAGTCTGATATTCCGAAGACAGCCTTCAAGACTCGCTATGGACACTACGAGTTTGTGGTGATACCGTTTAGGCTCACCAATGCACCTGCAGCATTCATGGATATGATGAACCGGATCTTCCATCCATATTTGGACAAATTTGTGGTGGTGTTCATTGATGATGTGCTCATATACTCACGGAATGAATGGGATCATGCGAATGATCTATGGATTGTCTTGTATACATTACGGGAGCACAAGCTATATGCCAAGTTGAGCAAGTGTAAGTTCTGGTTATCCCATGTCTCATTTCTAGGGCATGTTATTTCTGGAACAGGCATCGCAGTTGATCCTACAAAGATTGAGACAGTTATGTCTTGGGAGCAGCCCAAGACAGTTACTCAGATTCAATGCTTCCTTGGATTAGCAGGCTATTACAGACGCTTTGTCTGCGGATTTTTACGCATTGTTCGCCTTTTGACACGATTGACAAAGAAGGAAGTTCCATTCATTTGGGACGATTCATGTGAGCAGGCCTTCAGGACACTGATGGAGAGATTGACGACAGCGCCTATTCTTGCACTTCCATCAGGTTCGCAGGATTATGGAGTATATACAGATGTCTTAGGAGAAGGTCTAGGAGCTGTATTAATGCAGCGAGGTCATGTGATTGCATACGTATCACGACAGTTGAGACCGCATGAGCGGAATTACTCCACCCATGACTTGGAGTTGGAGGCAGTTGTCTTCGCCTTGAAGATCTGGCACCACTATCTATATGGGGTGAATTTCGAGATCTTTACGGACCACAAGAGCCTGAAGTATATCTTTGATCAGAAGGAGCTGAACATGAGGCAATGCAGATGGTTTGAGCTACTTAAGGATTACGATTGCACGATCTCTTACCATCCAGGTGAGGGAAACGTGGAGGCCGACACACTTAGCAGGAGAGCTCATGCAGATGGTACGGCGAACTGGCTATATACATGGGACATGCTCGCATCTTTGACCGATTGGCTTCCTCAGGAGAGTGTATCTACATCCACAGTCGTACCTCCACGGTTCAGCAGTTTATGGGATCGCATCGTCGAGGGCCAGAAGACAGATACTTAGATCCGAGATAGATACATGTGAGCCGTCAAGGACGAAGTTGACGATTTTGTGGTGACAGAGTCCATTTTATGGAAGGCAGGTCAGCAGATGACAAGCAGCTTCGCAGAGACATTCTCGATGAGGCACATTGTTCACGGTTATCGATCCATCCAGGCAACACAAAGATGTACCGTGATTTGCGTCGACATTTCTGGTGGGATGGGATGAAGTGTGAGGTGGTGCAACATGTCAGCAGATGCATGACCTGTCAGATGGTCAAGGCTGGGCACAGGAGACCACCAGGATTACTACAGTCTCTTCCCATTCCCGAGTGGAAATTGTCGCATATGAAGGACTAGTGGCAACGTTGAAAGGGAGCCCATTTTCTATGAAGAATCTCGCTATGCTTTGGCAACACTCTTCCTTTCTTCCTTTCTCCAAGACGCATTCAATGTAATCTGTGCTGCATTATCTGGAGTAGTTGCACATCCACCACTTCCACTTGTCGTTCCAGCACCTCGTCCTCCCACAAAAAGATCCGTAGGACCTCTTACTTGTTGAGCTCCACTTGATCCAGTAGGTACATGCTCACCAAAATCAGATCCTCCTTGCATGGCATATGCTCCCACTCGACAAACCTCCTGCATCTCTTCAAGTGATCTTTTTTTATCCAACACTTTCTTCATCAGAAACAACTTGATTTCATTTTCCACTTCTGGCGGTACATTTGGGCAACCACTAACATTCTTGTGACTTCTCGCCAAATGTTCTTTTAATCTTGTAATACCACCTGTGATGATCTTGGTACAAAAGTTACAAATCACGTATTTGTATCCTTTCTTCTTTTGTTCTCCCTCTAACTCAACCTCTTTACAATATTTCCATGCAATATCCGATCTATTACGTCCACCATCATGTCCCTTTTTCAATCTTGGAGCCATTTCTGAAATAGGACAAGATTGAATTTAACTATTAAATATACAAACAAAATTTACCTCATCTGTTTGCACAATATAAAGAATTTCTATGTATGTACTATGCAGTTCAATCAACTCAACACAATATAAAGAATTTCAAGGATGCTTGGTGTTTCCTAAAGAATGACATGCTCAGGGAAAAAGTACATTCAACGGTTGCGGACTGCGGCACCACTCCTCAGGGATAGAGGCGACAGCGAGCTGGCAACGTGCCAACAACAAAATCTGACGAAAAGGCTGAAGAGGATCAGCCGAAATCTTTAGGAAAGGAGATACAAAGTGCAACATTGTGGAAAAAAAGGGGATAGGCGACTTTGCATACCATGTTCTTCCGCCCGCGCAGGTCTAGGGTTCCAGGAAAGCTTCAGCGATTCGTTCGTGCGAATGTGGCTTCGAAATAATCGGGTATTGGCCTTTAACCCGTTTCTAGATGAGGCGTACGCCTCAAATACGCCCCGACGCCTCACCGCCTCGTGGAGCGCCTCGTTCATTCGAGGCGTAAGTTGGTATTTCCAAGAACGCCTCATGCGCCTCAAGGCGCTTTTTGTGGAAAACGCCTCGAGGCGTATGCCTCAACGCCTCGAGGCGCGTTTTTTAAAACCATGATCATCATAGAGCCTAGCATTGGGATCCATTAGTGTAGTGGCAGGTCTGCATCCTATCATGCATGTCTCAGACAGAAGATCAGTAACATACTTCCTTTGCATCATAACCATACCCTATTGATTTCGTGCAAACTCCAAACTAAGGAAGTAGCGTAGCTTGCCAAGGTCCTTCGTCACAAACTGTCGTCCAAGGAAATCATTAGCTGCATGAATGTCATGTTCATTGCTACCTGTAACAATGATGTCATCAACATAAACCAGAACAACGGTACCTTTTTGAGTTCTCTTAACAAAAAGAGAATGATATGCAGTAGATCTGACAAACCCCTACTGTTCAATCAACTCTGAGAACTTCTGAAACCAAGTCCTCATACTCTGCTTAAGGCCATATATGGCCTTATGAAATCGGCACACCATACTGGACTCCCCCTCAGCAGCAAACCCCGGTGGTTGCTGCATATAAACTTCCTCCTGCAGGTCTCCATACAAGAATGCATTCTTGACATCTAATTGGAAAAGAGGCCAGGCACGTACCACAGCAACAGCAATAAGTACCCGCAGCATAGAGTGACACGCAACAGGAGAAAAAGTATCCTGGTAGTCAACCCCATAGGTTTGGGTGAACCAACGAGCAACCAATCTGGCCCTATAACTGTCCACAGTACCATCAGCTCGGTGTTTCACAGTAAACACCCACTTGTTGCCACAACAGACGCACCTGGAGAAGCATGTACAATACTCCATGCACGAGACTGTAAAGTTGTCATCTCCTCCTCCATCGCCAGACGCCACTGATTACTCTGCGACACCTCTTGATAGGATCGTGGTATCTCCATGGCTGACAGTCCCATAACAAACCTCCGAAAATCCTCGGAGACTCGTGATAGAGAAACATGGGAAGCAAGAGGATGCATAGTGCATGCACGTCTTTGCTTCCGAAGAGCAATCGGCACATCCAGGTCCACAGCATCTTCAAAGAGTGCATCCTCCAAGACATTCTACACCTCAAGCTGCACATGCAAATCACCAGTGTCATTAGAAGAACTCAAATGCTCAGAACATACCTTGGTCAGTTTGGATGAAGGAGTAGGCACATGAGCACGAGATCGGTGCTGGTAAACCTGCAGAAAGAAAGTAGGCATGGCAGGTGGCGGAGGTGGTGGTGGTGGTGGTGGTGGTGGCGGCGGTGGTGGTGGAGGCGGTGGTGGAGATGGCGGAGACGAAATTGGATGTAGATGCATGTAGACCTCTCCATTCTCTGAAGGAAAAAGCTTGTCACATGTAGGAGAGAAATACATAATAGACTCAAAGAAGGTGGCATCTGCACTATCATAGTACCTTCGTCAAACAAGGTCAAAGCAACGATATCCCTTTTGGGTCTTGGAATACCCAACAAACACACACTTGACGGCTCTAGGAGAGAGCTTGTCAAGCCCTAAAGACATCTGATGACAACGGGATGTTCTCCCCCAGTATTGATGAGGGCATACGATTCACCAGATAACAAGCAGTTAGAACCGCATCCCCCTAGTACGAATGAGGAGCACGAATCTGGATCAAAAGAGTCCTGGGAACATCCAAAAGATGGTATTTTCGTTCAGCCGCCCCATTCTGTTGAGAAGTATATGCACAAAAAGGTTGATGCACAATACCATAAGATCTAAGAAATTGAGAAAGTTGAGTACTGCAAAATTCCAACGCATTATCTGAATGTATAACCTTGATATTCGCAGAAAAACATTTCTTATTTCATTAATAAAGGACTGAATAACATGACCAGCATCAGATTTGTTCTTAAGAAGAAAAATCCAAGACAAACTTGAAAACTCATCGACAGCAACAAGATAAAACCTATGCCCCTGATGATCTGGGACACGACTTGGACCCCAAATGACAAAATGAATTAACTCGAAAAGACTATGACTACTTCGACCCTGACGACTCTGAAAAGTGGACCAATGATGCTTCCCAAGCTGGTAGGCCTCGCACTGAAAAGTAGAGCGAGGGGAAATCTGTGGAAGAACGTGACACAGCTTTTGCAGAGGAAGATGACCAAATCGAAGATGCCTCACATAGGAAGAAACGGATCCAGTACGAAGGGAAGAAGCACTAGCATAAGGAGACTGTACCAGTCTGTAGAGACCTCCTTGCTTAAGGCCAGATCCAAACACCCTGCATGTAAGAATGTCCTGAAACAAAAAAAGCAGAAGGTTTAAATATGGCACGACAATGTAAATCCATGGTGATTTGACTAATGGATAGTAAATTCATAGAGCATAGAGAACATTCTGAAATCACATTACAGGAGTTAACTGCACCTCTCCATGTCCAGTAATGGGAGAGTGTGTCTCATTGGTTATCAAAATAGATCTCCCTAATTCAGTTGGACTAAAATTACTAAACTATCCTTTGTCACCACAGAGATGATGGAATGCTCCTGAATCCATAATCCACTCTGACAAATCTACCCTGTAATAGCTAGTAAATGCATATGTTATACCTGATGTGGACGTTGATGTTGAGGCAGCTACCTTTGAGGATCTGGAAGGAGAGCTGGTTGATCCAGAGGCAAGCATAATCTCACTAAGCCATGCTATGAGTTCATCAAATCTCTGATCGGATACAGATGATGAACTCTCAACTTGCTTAATCTGCTCTGCAGCGCGTGCTGAAGCAGGAAACCCATTCTTGGAGTAGCATGTTTCCTCAGAATGACCTGTCCTGTGGCAGTAGGTGCACGACTGACGGGGTCGACTACCCCCTCCCCTACCACGATTCGAGCTCCCCCTGCTACGATATTGTGTAGAGCTCCCCTACCACGAGATGCAGACATAGCTGAAGAAGTCTGAGACTACGGGATACCACCAGAGGATATAGAGAGAACGCTCAATCGACGATATGCCTCCTCCATTGGAGGTATTGTGGCATCAGTAAGAACATAGGCACAAGCAGTGTCGTACTCAGGATCAAGAGCTGCTAGGAAGACCCCAGTAATGACAGAGTCTCTGTATACCTTGAGTTGCTCAGGCGTAGCAGTCAAGGGTATGTAACCATGGAGCTTCTCAAACATACCCCTGAGAGAAGTGTAGAGGGTATGGAGGGGACGACCATTCTGCTTCGATGTGAACATATCGTACTGGAGCTGCAGTATCTTCGACTCATTTTTCGCAGGAGAGTATGTGGCGATAAGAATGTACCACATAGCATTTGCAGTCAGCTGACTCGGTATATCATTAGCTATCTCTGTTGACATAGTCCCAGATAGCCATACTTGTGCATAAGCATCCTCTGCCTTCCAGGAGGCATTTACCCTGGTCTTGTCGCTCGGCTCCTCATTCATGAGGATGTGCTTCTTGCCATTGCACTGCATTAAACTCATGAACTGAATGACCCACGGTTTATAGTTTCTTCCATCCATCTTGACGATGGGTATTGGACCTTTGAAGGCACTCAAGGATGAAACATCAGCTTTGTTGTCCGACATGATGACAACCATCTCCAAGATTGGGTCTGCAACAAGAAAGACCTATGTCTACACTGACATATGGGAAGATGGTTGTGGGTGTAGACTCATACCACAACCTCTTCCATTCAATAGAGGCTTCTTTGGGAAACTAAGGTGTTTTAGATGATCACGTCACACCCTAGAAACCCAAACGTGGGCTTTACCGGCAGCGACAACCGACAGCGGCGGCAAGCGGAACGGTCGGCAGTGGACGGACCGACAGTTACAGGCGGAGCGGTGGCGGGCTGGATGGCCAGCAGCGGCAGTCGGTAGGCGAAAGGTGGAGAAGCGGTGCCCCAAGAGATGGGCGATGACGCCCAAGAGATGGGCGGCGACGGCAGTTGCGTAGGTCGTGCTAGGGTTTTGGTGGGGTGGGGCTCTATGGCATAGGCTCAGGTCTCGGACTGCCGCTCTGATACCATGTGGAAAGACGTGAAATGAAAAGTTGTTTTATCGTAGCCCTAGAGCTCTCTTATATAGGAGAAAAGCTCTAAAGGAAAATTACATAAAGTTGACTGAAGAAATAGAAAATTATAAATAAAGACAAAGAGATGGAAGTATCTCAACACCGACAATCATAGTGCAACACCTCATACAACTAAGAGACGACATAATGCTCCCTGAACTACTCCTACAAGTCCCACTCACAATCCATTGGCACCCCTTCCTCTAATAGGGAGACTAAAAATGCAAAGTCCGCAACCCTCTCATCCTGAAGTGGATCGGTGTATCTAGACAACCCAAGCTTCTCCCAACACTCGACCAATACTACATGTATGTCATGTGCAACCCCCTTTCCTGACAAGTATTAGGTGCATCGGCTTCCTCGAGAACACTGGGTACCTCATTATCAGTCAGGCTCTCTTCTCTAACCTAAAGCACCCTTATAATCACCCTCCTGAAGAGGATTCCATCAACTTTAGGATTGGAATACCTCAAACTCATGATTATTAGTGCAACCTACTTCTTAGGCAGGCACGCCTCCTCCTAGTTGGCCAGACAAGTACCACGCTCCCTCGTATGCCCTTTCCATATAAATCTTCTATGGATACATACCATCAATCCACTTCTCTAACCTAAAGCACCCTTATAATCACCCTCCTGAAGAGGATTCCATCAACTTTAGGATTGGAATACCTCAAACTCATGATTATTAGTGCAACCTACTTCTTAGGCAGGCACGCCTCCTCCTAGTTGGCCAGACAAGTACCACGCTCCCTCGTCTGCCCTTTCGATATAAATCTTCTACGGATACATACCATCAATCCACTTTTCAACATTTGCAAAAAAATACAAGGAAAAACAAATAGTCAAAAGCACCAAACCCAACAAAAATCGGTCAGTCATCATGTATAACATATTTTTGATATCTAACTCCTGACATTCCAATCCAACTTTTCCAACATTAGATTCTAATTCACGGCCCAACTCGAAGATGGTAAGGGAGTAGGGCAGCCTGAATTAGTTAATGGAAACTGAACATGCTCGTAACCAGTGCAAACCCAGCATAGCCTCCTGGTTATCCATGTCAAAGGCCACAACCAACTTCCAATGATTAACCCTGGAACCTGAGGTCTCGTTGTAAGCCTCCACCAGCACCCTGATCCTCCATGCCTGCAACTCAGAAGCCTGTCTATATAAATTGTATTGTCTGCATACTAAAGAAGTGGAATCTAAACTTCACATGGCATTTGTAATGAAATTGAAAACAGATTTCAAAAAGGATACCGTCATGATACATCTTTTCATCCACTTGAAAGGAAGCTACTCTTCATAAGCATTCTATAAATGAAAGTCCATTCCGAAGTACCTATGTCTTCATAAAATCAGCATTCCAATCCCAGAGGAAACCCTTCACCCCTTCTCTAACCCAACTAGAAACCATCTTTGTCGTTGCTACAAAATATTACAGCAAAGATTTCCCATTGATGAAGGTAAATTGAACCAAGTTCACTAGACCCTCAAAACCTCAGGGAACCGCAGAGATGTGGTCTCAGCAATGATCAAGTAAATAGTATTAGACAAAACTATCGACTTGTAGATTTCATTTCCTTCAATGAGCCTCTCTTTGGCAATAAAAACTTGGAAACATATTAAGCCTCTCGAACTCGAAGATCCCCTCCATAAACTCTTGCACTTATATGCAAGACATATTATAATAGAGCCTAAGAACACCCTGTAAAAAAAAGATAGGGAACCATTTGACCGTAACAATCCCTCCAACTTCAAGCATGTCAGAGCTGCGCCAACCTCCAACCTCGTCCTTCATAGTAGATTTCTCAAGACCCTCGTGTTGTTTCCTCAGTCACCACACACCCCCTCCTCCTCACATCTTGGTCGCCTCGCACTGAACTTCCTGAAGGGACATGTCAAAGCTGTGTCGACCTCCAGCTGCCATGCCACATCCTCGTCTATCAACATCTCAATAGCATTCGTCTCTGCCTCCCCGGATGCAGCGAAATGAAAGAATTTCATGTTGGCATTCTTCATGCTAGCCATAGTCATATGGACCTTCGCCTCCCCTAAAACTCCCTCTTTCTATCCACATTTGCAATTGCGTCAAGGTATCCCATTATCGCATCCTCCTCTTAAGGCAAGAATCCCCTCTCATCTTCCACCTATCAAAGCATTCAAACAGTTGTAGTGTCTACTAACTCCTCTTCTGGACTCTCTTAGAGACTTTGTGAACTCAACCGAAAATTCATCATTCCTATAACACGATGCACAAATATCAAAGAGCAACCTACTCACACCACACAACATCAAACATCATGAACTTCACGATTCTAGAAAATAAGAATTCGGAAGTGGAATCAAAAATAAGGAATCACGAACATAAACATCTTGATTTTACGTCGAACCCTACTCCGTGAGAAGCAAGTTGAAATCATGGGAGAACCACCACAAAGGGTTGATAATGTATTCACTTTCTCAGAGGTTACAATGGGTGTGGGGCTCTTTATATAGCACCACCAAGACACCAAACTCCTATCATCACACGATGTGGGACTAAACATGAGCCTCGAAAGACATCCTTCAACACTTCTCCTTGTTGAAATATAAACACGGAAGCAAAATCAAGAATCAAGAACAAAAAGCATAAAAAATATAAAAGTGGATGCGCATATTTTACGTGGATGCCTACTCCCGAAGGAGCCGGGCGAAACCATGTGAGAAGTTCTCAATGTCCCATACCGTCTATTGCAATCTCTCAATGAGTAAAGGGGTGTGGGGCTTCTTTTATAGCCCCACAGACTAGGGATCGCCATATCGCGATATATCGTCGATATATCGGCGATATATCGTCGATATATCGGCGATATATCGTCGATATATCGGCGATATATCGGCGATATATCGTCGATATATCGGCGATATATCGTCGATATATCGGCGATATATCGGTGTCGACAGGTCACCGATATATCGCCAATATGGACGATATCGGGTATCGACAGGAGAAAATGCCTAATGGATACCGGGTTTCGGCGATATGCGTCGATATATCGCCGATATATCGGCGATATATCGGTATCGACATTGTATCGAAACGATATCGATATCGATATTTCCTTCCTTGCCACAGACAGATCGGAGTCTCACAAATAATAGATGTGGGACTAAACATGAGTGACGGTAATCGGATCTTGGAGAGATCTCAATACCCCTACATTACATACTCCAACACTCTCCCTTAAGCTGGAGCTGAGAAAGCTGCAGCTTGCAACAAAAGAAAAAATATACAATACATCTTCACTCGATATATTTGAGATAGACTGGGATAGACATACCCGCTCGGATGGGGATATAGACACCCTGTTTGAAATAACCATTGCTGGTAGAAGACCTCGCTCGACGACGAGTCTACGACGATCGGGTCACCTGGAAAGAACATAAACTGTACACGTAGTAGTCGCTGCTACAACCAGGTCGTGCATGGAGTAGAGTCGTAGAAGAAGAAAGTCCAGCGCAGAGTAGTAGTCAGGGATAGAGATACCCCGATGAAGCAGTCGATGCTCAGTGAAGACAACTGATAGCAAAATAGTATGGAGTGTCAGTCTGTCAGTCGTGGCCTAGTAGTAGATATCATGTAAATACATCCCAAGAAGAAGAATATAAAGTCCCGCACTCCCCCTTCTCTCATACTTAATAAAATAAGAGCATGGATTATAGAGTTCGGAGAAAACAATGAATAACAAGCATTTTTTATGCTTCTTTTTTTACACGAATCATTCTACTTTTTAGTAGTAGTTTTCCCCTTTTTTCGGTAATTCTCTTTTCTTACGGCTTCTTTTTTTATACGATGGCCTTTTAAAAAAATCCCTTTCCCTTTTTTTCCTAATCAACCTTTCTTCTTCTTTATCGGACTAGGCCCATTGGAACGAAATAAATAGTATTGTCCATCATTTTATCTGGGCTCTTTTCTTTCCCATTTTTTTTGAATCCAGCAACCCAATATAACTCACCTTTTTTAGTTTCCAGTACAACTGTGGACCTTCGGCTTTAAAAGAAATAGGAGTAGGAGCCATATTTAATAAGGAGACTCGTGTTGCCCCAATTCTTCTGCACGATACTAGGGTTCCCAATAGGGAGAAACCAATGCCGCCACCAAACCAATACTAGGGTTGTTCGTGATATCAGAGGATGAAGGTAAAGGTGTACGATGCGGAGTGTGATGAATGGGAGACGGTCGATGGGTCTCCGGTTCCAGAGTGAGTGAGGAAGCCTTTCTCCATTACTACTTACGCGGACAAGATATACATAGTTTGTAGGGATCTCAACATGACCATTGGGCATGTTAAGAGCAATTGTGGGATCGTGCCACCTTTGCGGCATCTTAGATTTGGCAGCGCTTCTTATGGTCTCTATGCATCTTCTTTACGAAAAGCTCCTGAAATTGCAGGCATCGCCACCTCTCGTTGAGACAGAACTAGGGCTTGCAGCATCGCTTAATGGTAAGGGCCAACTTGCTTAGGGTTCAGGAGAGGGTACCCAAAAAACGTGTGATGAAGAATGCACTCCCAGCATCTGATGCAACACGAATCTTTGAAGAACAAAATAAATAACAAAAAATTGATCTCAAAATCGAACCCAAAATCGACTTGCTATGATACCATGCTGAAAATAAGAATGCAGAAGTTGAATCAAAAATGAGAAATCACACACATAAACATCTTGACTTTGCGTGGAACCTTACTCAGTGAAGAATAGGATGAAACCACGAGAGAACCGCCTTAAAGTGATAATATTTTATTCACTTCCTCAAAGTACAATGGTTATGGGGATCTTTATATAGTCTCATCAAGACATCAAACTCCCACCATCCCATGATGATAGACTAAACATAAACCTCCAAAGACATCATTCAACAACGATTATCATCAATCACTTTACAGAAGAATCTCCATACATTATTTCCAAGTATTCTCGTACTATTTTGCCTTTATGAGGTAAGGGATGTGCACCTAAAATGGACCAAATCCAAGTTATATAGTAAAAACCTAGTCTTATTTTGTAGAAAGCCGAGTCTTATTTTCCTTACATGCAAATGTGAACTAAACCATAAATTATATCTAGATTTGTATCCTTTATTTTTGAGAAAGTACGAGGTGTGCACCATGAAGATATACACCCTAGCCCATCTTTATATTAAAAGATGACCATACAAAGGACACAACACTACACCAAATTACATAGATCACTCATCCACAAGCACTCGAACATGAGTCATTACATTTTCACAATAAAATCTCTCCTGCTTAAAGATAACCACGTTTCTGGCCGACTGGATAGCTTAAATGGTGGCAATGAGTCTTTGCCTCTCGTCCTCTGATCCCCTCCAGCCGTCACCGATTGAACCTAGAAAGACTCTTCATGATCAAGGGATACCTCTGGTAAACTCATCTCCTTACATAGTCATCTTGATTCTGGACACCTGAAAATTATGTGATCAATGTATTCTATCCCATCCTCATATCATAGGCATCGCACATCCACCCATGGGAACCATTGAGCTCTTCTTTTCCCAATCATGATATGTCATCTTCTTAGTGGCTAAAGGAAGACTTTTACTCGTGGAGGCACCTTCCAACTCCAGATACATGCACAATCGCACGCAAAAATCCCAGGGGGAAGATCGTAGATGAACAAAGAGCCTTGTATGTTTTTTCACTGTGAATTGTCTGTCCCTCCAAATTCACGCATCTCTACCATCTGTAGGAAACATCGCAATACTGACGCTACTCAACATCTACATAAATTCTTCAAGTCTCCGCTCAGAAAGATTTTCTTTGAAAGTAGGAGTCCAGGCTCCGTTTGACCAAGTATCTAACAGGTTAACTTCCTTATCCTCTGCCAAAGTGAAAAGCCATGGAAATCGATCACAAATGGTTGCTTCCTCCGACCAATCATCTGTACAGAACCGAAAACCAAGACCATCTCCTACAATGGGCCTCAGGAAGTGAGCAATCTCAGGTAATATACTACATATCCCTCCCAAAACGTGGATGGTGACTCAACCACCTGGGGACATGCTGATAACTCTGCAGTGACTTCATAGATAGATCTAATTAACTTAATCACATTGCCGTCATGCTCCCCCCAGATCTGCAAGATCCACTTGGCTATTAGAGTCGTGTTCATCTCCAACAGCCTCAGCCTCAAGATCCCCAAAAAGCCATCCTCCTTGGTTTGAGTCATCGTGTTCCAATCAACAAGGTTTATGCTAGAAGAACCATCTCATCAACGTCTCAAGACACTTTTTAACCCCCAACAAGCAGCAAACGCGTAGAGAAAAGAAGATAGGTATGGTCGATAGTACAGCCTTCACCATCACAAGATGCCCTCCCCTGGAAAAATAAGACGTCTTCCATCCGACTAGTTTTTTTACATTTTATCCATAAGAGGTGCCCAATCATCTTGATGTAATCTACCCCCTACCAGAGGTAGTATTAGATAAGAAATAGGCAAAGCCTCCCTCGATGTCTCCAGGATGAGTTCGCACTCTCCCACCTTCTCAATGGACAAGTTAAAGGAACAAACGTGGACTTCCTCCCATTCACTTGCAGGCCGGACACTTCGCCAAAAAGATCAACACAGTTTTATGCCTTTACATTCTGCACGCACCCCCCCCATGAAAAATATCATCATCAACATACTGCAGAATGGTCCCCCCCCCAAGGAAGCCTCTGCAAAAACTTCCGCCTACTGCCAGCTAAGTCATGATTGTCAATGCATCAGCCACTATGACGAATAATAGTAGAGCCAACGGACACCCCTACTTGGTTCCACTCTGTGGCTAAAAGAATCCACCCTTTGGCTTACCGTTTACTAAAACGGATGTCGAAGTCGTACTCCCTCTTGCTTCGGGGAGCGGCTTCAGGTCCGACTCGCTCTGCCCTTTCACTTCTACAACCTCAGTCCTTTTCAACCGGCGACTTTGCTCGTCAGTTCTTGATTTTCTTCGCGTATCGCGATTGCCTTGTCTACTTAAGCCCTGGGTCCTACCTCTGCTTCTAAGCGCTCGGTCTGACTTATTATTCTTTTTGGGAAATCCGTATTTCTTTATCGCGAAGATCGACAGGACTAGGACTAAAAGGATCCACCCTTTGGCTTACCGTTTACTAAAACGGATGTCGAAGTCGTAGTAACACATCTCTCCATCCAGTCGATCCAGATTTGCGGGAAACTCCTACGGTAAAGAGACATCATATGAACTTCCAATAAATACAATCATAAGCTTTAGAGAAATCAACCTTCTAGATCAGCCCTTCAATCTTCCGTCGCTTCTAATCTGCTGTGATCTCTGAAGCCATAACTATAATGTCCATCAACTGCCTGCCCAGATGAAAGCGGACTGCTCAAGGGAGATAATTGAGTCTAGTACCAGCCTAATCCAGTTAGCCAAGACCTTCACCACAATCAGGTAAAGCGCATTTGACGGTGCGATCGGTCTATAATCTGCAATCCCCTACGCCCCCACCTTCGAAAGTAGAAAAAATAAAAGAGTGGTTCACCAACTCAAATCATGCATTACCTAGTCTAAACTCGTTCATCATGCTCATGACCTCATCCTTCACAAACTCCCAAAATTCTCTGAAGAATAAAACAGAAAAACCATCAGAACTAGCAGAACCATCCGTGTTTAGTTCAAAAATAGCTTTCCGCAGCTCTTGCTCTGTGAAGTTCTTTGTAAGCTCCTCAGTCTGGACTGAAGAAATTCCTCTCGGCTCCCTCCATGTCCATCACGTAACCCTTACAAGTATACTTCTATTGATCCTCTTGAAATGTTCTGCAACAGCACCGCCCACATTCATGTCCGTTGTAACATGTTCTTTAGCTACCAATAGCGAGTGTATATAGTTACAACCAAGGTTGCAAAAAGCAGTAGTCGGTATTCAATCGGTAGGTCATTGATTACTGATTAAACGGTATGCGGGAGTTTCTTTTTAAAGTCTGCTGGTCAGGGGGCAGTGCTTGGTGGCACCCTCCCCATCAAAAATTTATTTATAACAAAAAGTGAAACAAAGGAAAGTACATATTTAAAAACAGATTAACCCCTCCTTACAAAAAGTAAAAGAAGCCCTCCCAAACAGAGCAAAAGCGCTACAACAACCAGTCCTCGACTAGCCTTTTCGCAAGGAAAACCACGTTCTCCTAATAAAATCTTTGCCCGGAGAATAGGAGGTCGTTTCTGCCACATCAAATCACCCAAAGGTAAGCCATCGGAAGAAGGCGATCTGCTCTAGGTCTGTCCTTGTTCAGGTGGATCGAATTCCAGAACGGTATGCGGGAGTTTAAACGAAAATTAAACGGGCTATGTGCTTTACATTTTTTAAATTAATAAAAAAATTATTACATATATATAATAAATAAATAATTATAAATAATTTAAAAAATATAATCGTAGATTCACAATATATATCAAATATTGTCACATGCAACATTTCAGTGAGGCCTCGGGACTATTGATTAATGCGTCGAAGTCTAAAGTGGTTCCTTTCGGCATGACACAGCCAGAGGTTCTGGATTGCGCTTAGATCCTGGGGTCCAGCCCCTCTACTCTCCCGTTTGACTATCTTGGCCTACCATTGGCTGTTGGTCGTACTCGACTCCGCGATTGGAAGATGGTGGTGGAGAAGATGGAGGCCCGCCTCGCGGGATGGCGCGCGGTTTTGTTGTCCAGGGGTGGGCGCCTGGTTCTTCTAAAAGCGGTACTATCCTCTATTCCTATTTATTTTTTCTCGGTCCGTGGTATGCCCAAGGGGATTCGCTTGCGGCTGGAGAGGTGTATGCGTGGGTTCCTGTGGGGACGAAAGGGGGAAGGGAGAAGGGGGGTTCACCTCGTGGGGTGGGAGGTTGTTTCTCGGCCCAAGAAGTTGGGGGGCTTGGGGGTCAGGCGACTGGATTTAGTTAATGAAGCTCTATTGCTTAAGTGGGTTTCTCGAGTGTGGGGGAATGAGGAGAATTTTATGATTAATGTCCTGCGGGAATTGCTGGGCGCGGACTTGCTTGCCAGTTTTAGGGGCAATTCGCTTGGCCGCCTATCTCCATTCTGGCGTGGAGTGACGAATGCTTTCAGGCAAAATTGCTCGTTTTTTAAGCCAGTGTGGGCAACGGGAGATCCTTTCGCTTTTGGACCGATGACTGGTCCGGTAGGGGTGCTATTAACGTGATGTTCCCGCGTCTTTTTGCATTGGTTGATGATAAGGAGGCGTCAGTGGCCTCGTGCTGGGCGAACGGCTGCTGGAGCCCTCGGGTCACTGCGAACCTGTCCGATCATCGGCTGGATGATTTTTTATCGTTAATGGCTCAGCTCGTTGATGCTCCTCAACCCAATGTTGGGTGTGACCATTGGGCCTGGAAGGATGGATCTTTCTCTTCACGTAAGGCGTACTCAGCTCTCGCTCTTACCCATAATGCCGATGACGATATCTTGGTGCGTGACTGTAGATTCTTGTGGGGACTCAAAGTACCTGAGCGCATTGGCATTTTTTATGGCTTCTTCGTAGGGGAAGGTTATTGACTCGCGATCGGTGTGCAACTATTTTTCCGAACGCTGGATCGATGTGCGGCCTCTGTGATGCGGAGCGGGAAACAATTTCTCATCTTTTTTTTCGAGTGCGGCCATGTTCGTATTCTTTGGGATGATCTTCCTTGGGTTAACGCCGTCTCCTTTCCTGCCTTGTGCGAGAGCTTGGTTAACTCTAGGGGCAGGGATAGGAAGCTTTTACTTGATCCGATTGCAAGACTGTAGAGCATTTGGCTTGGGCGGAATGAGGCAATATTTACGGCTCAGCGGTTCTACAGGGAGAACATTTCTTTCCGGGCTAAGCGTCTTCTGGAGGATTGGTCACAGGGGTAGGCCTCTGTAGTTGTATGGGGGATCCATTGCTTGTGGCTACCATTGGGGGTAGTCCTTTTTGTTCTATGTCTCAGCATTCTCTGTAAACCTGTTTTCTTTTTATTTTTATTTTAATATAATGGGGTGAACACTGTCGAGTGCTTCCCCCTCTTTTGAGCTTCAAAAAAAATAAACTAGAATCCATATCCAAATGTCAAAATACCACATAAATAATTATAATTCATAACATGAATCCAAAAAAAACATGGATAACACAAAAGCCCATTTAAACTCAGGTTAACTCCATTTAAACAATTGTTCAACACTATTTATGTGGCCCACCCGCATATTAGCCCGACTTTGACTAGTCGGTGCGGTTACGGGCCACATACATTTAAACGAAGGGATCTTAGTTTTTTGGATATAAGTCCGAGAATGACCCAAGACAGATCTGAATGGAGGCAAAGAATCCATGTAGCCGACCCTACTTAATTGTGGGAAAAGGCTTTGTTGTTGTTGTTGTTGTGATTACAACGACACCAACCACTGGCAACATGGAAAAATCTAGTGTTTGTATCACCTTCCTTTATCCATTTTTGCTTCGATCTCTCCCTTCACTCAGCTTCTCGTTGTTTATCCTCCTCAGCCACAGTATTGAGATGGCACGCTCTACTCTCCTGATCCTCCTTTGTGAGACCATTGTCTCCCTCAGCCCCATCCAATCTCACAATCTTTGTTTGTGCCAGATTCCTAGCCTCCATACGCTTCTCCTGAACCTCCTTCTTACAACTCATCAACATTTTCCACAACTTTGTCAGCTTAGCCACCAGTCTCATAGCAGTTGAACCCTTGACTGGCGTCTGAGTCCAGAAATCAGCCACCATGGCCCTAAAATTCTCCTCCAAGAGCCAGTGTTTTTCAAAGCGGAAAACCGACCTCAGCTACATCCCCTCTCCCAAGTCCCAGAATAAAGGTGTATGATCAGATCTAGACCGTGGGAGACTCTGAATGAACCCCAAAGGAAAAGCATCCATCATGCCAAATGATGCCAAGAACCAAACTATCCGGGACCACGAGGAGTTACTACGCCATGTGTACTTGCTATTTGTGGCATCTATAACCTCCAAATTCAACTCGTGAATCATATCTAGAAAAGCGATTGACCCTTTGTCCCTTCCATTGCTCCCTCTCAGTATATCCTCAGTAAAAATCGTAATGTTGAAATCTCCCACCACGAGCCAAGGAATGTCCGGAGCCCGTCTTCTCATATCATGAAGCTCCCCTCAATCCAGATCTACAGTCACTGGCCCAGTTGGCCCATAGACAGAAGAGATCATCATTTGGGAGTCGTATGCCTTCTTGATAAGAACCACTGAGATAGATCTACTACCCATCAGTACATCAACCTTCCTGAACAGGTTTCCATTCTAGGCCAGTATGATGCCTTCCTACTGATCCATCAGCCAACACTGCTTGATAATTAGAGAGATTGTTTCCAACCATTGATCTCCATAGGGAAGGAGTCCAATCACCAATCTTTGTCTCTTGAATACACACCACATCAGCCTGCCAAGAACCAAGAAAGGAGCCTACTACAGGCTTCTTTTCTCGATCCCCCAAGCCTCTGACTCAATGCTCCCACCATCTTCTGTACTAACAATTTGATCATTGGTTGAAACTTCCAGTAAAGAATCATCCGTGAATTCTCACTCGAGCCAATCCAGGGCGTCCAGCTTTCTACGCTTCCAGGATACCATCAATGGGTCACTCTTCTTACCTCTGCTCCCATTAGACTACCCAAAAGTCTTTAATTTGCTCTGGGCTATCTTCAAAGATTGGATGGTTGATCGCACTGCCCGTGGATTATCCAAAGGAGTCTCCATTTTCTTCTTCTTGACCTGGTTCTTTAAAAAATTTATACCATCCCCTTCTACTCGACTAATCTCTTCTAGATCCGTCGAACACAGCACAGGAGACTCATCCCCCTTTCGTTGAAGCACTACAAAGTCAACAACCACAGTTGAGGAAGACTTCCTACCCACGAGAACTCAGAGTGTAGGGGGTTCTCTAGAACCTTCTTGATGAGTTACGTTGCCTCCTTCTGGTCTCGAAGGAACCTACGCAGATGAGGGCTTCGCCACTCCATACGAGCCCCTCAGCAACAGCTCTCCAGAAGCCTTCTTGAGAAGAGAAGAGAAGAGAAGAGGCTTCGAATGGAAAGGGTGTAGCCACATTAGATGAGATTGGGCCCGATCTACAATAATTAGAACCGCCCCTAGTAAATGGGTTCGGGTCGACCGTTATTTCAGGCTTCCAACACGAATGAGTGTGAGATCCGACATGGTTACAAGTTGGCATTCCTCGCTTAAAAGATAACAACAACAAAGCCTTTTTCCACATTAAGTATGTCCGACTACATGGATTCTTTGCCTCCATTTAGATCTCTCTTGGGTCATTCCCGAGCTTATATCCAAATAACTAAGGGTGTGTTTGGATAGAGGGTTTAGGTGGGTTAACCTGGTAGCAGGTAACCCATTTGTTGGTTTTGGTGTTTGGATAGAGGGTTAAACTGGGGGTGGGTTAGAAGTGGGTTTATTGTGATATGATTGTATTGGAGTTTGAAAATGCTAAGATGGATGTGTGGACATACACGTAAAGATCGGATTCGGAATGATGCAATTAGAAAGAAAGTTGGTGTAGCTCCGATCGAGGATAAGATGCGAGAAAACCGCTTAAGATGGTTTGGCCATTTGCAAAGAAGGTCAACTGATGCACCGGTTAGGAGATGCGAGTGTTGGGATGTTGAGTCGGCTAAGAGAGGGCGAGGATGGCCCAAGAAGTGTTGGAAAGAGACTATACGAAGGGATCTTAGCTTTTTGGATATAAGTCCGGGATTGACCCAAGACAGATCTGAATGGAGGCGAAGAATCCATGTAGCCGACCCTACTTAATTGTGGGAAAAGGCTTTGTTGTTGTTGTTGTGATTGTATTGGAGTTTGAAAAAGTGAGTAGTTATTGTGATGTGATTGTATTGGAGTTTGAAAAAGTGAGTAGAAGTGGAGTAGTTTATAATTTTTATATGATATGATGGTATAGTATATTATTTTTTGATGGAATTGATGATGGAGAATTGATTTATTTAATTTTTTTAAAAAGATAAAAAGTGGGACCCACGTGGAGGGAGAAAATATGGGGTAGGGGAGTTAAACCACCCTTGGGGTGGTTTAACCCGTTACACGAACGGGGTCTAAGATTTCTTCGGATAGCCTCATTCCAACAATTCTTGAGCCTTCCTCGTCCTTTCTTAGCCAGCTTCAACACAAATGAAGGAAATCATTGTTCTAGCGATAAAGCATTTATAAATTTATTTCCAGTGAAAATAGGTGCAAGGAATTTTTTTAACTGAACAGTTGCAAACATTGAAGTGATTTTGGTATCATCATGCCTCGATCATTGAGGATGAGCGAACACTATTCCCCGGGATTATACTAAACAACCGGTACTCCAAGAATATTGTTGGTAGTGTTAAGCTTACACGAATTCTGCTGAACTAGTAATATCTAAGTGACCACGATTGCTTGAGACTAGTATTCATAATGACGATGTGATGACAACTATACTAACTAGGTAGCCATTGCAGTGGCAGAAATGAGAATATTATAAATGTAAAGTCTGAAACATTTTGATTTTACGAACCTCCTTTGCACAAAAATATTTACATCTCTGTCTCTCCTTTCTCCCCGTGATGAAATCTCAATTGCAGATTGTAGAAATGAATACACAGCTGCCTGAAAACCAATATATAATCCAATAAATTCCAAGAATTTGTATGAAAATAGCCTTTGCGGATAACAAAAAGAAAAAACATATGTATACCTCCCATCATTTTAGAAAGAAAAATAATACAAATACTCTGTTAGAAAGCAATTCGTGGAGTGTAGAATAATATTCCTATTTAAAAGAGGATCAATCACAGACGGAGCAAATAGAGCACATAGTTACGAAAAGAGAATTAAAGTGCTGATATTGTATGAAAAGCGAATTATACACCCAATTAAAGCCCAATATAATAGATCAAAATGATATAACAACCTTTTATGGAAAGAGAACTATACACTATGCCTTAATTGATGAGAGAATTATATGAGATAGAGCGCATAGTTTTTTTTTTGAAGTCTAAAAGATAGGGGGAAACACTCGGTGGTGTCCGCCCCAAACTTTATTTAATTAAAACAAAAGGGGAACCAAACCAGGAAAAACAAAACCCACTACAACCAGAACGCTACAGAACGCTACAGTACCCATTCGTCTACCATTCGTTTAGCGAAAACCCCCACATTTTCCTTGTAAAAACGCTGACCTGAGAACAGCAAGTCGTTTCTCCCCCGCCAGACCGCCCAAAGAATGGCCATGGTCTGCTTGTATTGGCGTGGAACGAGTCCCAAAAGGCTTGGAAGTTGTCGCTGCAGCACCAATCAGATCCCATCTCCTGCCATATTTGAGAAACCACGGGGCATGAGAAAAAAAGATGATCCACCGACTCGATCGCAGCACTACAAATCATGCACCTGTCAGAAAGAACCCATGGAGCCTTACGCATCGATCCCGTGTCATTAACCTCTTTCTCCTGAGCAACCAAACGAAGATACTAATTCTCTCAGGAAGCCTGAGGGCCCAAATATTTGTACAATCTCTATTAAGCAGGTCGGACCTGGCCGGCGAAGGCCTGGAGATGGCACCATAGGCCCCCCTGATCGAGAAAGTCCCCTCCTTCCAACACCAGTGATCTCGGCCCTCACACGGCAGACCTACCTCCCGCACAGCCTCCAGTAAGGCCAAGAAATCATCGAACCTTTGGTCATAGAGGTTAGCCGAAAAGGTAGGGCACCAGAGCCCATCAGCCCAGCACTCCGCCACCGAGCAGGACCTCTCCCCAGCAAGCGCAAACAACCGGGGGAACCGAGAACAGAAGGCCCCTCCCCCCGACCAATCGTCAGCTCAAAAAGAAAAAGAGTCCCCCCTTCCGAGGATCGGTCTAAACAGGGCGATGTTGTCCACAAAAGTCTTCACCACGCCCCGCCAGAAAGGAGTCGGGGCGGTGAGGACGGCCGTCAACGAAGGCGGAGCACCCCTCACATCGTAGATCCTACGAATCACCGCACAGACAAGGTCCTCCCCCGGTCCCCAGATCCTGCTCGCCCACTTAAGTAAAAGTGCATCGTTCATTTGCTCCAGCGATTTCACCCCCAGGCCCCCGATGTTCTTCTGAAGCAAGATCTCCTTCCATCCCACCAGGTGGATCCCCCTGTTCCCGTCCGCTTTATTCCCTCACAAGAAGGAGTGCATCCTCTTCTCCAACCGCGCCCGAATCCCCTTTGGCATCTTACGGTTGGAGAGAAGATAGATGGGGATGGAGGAGAGAATGGACTTCAAAAGAACCAACCTCCCACCCCTCGAGAGGACCGCCGCCTTCCAACCCGACAACCTTGCCTCAACCTTCTCCACAACCTTCAGCCAATCGCGGAGCCGAGTCCTCCCCAGCGTCAAAGGCATGCCCAAATACTCGAGCGGCAGCGAAGACCTCCCCGAGCCCATGGAGGTAACAAGATTGTCAGCCAAAAGCTCCACGGGCCCAAAAGGAACAAACACCGACTTCGCATTATTCTTAGACAAACCTGATAGCTCAGAGAAGATCTCCAAAGCCATCGCCATGCCGTTGGCCTCCTCCAAGCCCCCCTCAATGAAAAAAAGTGTATCATTAGTATACTGGACAATCGGAACCATCAGCTCATCCCCCGAGTAGCCTCTAGAGAAACCACATCCCACGACACTATCCGCAACATCGGAGAGCACATCAGCCGCAAGAATGAAGAGCATTGGCGCCAAGGGGCACCCCTGTCGCACCCCCCTCCGTGGTTGGATCCACCCCCCTTCCGGCCGACCATTGACTAAAACCGCAAAAGACGCCGTCGTAACACAGCGTCTCATCCAAGAGATCTACAAGTCGGGGAAGCCCTTCCTCCTCAGCACAGACCAGAGGAATCTCCAGTCAAGAGTATCATACGCCTTAGCGAAATCCACCTTCCAAAGCAAACCGCTTGTACCCCTCCGCCGCCAATCCGCAATAATCTCGGAAGCGAGCGTGATGCAATCAGAAATCTGACGTCCAGGAATGAAAGCCGATTGGGCCCGGCGAAATAAGACCCCCAAGAATGAGATTTAGCCTACCCGCAAGGACCTTTGTCGTGATCAGGTACAAGGCATTCGAAATGGCGATAGGCCGAAAATCCCCGATCGCAGAGGCCCCCGAAGACTACGGAAGCAAAACAAGGTGTGTGCGGTTGACCCGATCAAAGCCCGAGTTCCCATGGCAGAACTCCAACACCACCTCAAGCACCTCCTGCCCAACGATGTCCCAGAAGTCTTCCGGGGCACATAGTTAACTTTCCAACCAATTAAAGCATGAAACGAATTATATGAGATAGAGTACATAGTTAACTTTCCAACCAATTAAAGCATGATATAATAGATCAAAAACCTAAAAACTACCTTCTATGAAAAGAGAAATTCTTAATTATGTAGAGTCCACCAACGTTGAATAAGAAGAATATGCGGGTGCGAAAAAACAGACACCGTTCATCAAATTGAAATGCATGGTTCGAAATGGCATGAGATTTTCCCTTCTAGAATTATGAGCATACTGTAATTGAAATTATATAAAAATGGCAAAGCTGTCTCTCACTTTACGTAGGGCTGGCTACATAGATTCTTATCAAATCCATGTTGAAAACGTTGGAGTGTAAGTTGTATGTGCCTATTGTGTTGTAGCAGGGTAAATGGATCCTGGAGGAGATCCATTTACCCCATCCAGTGTTTAGTCCCACATCGTCCAGTGGTGGGACTTGGAGGCTCTGGAGAGGCTATATAAGGAGACCCAGACCTCCTATATCCATTGAGAAAGTCAATAGACAAACACGCCCCGTTGAGGGCTTCTCCCGTGGTTTCATCCCGCTCCTCACGGAGTAGGGTTCCACGTAAAAATCACGATGTGTTCTTATTTGTTCTTTATCTTTTTCAATGTTTTATCTTTCTTGTTCTTAGCTCTGTTTTATCATTCCGCTTCCGATTTTCTAACATGGTATCAGAGCGGGTTCGATTTTTTAGGATTTCGTGTTCTTTATTTATTCGAGATTCGATTGTTGTTTATCCCTGAAGATTATTTTATTGAAGATTATTATTGGTCAAAAGTTCTTGTTCTAGGGTTTTCCGAAACCCTAGAATTGTTCGTAAAGGTCTGCTCTACGTCATCTTCCAGCGAAGCCGCAGGAGACGGCATCCCGCGATTCCTCTAGGCTGCCTTCATCAACTAGCCGCTTCTGCCCCAGACAGAAGCCACCCCTCACGATCGACAGGATCGGCATGCTGCAGATTCTCAGTTCCTTCTGCCATCTTCTTCCGCCAACAAATCCCCAGTTCGATAAAGTCCAGGCAGAGGCACCCCCAAGTGCGCAGCCCTCCATCTCCACAGTCCAGGCAGCGCAAACCGTCACCCTCTCCTCATGCCGCAACAGGCGGCGGAGCTCTAGGCGGCGAAGCCACCTTCGTCGCCTCAAGGCGGCAGTGTTGTCCCATTCCAGGCCACGCAAACAGCCGCTGCAGCCCCCCTTCAGCCCTACTGCGGAAGCGCGACGACGCCCTAGCCCTCGTTTCTCCTGCGCGCGGCAAGATCTTCATTCACCAAGGCGGCTCCTCCCCTCACTCCTCCAGCCCGCGATCTCCCCCTCGCGCGATGCTCCAGATATGGCGAGAACCTGTCGTAGGACTTCCTGGAGGTGATCCTCCTTCTCCCGAGCGGCGATGCACCCTCCAGTACAGCCCCTCCCTCCGCCAGGCGATGCCATCTTCACAAGATCTCTCCAGATCGACGCAGGCGGCACTCTATTGAAGAAAACCAAAAGGGGGGCGGCACAGGGAAACGATGGGGTTCCCATCTTGGGAACCCTAATGGGCCCCGTCGGTTCATTTCTAAAAAACGGTTATTTTGTGTGAAGGGTCCAGGTGGGACCGTTTATCTTTGAGAGGGGGAGAGGAGTATTCAGGCCCAAGCCTTGTATAAAAAAAAAGAGGAGGATTGATTAAAAAAAAGGAGGCGCGTACAAAGAAAAAAAACCGTACGCATGTATTAAAAAAACAGGGCACGCATAAAAAAAACTTTTTTCCTTTCCGAAAAAGGCGCGTACATTCGAAAAAGCCGTACGCATTTAATGTTTGAAAAGCCGTAAAAGAAAATGGGTTGTCACGGCTTATTCAAAAAATTGAAAAAAAATGTTAAAAAATTGGTAGCTTAAAAAAAATGAAAAGCCGCAAGAAATTTTTTGAATATTCATGTTTCCCCATTTATCTTGTCTTCTCCCAACTTGGTCGACGTCCATGTTTTCCGATAAGTATGGGAGAAAGGGTGAGTATATATGTAGAGTCACAGGTCTTGTATTCCAGATCCAGATTCAGATACCAGTCTCCAGACCAACCAGTTGATCAGACTCTACAGTTCGGTTTCAGACTCGACACAGACATCTCTGAGTCTCCAATTTCAGACACGCATATGATTGCGGTCATTTTCAGATTAGCATATGTTGCCATCATCAGTTCGAGGTCCCCATCATTCTTATTGTTGTTCGGCCAGAGTTTTCATGTGAGCCATAGGGACTCCAGAGCAGAGGACCATTCCCTTGAGGGCAAGGGTTTTCATGTGGTATCATAGGTATAACAGAGCAGTGCACCATTCTCTGAGCCAGATGGGAGAGACCCAGTTCTCCGACGAGGAGACTTCAGGCGCAGTTTCAGACTCGATGGTCATATTCCGAGTCTTCGGTTGACTCACACTCCAGCCCGTTCGTCCTCCTCACTTGCACGGCATGAGAAGCAACGTCCTTGACTGCAGCAATGTGTGTGTTGGGTTGATATTGTCCGTAGTGACTTGTAGCGTTGGGTTGAGTTTCTTTCTGTTTGTCCAAGCTGAGCATTACATGCTCCAGCTTGAGGGGGAGTGTTGGATTGTAAGTTGTATGCGCCTATTGTGTTGTAGCAGGGTAAATGGATCCTGGAGGAGATCCATTTACCCCATCCGGTGTTTAGTCCCACATCGTCCAGTGGTGGGACTTGGAGGGTCTGGAGAGGCTATATAAGGAGCCCCAGACCTCCTGTATCCATTGAGAAAGTCAATAGACAAACACGCCCCGTTGAGGGCTTCTCCCGTGGTTTCATCCCGCTCCTCACGGAGTAGGGTTCCACGTAAAAATCCCGTTGTATTCTTATTTGTTCTTTATCTTTTTCCATGTTTTATCTTTCTTGTTCTTAGCTCTGTTTTATCATTCCGCTTCCGATTTTCTAACAGAAAGGTCAGACTATTTTTTACGATGGTTATCGGCTACCTAACACAACCCTCCTCAAAGGGAGATTTGAACCCTAGGGCCTAGTCTTTTGGGTAGTAGGCACACTGCTCTACCACCAACCCGTTGAAATTATCAACTAATAAATTTAACTTTAAAAAGTGATTGACAACAATCAAGTTTAGCTTTTTTTGAAAGGAACAATCAAGGTTAGCTGCCCAACAACTTAATCTGGGTTTAGCACCACCCTCGCAATCGGCATAAGGTCAATGCCCATTGAAGACTACAACAATTCCCTCCAGCCAAAGTGGCCGAATGCGAGAGTACTCCCCGACCCTTAACAACAAAACCACAAGAGAAGAATGCTTCTTCTATTTAACTTGCCAAAAAGATCCGAACTCAATATGTATTGACCTTTTAAATATGTACTTCGAATTGAAACCATGTTTCCTCTATATTTTCAACAGTGTGAGAGTACTCGAAAAAAAGTCAGTACTCAGAGGACAAGACAAATAAGCACAGTATTACGTCTAGGGAGAAAGCAACTTTAAGTTCTAAGCACCGAAAGCCCACTAAACTCCAGAAATTAGTCATAAGACCCAAGTTAGCCCGACATCTATTTATGACCCACTTAACTTCACACTAAAATATGGGCAAACATATTCATAAGATCGAAATTTTCTTCTATTCCTAAAAAAAGGTATAGAAATTTTCATCTCAACACAATTAATCTTTCTGACCAGGAATTAATCCTACTGTCATCTTAGATCGACATCACACTAGGAATTATCCCGAAGCACATGCGATCACATGATTCATCAATTCCTTATAGTGTTAGTCAACGATATCCAAGATCTTAGACAAGTCATCGTTGGGCCAAACTGTCATAAATCACTCCAGGCAAGTCCATTTAAAATTTTAAATCATGTGTCAGCCTTCCTGGGGTAAAGTTTATTATCTTGTGTTGCTCAACACAAGAGCCCACATAAAGAATCTGAGGCTGAAAATGCTGAAGAGCGGCTGCTACTATTTGCAAGCAGAAATTTTCATCATTGGTCATTATCTATTATATCATCCTGATCTTTGATTTCGTACGTTAAGGCCCAAGTGAAAGGCAGCTAGGTTTTATGCAAAAGATACTTTTTGGATCCAGTTTGTTTCGTCTTCACCTTTAGCTTCGATGAACCTTTTTTTCTGATCCATTCATTGATGAACCTTTTGAGAAGCACCTTTAGCTTCATTGATGAACCTTTTTTTCCGATCCATTCATTGATGAACCTTTTGAGAGGCAAAGTAATCTGCCTACTAAGGAGAAATGTTCACTAATAGTTGGTTGTCGAGCGCCCCCAACCTGAAAAAAAATATATAAATCATGATGTATTTTAGTACTAGAAGTAGCAAAATAAGTAGTGAAATCAAGCTTACAGGGGTAATATCATTGATAAATATAGATATCAGTGATATCGGTCGATATCCGAAAAAAATTGTATAAAATCCAATCATTTTTTAGCGATATGGCTCGATATGGTAATATATCGTCGATATCTCGCGAAATATCTGATGATATCCTGGAAAAGGATATATATATATATATATGAATATCGGAAGCCACATCTCGTCGATACTGATATATCGACGATGTATTGCCGATGTATCACGATATTGCGAACCTTGATCAGTGTTCACAAGGTTGAAGAGCACATATATTGAGTTCATGCAACTACTTAATGGAGTCAACATCACACCTACTTAAATCTTCCAATCAAGTAGCTTGTGTACGTGACCCTAGAAGCATACTTATCAACATTACCTCCAAGTGGTGTGTGTTAGAGTATGTGTCATAGATGTATAATTGGATCCCTTCGAGGTTCAGTTACCATATGCATAGGTTTAGTCTCACATCATCTATGTATGGGACTCAGTCTTACGGGTATGGTTGTATAAGAAGCCCCACATCACACATAACAGTTGAGATAATTCAATACAAAAATGTCAGACCTTTAAGTCGGTTCTCCCTGGTTTCATACCACTCCTCATTAGACCTGGCCAAAGTCCGGGCCGGGCCGGGGTTTTAAAACCCCTTGTCCAAGGTCTGGCCCAGGTCTGAATCGGGCCGGGCCAGCACATGGGTCGAATGTAAAGCACTCGTTTATTGATTTTTTAATCAAATTTATGGAGATGATTAAGTTTTTTTAGCATAATCTAATCTTGTAACCATAATATGTGTTACTTTGCATGTAAACTATAAAATAAGATGTAATATTGATTATGTAAAACAAAAACTTGAAGTATATTATATTAAATGTATCGAAAATATAATTTTTAAACATGTATTTTTATATGTACGGTCCGGGTCGGCCCGGGTTTGATGGCACATGCCCGTGGCCCGCCCAACTGACGGACGGGCCAAAGAGCGAGCCGTGCCGGGCTGACCCATTCCCGAAATCTCTTGCCCAAGCCCGGCCCATGAGCGGGCCGAGCGGGCTCCCTGCCCATTGGCCAGGTCTACTCCTCATGAAGTTGGGTTCCACGTAAAATCCACATGTTCTTTATCTTTCTTTATCTTTATCTATATTACGCTTCTGAAATCTAGTTTTCTACATTGTATCAGAGCGGGTTTGATTTTTGGGTTTGATCTTGAAGTTTTATAATATTTGTTGATTATCACGATCTATTTGAATTCAAGAAATGTAGATGCAAGTTCCAGTTTTGTTCAAGATTTGTTCAAAGTTTTGAAGATCAGAGGGGTTCGATTATGCTTTTTGGAGATATCGTTGCCAAGATCGAGAAAATTATAGGATTCTATGAACCTGATTTTGGCGGCATGATAGCAATCAGCAAAGGGTTCCATCAGAACAACGTAAATTAGACACTTGAATCCTATAGCGTAACTAACAGTGCTCATCTTCAGGTGATAAACGGTGCACCAGATCTCCGAGAGAATCTAGGCCATGTCATACCCTTCGCACAAGGACCACGACGGCAGCCGCAAGTTAAACCCATAATTATGAGTTGGGTTTCTTATCGTACACAGTGCTTCGGACCTCCAATCCTCACATATCAGTTCTCGCATGAGGCAGTTCTTGAAGAAGGAAGAAGAAGAAGAAGCGCTGACCTCCATGCGATCTAGGGGACCGCCTCTGTAAACTCCAGGCAGCGCATATCTTAGGCGACGAAGCCACATCAGGAGGCGACAAGGCCTCTACCTTCTCGTTGCGCCACCAAAACCTCCCTCAATGGTGAAGACCTCCAACCACAACAAGACCTTACGGGAAAAAAAAAAGGTGTGAAGAAGGTGTTATCGAAAAAACGGTGTGATCTCCTCCACGATCCTCGCGCAAGCCCCGACACCTCGCAGTGACATCCCGCCTTCAGGAAACTCTAGGTCTCCAGGTGTACCTCATGCTACAGCGGCACCTCCTCTCTCCCGAGCATCCACATGCAGGTGCAGACGACTCCGATCGAGCGTGAACCCTCTCATTGTTTTTAAAAACGCACCTCGAAGCATTTTTCAAGGGAAAACGCCTCGAGGCTATAGCCCCATGCAGCCTCAGTGAGGCGTATGCCTCGAGGCGTGCCTCAAGACGCTGCCTCATTTGTGTGCTAATTTTTTCTACAATATTTTCTTTTCTTTTTGGTTTTGGGCTTTTCATCTTTCGTAGACAAGTATTTCCAAGTCCTTAAGCTCGTTGAAATGCATTTTTTAGTTCATTAAAGTATTAAGCTTATTTTACTTTGTTATGCATGCTCTTTATAAATCAACATGAACAAAAAATTGAGTCTTGAGTCCTTGAATCTAATGCCTCTACTCTTTAGTATGAATCAAGCATAAATTCTTTCTTTGTTAAAATATTTGGATGCAAGTCCCCAACTTTGACCTAAATTTAGAAAACGATATTTTTGTAAACATGTCTCATATTTTCTTTTATTCAATCGGGACTAAATTAATACACATCAAAGCATGCATGAACAAAGATGGTTGTAACATGCAATATTCAAGTATTTTATCCCCCAATCCTTATAGTAAAGTAAAAAGTGATCAATGAGTCACTGCTTACTCTCTTATCCTTCTCAATTGAATGGCACACATATCTAACCTAATTTTGAAAATTGTATTACATCTAATCCCTTTAGTTAAATTTTATTCAAAACTTTAATTTTTGTGGAGAGTTACCTATTATTGTGCTTGCATATCCATATTTACTTGACTCCTTACAGATTTAGAGTCTAAAAAAAGAGAGTTATATAACTTGGATGTTTAAACCAAGATGTTAGCTTTGAAATCTCATGGAGTTATGTATTTAATCATAACTATTTAATTTCTATAACTTGAAAATTGTAATTACGATTAATTATTATACTTTATGAAAAAATTTCTTTCACGAGCGAGACTTACACCTCGAGATTTACACCTCGAGGCAATACTGGGAAAATGCCTCGATACGCCTTACGCTTTTTAAAACCTTGCCCTCTCCATCCTCCAGTCCCAGGAGGCGATGATGCTGCAATAAGAAGATCCCCTATCGGGGGTTGCATCCTTCATGAGATGGGTTCCCGATGGGAACCCAAAATAAAGGTTGCCTTGGGTTTTATGTTTTCGATCAAACTGACCCAATTCAGTTGGAAAAGGCGAGAAGAGGGTGGGATGCTAATTTAAAAAAGGGGTGCTTATGTTGGGGCTGAATTTGGGCCCAGTGTTGTATTAAAAAAAGAAGGGAGCAAAGATTCAGGCACCATTGGGTTGTGACCACAGTTTTTAAAAAAAGGACGATCATACAAAAAAGAAGCCATACGGAAAAAATGATTTGAGGAAAAAAAGGAGAAAGGCCGAAAAAGAGAGAGCGTATTTTTTTTGACTAGAAGAGAGTGTATTATTAACAAGAAGAAAATGATGGCTTTAAAAAAATTCTGAAAAAATTGGGATTGGTTTTGGCTCCTTAGCTTCATTTTCTTCTCCCAACTTGGTTGATGTCATTTTTTCGACAAGTATGGGAGAAAGGGGGAGTATTATATAGAGTTCTCCAGTTTCAATTTTCAGACTCTACTAGTTCGAGGCACACATATGCAAGCGATCAGTTATTTGAAAGGTCCCGCATACTCTTGAGTTGTTGGCCTCAGGGTTTTCATGTAGATCATGTATGTCAGAGACCCATATTAGAGGCTCGATACGGAGAGATACATAGGGAATCTACGGTAGAGATCTCATTCTCTAAGCCGGTATGGGAGGGACATGGTTCTCTGACGAGAAGACTCAGTTTCAGACTCTGTTCTCCAGTGAACGTGAACTCCAATACGATATCCTTTGAGGTTCCTATGAGAGAGAACCTACTTCAAGGTCTCAATGAGTGAGACCCTTCTTCAGAGATCTAGGTATTGATATTCCTATAATGTTCGTTGTTTGGCCTTTCAGAGAGATAGAGCATTTGCGAGCCAATATCCTCCGGTGAGTAACTCATTCGATTCCGATGACTTTGATGATGCAGTACAAAGCATATGTTCTCCGACGAGGACACTCAGATCACACTCCAGCCCTTCAATTCCTCCTCACCAGCACAGCATGAGAAGCAACGTCCTCAGCAGGAAGCCAGTAGAGTATGCGTTGAGTGGATATTGTTCGTAGTGTCTAGTATATATGAGCGAGTGATTTCTTTCTATTAGTCCAAGCCGAGCATTGCATGCTCCAGCTTGAGAGGAAGTGCTAGAGTATGCGTTATAGATGAGTATGGATCCTTCCAGAGTCTAATTACCACATCCACAGGTTTAATTCCACATCGTCTGCGAGTGGGACTTGGTCTTACTGGTGGTGTTATATAAGAAGCCACACATCACCTGTAATAATTGTGTTAGAGTTATTATATTTACATTTATATACGTAACCCTTCAAGGGTATGTATGTATTTTTCCTCCTGTACTCTCTAGGTTTTCTTTGTACCCACTTAAATGGTCTAAAAAGATCTGGATTCAAATCCCCCCTTGTGGGGGTTGTGTTAGGTAGTCGACAACCAGCGTAAAAAATAGTCGAATCGTTCAAAATGGATTTGAGCAAGAATCCATGTAGTCGACCCTACTTATAGTGAGAGAAAGGTTTCGCCAATACAATACTCTCTAAGGCTTTCTCTCTATATAAGAGACCCTAACCTTGTGGAATAAATATCTCTCTCGTTTCTCTTCTCCACATGGTATCAGAGCAATAATCCTAGATCGGAGCCTAATACCCAAAACCCGTCGCCACCACCAGCCCTCTCTCCTTACACGGACCCTTCTCTCATCAAGGAGTGCCGCACAAGGCAGTCCGAGCCCCCAACAGCACCATCTGCCACCTCCAGCAGCACCTAAAGCGCCACCTGATACTCCAGCAGCTCCAGTCGCGCCTCCTGTGCCGTCGGCACCGCCTGACACCACCTGGAGCCCCCTCTAGTAGCCCTTGTTACACCTCCAGCACTGTCGGTACCGCCCACCAATCCTCCTGGACTTCTGACCTGCTACGCGCAGCCCCTGGATACCATCTTTATCGTCGGAAGTGCCCCGAAAGCCCACCGATCCACTGTAAAAGTACTTTTTCAGACCACTATCGCATCCAAAGTGAGTTTTATGGCAGTTCTCATCCCTTGTATGAATCATTAAATCAAGCACAAGATCTCATTTCTTTTCTAAGACCATCATGGCATCTTTTTCTACTGAGACAAAGCCATTGGCCTCGAATGTTATGGCACAAGGCACTCCTATCAAACTCAAAGGCACAGAAAATTACATGCTGTGGTCTCGATCTTTTATGGTATTCATTGGTGGTCAAAGAAAACTCTACCTTTTGATTAAAGATCCTTTAGTTAAAAAGGAAAGAGTACGACAACTGACAGACAAACAACTACTTGGTTATCAACTGGATGACCAACGGTGTTGAGGCTCACATTGCCACAAATCTCCTTTACAAAAATACAGCCAAGGAAATGTGGGAGAATCTCGAGCAAACATACTCCTAGAAGAAGACGAAGTCACACCTTACAGACATTTACAGGTGAATCCATAGTAAGCCGCATCGCGATATATCGATATTGACAGGTGACCAATATATCGTCGATATAGCTGATATTTACCCTTTGAAGGTTATTTTCTTCATAAAATAGGTTCGATATCGGTGATATGGTGTCGATATATCGACGATATATCATATCGACTCGATACTGATATCGATAATGATACCGTTATTACCTACACTAGGCGCATCTGGTCGGCATCTCAAGGTGATTCCACCCTCATCGAGTACTACAGGCATCTCTCCATCTTATATGAGGAGCTTGCAATATTCTAGTCCTTATGTTGCACCAAACAGATACAGGAGCGTTCTGAATGGCAGGTATACCGCTTTCTTGATGGCATGCATTCTAGATACCAGGTAGTGAAGGAGCAATTTCTTATATCAGACACATACCAACAATGAAGATCATCTTTGGCCGACTTGAGGAACTCGAAACATCTGCTGCTCAGTCACCCGTCTTACCTTCAGCAAAGAACTTTGCAGGCATCGCCTCATCTGGGCGAAGAGGCAGATAAGGTTTTCGAGGAGGACACAATCGTGATCCAAGTTGTGGTCGTGGACGAGAATCTGGGCGAGGCCACGACTTTGGTCGTGGCCGTAGGCGAGACTCTACTGCCGCATGCACTCACTATGGTCGGTGGAACCACTTGTCTGAACGATGCTGGAAGAAGTTTGGCATACCTTCTTATCACGCCAATAATGCATATGAGGATGCCTATGATGTAGAAGATGTATTGCCTTCAGCAACCTCCAATGGCAAGATTGTTCATCTTAATGATGTGGATTACTCCCGCCTGATGCAGATCCTTCAAACTCCAGGTCTTACTACCACTAGTAACACTACCACTACTGCTATAGTTACTCCTTCAGGTACAGTAACCAATTATGTTGTCACTCCGACTCCAACTTGGATTATTGATTCCAGTGCCTCTACTCATCTGATTGGAGAAGGTAGTATGCTCACCCCCTCCGTACCATCTACCTCCATGAAGTCAGTTCGAGTTGCTAATGGGACTCAATCACCGATTACTGTTGTCGGAACTATAGAATTCTCATCCAAGCTCCGACTTTCTGGGGTTCATTGTGCTCCTGATTTCCCTCTTAGCTTGTCAGTTCATAAGCTTTGTGTTAAGCTTCATTGTCATGTGATATTTGATGAGTCTTGTTGCTATTGTCAGGACATCCGGATGCGGCGGATTTTTGACGGGGGACATGAGAAGAACGACCTATATTATATTGACAAACCCTCGAACTCTAAGTTTGTTGGTGATGCATCCATCTCCGAAGACACGCTCCTATGGCATCTGAGCCATGCCCCTCTGCCAAGGTCATCTCCATGATGTTTCCTAAACTCTCTACTCTGAAGCCCTTTCAGTGCGAAGCGTGTGAGTTTGAGAAATACCATCAAGCTTCGTAAACTATTCGTTCCGAGTCTCGCGGTACTAATGTTTTTCATCTTGTTAATTGTGATGTTTGGGGACCTTGTCCATTTCGCACATTAAGTGGTCATCGCTATTTTATAATTTTCGTTGATGATTAAAATCAATATTCTTGGGTATATATAATAAAGGAACATTCGGAGCTTAATCAAATTGTCAGAAATTTCTTTCAATATGTTAAAACTTTCTTTTCTAGCATTGTTAAGATCATTCGTACTGACAATGCTCTTGTTAAACCAACAGGACTTGACATCTTTCTTTGTGTTCCAGGAAACTGTTCACCAAACATCATGTCCATATACCTTACAACATAATGGTATAGCTGAGAGGACACTCCGATACGTAATATATGTTACGAGATCTCTTCTTTGTCAAATGAGTGTTCTTAAACACTGTTGAGGGATGTTATCCTTACTGTAGTACTCATCAACCGTGTTCCTTCATCTGTCCTCGGAGGGTGAACTCCATGTTCCGTACTTTGCCCTACTGAGTCTTCTTTTCCCATACATCTGCAAATTTTTGGTTGTATTGCCTTTGTTCATAACTTCCATGCAGTTAACAAATTATCCTCTCGTGCCATCAAATGTGTCTTTCTTGGATATTCTCATACCCAGAAAAGCTATCGTTGCTATGATCCTGTTGGGTGTCGATACTATGTGGTTGCCGATGTCACCTTCTTCGAGCAGACAAGTTATTTCACACAGATTGTGAGTGGCATTCCTCTGGACCTCCCTCCTCCACCAATCATCTATACTCATCAGCGTACCTCTATACCTTTTACACCATGTTTATACATTTGCATGTCCCTTTTATGCAAGATGATATGATCACTTCGAGTGCTCCCACCATTGTTGCCCCGGATGTACCTGAGGAGCTTCCTATAACTCTATGCAAGCAAAAAAGTACTGTACGTATTACCCCATGTCACAATTTACTTATACTGATGGTCAAGGCCCTAAATGTCGGTTTCGGTCACCATTTCGGTACCGACCAAAACAGAATTTCGATGGAATTTCGGTGGAATTTCGACCGATTATTTCGGTCATTTCGGTCATTTCGGTCGAATTTCGATTTCGACTGGATATCGATATTCGACAGAAATTCGACCGAATTTCGTTGAAATTTGAGGCCATGCTGATGGTTTATCTAGATGTGACAAGAGATTTGTAGATGCTCTGAATGCTATTTCGGTTCCAAGAGATCATTTCAGTGCAATGCAGGATCATGGTTGGCGACAGGCCATGGATGAGGAGATGGATGCACTTACCTCCCGAGACACGTGGTATCTTGTGACGTGCCCTGCAATGCAGGATCATGGTTGGCGACAGACCATGGATGAAGAGATGTATACACTTACCTCCCGGTGCATGTGGTATCTTGTGTCGTGCCCCCCACGAGTTCACCATGTGGCTTGCCGATGGGTCTTCACGACCAATCAGATGCCTGATGGTTCTATTGACAGGTTGAAAGCCAGACTAATTACCAAAGATTTCATACAAACCTTTGAGGTTGATTATTTTGAGACCTTCTCACCCGCTGCCAGAATGGGGTCGATATGAACTATACTCTCTGTTGTTGCCAACAAGGCTTGGCCCATTTACCACTGGATGTGAAGAACGCCTTTCTTTATGATGACCTTGAGAAGGAGGTCTACATGATGTAACCACCGGGGTATGTAGTCTAGGGAGAGCATGTATATCCACTACGCAAAGCCATTTATGGCCTGAAGCAGAGCATCAGGGCATGGTTTGACAGGCTCACTACGGAGGTCAACACACTTGACTTTCAAAGGACAACATCTGACTACTCTGTCATTGTTAGATGACGGTCTACTGGCACGGTCATTCTTGCTGTCTATGTTGATGATATGGTTGTCATAGGAGATGATGTAGACCAATATTCAAGAGACCAAGACCTTCCTCCAGAAGATCTTTGTCACAAAAGACCCCAACCAACTTCGCTATTTTCTTGGCATTGAGGTAATACGCACTACAGAGGGGCTCCATCTTTCACAGAGAAAGTATTGTCTTGATATTCTGATTGAGGTAGGACTACTTAGATGCAAGACATCTGGCATCTCTACAAAAGTGAGAAACATTCAACATTTATTGATCCAGCTTTTGAGGATGCAACACGGTACAGAAGCTTAGTGGGAAAATTGTTTTATCTCATTGTTACTAGGCCAGATATATCATATGATGTGAGCAGAGCCAACCAACATATGGAGAAGCCTCTTTACAGTCGCTGGAAGGATGTTCTTTTGATCCTTCGATACTTATAGGAATCTCCCCAACGTAGACTCTTCTATGGGGTGAATGGGCACACTAATATCTTCGCCTATACAAATTTTGACTATGCTAGCTCTCCTGAGGACCGTCGATCCACTACAGGATACACCATGTTTGTTGGGGATAAACTTTGTCACTTGGCGAAGCAAAAAGTAGACAGTGGTCTTCATATCCAATGTGGAAGCAGAATACAGGGCAATGGCTCAAGCCACCTATGAGATCACATGGCTTGTCTCTTTTCTAACAGAACTTGACGTATCAATCGCCACTCATGTATCCTTATACAGTTATACTATGACAATAAGTCTGCCACTTACATTGTCACCAATACAATTTTCCATGAGCGGACAAACACGTTAAAGTTGATTGCCACTTCATTCGTGATGCAATATGAGGTGGACGAATCAACACTCCATACATCTCCACTGAACTTCAACTTGCAGACATCCTCACAAAGGCTCTTCCAAGTAAGCGCTTCATGTACTTAGTATTCAAGTTGGGCATGATCGACAGATATGCTCCAACTTGAGGGGAGTGTTAGAGTTATTTTATTTATATTTATGTTCGTAACCCTTCGAATTCCATAACCCTTCGGGGGTATTTATGTATTTTTCCTCTTGTACTCTCGAGGGTTTTCTCTCTATATAAGAGACCCTAACCCTATGGAATAGCATCTCTTCGTTTCTCTTTTCCCACAAGTTGAAGAATTCAATATAGAATATCAGCTCTTTAATGGTTTGTGTTTCATCCCGCTCCTCATGCAGTAGGGTTCCAACGAAAAATCCCGATGTTCTTTATCGTTCTTTATCTTATCTCTAGTTACGCTTCTGCTTTCTCGTTTTCTACAATGTGTATAAAAAGGAATTCGCACCAGAGATGTATTGCATTGAATGAAATGGATCATGTACTCCAACCAAGATCCAAATAGATGTAGTGTCCAGTCATGTGTCAAGACACATATGACCACTTCGGATTTGCCTGAGTGAGAAAGCATGTACATATACAACATGTATTTCTTGTTTAAATAGAGAGAATAAAAGGGATTGTCCAATTCCATTGAACCTCTTGTCCCATAGAATAAGATTACTTCGTGTTGTCAACAAACAACATAAGTATGTAACCATCTAGCTGCGGGTTTCTTCTTCTTTTTACTTGAGCACTTCCACAGTAGCATCCAACTGCAAAGTCGCGTCATGCTATCAATGTGGGCGAGCATATAATGTCAGACCCAAAAGATCTTCTCAAAGCCATGTGGATCGGTTTTATGGTCCAGCTTTACAGCAATAGAAACATCTTATCTTTAGGCAACTTTGATGCCTTCTGTAAGATAATAAGGCATTGGGCTCCTAAAATCACAAGGTAGAAACAAGATATATAACACTAGCAAGCTCGGTTGTCCCATGCTACTAGCCAACCATGTTCTACAAAATCCACTGCCACCCCATGCCATCAGGTCAAATTCAAGTCTCCTTCAATAAAACGGCAACATCTTTTGACATGCTGCCCAAAGCGATCCTCACATGTCTTATTTTTTTACTTGATCGTGGTACGGTCCTAATTAAATCAAGGGCAGAGCTGTTTAAATTATCTGCTTCTGATGTGGCAACATAAGAAGATTACACAATCGTTATTCCTACATTCACGGAAGCAACACCGCACGAATTGGCCAGGCAATTCCTTTATTTTGCAACATTTTTCTCTCCCCGTCGTCCGAGCACCTTCTCCACTTGCAACAGCTGCGCCATTAGAAAGTGCAATCCAACTTCAATTTTCCCCTTCCTTCTCTTCTGCGCTATGGAGTTATTCAAACCCCCGTACTCTGCCTTGTGATTCCTCCATTTCCAACATTTCGGGTGACGGCATGAGAAGCTCATTCTCCCGAGTTCTTCACCTGCAAGTTCGATTTTCACTTCCGTTCTCTCTCACGCTACAATGGAGCTCCGATAGTTAAAATTCCAACGATATATTCAAGAATTCAAAGCAATAGCAAATAAGCACACACCCGAACAGACATCACAGATAACAATCATCGCCCCCAAATTGACCTGATAAGACAGCGTTTCATCCACGCGTTACGGTCGATCCCGAGCCACGCACCGGAGAACCACGACCTCCTCGACGCAGCGGACGACTCGTGCTCCAGCACCGCGAGCTCCACCGTCCTCGCAGCATCGTGCAGCACCTGCACCAGCCCACTGCTCAGCTCCTCCCCCAGGTCCGGCGGCGCGGCGGCCGACCTCCCATTGACGGCCTCCGCCCCCGCCGAAGCCCTCCGCGAGCGCCACCGCCCCGCGCCTCGAGAAGCGGCAGGCAACCCGCGCGCCGCCGCCGCCCCGGGTAACGCCAATGCGAGCGGCATTCTGGAAGCTTCGACAGCGCAATGGGGGACATCGGAGGGAGGGCGGCGATAGCAGTACGGCTCTGTGGAGAGACATGGATCGGTTTCCGTTGGCCCTCTTCTGCGGGGGCTGTATATATGGGTGCGCGCGCGAGTGTGACGTGGAGAAGGGCAAACCACGGAGAGGACAGGTGGGTTGGCTGCGTGATGGAATGTTGGAGGTGGAACCGTGGAAGGGTGACTGTGGTGTCGACCGCGGTGCGCTGGTGGTGAGGTGGAGCGGGAGAAGTAGAACTTGACTTGTGGGGGAGACTTCTGTGGCTGAGATTTTCGATAGTGCTCTTTTTTTCAACTTGATAAAGGGATTTTTACACTATAGCCCCTGAAATCATGTCTAGTTACACAATAATATTTTTAACCTTTGTAGATTACACTGCCAGACCATGTAATATTATTAGCTCATATCATAACACTCTGGGAGGGTTGTGGTATGAGAACTTGGGAGTTTTAACGTAATAAATATAATATATTAGGAGACATCTTTGCATGATTTTATTTCTTAGATTATCCTAGTGCTGCTCATGGATCCCCGATAGGACGTAAATTTTTATTTAAGTGAGTGGAACTAAAGAAAGAGGTAAGGCTACAGAAAGGTTAAAAAAAGTCTCTGTTATACATCAATTATGAATTAGGAGCTTCATTTTTCAAACATAACAAAGGGTTTAATCTTATTTTTTGTCTCAACTCTAGGCTTCGGTAAGTTTCTGCGGCCCTTTTTATGTCGACGTTAAACCTTTAAGTTGAGAGATCGGATCCTTCTTTATTACATTTAAAAAATGACTCTTAATTAGGAATATAACGTACTGTTGAAATCCCTGTTTTTAATTTACCCAAAATAGTAGCATTGTCCTTTTAGAGGGCTAGTGCAACTATATATCATCATTTTGAGACTTGATGTGCCATGATATCTTTACTTCTATCTGCATCGATATGAATTAATTTCAACAATGGTTAGATTGTATGAATGTCATCCTTCGAAGCCACTTCAAAAAGTGATGTATCATTTGAGAAAAAGTAATAATATAACATCCAAAAGCCTACCTCCAAAGCTTACCCATATACGACATGATTATCGATGTTGCTGAACAATGATGCTTTAACTTTGCAGGTGATAGGTCTAACGATCCACCACAAACAGGCACAAATCGCATGATACAAAAAAGTGATTTTTGAATTTAGAACTTTGGAGAAGCTTTATTTGAAGAAAATATACCATTCTATTACTCTCATATGTAGGAAAATCTACCATTTTTATGAGTTATAACAAATATTTCCATAGATGCTTAGATTTAGACGTACAAAATCTTCTGAATTTATCTAATATATGATCTAAATACCAAATATTTTCACGTTATATCCTCACAAGTGATCATTTCACATTAATGTCATTTCACATTATGGAGACGAAAACCAGGTGATGAATACCCATTCATTCACCTTTATTCTTTCATATTGGCTTAAGTCCCTAGTAAATACATGTAAATACCACTAACTCACATGAATAACAATATAATATTATCATATAAATAGTGTATAAATACATGTATTTAAACCTGAAATAAAAGAATAAAGGAAAGAAACATAAAATAGGTATCTATGATACTGACTGACCCTGAACCTCGAGCCCAAGTCAAGTATTGACTATGTCGACCAAAAATAATGAAGTAAATAAAAAATATTTTCTACGCATCATGGAAATGCAGAATATTTAGCAAAATTTTGCCAAAACAATCTTAATTCATCATATGAACTAGAAAATGTAGCACAACAATTTGTGCATTCAAAAATTATAAATTCTATAGCTCTGATGCGTGACTTTCCCATAACTCATATTGCTCAGGGCATAAGACTATGTATGTATTTTTCCTTGTCCTTTCCTGATGAGCCAGTCGTCAGCTATATGGTAGTTCGAGACGTTCAGAAGGCTTGTTGATTCTTGTCCTCTTTTCTTGATCTAAGGCCAGCGACTTCACTCGAAAACTGATGAGTCCACGAGAAAGAAGATAGATTTGTGGAAGACTGTTTGAAGAGTGTAGATTCCATCTTTTGATTGATTATCAGAGTAGTGCACCAAATGAGGATGAGCTTGTCTTCGGTTGTTGAATTGCTTCCATTCTATCCCGCTCGATTCATCCATTCAACGAGTTTCAGGCTCCAGTCTCACTTTGAGATGATGAGAATTTGTCCTTGCCTCCGCCGAGCTAGCGTCATTATTGGGCCTAGGCGCTCAAGATCTTGTCTACTGCACCCTAAAATAATTATTTATATTTGCAATGAATAAAAGAGATAGATCAGGGTTACCTCTTGAAGTGTGAGTATCTAAATGAAGAAACCTCCCGAATCAAATCCAATCTGCAGAAGTCTCTCTCATGGGCATGGAGATGAATCGTGTTGCTTCCCATGAACCCGAACGTCGAGCAGAGCAACAAGAAGAGGTGTATCAGAGATGGAGGCTCTCAAGACTCTTCTATATCTTAAGGGGCGTGAATTTCTAAGGACTATTGCTCTCCAAAATTGTGTTGCAAAAGAGAGGGTCTTGCCCTCCTTCTATACTTACATCACATATCCAACATGTGTCTTGTAGTCTATTGGATTTTAAATCAAGGGCTTAGAGCAAGTACTAATTTAATAAGGATTATTCTCTTTTTTATCTTAAATTAATATTAACTAAAGAAAATAAATATGCAACAACTTAGCTTAACTAAAATTAGTTAAGGTTGTTACCTTTTTATCTATTAATTAATTAACTTGATAATCCCATTATCAAAATTGAAGAAATTATGACATCAAAGCTTATGAATCATATTCATGAGCCCAAAACTAAATAAATCCAATTTACATCTACAAAATTAATGCAGATCAAATTCACACAATTTCATGCCTTGGAAATATTATGTAAATCGTATCTACATAAATATTTATATGAATTATATCCATATAAATATTAATTCTTGTGAATCATTATTCACATTAATTAATGCGATATACTTGTGAATATTATTCACAAATTACTCTTATGCAATAATAATTGTTATTATTACAATATTGTCATCATTAGGTATGAGTCCTAATCCAATTAGGGCTCGTGAGATACAAATGCAGATACCTGGAGATAGTGTCGGGGAGATCACAGTATCCATGTATAGTGACTTGAAATGTGGATAACTATCCAACTTCAGGTGTTTATAGATTTTTCATAAAAATCCATCACCTACTAATGTTGAGCTTGAGTTGTAACACTTTACACTCTCAGTGAGCTCAACGAAATGCATCACTCTCCATGAGCTGGACAAAGTATCGGTGAGTTGAATCCAGGTTCATTGACCATTTCTAATCATAGTCCAAATCATTTGGAGCTAAGAAATGAGCTCGAGGAGCTTGTATATTTCCATTTCTATGACCAATCCTATTTCCAACATCTGGACATTGAAACTAGAATTGAAATTGAAAATTGGGTTCAAGTGAATTGTTATTTAATCCAATTAAATCGCAAATCATCTAGCTAAATGGAGCCACGGAAATCTATCTTGGTTCATCACTCCCTCGGAATGGAAGCGTCATGGTAGATGATCCATTGCAACATATGTAACCATGAGTATTCCCAATACTCATCATCCTTCACACTAGAAAACTTTGATAAATCTGAAGTTCAAATATTGGTTTGACTGTCTTCTTTGGATCGTATCACTAGATTTTTCATTTGATAATTGAACGATAATATTAATCATATACATTCCAAGAGCATATATTAATATCTCAAATTCGTATCTTATTTCATAAACAAGACGACCAAGCATGGAATTCATTTTGACCCTGATGAATCTCCATTTCATCACCTTTTATTCTTTCATTTGTCCTTTAAACCCTATCTAAATGCAAGTATATATCATTATTTTGTGCAAAATAGCATCAATCGTTTTACACTATAAACATTGTATAAAATATTGTATTTAAAGCTAAAATAAAATAATAAAGAAAAAAGAAAAAGAATGAAATACCATAGGTATTAAATGATCCTAAACCCCAATAACTAGGCATTACGATGAACGGGTTGACAAGGAATAATATTAGAGGGGTTGGGGGGTAAGGGCCAAAAATACAATAAACCCTAATTCTTATTCCCCGATAAATATATATTGGGACTTATTTTATTCTTTATTATGTATACCTCAACTCAATAAATTTTATACATGAAAATTGTAGATAAAAATACGTAAAAAAATATAGAATTTATTTTATATAAAAATAATGCACAGTGTGCCCTAGACACTCAGAATTAAAAGTCAAATCAAAACTTCCCAAACTATATCTTCTCCATATGAACTCAAATTTCACCAAACTCACTTTTATTGTTCATATAATTAAATTATCTATTTAATAAAGTTGGTTTCATTTAATTTGGAGTTAAAATGCAAAAGTTAGGTTTTGGGCCCCTATTGTGCAATTTACATGAATAAAATAATCATTTATTTACTCTTTATATATTTCACTATTTTATATTTTTATAATTTTATAAATATTACTTATAACACATGTACATCACTAAAATAAAACAAAATAATTAAAATTACATTAAAATAAACAAGTCTACTAAAATATATAGATGAATTACACATACATATGCATATATATTAAATACCCATATTTATTTAGGTGCACATATTGCTTCAGAAAAAATATAATAAAAATATATTTATGTATCTTTGACTATGTTATAAATATATAGATTATGTATAAAATAATAAAATAAAACAGAAAATAAAATTAAAATACATACAATATAGGTAAATATACTTATATTTATACTTGTAAAAAGTAACTCACAATAAATCAACTTGTAAAAATAAATAAAAATCATATTAAAATACGACATAAAATAATAAAGATTTTTCATGTTTTAACCAAAATTAAATAAATTATTTTATTATTTTATTTCGATTTATTATTGAATTTAAGTTTTGATTTGTCTTGTAGTGGGTGACGTAGACTAATAGGGACAAGTCTCCCATTGACCCTTGGTCAACTGATCCATCTGCAGCCTAGGTCTGATAGACCTTGTCAACTGCCCTCATTCCTTGATTTTTCCACTCTGAATCTTTCATTCTTTTGCTTCGATTCCTTCTTGGCTTTTGACTCTCGATCCATGGTCCTTCACGCTGGCTTCACTCCTCGATCAATGGGTCATGCATCGCTTGTTCTTCCCAAGTCAAGATGCCCTTGTACATATACCCATCCTTTACCCTCATTTGATTTTGATCACTCTTAGGCCTCGAAATCCCCATATCTCTTAGCATTGAAGCTCCCTGGTGACAGCAGGAAGTGAGCCAAGTCGATTGGATCGGAGGAAGAGGTCTGTAGTAGGCGATTTGAGCTTGTCGGCCCACCAGGCAGAGCTCCGACCTGGCTTCTTCCCCATTGAGGTTGAGCCCTAGAGTTCGCTTTCTTTTAATTCCTAGGAGGAATGGTAATCTAGTTTTGCATTTTATTTCAATTATTTTCACTTTATTTTCTGTGAAATCGATCTTTTGAAGTTCATCGGAGCTCTGCTTGTCCAGTCGTTCCCCCATATACCGTCATTCTCTGACCTGCAGAACACCTCCCTCTCCTTCCTTATCATTTTCCCTACGCTCCATACCATCTCACTCGCCTTTATCTTCTCTAGATCAGGAGATCCGATCTCTGTTCGCCGCCTTCCGCCGAAGGTTGCCACCCGACTCCACTCTGCCTCATTCACCCTAAAAAATACCCATGGACTTTACTTTGTGTTTGCTTGAGCTAACCATGCAGTTCAGATGGTCAAGAGCCTCGCATGAGGCAATTTTGACTCAAGTACAAGTTTTGGGGCCTAGCATCTTCCTTAACCTCCGGGGACCCCTACAATGGTCCTTGGATCCTTTTGAAGCCGTCAGTAGCTCTAGCCATCTTCCAGGAAGCTCCTTCACCTTTTCTTAGCACCAGAGATCGTTGGAGAAGGAGGAGATCAACGATTGAATCTCATCGGACGAGGAGTTATTCCCTATTCTTCATGAAGAGTACCTACCGTCTGATCTCTCTCCCACTCAAGATTGAAGACCCTCCATTGGATAGTGCCACCCTCGACCACCTGATCTCCTGGGGAGATCTAATCAGAGTCGTCCATAGACAAACCATCTTCCACTGTCCACGGGACGCCATGTGTAATAGTGAAGCTCACCCAGTCGTCCGCACGCACCCTAGTGGGGGTATTTTGCAACTCCACCCCCACATTTCGTATTCTACTTTTAGTCCAAAAACATTTGTTTACCATTATAAAATTTTTGTAAATTTTGCAGTAAATCATGTACTTGTGTTAATTGTGTCTAGGTCCTCTATCAAACATGTTAGAAGACCTACGTGGGGCTCCATCTTCCCCGTTCAAATATGCCTCCCATCTCACTCACAAATTCATGCACATACTTGCTTAGGTTCACTTTTAATATCTGCAGGTTTTCTTGTCTTCAATGGTTGGATCTTCCAACTGTGTTCCGATCTAGAGGCAAAGGAGCAATAAAGCTTCATTGAAATAGAGCACTGGGATGCTTTGCTCTCTCTCCTGGCCTTAGCGAGTCTCACCATGTCATCAATAATGCTTCCAGATCTTCAGCCTAGAGGGATAAAGGAGGAGGAGCGAGCAACATATCGCAGGAGACCCATTGCTCCTCCATCGCATGCGGAGATAGGGAGAGAATCCTGAAGTACAGGTATTGTCTGATCTTGGTGATCAAACAGTTTGCATTCATACTGAACATGGTATCCATCCCTCGAGCCTCGGTGGATCGAAGCACAGAAGCACGGAGGCTTGCCACATAGACATTGTGCTTGCCCCAACCCAAACCTAAACCCGAGCATCCGCCGTGCGTGTAGGGGCTGGGTATTTGTAGACAAGCACCTATGTTTCTCCTTAATTGCAAATTGGTCCCCTTGCGCATGTCTCAGGTGAGTGCATGGGGAGATTTGCAATTAAACCAGCGGTTATTATCATTTGCAATTAAGTCCCTCTAGGGACTTATGTGTAAGACTTTTAATATTTTTAATTTACATTTATGCCCTTGGACTCAATCTTGAATAACTTGAGCATGTGATATCCAATTGGGTTGATTTCAATTTCATTATAATCCTTGTTTCATTACCTTTAATATGGTTTCATCTATTCTTTGATTTGATGTATAATTTTGACCAAGTAATTAGAGATGTTATAGATGCTCTTAGCCATATAAAATGAAACGTGGCTTTTGATTAAGTGTTCAATTGGATCTACATTTTTATTTTGATCATTGCCTAAGTTACATAATCATCCTAGGGCATATTATGGTGCATATTTGCATGTGCCCATGTTCTATCATTCTATTCATCATATCATTATTTTCTAACATTCATTTATATGTTTTAAAATCACAGCTTGCCTCATGTCATTCATTTGTGATGTGCATTCTCTTTACATTATCTTGCATTGGTTGTTGTACAATGTTTGTCTGTCCATTTGTTTAGACATGGATAACTTCTGATTGCTTAACATAGATATTAAATTCTTGATTAATTATATTGTGGCTCATGTCCTCGTATTCAACCATGGACTTCCCAGGTATAGATTTTAAACCGAGTCTTCTTCACAAAGAAATTGACTTGGTTCTATATGGTTCGCTAAGTGCCATGCTACAAGGGATACATAATTAACTTATGCATTTAGTGGTTCTTCAATTATCAATGCCTGAAATCAACGAACAAGAAAGATTACTTTTCTTTGTCAATTATCTGTGCCGAAAGATCAAGAGGAGACTACATCCACTTGTCCATTTCGCACGTACGCCTTTAAGAGGATGCCCTTTGGATTGTGTAAAGCACCCATTTTGGTGTATGTTGGTTGTGTTTACCAACATGATGGGCAGTTTTCTGGCGATCTTTATAGACGATTTCTTGGTCATGGTGACAGTTTTGATGCATATCTTTCGCATTTAGATCAAGTACTAAAGAGATGCCATGAGGTGAATTTAGGGCTCTTATGGGAGAAGAGCCACTTTATGGTCATTGAATGATTGGGCATTGTCATCTCCAAACGAGGTATGGAGTTCGACCCAACTAAGGTGGATGTCATTTCTAAACTTGAGCACCTAAAACACTACAGCAAGTAAGGTCTTTTATGGGACATATCAGATTTTACAAAATATTCATTTAGGACTTCAGTAGGATTAACCGACCTCTCACCGAGCTAATAGGAAAGGATGATGACTTCATCATGGATAACAAGGTCCTCCAAGCCTTCAATCAATTAAAAGATCATGTCACTCAGGCGCCTGTTCTACAATCACCCGATCAGTCTCTCACAATCGAGACCATGGCGGATGTTCCCAACTTTCTTATTGAGATTTTATTGGGACAACACATGGATGGATTAGAGTTTTCTTTACATTACGCTAGCATGACACTTGATGAGGTCTGGAAAAATTATACAGTTACAGAGAAAGAGTTGTTGGCAGTGGTTTTTGCCCTCAAGAAGTTCTGATCTCATCTTCTCAGTTCTAAAGTCATCATATTCACTGACCACTATACTATCAGGTACTTACAACAAAAGAAGAATTCCAAGTCACAACTGCTCTACTACATCCTTCTACTCCAAGAATTTGATTTGGAAATAAGAGATAAACCTTGAGTCAAGAATGTGATAGCACATCATTTGTCCAAAATTGAAAGTTTAGAGACTCCATTGAGTAATGTACCAATCACAAAGACTTTTCTTAATGAATCAATTTAGAGTATCACATCTCTCCCATGATATGTCGATATCGTGAACTATCTTGTCTCTGGAAAAGATCCACAAGATTGGACTCAAGTAAAGATGGACAAGTTTTTGTCTGATATTCATTTCTACTGATGGGAAGATCTATACATTTTCAAGGTAGGTGCATATTTCATTTGGCGTAGGTACATTCATCAGGAGGTGTACCAGTGTCCTCAAGCACTATCATAATCTCAAAGCAGAAGGACATCATTCTAGAAGTAGAACGATAATGAAAGTATTGCTATGTGTCCTTTGGTGGCCTACACTATTCAAAGATGTCGCAGTATATACGAAAGGTTGCATTGATTGTTAGAAACCGAGAGGAATAATTAGTTCCAATGATTTAATGCCACTCAAGTTCATCCAAATATCTGATGTATTTGATGCTTGGGGTATTGACTTTACGGGTCCGTTTCCTTCCAGTCATGGATATGAATATATCTTGCTTTCCGTGGATTATGCGAGTCATTGGGTGGAGGCTATTTTTGTCCAATTCACAGATAGTCGTACGGTTTGTCGCTTTCTCAAGGAAAAGATTATCTCGAGGTCCGGAATCCTCAAAATTCTAATATCAGATGGGGGTAGACATTTCATAAATAGAGAAGTCTAGAAACTTGTTAATGAGTAAGGCATTGATCATCAACCCACATCTCCTTATCACCCACAATCTAGTGGCTTGGTTGAGATCTCAAATGGGGAGATCAAGATTATTATACATAAACTTGTACGACCTGATAGGAAAAACTGGTCTCAACTCTTTGATTCTGTTGTATGGGTTTATCGTACTGCCTACAATGCTTCATTCGATATGTCTTCCTATCAACTTATTTACGGAAAGCTATGTCATCTGCCCGTCAAATTAATTCATAAATAGCTTCGGGTAATCAACATATGCAATTTAGACTACAATCAAATGATCAGAATCAGAAGATAAATTTGAATAGTCTCTTGAAATTTCGAGATTGAGCATATGATAATAGCTTGATGTACGAGAAGAAAGTCAAATGATGGCACGGCAAACATATTAAACGAGAGACTTTCAAGCCTGGTCGGGAGGTGTGGTTATTTGATGCAAAGTAGAAGATATTCTTGGGCAAATTAAAGAGCAAATGGACTGGACCATTTTTAGTGAAGATATTGTGTAACAATGGCAACATTGTTATATCTGGATGTCATCTAACACACGACCGTTCGTAGTCAATGGACAATTGTTGAAGCTGTATTTAGATCATGACACATTCATGTATGTTGTCGATTCAATTGAGTGGCATTTCTAGAAGAACTCCCATCATCAGAAGATTATGACGGTTGAGCTACAAAAATATTATTTCTTTTATTCCTTTTCATCTCTTTTCCTCCCTTTCTTTTTTTCTTCCATTTTATTTATTCATCCCTTTCATCAGTGCCATACTTAGGATGACTAGACCTTAAGAATAGGAGGGTGAGTGATTCGAGTTTTTTCTTTTTGTTCCATCATTTGTCTCTCAACTTATTGATATTATGTTCTATACTTAGGGACTCTTTACCCTAAGTGTAGGGGGGATACAAGAGAAATGGTTGATTTCATATATTCTCACCCTCGATCATCCCCGCTTAGTGTACAATCTGATATACTTAAGATTAGTTGATCCTAACTATAGGGAGGATGATTGATTTCTCATTATTTCAAATCATTGTAGTATAGTATTCTTCTATATATAGCATAAGTTATGTCTTCCTTTGCTCCTTTTTGTTCACTATGAGGATATAGTTCGAGTATAGAGGGATCATATATATTATATATATACTTAAGCCATAACTCATACTTTTTTGTATTTACAATAATATGGGTCTTATACATTGTGTAAATTTTTTGTAAAATGTTTGTAACAATTGGTTTGAAAATATTTTTGCAAGTGGTTTTGAAAAATGGTAGTTAAATATTTTGAAAATCTTTTGTAAACCTTTGAAAAACTTTGTAAAATATTTGCAAACCTTTGTAAAATATCTTTGTAAATTTTTGTTAAAAGAATGAAATTTGTGTTATAAACTGGTTACAAAATTATTTGTAAAATAAGTTTTCAAAAATATTTATAAAATGTTAGCAAAAATGTTTTTAAATGATTTTGAAAATCTTGTATATTATGGTGTGATAAAATCATCCCAATAAAACCCTTTTGCAAAAAAAATCGTGTATAAAACTTGTATGTATTCATATAAAATCCTTTGTAAATACGTACACAACCATTATGAATACTTGTAAATACATGCAATTCAGTATCCCTTTCAAAAATACCTAACAAAATGAAAAATTTTTAGAACTCATAAAAATTTGCAAAACTCTTCAAAAACCTTTTAAAAACTTAAAACCAGAAAAATCTACTTCACAAAAATATATTTACATTCGCGTCCACATTTTTCAGAATGATTTTGACAATTGAACTAGTCTGGAATAAAATGTGAAGATTGGATATTGGTTTAGACCTTAATCCAATTAATTTCACATGACCTTATAAGAATTGGAATTAAGATTTTTCATGTCAATGTGACTTAATTCTTTGAGTCCACAAGACTATGTTCACATGTCATCTTAATTAGTCTAAGTAGAACATTTCATGAAACACGAACGCCCCTTCTTGATAGTGGTCCAACTTGGACAAGCACTCTGCACGTAACACAACTCAAATGAGGTTGTAAAGGGAAAAATTATTTGGCTTGAGAATCACACATATGGAAACATACACCGCCCCTATAAGAGTCCAATGCACCCCAACCTAATCTAGTGGCATTGATGTCTGAAGACATGATGTTGTGGATTACAATAAACATTCAAAAGAGGGTAGTCTACTGGCTCAAGAAGAAAAACTCCTTATGTAAATATTGCTATTCTATATATTCAAAAAAACATGAAATAAAAGGCTCCAAACAAGTTAGACGTGCAAAAAGTCGATGAAAAACCAATCCCTTCGGAGTTATGTAACGACAATCAAGGCTTATGCTTGAAAGTCAAAGTTACAAGGTTACCTGCAACAGAAGATTTGGCTACACTGGTCAAGCTCCAAAGGACGTGTGGCTACACTGGTCACATTCCATTCTCTTCTCTATCCCATCTTCTTGGAGCCAGTTGCACTTAAAATTAGAAGGAATACCCCACTCCTCGAAGAAAGAGAAGCTAGATTGGAAATATTTTATTCTTTGAACTATTCACTAACTTGATCTCGTTATTTAATATCCCACTACTTTTTAAACTACATATAATATTTACATGGCTATTTAGAAATTACAAAAGGCAAAGGTGGTCTTAAAAATATACCCACTTAAGTGCACCGATCCAACCGTTCCTTGTGTCGCCATGTGTACCGACCGACCAGCCTCGCATACCCCTTCGACTTAATTCAACGTCCCAGATTAGATCTGGGCCGTTGTTCTTGATCAGAGAGTCTGGAGGGGCGCATCAAGAACTAGCTAAGAACACGTCATCGACGAATTTTGCTTCTTCGCTTCTTCAAAATCCGGTGATGAATGGATCCACTAACAGTTCCAGCAGCAAGCTGGTACTCCTCCGCATGTGTAGGTAGGCTCCAATGAGCCCGAGGTGCATCTATGGCTGACTTGGGGGGTGTCTTCTTCAAGCGCAACCTGGAGGTGTTTGTGGTCTCATGCGCTCCCTATAGCTCCTTGAAGCTTGTAACCTGCACGAAAAGATTTCACAGCTCGGGAGCGATGCTCTCAGCCCAAAACTTGCAGTTGAAGCTGCGTGAATAATGAAGGCGATGAGGCTTCGGTGATGCAGAAGAAGGGGGCCTTTGGTCTCTTCGATTTTGGTCAAATCAAAAGGGAAAACCCGTATACAAGATGGAGAATGCATCGAGGATTCAAGTGGGTTGGTCAACGAGGTAGATGACAAGGTATGTCAATATGAATCAGACTCGGAGCTCGAGCTCCAGGTCAAAGGGGCAATTTTATTTTTTTTAAAACTATAAATTAAAACCTAAAACAAAATCTGGAATCGAAAATGTACTAAAGATATTACCTTAAATAGCAGAAAGGGGCCTCGATTCGTCGGGAAATGAAGAGGCGAAACCTTGCGTCCAAGCTCCACCGAATGTGGTTGGATTAGCTCTGATAGTCCTTCCTTCTCACTACAGAAGGCAGATACATGAAGCTATCACCTCCACGAAGATTATGAGCACACTTCGAGGGGTTAGTATTAGCTAATGAGAGATCATAAAGTCAAATGGGGTGGAGGTATCTTATTTATAGGAGAAGAAGACGATGTCTTCAAGGATGTACAACGTGATCAGGGGTGGTAGTAGGTGGAGATTTGAGGTTGTGCGAGGGTCATGGATGAGCAGGCTACAGTGTAGTGGAAGGCTCGAGGTGGAAGGAGTCATGGAGGCTGTGTGATAATTCGATGAAGTTGGGCACCTCGTGAGGTTATGACAGAAGTCAAAGCCTAGGGCAGGCAGTTGACTCGTCAATCAACGAATACTCGCACCTAGTTGGTCCATGTGGACCAACCAGGAAATTCGAAGGCAAAATTCCTTAGAAAATGAATATAAAATAGTATACAATTTTATTAATTTTTTATTAAAACATAAAAAATATTTCTAATTTTATAAAGTATTTACTGCATATTTTTGTTTATTTTTATGAGGTTTTTATTAGAAGTTTATATTTACAAGTATAAGTATAGGTATATTCATCTATATTATGTGTATTTTATTTTTATTTTGTATTTTGTATTTTATTATTTTATTTTCTTAATGTTTATATTTTATAAATTATTTTCATATACATAAATATCTTTTTATTATATTTGTCTGATGTAATTTATGAAATAAATAAATATGTAAACTTATTATATAGGTATACGTATATTTATTTCATCTATGTATTTATATAGGCCATTTATTTTTTGTATTTTATTTATGGTTTCATTATATTCTAAATATGTAAATATATTATAAATAATCATTACAAAATTATAAAAATGTGAAATTATAAAAATTTCAAAGAATAAATAAAATGAATATTTTATTTAGGTATATTGTACAATAGGGGTCCAAAACCTAACTTTTGCATCTTAACTCCAAATTAAATGAAATCACCTTCATTAAATATCTTATTAAATGGTATGTATAATTAAAGGTGATTTTGATACATTTTGAGTTTATTGAGAAGATATGGGTCTAGGAAGATTTAGCTTTAGCCTTTTAATTATTTTGACTATAAAAGTACATTGTATATTATTTTTGTATGGAATTAATTTTGTATTTTTATCTACAACATTCATGTACAAATTTTATTAATTTTATGAATAAATAATAAAGAATAAAATGGGCCCCAAAAGGAGATTATTAGCCTATTTTTTAGGGTTTTCTGATTGTTTGTATTTTTGTATAATTCACCGCCCTATCCCCCTTTACTTTACTTCTTTTCGACTAAGTCATCATGATGACTGAGTCTCGGGGGCTACGGTCACTCAACACCTATGATGTCTCATTTTTTTCTTTTCTGTATTCTTTTATTTTGGCAATAAATGCAGTATTTATACAATATTTTCTACATTATTTTGTACAATTCATAGAGTATTTATTTTGGTAAATTAATGTTATATACATGCATTTAGCTAGGGTTTGAAGGCCAATATCAAAGAATAATGGTGATGAAACGGGGATTCATCAGGTGATAACTGAGATTTTATGCAGGTCTAAAAGTATTCTTACAAAAAGCGGAGATAAATTGTCACTGTGACGATCCACAAGAAATCCCAAGTCAATCAACAATTAACTAACAATAATAATTAAGCAAATTAGAATAAATGTGTGGAGTTAAAATTTATTGTAACTCTACAAATGATGTGTATATGTACAAGTATGTGTAGAGTGTCAAACACAGGGAGCAAACTGGATAGATCGGGCAAATGAATGCACAAAATTTGTGTTCCTTTTCTAAGTGTTTTGTGTGGATTTTCATTTTTATATTTTTTGAATTTTAATTTATATATTTTTAATTATTTTTAATTTTATAATTTTTATTTTCTTTTTATATTTTCTGATTTTTAGTTTATTTTTCTTTTTAATAACTAATATAGGAATATATAAGGCTATATATACAATATAGGCTAATACATTTATAAATACTACTAAAAAAATCAAAATATATAAAATAAAATAATTTAGGCTTTATATAATTTTCTACTATTTTTATAATTTTTAGGGATTTTTCCTAATTTTTATGTATTTTGAAATTAAAAAATATCCCAAAATAGGGATTAAATAAATAGGCTGAATTGATTTGGAGATTAAAAATAGCAAAATGTGTCCAAAACTTTCCAAATCAATTTTAACATATAATAAATAATATACGGAAAATTACAAAATAAAAATGACTATCTTGGATTTTTTGGAGATTTTTTATGAAAGATTTTAGATTTTATCTTATACTTTTTCTATTTTTAGGGATTTTTGGTCTGGAGTCTCATAATACTAAAATAGACCGATATATTTTTTAGGAATTTTTGAAAACATTTTTTATATTTTTTGGTATTTTATAAGTTAAATAGGGATAAAATGTGCTCATTGATTTTAACTAAAATGCAAAAATAAAAATGTGACATGAATATGCATGCTAGCAAAGCATTTAACCCTAATTTTTCTTAATTTTGCTGCACGGATGATATTTTTAAGAAAGGAAAAACGAGCACAAAAATTAATGAATTATTAGGGGCATAACTGCAATTAAAATAAAATGCCCGGTGGATTCTCCAAAATACCCAAAATATTATAACTAATATTTAAAGTTTTAGAAATATAATGAAATTACAAAAGTTATAAGGGCCTATGTGCAAAATCGCCACCTCGTGTAGGACCGCACGCGAGGCGACATGGATTGGACCCAAAAGTTTATAGCGTAAAAGGAAAGGGTTCCGATGCAATTTTTACGTAAAATTTTAAGCTAATTAAAAAAATTACAGGACCAATCACCAAAAAGACAAAAATGAGGTATGGTTTCGTAATTTACCCCATATATATACTAAGGCGGATTGCTAGGATGGCTTCACTTAATCACGTATCACACCCACGACACGTGATGCCCCTTCGCAGCTGACCGTCTGGATTAGATCTCATATCGAGATCCTACAGTGCTAGGCTCTGGAGATACGATGGTAGTTGTGCCTCACGAAGAACTTGGCTGGATCAAACGTCTCTAGAAGGTGGAGGAGGAACTGAGGATGAACTTGTGCTTGGCAAGTTTTGATTCGATGTTGCATGTTCCTTCGATGATCTAGAGCTCAGTCGATGGCCTCTTGATGTTGTTGCAACCCTCCCAAGGCTCCTGGAAATCTCTGAAGTGTTCGGGGGCTGGTGATTAAGCCCCTGGAACTCAATGTCCTTCAGCTGACCTTGATGGTGCTTCCTTGATGTAGATGGGGCTCAGACATCCCCTTCAAGACATGTAGAAAAGACAGAAGCATTGTTGAACGAAGGCAGTGTCTTGGTTTTTATTTGGTGGAGTGTCGAGGGTGGAATGGAATAGTTGGGTACGTGAGGTCTGGCGATGCGGTGGATGTGGACCTCAGTGGTCCAGATCTGAGAAGATTTGGGGGAGCTAGTGGGTCGGGTAGGCAGAGAGGCGAAGTGGCTAGGAATTGGAGTTATTGGCAGGAGTCGGAACATGCGATTCATGATGAACAGGAGTAGCCAAAGCTTGGAAGCTCTGGAAAAGCTAATAGAATTAACCAAGCTAAAACTATTGATTTAAAATAGTAAAGAACAAACAGAAATGACTGCTAATAACTAAAATTATCTAAAAAGCTAGAAAAATACCTCAAATGGCTTGGAGACATGAGATGGGAACCTTGACGGCTAAGATGGCCGGAGATGGTTGGGAACGCCTTTCAACTCCTCCCTCCTCACTGCGGAGCATGGTAGAGGACCTCTGTCACAAGCCTCGATGCCTTGAGGCGCTCCGAGGGCCTAATGTGGAATGAAAGTGAACCAAATTCAAAAAAATGGTGAGGAGGGGATCTTCGTACATGCGAGTGAACGGAGTGGTTGACCTAGGAATCACGGGTAAGTTGAGGAGATTCAGCCCTAGACGGGGTGTCAACAAGAATCAAGGATGAACAACGAATAAATCTCATGAAGAGATTGATCATCATCGAGCAACATATCATGCGGGGAAATATCGAGAAGAGAGTAGGGAACTCGATTCTGATAGGGCTAGGCTCGAGTCAGAAGTGTTGACCCGCGATCAACAATCGGAGGGCTCCTATTGGTCCAGATGGGCCGCTAGAAGACACAACCAATTAGAAAAAGACAAATAAATAAAAATAAAATAATAAATGAATTAACTAAAATAAAAGTTTTAAAATAAAAAAGTGTTTATTTTTTATGTAGTATTTTAATATGATTTTTATTTATTTTTATGAGTTAATTTATTACAAGTTACTTTTTACAAGTGTATTTATAGGTACATTGACCTATGTTTTGTATTTTTGTATTTTGTATTTTGATTTTATTATTTTATTTTATAAATTTATATATTTATAACTTATTTTATACATATAAATATATTTTTACTTCATTTTTCTGATGTATTTTTTACACATAAATAAATAGAGATATAAACTATATATGTATAAATATAGTATATTCATCTATGTATTTTTGTATAGTATTTTGTTTTAGTGTTTTATTTATGGTTTTATTCTATTCTAAATATGTACATATATTATGAATAATATTTGCAAAATTATAAAAAATATAAAATTATAAAAATTATAGAGTAAATAAAATGAATATTTTATTCAGGTAAACTATATAATAGGGGTCCAAAATACAACTTTTGCATCTTAACTCCAAATCCACCTTATAAAATAGCTTATTAAAAGTTATATATAATTAAAGGTGATTTTGGTACATTTTTTGTTCATATGGAGAAGATATGGGTCTGAGAAGTTTGGGTTTTGGCCTTTTTATTTTGGGTATAAAATGTACACTAGTATATTAATTTTGAGTGAAATAATTTTTTATTTTTCTTCACATTTTTAACTACAACTTTCATGCGCAAAATTTCTTTATTTGTTGTACAAATAATGGAGAATCAAATAGGACCCGAAAATGAATAATTTGGCAAAATGAATAGGAAATTTTATTGTGTTTTTGACCCTTATCTCCCCCTACTTTATTCCTTGTCGACCCAGTCATCAGGCTGCCTAGGTCCTGGGGTTTAGGGTCATAAAATACCTTTGGTATTTTATTCTTTTTATTTCCTTTTCTTTATTCTATAATTTTGGCATTAAAAGCTATATTTTATATACAATACATGGAATAAATAATGAATGTTAATTTGTACAAAATAATGCTACTTACATGCATTTTGCTAGGGTTTTAAGGCTAAAATGATAGAATAAAGGTGATTAAATGGAGATTCATCACCCCTATACTTGCCTTTGCTAGTCCCTAACAAACACTTATGCAATAAGTGCATAAAAAATACAGAAAAGAAAAATAAAGAAATGGGATTGATTTTAATTTTCAAACTTGTCTTCATAAAATCAATGTTTGGAGCTTAAGTAGGACCTTTGGATTTTAGTTACGGTCGGAACCTTATTGGGAAACAGATTTGAAACACGATAGCCTTCGAGAATCCCAAAACTCTGCTCAAGTCTCCTCAATAGTCAGGTCTTCATACACAAACCTTTGACTATGAATCTTTCTTGGACATTGTGGGTGATATGTAGCTCTCCTCGGTTGATGCGGTAAAAGTCAGTTTTCTCCAACATGGTGACCCTAATTCCCAAATCTAACAACTTTTTCTTCGAGAAGCGGTGTATTCCCTTCTAAGTTCAAGTACAACCAGCTCAAGAAGAGGAAGTGAAGAGAAGAATGGACGGTAGCCAGTGTATCTACCTATCCTAAGATGCTTGACTAGTGTAGCCAAGTCATCCGGCTGCAGGCTCACAAATCTGACATGAAGCTCAAGCTTGCTTATTTGTCTATACACATATATACATTTCGGTAGGCATTTTATTTCCAATCAGGTCTGTCCACTTTTTTATAGTTTTTGATTTTTCATTTTGTGGAATACTATATACAATAACATTTAGGGTTTTTATCAGTTGTGCCCCTCTGAGATATCGCAATATCAGTTATGCCCCCATCTTTTTGGTAATATCAGTTGTGCCCCCGACTTCTTACCAATATTTCACTTGTGCCCCTCAGAGGGGCATAACTGATAAAAGATTTTTATCAGTTATGCCCCTCTGAGGGGCACAAGTGAAATATTGGCAAGAAGTCGGGGGCACAACTGATATTACCAAAAAGATGGGGGCATAATTGATATTGCGATATCTCAGAGGGGCACAAATGATAAAATCCCTAACATTTACATACGGACTGTTTCCTCTTGAGACAGTAGACTATCCCTCTTTCGAATCTTTATTGCAACCCACAACTTCTATCTTTAGACCTCGTCGCCATTGGATCGGGTTGGGGTACAATGGCCACAAATATTTGACTTTTGATGTTTCCGTTGGCTTGTGTCTCATGCTGGCAAATCCATCCCTCTACCACTTCAACTGAGATGAGCAAAGTGAAAGGCGCATGTGTGCAAGCTAGGTCATTATCAAAAAGAGTCATGTATGTGCTCTGAAATATTATACTTAGGCAGTCAAGACGACATTGAACTAAGTCCCGTGATCGCAAGGAATAACGTCAACTAAAATGAAGTACCTCAATTCTAGTTCCTGCAAGGTTCCTGTGATTAAGTAGATTTAAGGTCCAACCAATTTTCGGATTTTGTTTAGACTTGTTCAATTATCAAACTCAATCCAAAAAATGCAAATGCTATGCAAAATGTAGAAAATATTTTTGTGATGCAATTTTCTAATTTTGAACTTTTTATGGAATTTTGAAAACGTTTTTGCAGATATTTAGGAAGTTTTGAAAAGGATTTTGCAAATATTTTTGGAATTTTTGATTTTGCAATTTTTTAGGGATTTTACAAAATAAAAGATTTTTAGGAAAAAACATAGGAAAACATAGGTACATATATTTATACATGAGTGCTTCTTATTATTAACAAGAATTTGGATTTAACGAATTTATAGGTTTTAAATGTATAAGGTTTGTAAAGGATGTACATAGTTCTCAAATAAAAAATTGCAAACATTCTGAAAATTTTATTTTAGCAAACTAATTTTGACAAATAATTTTTCCAAACATTTTAAAAAAAATTTGAATATCATTTTGCAAAGATTTCTCAAAATATTTTTGCAACCATTTTTTCAAAATCATTTGCAAATAGTTTTTCGAAAGTTTGTATTTCAAAAAATAAAAGAAATTTTTACGTACTAATTTTTTTTACAAACATTGAAAATATTTACCAAAATATTTTCCAAATAGGTTTCAAAAGATTTTCCAATAGGTTTTTCAAACTATTTTTCAAATATTTTGCAAAAAATATTTTTTAACATGATTTATTATAAGAATATACAAAGAATTAGGTATTTGTGTGTATTAATTTTTTTAATTAGCCATATTATGAAAATATGAAAGTACGAGTTATGGCTAAAGTATATACGAAGTATATACGACCCCCCTATACTTAGCTTGAGCTATGCCCTCATAGATTAGAGAGAAAAAGAGAAGATGCAACTCATAATGAGTATAGAAAAGCTTATACTACAACGATGAAAGAAAGAATGAAGGAATAAATGGATGAGAAGTCAACCGTCCCCCCTATACTTAGGATGAAATAATCTTAAGTATAGCAGGCTGTATAAAAGACAGGGAGGGTCAAGGGTGGGAATGAACATATCATACTCAGATTGCCCCCCTATACTTAGGGTGAGATACCCCTAAGTATAGACAAGAAGAGGATACAATGGAGGGGATCAAAGGATGAATAACTTGGGGTGCACACCCCCTATACTTAGGACAAAGTACGTCCTAAGTATAGAAATGAAGAAGGGGTGACACCTTTTTGGAAGAAGAAGAAAATGAAAATGAAAAGAAGAAAAGAAGAAAGATCACTCAACTCATCCACCTCCCATATACATAGAACAGAGTACGTCCTAAGGAAGGCAACACACACGGAATGAGGTGGATGAGCAAAAATGGGAGGTGGAAGGAAATAACACGGAAGTGGATATACAAAGAGGTGAATGTATAAGGATCATGAAGGTAGAAAGCGGACCTTCTTTCATGATCGTTAAGGAATGGATCTGACATGGTGTAGGTCAATATCGAGGTCATCAGTAGACACAAATCGATCAGGATCGACCTGGTGAAGATCCTCAGCAATCTCAAAGCGGGAAGGCATGAACTGGTCAGTGGAAGTAATGTGGTTATGTTCTGCCTGGGAAGTCTCCGCTAGGTCACAATCAAAAGGTCTGAATTCCTTGATGAAAGAAGTAAGATCAAATTTAGCCTCTGTAGTCTCTATAAGTCCGCCCTCCGCTCTAAAGTATCTATAATGTAAATACCACGAATGTCATCAATGCATCATCACTCACTGGAAGTGGGAACTCCAAGGTTTATGCTTTCTGAATCTTCCTCACCAAAGAGGAATCCTCGGGTCTCGGTCTCATCCATAAAAAAGCAAACCTCTCTGATATCAGGATCAAAGTCATAGTTCTCGGGGCTGGCTAACACAGGTACACTCTCATGGGAAGCGGATCTCTGATCAACAATGGGTGCAGTGATCAATACATTGCTCCCGACATCAGAATGGAAGCGAATCTCTCCAGATCCACAATCAATAACAGCTCTCGCCGAGGCAAGGAAACACCGTCCCATGATGATTGGAGGACGCTCCACATGGGAGTAGGTCTCCATGGGCAAAATGACAAAGTCAACAGTGAAGCTCATGCCCTGAATATAAATGACAACGTTTTTAAGAATACCCTTCGGCCTCTTTGTTGATCCATCAACAAACTGACAAATCATCCTGGTTTCTTGAGAAACCCTAGATGAATAGACTGCACCAGCGAGAAGGGTATTATATTAATTGAATCACCATATTAAGGAGAGTGTTATCACAAGAATAGCCAGAGATAGTGCAACTCACAAGAGGTGTAACAGTATTCCCTTTCTTAGTGTGTGGATGGTGAGATATGGCATGGGCAGTGGTCATGGTCAAAATGTGTCACTCAGATATGCTCCTTCGCTATCTCTTCTTGGGTTTAGGAGCAGATAATTGGGTGAAGATCTGGCAAAGTGGGGCCTCAATAATCTTGTGAATAGCTTCCACCACTTCTAGTTTAGTCAACATTTTTTTTTGAGATTTTGGATCTCCTCCATACAAGGGAGAAGATCAGAATCATCATCTACACAAGGATGACTAAGAGCAGTATGTACAGTGTCATCCTTGGGGTCAAAGGTGGGAACTGAGGTGTGAGTGTGTGTGGTCAAAGGGTCTGGCTGGGGTACCCTCTCCTCACAAGCTGACTCGACTACGTGTCTCCAAAAATCTTTTTGTATTTTTAAAATTTTCTCATTTTTTTACTTCGTGTGATTGCAAGCTCTCATCGGTGTCCTTAAATGAATCCATATCATCATATGGTGAAGCGACATTATGTAGATTATTTATACTAGTGATGTCGACAATCCTCTTCCTCATTTGCTCCATCATCTGGGTCGAGTGCTCAAGAGTGGACTCCATGAGAGGTGACTCCAACAGGTCAGTCTCGAATGAGTGGAATGGTGGGAAATGTGAGGATGGCTGTGGTGGGAAAAATCCGAGGTTTAACACTGTGGATGAGGGGGGTATGTACAAAATGAAAAATCAGGAGAAAAATCCTCTTGGAAAAACGGAGGTGGATCGACTGGAGGGTATAGATCTGTAAAGTCTGGATAAAAATCACTCCAATCAGCCATCCTCGAAACAAAAGAAAAATGATAGGGAGAACACGAAGTTCAAATCAAGATATGTGAGAGAAAAAGGTGCAAATGTGCAGAGAAGATCGAGTATGCACACACACAAACAAACATACACAAAACAAACCCCTGATGAATCTATGATTCTTCACCTTTATTATTTTATTTTGGCTAAAATCCTTGGTAAAATGCATGTAAATAATCACTAATTCCAACTAGTTATCATTCAGATCAGGTGTGTTTTTCAGATGGCACCGTTGTTGGGGAGGCAACGCTAGGGTAACATATACTTTAGGTTTAGGGTTTCTTTTCGCCATCTTCATTTTTTTCTAACTTCACGATTTATTGTTTCTGATTTGTGCAACACAGGTTGAGCCGCACAACTGAGAACCGAGAAATCGAAAAAAAATTGTAACCCTTATAAAAAATATAAAAGTCCAAGGGCATTTGCCCGTTTTTATGTTTTCGTAGAAGGTCCCCCATAAGGGCATCCCAGCTTGTACCTTCCTTCCTCTCTTTCTCGGGATCTATTTCACTAAGTGCAGTGCACTTGGGGGAGCAGAGCACCCACTGCGGTTTTTCTTTTATCGCAATTTTATCGTTGGTTTTCCGCAGCTTTTTCAAGGCTAGGTGCTTGCTTAGGTTTTTCAAATTTTCTCTACTTGCACCTCCGTAGATAATTTTAGGACTCACAACCTAGGTGCATGTTTATCTAGGACGAAAATAAAACGACGACGTCATATGTTCTTTAAAAATATTCAAAAAAAATGATAATCAAAAATTAAAATAGGGACTGCTAACATTATCTGACCTTAAAACAAAATGTAATGAACTCACTTGTATTGGGAGAACAATCCCCAACGCATGAATTGCAGGTATACTCCAGATTTGTGAGTGAGAACGACCCTTAAGGTAGAGCTGGAGTCTGAATTTCTTTCGAAGTACTACTTGGTTCATACATTTAATCACTTTCTCTTCATTGGGGACTCTCGGGTGGCAGAAACGGTTCGAGTTTCCTTAGCAGAGTGGGAGGTTTAGAGGACACCACAATAATACAGTCCTCAAGTAACACATGTAGCTGGAAATGGTCCGTACTTACTCCCATACTGGCTGAGAATAGGTGATTTTCTGTAAGAACTCGAGATAGTATTTTGGGGAAGTTTCATGCATCTATCATCTCACGCTAATATGTGAAAAGACATGTTTATCAAATAACCCTAAAACTGAAAAGATAAAAAACCGAACTTTTATGATCATCATCGGGTTGTGTTGGTGAATCCGAGGCTTGCTTTGTGTTTGAATTTGTGTTCAAGTCATATCTTTCAGATCAATCAATTGATCAGGAGTCATCTATCATATGAAGATGATTGGTAGGCGGTCTCTTAGGCCGACTATTACGGCACCGATTCCATGCACACCTACTTGTCCATATAGGTTGGTTCTAGAGAACTCTCTCTTTGAACCTGATTTATCTCAATATCTTCCTTTAATCTCGTCCCCCAGGTTGGTTCGCGAGAACCTCCTATTTGAGTTGAATTCGAGACATCTTCCCCTTCCCAAGTGTGACCTTGACCCTGGAAGTTTATCTCAATCACTATATTCTTCTCCACCTTTGGTGACCATTACACAACTATATATAGACTTATCAGAGCCAGACATGGATGCATTCTCCTTCCCAGAAATAATTCAGAGTGGGAAGGGAGCATAGTCACAGAATGCTTCGAAGATTTTAGATCAAGCAATGATCAATGCTAGTCTTCTTGCTTCCCTTGAGATTATGCAAACTCGGATTAGGAAGCAAGACCTTCTGATAACCGAGATCCGAGCGGAGTTGAGACAGTTGAGAGAGAAGAAACATATTTCAGAAGATGATGAGCCAGATAGAGAGGAGACACTACCTACAGAGCCTGTACATACGATGAGACAACTTCACACACCCAAAGCTTCTTCTGCTAGTAGGTGGATTCAACTTCCTCCTATTCACGGATCATTTGTTCTCACACCCGAGATTATTCAGACTTTTACTGATCTTTCATGAGCAATTCATTGAGGAGACACATTCACACCTTCGAGAGTTTGATATGATTTGTAGTACAGTATATGACTCTCAAGTTGATGAGGATACATTCGGATGATAGCATTTCCGTTCTCCCTAGTTGATTAGGCCGCGTACTGGTTGCAACATTTACTGAGAGTAATTACTACATGGGAGCAGCTTCGTATTGAATTCCTAAGCAGATTCTACACCATCGTGCACACGAATATTGCAAAGTCTCTCATTACCAGTTTCACCATGTTAGGAAGCGAGCCGTTCCATGAAGCATGGGATCGATTTCGAGACCTGATTGATAGGTGTCCCCACCGTGAGATTTCTAAGGAAAGTTTGGTTCAGAGTTTCTTTAGTGGATTGACACCTGACTTGCAAGGGTTGGTGAGTGCAGCTTGTGGCGGCGCATACTTTTCGAAGCATGAGGATGTTGTCTGGGATATTTTTGAGAAGATGGCATCTCATCGTGTCACTTTAACTCAGACAGACTCTTATACTCAGATGGAGTCACCTGCATTTATTCACCAATCTACCATGGCACAAATTGAGGAGGATCCATCGATGCTTACATCTTCAGAATCTTCGTTAGCTGAAATAAGGATTCTTAACCAGAAATTGGACCACCTAGAGAATATTGAGACAAGATGCCACCAGTTATACAAGCTCTATAAGGTCAATGGGCTTGTAAGGAGCATTAGTGACCTGAAGATCCAGATTGAACAAATGACATCTACCCTATCTTCAGGGTTACCAGCTGATTCATCCTATATATAGTCTCCAGTGCAGCAGATACATCACCTTCAGTTGGAGCCTACGACCAAGCCTCGTCAGATTCAGACTTGCACTCAATGCATGTCAGGATCTCTTTCTCAACATTTGCCTCAGTAGTTCTCAGATTACACATCCAGTTCTCTAGAGAACTCCTATGAGAACTTGGCTTTAGATGATCTTGGCTATCAGATCACCAATCAGTATGAGAAGAATATGCGAGATATGGATGAATTTAAGCAGCATATAATGGATCTCGTGCGAGATCAAACCACTACGCAAACTCAGAAGATAAACTATACTCCTCGATCATATATGTCACTTGATGATGTGAATAATGTTGATTTTGTATATCTAAGGAGTGGTAGAGTTCCAACTGGTGGTGGCTCAGCTATTCCTGATGCAAATGTATCAGTAGATGATGCTTTCCAGCCAGTTGATCATGATGCATATAGTAGTACTGATGCCGCTAGTATCCATGATGATCTCGATGGTGGTGCTGATGCCACCAAATCTGATGATCGCAGTGCAGAGATAGTTGTGTTACCAATTTTCATACCTAGTGATGAGGAGATAAGAATACAAAGAATGGGAAGAGGAGGAGGTCCATAAAAAGAAATAAAGATAAGACTGCTAAATCATCTACTTCTGATGATCAACATAGAGACAATCCCCGTTTTCTAAAAATCCCCGATTCTTATTCTTCATATGATCCTCCTATTCTATAGACTAATCAGGAGGATGTATAGATTCCTTTTCCTCAAGCACTTTGCTTAGGAAAAGGCGATAAAAAAGGAAATACCAAAAAGATTTAAATGTTAGATCTGACGAAAGAGATGCTTGATAAATTCACTATTCAGCTCACTCTTTCGTAAGCCTTGGCACACATCCCTTTTCTACCAAAAGGTCTCAAGGAGAGAACTACAATTCGTGGAAAGAAGAGGCAACGCAATCATTGCTCAAAAATTCATGTGTCGACCAAGGAGACTTGTCACGCCATCCAGAATCGTCTCCCAGCCAAAAGATCAGACATGGGAGCATCATATGTCAGATGCGAGATCCACTACCAGACTTTTGATCGTACTATTTTAGATAGTGGATCATCGATTAATCTCCATCACTCTTCCTTACTCAGCAAGTTCGAGTTTGGACCTCTTCGACCAAGCGGAACAGTCTTGCGGTTTGGTGACAGATCGATCAAGAGGCCGAAGAGATTAATCCAAGATGTTATCGTCACCATTCAGAGTTTGCAATTCCCCGTGGAATTTGTCGTGTTGGACATGACGATCCCTGAATGTGTGACTGATACCCCGATTATATTAGGACGACCTTTTCTGGCGATAGCTAAGGCCGTTTCTGATTATGGTACTAGAAAGGTGTAATCTTGCGTCCAGGGCGATAGTATACATATAGAGACGATCCAAGACCTCAGAGCCAAATCAGAAGAGTCAGAGCGAGCCTTTAAAGATGGAGCCGATAGTCATCAAGATTGTGACTTCGTGAAGACATGGCCGACCCAAGTACACAGTCTTTCATCATATCTGCAGGAGAGTCTGAGTGTCAGTACTAGATGATGTAAGACTGGATAGCACAGTCCTGGAGCAGGTACAATTAGAGGCTGAGGCAGACGAGTCTGATGATGATCTTTCTGAATTCCATTCTTGTTGTTCAGATCTTGATCCCTCCGAGGTAGACGTGGACTTTGATTGGAAGATGTTTAATGAGTATGTTCCGCATCTCATTTCCGATGAGCCTACAACAACCTAGAGATCGAGCCTGTACAACAGAGTCAGCATTCAGACAAGCAGTCTCCATATCATTCTGAGTCAAAGCAGGCCAAACTTACACAGACCGACCTAGTAGCCTATACCTAGGCCCTAGTCAGACCAACTCTCCCTGTTCCTTCTCCCCCTGAGCTCAAACCTCTACCTCAGAGCATGAAATACCGATTCCTTGCTGGAGAGACTAAAATGTTCCCGATCATCATCATGTTTGATCTGACCGATGAACAAGAATCCCGTCTGATGGAGATTCTTGAAAAGAACCACAAGGCAATCGGGTGGTCAGTAGCTGATCTCCATGGGATTAGTCCGTCTCTGTGATCCCACCACATCTTTCTTGAGGATGATGCCAAACCATCTCGTGAGTTTCAGCGTAGGCTGAACCCGAATCTTTGAGAGGTAGTTATGAAGGAAATATCCAAGTGGTGGAGTGTCGATTTTATCTATCCCATCTCTGACTCGAAATGGGTTAGTCCTTTACATGTGGTACCCAAGAAGGCGGGTATCACTACAAGATAAATGAGGACAGAGAGGAGATTGCTACCCAAGTACCTACTTCTTGGTGTGTCTGTGTAGACTACAAACATTTGAATCAGGTGACCAAGAAAGATCACTTTGTGCTACCGTTCATTGATCAGATCGTCGAACGGTTGGCCGGGAAGAGCCATTATTGCTTTCTCGATGGGTACTCGGGATATAATGAGGTGACCATTGCACCTGAAGACCAAGAAAAGACGACTTTCACCTATTCATTCGGAACATATGCTTTCAAATGGATGCCCTTTGGATTGTGTAATGCTCCGGCTACATTCTAGAGGTGCATGCTTTCTATTTTCATGGACATGGTGGGAGACATCTTGGAGGTCTTCATGGATGATTTTTCAGTCTATGGTGATGATTTTGATTCCTACCTTTCTATCCTAGACCACATGCTTCACAGATGCACGGAGGTTAGCCTCGTTCTTTCTTGGGAGAAGAGTCATTTTATGATGACTCAGGGGACGGTCCTTGGTCACATCATCTCCAATAGGGGTATGGAGGTGGACTCAATCAAGGTGGATATCGTAAAGAAACTCAATCCACCGTCCAATCTGAAGCAGTTATGGTCTTTCCGCGGGCATGTCGGTTTCTACCGATGTTTCATACGAGACTTCAGCAAGATTGCTCGACTGGTATCTGATCTTCTCGTGAAAGACACCGAGTTTATTGTTGATGATAAGTGTTTTTCAGCTTTTGAAACTCTCAATGGCATGGTTGTAGAGGCTCCTATCCTTCAGCCACCCAATTGATCTCTCCCATTCGAGATCATGATGGACGCTTCCGATTTTGCCGTTGGGGCTGTGTTGAGACTGAGGAGGGATGGCCTTTCATAGGCCATACACCACACTAACAAGACTTTGGATTCCACTCTGCGGAATTACATGATTACAGATAAAGAAATTCTAACTGTAGTATTTGCCTTAGACAAATTTAGGTCCACATTTTAAGATCTAAGGTGACCATCTTTACTGACCACACCACCATCAAGTACTTAATGGATAAGAAGGATTCAAAGATGCATCTGACCAGATGGATCCTTCTACTCTAGGAGTTTGATAGTATGATCAAGGATAAGCCTGGAGTCAAGAATGTGGTGGAGGGTCACCTCTCCCGATTAGAAATACCCAAGACTTTTGAGTTTGATGCACCTATTACTGAGACCTTCCCCGACGAGGCGATTCTTATTGTCGCCTCGCTGCCATGGTATGTCGACATTGTGAACTTTCTTGTTGCTAAGAAAGTTCCACAAGGTTGATCCAGATAGAGACTTGAGACTTTCTCGCAAATCCAAGTCTTACCATTGGGAGGATTCGATAATTTATCATGAAGGAGCGGATTCCGTCTGGTGTCCGTGTATTCCTCAGGATGAATACCAGAGTGTCCTCATGTATTGCATAGATTAGAAGCTAGAGGGCACCATTCAGGGAAGAGGACAACACAGAAAGTACTCCAATCCGAACTTTGGTGGCCTACGCTCGTTGTGGATGCCCAAGCATTCGTAAAGAGATATACTGACTGTAAGAGAATGGGTACATATGGACATAGAGACATGATGCTAATGCAACCGATTCACTTCTGTGAAGTGTTTGATGCATGGTTGATGAATCCATGATTCATTGGCATTCTGTCTGCATTTTGTCTTAAAACCCTTAACAAATACATGTAAATATCCATTAATTTCCACTTGTTGACAAAACCCCATTTATGAATAAGATGCACTTTTATGCATTAAAATCATGTAAATAAATAAAAGAATAAAAATACAGAAAATAAAAATATAGGCAAATTGTAGATATGTATATATGTACAATATGACTTGTACAAATAAATATAGCTAAAAGGTATATTTATAACCTAATCCCCGAGACCAAGTCAGCATGAATTGGTCGCCAAATAAATAAGTAGGGGGAGATAAAGAAGAAAATAAATAAAATAATTAATTTCACATTTCATACACTCTTTATTAATTATCCAATAAATGACAAAACTTCAAAGAATTTTAATTAATTCATATTAACATATTTTTCGTCAAAATCTTTTCTTAATTATTTCTAAAAATGTATAGAAAGATATAAAAATAAGTTGAAAATATTACCTTGTATATATACCTAGAAATCCAACTTGTAAATTGTCAAAATCCTAACTTCCGAACATCATAACTTTCTCATATGAACTCCAATTTCAATCTACTCACCTTTAAAGGTCATAAAATAATATTCTCTAATTAATGAAGTGATTGCACTAAAATCGGAGCCCGTTTGCAAAAAGTTGGTTTTGGGACCTAACCATAACTATGTTTCTGGGCCAATTATTTTATTTAGAACACCTTATTTATCGTTTTAATAATTTTATAATTTCTAACTATTTTCTTGATCTTGTACTTTAACCCTAATTTATGTCATAATTTTTGGAACTTATTTATTATGTTAAATAAATCAAAAACCCTAATTTATAGGTATAAATGAACTATATAACTTATACTTGTATTTATTAACATACTTAAATTAATTTATTAAAATCCAAAAAAAATTCTCAAATACTCTATTTATAATCTTAGTAATTAATAAAATATAAAAGTAGTATACTATTATTAATTTATTAAATTAAAATCCAAAACCTATTTATTAAGCATATACTTATCTATAAATATAATATTTATATTTCGTAAAATAATCGTTATTTATTAAAACTTATTATACCATAATTTAGGTAATTTAACTATTTACATTTTTCATTTTAATACCTATTTAAAATAATGCTATTTACTATTTACTATTTACTATCTATTTATTTTGTTATTTAGTGATCCTGACCAACCAGGTGCTGACACGTTTCAGCACCCGGGAGCTTCTTCTCCAAGAACAAGAACAGTTGTTTTGTTCTACCAGCCAACCATCTCCCTTTTCTGCCCGCCATCTCCTATACTCTTTCTCCGATCTAATCCATTGATTATCTTCTCCTAACTAACTAGATCTACACCCACCGTAGATTCCTACCTAACCCCCATCAGATTCATCTATAAAAGCCCCTCAACTTCACCATTAACAACTAACTCCTCCTGTTACCATAATTACCTGACCGACCACCCTTCTTCTTTGCCATGTTCTGATCGACTCCAGTGGTGATAACACTAGTCGACCGGCCCGCGAGGAAGCTTGGAGATCGGGGAGGCATTCTAAGGTCTTTTCCGACCTTGTATCGTAGCTTCGCCGCCGCGTCCAACCCTGAGAATGCCGCCTCATCGAGCAACCAACACAGGGTCATACACCATTCTATCCCAGGTCATTCCTCCACCTTTGACTTTTTATTCCTCGTTTTTCATGCCTCTATTAGCATTTTTAATCGCGTGATTAGGATCCTTGATGATTACTCTTTGACGCATTCCATGAATCACTCTTAAGAACCATTCAAATTCTTCCCAAACCGTGTCTATAAACGTTTATTTGTACTAAATATTTTCTGGAAACTCAAGATAAGAATTGCAATTTCTTAGTTTTTGGCCGATTGCGTTGCAAATCGAGCACCCCAAACCTTTAATTGCAGGATATTATCATTACTGGAACATCAAAAGGATCATCAGGAGTTGTAAAAATCAAAGAGGGTTCAATTCAAGCAAAGCTTTATTCAGCTGCCAAACCTTGCTGATCAACCATCTTCTTTGACGTATAGCTACCAACTTTTGACACCTTTGGTGATTCTCACCCGCAGGAGAGCTTGGAGGGAGAAGGAGTCTCCCTCCTGGCCCTGCCGGAGGCCAAAGCGACGCAACGACCGTCGAGAAGAAGTCGGAGAAGAGGATTCCCTCGCCATCTGCACAATACTTGAAGAACAACCCAAGAACTCCAAGAAGCATAGGCTGCCAACACATGGCAGGTACGAACGGTCCAGATTCGTCTATGCAATCTAATCCAGGCCGCTCGTGCGAAGGGGTAGAAAAATTACTACATAAACCCCCGGAAGCTCCAAAATTTCATTCCCGCTCCAGCGAGTTTTCTGATTTGCATTTAGGTCCCTACGTAGGGACCTAAATGCAAAATATTTTCTTTTCTTTTCAGATCCGTCCTTGACAGGGGCCATTTTGTAACAGAACAAGAACTTTCTTTTTGCATTTTTCCCTTGAGCTCTAGGGGTATTTTGGACCTTTATCTTGTTGTATTTTTCTTGATTTTTTTCTAGGATAGTTACACAACTACCCTAGCAACATTTCATGTATTTTTTCACGGATTTTCATCGAGTATTTTCATCACTTTGATTTTTGTTATTTCGTCAAATTTTTGAGTGTTTCTTAAGTCTTGTTGTAAAGTCAAAAAGATAGTAATATTCTCGGGATTTCTTTCTTTCATCGAAAACCATCGTACGGTTATTCTATCTCCTTGAGTTTGACCCAGGCACACTTTCCTGGATAAATATTAAAGTGTAGATAAAACAAGAGAGAGAAGTTTCTTATACTCACTTTCCTCTCTCTCTCTCTCTCTCCTATTTTATTGATTTTTTATTTGATCGATTGAAATCCGATCTCCGAGATTCTTTCTACAACCGACAACTCTCTCTTCCTCAATTAACTGTGTATCAGATTTCAGTTCATCGAAATGGCACCTTTGCCAACTTTCCATGGATTTTTTGTTTGATCGATCGAAACCGCGTGTTCCTGAATTTCTTTCTAACTTCATCGTCTCAGGAGCGGTAGGTCACCACAAACACCTGATCGGGAGGTGGAGATGGTACAGGATGAGGAGCGAGAGCCAATCCATGATACTCATACTGATACTGAGGAGGAGGACCATAAGGATGATAGGGATCAACCACTTGACGATCAGGGAGAAGGGAGCGATGCCGAGACTGTCGATATGACTTAGGCAATTCAGACGATGATACCATGCCAGGAAATGCAGACACTCCTGAAGCTGATGTGTCTTTTCCTATTTAAGAGAGTTTTGTAGATAATTTTGAGACTCTCGATGTACAAGTTGATCCCGATCTCAATAAAAAGAATTTTGTTTTACCTGAAATTGTTCCTTTTCCTAATGCTTTGTACGGAAAAGGTGCTAAAAATCCAAAAAGAATGATGTTACTTCATAGAATGATAGATTACTTAAGGATCGCATCTTTTTGAAAATCCCACTCCATGATGCCTTGGATTACCTCCCTACGTTCAAACAACAGCTGAAGAATAGATGTACAACGCGTAGGAAGAAGAAATCACGATCAGAGAAGCATATCTTGACCACAGCCACCTCTTGCGTTATTTAGAATAGACTACCGAAGAAGAAGAAAGACTCAGGAACACACTTTGTCAAATGCGAGATTTCAGAAGCCACATTCGATCAGACACTCTTAGATAACCGTTCCTCTATTAATCTATTACCTTCATGTTTACTCGACAAGCTCGAGTTAGGCTCTCTTTACAAATCCCGTTCGATCTTTCAGTTTGCTAATAGATCTGTAAAGAGACCTAGGGGCATTTTGAGGAACGTTGTCGTAACCGTGCAAGATCTATAATTCCTAGTGGACTTTACTGTCCTGGACATGGAATGCCCTACACAATTACACCTTACCCCGATCATTCTTGGGAGACCTTTTTTGGAGACCGTAAAGGCCCTCTTCGATTATGATAGAGGTAAGGTATCTTTTTGTGCCGACGACGAAAAGGTACATATAGAGATGGCAAGAGAATCACATGCATCTAGTGCCGCATCTACAGCCAGTTCCGATGCTTTGAGTTCCTTAGCCACTTGTGATTACATGGATGAGGTTCGCTTTGATGACCTCAAAAGGTATCAAGTAGAATCCCAAGACATCCTAGAAGAGGATGGGTCCTAGACTTCAGCGGGTAGCTATTCTGACGATACTCTTTATTTCACCATGGATGGTGATGATCATATGGAGCAGAGAACTGAGAATTATCTTGCAACCATTTTAACTCGGTAAATTTACAGATTTCCTCCACCTTAGATGATTCAGAGACCAAGTTTTACTTAGCCAAATTATTCTCCTCTAGTCATTCTGAGGATGAGCACGGTAGTGAGTCGGATGATGTTTTAGACATCTTCTATAGTCTGACTTTAGAACATATTGAGATGGTGGATAACCGTAAAGCAGATACATCTACCACCAGCACATATCCCCTTACACCATCAGAGGATGATAAAGTAGATCTAGATCTTACCTTACCTGAGCTGAAGACCTTACCACCAAATATGAAATATGCTTTCCTTGTGGGTCCACACCAATAGTTTCCGGTCATTATCAGCGCATATTTGACCGAAGAGAAAGAATCCCGTCTAATGGAGATTCTTGAAAGAAACCGCAAGGGCCATTGGGTGGACTATATTTGATCTCCGCACAATAAATCCTGCTTTGTGTTCTCATCTATATATCTTGATCAAGCAGACCCTCCAGAGAGTTTCAGCGTAGGCTGAATCTCGTCTTACGTGATGTTGTCAAGAAAGAGATCACGGAATGGTGCGACACGGGCTTTATTTATCCTATCTCCAACTCTGAATGTGTTAACCCATTACATGTTGCCCTGAAGAAGTCGGGAATTTAGATGGTTAAGAATGAGAGTGGAGAGGAGATTCCAAAGAGATTAATCACATCATGGCAGGTATGCATCGATTACAGAAAGTTGAATGCCACGACGAAGAAGGACCTCTTCCTGTTGCCTTTATAGACCAAGTGATAGAAAGGTTGGCAGGGAAGGAGTACTTCTGCTTCCTAGATGGTTACTCCAGATACAATCAGGTTACATTTGCCCCTGAAAATCAGGAGAAGACCACCTTCACATGTCCATTCGGCATGTATGCCTGTAGACGGATACCTTTGGATTGTGCAATGCCCCCGCTACATTCCAGAGGTGCGTGCTTGCCATTTTTGCAGACATGGTCGGTGATTTTCTTGAGATCTTTATGGATGATTTTCTGTCTACAATGAGTCCTTTGACGATTGTTTAGCGCACCTAGACCAGGTTCTTCATAAATGTTATGAGATAGATCTCGTTCTGTCTTGGGAAAAGAGCCATTTTATGGTTACAAACAGGATCTTGTTGGGGCATGTCATCTCCAAGCAAGGCATGGAGTTGACCCTGCCGAGGTGGATGTCATCAAACATCTCAATCCACCATCCAACGTTATGTAGTTACGGTCTTTTCTGGGGCATGTCGGCTTTTACTGATGGTTCATATAGGACTTCTCTAACATTGCCCGATCGTTAACTGAACTCTTAGGCAAAGGCATCGAGTTCTGTTAAATGAAAAATTTCTTAATGCCTTCCTCAATTTAAAGAAAATGTCATCAGTGCTCCTTTACTACAACCACATGATTGGTCTCTACCATTAGAGATCATGATGGATGCTTCAGATTTTGTGGTTGGGGCTGTATTAGGACAGAGGAGGAACAGACTTCCAGTTGCTATCCCCTATGCCAGCTGCACTTTAGATGATGCCCAACGCAACTATACAGTGATAGAGAAAGATATGCTTTCAGTGTTTTTTGCTTTAGATAAATTCAGATATTACCTTCTTGGCTCTAAAATCACGGTTTATACTGATTACTCATCTATCTGATTTTTTTATGGAAAAGAAAGATGCTAAGGCACGCCTTCTCAGGTGGATTCTCTTACTCCAGGAGTTTGATTTAGACATTAGAAACAAGCCTGGGGTAAAGAACGTGGTACTGATCACCTCTCCCGACTTCAGATATAACAACCTTCAGATGAGTACACGTCGGAGATTACAGAGAGATTTCTAGATGAGAGCATCTTTGCAGTTATAGAGCTTCCATGGTATGCAGACATAGTGAACTTTCTAGTTACACAGAAGAGTCCACAAGGTTGGTTGAAAGCCGAGTGGTCTGGCTAGTGTCCGAGGCACAATACTACCACTGGGAGGATCTGATTCTTTTTCGTGAGGGACACCATTGTGTGTACAGGCGATGTATTCCTCAGGAGGAATATAATAGTGTCCTTACTCTATGCCATTACTTATAGGTAGGAGGGCATCATTCAGGGAAGAGGACAATGCATAAGGTACTTCAGAGAGGATTTTGGTGGCTGACTCTTACTAGATATGTTGCACGTTCATGAAGAGTTGCCCAGATTGTCAGAGAGACGTAGGGAAAATCGATGCTAGAGACACAATGCCTATGCGACATGTTATCATTTGGGAGATTTTTGACGCATGGAGTATAGATTTTATGGGACCGTTTCCCTCCAGCAATGGCTTTTAGTACATCCTTCTCGCTGTAGATTATGTTAGCAGATGGGTGGAGGCTATACCTGGATGAACCGTTGACAGCAAGATAGTGCGCAGGTTCCTAAGGGAACATATTATTTCACGGTTCGTAATTCCATGTATTCTCATTTCAGTCAGGGGTACCCATTTCATTAATAAGGAGGTAAAAAAGCTCATAAGGAGCCATGGCATTGATAACAAAGTAGCTTCTCCTTACCACCCGCAGACGAACGACATGGCTGAAGTTTCAAATAAAGAGGTGAAATCAATTCTTCAGAAACTAGTACGACCTGATAGAAATAATTGGTCACAGCTTCTAGACCAAGTTCTCTGGGCATATCATACTACATATAAGACTCTCTTAGGTACTTCATCGTTCAGATTATTTTACGAAAAGCCATGCCATTTGCCTGTAGAGATCATGCACAAATCCGAATGGGCTATGAGAGAGATTTCATTAGAGATATAGAAAGCAAGATCCAAGAGAAAGTTAGATCTGAATAAGCTGGTAGAGATTCGAAATCAGGTATACGAAAACACCCTCATTTACAAGGACAAAGTGAGGCTATGGCATGATAGACACATCCGATTCAAGATCTTTGTTCCTGGACAGAAAGTATGGTTGTTTAATGCACGATTGAGAATTTTTCCTGGCAAATTAAAAAGCAAGTGCGAAGGACCGTATATAGTCAGGACGGTGCACGATAATGGTAGTATTGCTATATCAGATGTCACCTGGTGCATAATCATTTGTAGTGAATGGGCAGATGTTGAAGCACTTCATGGAGACTACTGATCATCTAGCCCAAGTTGAAGTGATCTATTTTGTATAGGATGCATGACTACTCTTGCACTTCATTTCATCTTGTACAGAGACCTGTGAAGCTATTCGATTTTCTGGAGTACACACCTGTATATTCTCCATATATCGTCCCCATTTTTTGTTTGTCTTCTATGCTTAGGATACCAGATCTTTTTCAATTTTTGATCTTTTTACTTTTCTTTTGTATATCCTTTCTTTTAATCTAATCACTGGTCCCTACATTTGACCACACTCTTTTCTATACTTATGATGACTTGTCCTAAGTATAGGGGGGACCAATTGATTTCGATGATTTCATTTTTCGTTCTTCTTTTGTTCCTTCAACTGTATATTATCTTCCTCAGTCACCTCATTTTTTTCCAGTATACTTACAATAACCTGATCGTAAGTATAGGGGGTCAACTGCCTTCTATTCTTTCATTCTTTTTCACCCACTTTTACTTAGCATGAGTTATGTCCTCCTTTTTCTCTTTTGATGCCATGAGGACATAACACAAGCTAAGTATAAGGGGGGCACATATATATTGTATATATACTTTTATCCATAATTCATACTTTTATGTATTTTCTATATTTATAAAATCCATAAAAAGTGGGTGAGGGTAATTTAAAATCCACTTATTTATTTAAATTATTTATAGAATCCTGGTAAAGAAGTAAAATATGTTTAAAATCCTTACTTAAAATCCTTAATTTAAAATGTGTATTTAAAATATGTATAACACTTATTTAAAATCCTATATGTTAAAATATGTGTAAAATAAAAACTACAAAATCCATAAAAAGTAAAGTATAAAATACATAAAAATGTCAAAATCCTTAAAATCCATAAAAATGAGTAAAATTCAGGAAATATACTTCACAAAAAATGGTTGCAATTGCATTAGTATTTTCCAGAATAAGTTTGATTTCTAGAACTAATGATTGGGAAAAGTCTAAAGGATGGAGCTTGTTTATGGCATTTAACTTTCATTGTAATGAGCCTAGTTAGAAATTAGACTCTTCGAATCTTTGACTTAAATATTTGGGTTCCTTGAGACTATGTTTGGGAAGTCAACTCAAAAATTGCCTAAGTAGAAAACTTGGTGTCATCCATTTAACTCTTCATCAATGAACCGATTTTGGACACATGCACTTTGCACTTAGCTTGACTTGCATGGGGCAACGAAGGGCAATCCATCTTGGTAGTGCGTTTCTATCCTTGTTTAGTGGCGCTGACGTCTAAAGGCAAGAGAGATTGGGTTTTCAATAATCGCTTCGGTTGAGAGAAGGATCTGCTGACACAATTTTTCCAAGACCTCAAAAAATGGACAGAATGAAAAGATGCTATATCCATCGAGGCACAAAGAGATGAATGCAGTGCACGCAACATTACAAAACTAACTCAGAGAAGAAGACACCAAATACAAATAGGACCACAATGGTCTGAGCTTCCACCATAAAGCCTGCACATCTTAGTAGAGACCTAGCTACACCAGCTAGGCTTTACAAGGAGATGCGTCTACACTGGTCGCACTCCAGTTCTTTTCTCATTCTTCTACTTTCTCTATATATTCGATTGTGGACACAACAGGAACTGACCTTAGAAGGGAATACCTCCCTCCCTGAGGAAAGAGTAGCTGGATGAGGAACCAATGGGAGTGTATAGCTGGGATGAGCGGTTTCTTTGTTTCTTTCGAAGTGGGAAGAGCTAAAACAAATACAGATTGATTTCATGATTGAGAGTTTGCGATATGAATGAGTAGATCTGAACTGGCTGTTGAGGTGAACTTAAAGAAGGATTTGCGGAACTTGAGGACTGTTGAGGCTAAAATCCTAATCCTAGTTAAGGCTCCAACAAAATTCTTGTTTCAGGCCCAATCGTGCTCTGTCCTTTGTCTGTTCTCATGAATTGGTTTAGGAAAACAAATTCATTCTAACTTTCTTTCTTTTTCCCTTATTTTTCAAATAAGTGTTTGCTAAGGGACTAGCAAAGTTTAAGTATGGGGGTTGATGAATTTATGATTCATTAACATTCTGTCTGTATTTTGTCTTAAAACCCTTAACAAATACATGTAAATATCTATTAATTTCCACTTGTTAACAAAATCCCATTCATAGATAAAAATGCACTTTATGCATTAAAATCCTGTAAATAATTAAAAGAATAAAAATAAAGAAAATAAACATAAATGCAAATTGTATATATGTATATATGTACAATATGACTTGTAAAAATAAATATAGCTGAAAGGTATTTTTATAACCTAATCCCTGAGACCAAGACATCATGAATTAGTCGACAAATAAATAAGTAGGGGGAGATAAGGAAGAAAACAAATAAAAATAATTAATTTCACATCTCATACACTCTTTATTAATTATCCAATAAATACCAAAACTTCAAAGAATTTTAATTAATTCATATTAAAATATTTTTTACCAACTCTTTTCCTAATTATTTCTAAAAATGTATAGAAAAATATAAAAATAAGTTAAATTATTACCTTATATATACCAAGAAATCCAACTTATAAATTGTCAAAATCCCAACTTCCGAATATCATAACTTTCTCATATAAACTCCAATTTCACTCTACTCAACTTTAAAAGACATAAAATAATATTCTCTAATTAATGAAGGTAATTTCACTAAAATCGGAGTCTGTTTGCAAAAAGTCGATTTTGGGACCTAAGCACAACCGGGTTTTTAGGCTATTATTTTATTTAGAACACCTTATTTATCGTTTTAATAATTCTATAATTATTATTTTTCTGATCTTGTACTTTAACCCTAATTTTTTTCATAGTTTTTGGAACTTATTTATTATTTTAAATAAATCAAAAACCCTAATTTATATGTATAAATGAACTATATAACTTATACTTGTATTTATTAATATACTTAAATTAATTTATTAAAATCCACAAAAATTCCCAAATACTTTATTTATAATCTTATTAATTAACAAAATATAGAAGTAGTATACTATTTATTAATTTATTAAATTAAAAATCCAAAACCTATTTATTATATATTATACTTATTTTCTAATATAATATTATATTTCGTAAAATAAATATTATTTATTAAAACTAATTATACCATAATTTAGGTAATTTAATTATTTACATTTTTTTGTTTTAATACCTATTTAAAATAATGCTATTTACTATTTACTATCTATTTATTAATGTATTTAGTGATCCTGGCCAACGAGGTGCTAACACGTGTCAGCACCTGGGAGCTTCTTCTCCAAGAACAAGAACAATTGTTCTGTTCTACCGGCTAACCTTCTTCCTTCTCTACCTGCCATCTTCTAACCTCTTTCTCCGATCTAATCCATTGATTCTCTTCTCCTAACTAACTAGATCCACGTCGACTGTAGATTCCTACCTAACTGATGAATCTCGGATTCACCATTCTAAGTCTCATTAATTAAAGCTCAAGTCCCTCAAAATCAACTGCATTTATGCATTTATTTTGCATAATTAGCATTTGTGCATGATTTCATAAGAATTGCATGTTAGCATTAAAATTCCGCATAAAATAGGAAGCCAAAAATCCAAGCCCAAATTGACCTGTAAATAGCCTAAATTCCCCTATTTTTAACTCCTTCCTGCTAACACCGCATACCACAAACTCACTTCCACTGTGTACACACCACTAACAAGAATAAATAAAAAATACAAAAAAATAACTAACCCTGTTAAGTGGACCAAAAACCCAAACCCTAGTTTCAGGATTTTTCGGACTAAAAGCCACATATCTTCTCCATCCAGTGTCCGATTTGATCCTACTCACTTTTGAACTAATACACATTCAATTACCTTCAAAACAAGACCAAGTTCAAGTGAATCGGAGTTCGTATGTGAAAGTTGGGTTTTGGGCCTCTTTTGTACATTGTATATTTTCGCGGCTTTTACCTGTATTTTATGCATTTATTTTCTTTATTAATAAAAATAAAAAAAATAGATTAATGTGTGTTTTATTTATCTTTGATTTTCCATTATTTTTCCGGTTTTTTTTATCGTGTTAAAAATGACAAAAAAATTAGAAAACCAAAAATCAAGGTATTCTATGTACATGGGATACCCCAAAAATTCACTTTTTACATTTGACCGAATTTGGCTTTGATGTCTTCATGAAAGTTGTAGATCTCGTCGAGACGAGCATTTTTCGTGAAGGAACCTTTTCGATCCGAGGTCATTTGCTATTTCTTTTTGATTTTACAAACAATTTATCTCTCGAATTTTCTGGTGCTGACACGTGGCCGCCCCAGAGGCCGCCACGTGTCAGCTATTTTTCGCCTTTTTATTATCTCGTTTTTATTAAAAAAAAATTTTATTAATAAACGACGCACGTGCGTCGCACGTGCCTTCCAGGCACGTGCTCCGCACGTGCCACGCTCTCCCCTCTCTTGACCGCCAGGTGGCGCGATCTCGGCCGCTCGATCTCGGCCGATCGAACGGCCGTCGATCGTCGTCTTCACCAGACACCCGCAACCGCCGCTCGCCCCGCAACCGCCGCGCCCGTTACCCTCGTAACCACCGCCGCCACTCGCCTCCGCTTCCCTCGCCTCGCCAACGACCTCCTCCGCAACCCTCGCAACCACCTCCGACCCCCCGTCTCGCCCATAAATAGTGCCTCGCCGCCCTGCTTCATCGCCATCCGCCGACTTCCGCCCTAGGGTGCTTCGAGGTGGTGACAGTCCTCCACGCCGACGTGATCCGAGGTCGTAGCCCTCGTCGCAGCTCCGCCTCGAGCAAGCTGCTAGCTCCGGCCTCGCCAACGCCGTCGAGCCGACTTCCTCCAGGCATACCCCCCCTCTCTCTCTCTCTACCGCTCTCCGCCTGACGTAATCGACACCACCGTCGCCGTCATCGACGATACCTCCACCTCGACACCATTCTTCTCCGTCACCCTCTACACCAACAGCCATCACCGCCTCGCCGACTCCGCTCGCCGTCGCTGCTGCGCCCCCGACGCCCCACGGCCGTGTGTCGGCCACTTCATCTCCCTCGCCGACCACCGCAAGCTACACCGCACGCGTTTCTGCTCCGCCTTCCTCGACGATATCCATCGACTCCATCTTCATCGACAAACTCACTTCGTCGTCCCCGCCGTCTTCGACAACCTCAGAGGCTCCTCCGCCTTTGTCATCACCGCGAGCACAACCGCAACCAGCCCATCGCCGGTCGCCTCCGCTTCGTCCACGCCGGAGGCCCCCTCTCACGCTCCTCCGCCTGGGCAGCACCGCCGTGCGGTCGGGCGCTCTACACCCGAGGCCCCGCGCACGTGATCTGCACGTGCGTGGGGAACTACGTTAGCCTGACGTCAGCCCAGTCACGTGCGATGCACGTGACTTTGGGGCAAATTGCAGTGACGCCCCCAAACGTTCCACCTTTCGCAGTCCAGCCCCCGCCCCCAGAGGGCACGTGCCACGCACGTGCCCCTCTGGGAAATTTGCAGAAGCCCCCCTCCTTTTATCGGTAATTAACAATAGGTCCCCCCTGCATTATTTTTATATTTTTTTATTCTGTTTGCATCTGTACCCCTGTCTTTGTCATCCATTATAGACCTCTACATTGCATCATTTTATTTATTTAAAAATAGCACTTTGTTCATTGCTTAATGCTCTACATCTTGACATGTTGTGGATATTTTCGTGATTTACGGTTGATTAATAAATAATTGTTTTGCGAAAATTGGAATATTTTACCCAATTTGTGCTCGGAAATTCTTAGTTAATTAACCGTATCTCTAAAAATTCCCCAAAAATCAAATATCGTAGAGATTAATTTGATTAACATTGTGCCCAAAAATCATTGCATTTGCATGCATTATTTGCCCTGTAAAAATCATTTTGTGCATTTCAATGTTTGATTTTTAATAGGTATTAAACCCCACATTTTCAAGGTTTAGGATTTTTCTGGGATCCATCACCTAGTGATAGATCTTAGATAATTTTAGTTCTCGACAATATGTAGGTTTAATATTTATTAAAATTAAATATTGAAAATCATTCTGTTTGCAATTAAAAATCCATAAAAAATTCATATTGCATCTAAAAATCCTAAAAAAATTACAGTGTACTCATTTCATCGTCATCTACATTGTGGCCAAGTTTCGTATTTTTTCGGACATTTTTTGATTGAAATTTACGTTTTAGTCCCTAAAATAGGCCGAACTTGCATTTTGCATCTCATATTGCATTGAAAAATTCCAAAAAAAGAACGCCTTGAAAACCGAACTCAAAATTGGATAGACATTAATCTAGGTTGTTCCTTTGCCTCCTTGTGATCGACCTTGGGACTTGCCCAAGTAAAATAAACATACACCACGAGATTAAAATTGAATCATTATTTTGTGGTTATTTCTTGACTGTCTCCGATCGCCGCCTACAACGAAAGACACATATTTATTTTCACGATTGACGATTAAAACCAACTTCTTATCGCGGCTTTTGCGGACCCGTCAGATGGCGCCGTTGCCGGGGAGGCAAACGGCTTAGTTTTTGTTTTGAAAATTTTTGTTCTGTTTTCCGAATTCGGGTAGTCTGACCCCCGAATTTTTCATTGTAAATCCCATTTTATTTCTTGTATTTATTTTTCAGCATTTCTTTCATTTATTTTATTTTTGATTATTTTCCAAGTCACTCTCTTACAATCTCTCTCTTATTTTTCTTGCGAGGTACCCGGCGCACGTGGAGCGGTTTTTCAAGACGCATCTTCACCGACACCCGAAGAAACCGCAATTAAATTAAGATCGAGTCGAGTCGTGAGGGAGAGTAGAGTCTAGGTTTTTAATTTCTGCATTTTTATTTTCTGCTCATTTATAGCGGTGTCCGTTTGGACTCTCGCGTGTGTACAAGGACATTGAACTTTATTTGTGGTGTGTCGTGGCCTGTTTCACTCTCCGGAGAGGGTGGGGCCCGACTTGAGTGGCGATTAGGATAGACCTGCACATACGGCTCTTAGAGCATTTTTTATTTCTGATTGTGCTCGTAGGATCTTAAGCCACACTGCACTTTAACTGAGACGCACATTAGATCGTTCAACTTAGCCAAATTCAACTCAATTCTTCCCGCTAATAGAACTTTCTGCTTAGGTGCGGTTTTCATCGGCTTGCACGCATTTAGTATAAATTTTCAATTCTGTATTGCATCCCACATGGAGATTGCGAGGAGGCACTGTAAGTCTTCTAACTGAGCATTCATCATAAGTTTTCCGCGTGCATTGGCTTTTCCCGAATTCCTCTCTCTTGTTTTATCACATAAATCTAAAGGAAATTGGGACTGGACGGTAGACGTGAATTTGTGTTCACCTAAATTCTACAGTGATCGCCTTAATAAAACTGGGACTGCTAAATATAGCCGATCTAAAAATCCATAAAATCAAGAATTTCTGTGGGAGAGCAACCCTGACATTGTTTGATTTATCTTGCAACGAGGAGAGAGACGCACACTAGGATAGAGCCCAGCTCCTAACCTAACAGCTCGCGTAAACGGCTTGCAAGGCTTGAATTCTCACCAATTAAAACTAACAAGATAATTGACCGGACCCTTACGGTCTTCACTTTGAGTTGAGTTGGTGAAACAACCCTTGTATTGTGTTTGATTGTGCGTAGAAAATAGTGCATCAACGAATACCACACAATTGTGTCTACATCATAAAACATCTTGTTGACTCCGAGAATGGAGAATTGTGGTAATTTTTGTTCAGGCTCATCTCTCTCTACCACAAACTCCCCAACCTCAAAAGCCCAGAGAAACTCTTACTCTCGACCTGCTTGGCCTCCGAGAAACCCTTCCCAAGAACCCTATTCCTTCTTCCTCCTAGAAGGAGGACAGACCCACCCTGTCCATTTCTCACCCCAAAAGATCGAGAATAACTGTTACATCAATTCTTTCCAATCTATTAACTCAAATCCTTTATATTCTCCAGATAAAGAGATGCCGCCCAAAATACCTTCCAAGAAAGACCCTGAAGATGAACCTAATGAAGATCCAATGAAGATGATTCTCGCGAGACTGGCTGCATCTGAGCAGCAACAACAGCTGCTGAGGGAGCAACTCGAACAAATGAATGCTGGGGGAGAAGTTCCAATGGAAGCCGCATATAACCCTGGACAGTACAGAGTGTGGAACTATTTGCAGCCACCACAACCGGAGATCCACTATGAATTAAAGCCACATTTTGTCAGTCAATTACCTCAATTCCATGGTAATACGATTGAGGAGCCATACGAATTCTTGAGGGACCTAGAGCTGATATGTTCTAATCTGAGGCACCCACAAGTCAGCCAAGACTACATTCGTCTCACTGCACTACCTTTCGCCTTGAAAGGGAAAGCAGACTACTGGGTGAAGAACTTGGGGGTGACTGTGACGACTTATGAGAGGTTCAAAAACCTCTTTCTGAAGAAATTCTACCCCTTGAGCCGGACCAATCAAATGAGGACCCGCATCACCAGTTTCGCTCAGATGCCCAATGAACCACTTTGTGAGGCATGGGATAGGTTTAAGGACCTGCTACAAAAATGTCCCTGTCATGATCTGGACAACAACATCCTAGTCCAATCACTCTACTCTGGCCTCAATCACGAGACTCAAGGGTTAGTTAGTGCTGCCTGCGGAGGGAATTACACATCACGTGGAGCTGAGACCGTCTGGAAAATACTGGAGCAGATGGCAGAAACAAGCCGGTCTCAAATTGCCAGTCGAGCATACACTGATTCCCTGAACACCCTTCAAGCCAAAGGCGAGAAGCAGACGGTGGCAGAAATAGCTGAGGACTTGATTCCAAGCATGAACTTTATTTCTGATAAATTGACAATTGTGGACAAGAGAATGAACGATATCGACAGTAGGATTTCGCAATTCCCGAAGCAGATGGAGGAACTCACCGAGAAGGTGTCCAAGATGGGGATGCCTAGTGCACCTACTGTCCCTATATATCATGTGCATCATGTCCAGGAGCAACCAGGAGCAGAGCAACAACAACCATGGGCTCACGAGCAAACCCACGCCCAATTTTCCCAACAGGCACCCCCACCGACTGAGACAGTCAAGGAAGCCCCGCCTATGACATTTGAAGTGAATGGCATCTGGTACACCCAAGACACTACCCGACAGGGTAATATGGGAGACCGTCAGACTTATCAGCGCCCACCTACTTTCTATAATGCCGCATTCCAGCAATCGAAGCAGCAGCAACCCTACAATCGTCAGAGCCAACCTCAGCAATACCATCAGCAATCTCAAGCCCCCAGACAATCAGCTCAGTCATCCAAACCCCGAGAAGAACCGATCGACATCCAGAGACAACTACTTGAGGAGTTTCGTCACTTCCGACATGAACTGGAAGATCTACGGGTTGATGTCAACCGCTTGTCCCGTTGGAAGGATGAGCAGACAGCTCCAGCCACAACCATTCCCGCCCAGGTTCAAGCTAACCCCAATAGCTTGAACAAATTCAACGCATCTCAACACAATAACCAGGTGTACTATCCAGACTTTTCCACATCTGAACATGAGATCCTTTCATTTGACAAAATCAATGCCATGTCACTCAGGAGCGGAAGGACCGTGGTCGTACCTGACCGGGCAAGGGAATCGGACCATGAAGACTCGGAAGATCGACCGGAGGATGTTTCCGAGGAGGAAGATGAAGGACGCCTGAAGATCCCAGCAGTAGATAAAGGGAAAGCATCTATGGAGTCTGCAGAGGACCTTGAACCTCTAGTTGCTGCAAAAATACCTTTGTCACCTTTTCAGCAACCTGATTTTGATTATTATGATTGTAATAAAAACTCCAAGTCGAATAAAGATGCTCTTATTTATGATTCTGACCCTCTATCTCCTGTCTCAAATGCTTCCATTCCTTTCCCCCACGCCTTAAAGAAAGAAAAACAAAAGAAAAACATCAAAGATGACCCAGCCATGGAAAAATTCTGCCAACAAAACATCACAGTCAAAGTACCCTTTGATCAATACGTGGCAGGTAATCCAGCCTTTCAGAAATACTTGAAGGCAAAATGCACCCCCACCCGGACTCGTACAAAGAGAACAAGTCAATTCGTGGAGACTCATATCTTGACAGTTGCCACCACCAAGTGCGTCAAAAACCAGCATCTGCCAAGAAAGAAAAGGGATCTGGGCGCCCATTATGTGGAGAGTCACATTGGCGGTATAGCATTCACACGCACACTTCTCGACAATGGATCTTCCATAAACCTTCTACCCTTAGCCTTATATTATCGATTGGAGTTGGGCCCTCTCAAGAAATCATCATCTTTACTCCAATTTGCTGATAAATCCACTAAAAGACCTAAGGGAGAAGTGAAGAATGTCATCATCATCATCGAGGGTACAGAATACAAAGTGGACTTCACTGTCCTGGACATGGAGACCCTGAACCATTGGAAGGAATCGCAAATCATTCTCGGAAGACCTTTCTTAAGAACTGCTAAGGCCGTATTCGACTACGGAACTGGCATGATGAAATTCCGTTCTCCATGCGAAGAAGTGGACTTGGAGATGAAACAAACAAAGTGGCAAAGACCAGACTCCGAATCCACAACTGAAGATGCCGAAACATCAGAATGCAATCTCCTCAGAACCACTGGGCCATGGGACCAACTGCCAGACATACAGATAGAAGGCACATCCTCGGAAGAAGAAATAATCCACCATGCAGTCTCTGAGATTTCTACACCCCCAGACAACACTGAAATCCTCTTGGATTTATCAATCACCTCACCTTTGGGACAGTCAATCGATGATGAGTCGGACAAGGCTCTGGCCGAATTACCATTCTCCTCTATCGATCCGACTCACTTTTCTTTGGAATTGGTAGCCAACATCTCACACAGTGATTCACCGCCAACCGATACTGAGCCAGAAGCAAAAGTCATTCAGCCAGACTTGATCGACGATTCAGAATTGCCAGAGCTGAAACCACTACCTCCCACGCTGAAATATGCATTCCTCAATGGACCCAAAGAAAAATTCCCTGTGATCATTAGCTCATCATTAACCGTGGACCAAGAATCCAGACTGATCGAAGTCCTTGAGCGAAATCGAAAAGCCATAGGTTGGACTGTGTCGGATCTCGTAGGAATAAACCCCGCTCTCTGCTCGCACCAAATTTATGTTGAGGATAATGCAAGGCCTTCCCGTGAATTCCAGAGAAGATTAAACCCCAATATTCGGGAAGTAGTGAAGAAAGAAATAGAGAAATGGTGCAAAGCAGGATTTATTTACCCCATTTCTGACTCCAAGTGGGTAGCCCCCCTTCATGTAGTCCCGAAGAAGTCGGGAATCCAGATGGTTACCAACGAGGAGGGGGTAGAGATCGCGACCAGAGTACCCACGTCGTGGCGCGTCTGTGTCGATTACCAGCGCCTAAATGCTGCGACCAAGAAAGACTACTTTCCACTGCCATTCATTGATCAAATATTGGAGAGACTTGCAGGGAAAGCATTCTTCTGTTTTCTTGATGGGTACTCCGGCTACAATCAAGTAGCTATCGCTCCCGAGGACCAGGAAAAGACCACGTTCACATGTCCCTTCGGTACTTACGCATTCAAGCGCATGCCATTCGGGCTTTGCAATGCCCCAGGCACATTTCAGCGGTGCATGATTGCCGTATTTGCCGAAATGGTTGGTGATTTCTTGGAAGTCTTCATGGACGACTTCTCGGTTCATGGTGATTCATTTGATACATGCTTAGCACACTTGGACCGAGTCCTTCAGAGATGCAGGGAGGTAAACTTGGTACTCTCCTGGGAGAAGAGTCACTTCCTGGTGACCGAGGGTATCGTGTTGGGGCACGTCATCTCCAAAAAGGGAATGGAGGTGGACCCTGCCAAGGTGGATGTGATCAAGAAACTTGAGCCACCAACCAACGTCAAGTCAGTGAGGTCGTTCTTAGGGCATGTTGGATTTTATCGACGGTTTATTCCTGATTTTTCAAAGATCGCCCGCCCACTGACTGAGCTCTTAGGAAAAGACACCGAGTTTATTGTAAATCACAGATGTCTAGAGGCCTTCGAGCTCCTGAAAAAGAAAATATGTGAATCGCCGATATTACAAGCTCCCGACTGGTCTCTTCCCTTCGAGATCATGACTGATGCATCGGATTTTGCTGTCGGAGCGGTACTCGGACAAAGAAGAGATGGAATTCCTTATGCGATTCACTACGCGAGCAAAGTATTGGACCCTGCACAGAGAAACTATACATGACTGAAAAGGAAATGCTCGCGTTGTTTGGGGCCATGGAAAAAATTCAGATCATACATATTGGGCTCCAAGGTGACAATCTTCACAGATCACACAGCAATCAGATATCTCATGGATAAGAAGGATGCTAAGGCACGACTTTTGAGATGGATCTTATTAATCCAGGAATTTAATTTGGAGATCAAGGATAAACCTGGAATAAAGAATGTTGTTGCTGATCACCTTTCCCGAATCGAGCAAAACGATCATCCTGATATCGGACCAATCAAGGAGACTTTTCTAGACGAATCGATTTGCGTCATTGAGTCAACCCCATGGTATTCCGACATAGTGAACTATCTTGTCTCCAAGAAGGTTCCCTATGGTTGGACCAAAAAAATGATTGATCGATTAAAGTCAGATTCAAGGAAATACCATTGGGACGATCCTTTCCTTTTCTATGAAGGGCCGGATTGTGTCTGGAGAAGATGTATCCCTCAGGAGGAATATCAGAGTGTCCTCACACACTGTCATTCTCTCGAGGCTGGAGGACACCATTCGGGAAAGAGAACCGCGCACAAGGTACTCCAATGTGGATTTTACTGGCGGACCTTATTTCAGGATGCTAATGAATTTGTACGGTCATGCCCGATTTGTCAAAGAATGGGAGGGACTATGGGATATAGAGATGAAATGCCCATGCAACCAATAATTTTCTGTGATGTTTTTGATGCATGGGGGATCGATTTTATGGGTCCCTTTCCCAACAGCAATGGATTTGAGTACATCTTGTTAGCGGTGGATTATTTATCAAGATGGGTAGAGGCTATTCCAACCCGAACCGCAGATAGCAAAGTCGTCTGTAAGTTTATCAACGATAACATCATTGCGAGGTTCGGGATACCAAAAGTATTGATTTCTGATGGAGGTAGCCACTTCGTGAACAGGGAGATGAGATCTTTGGCTAAGGAGTACAAATTTGAGCATAGAATAGCCAACCCGTATCATCCACAATCTAACGGCATGGCAGAGGTTTCTAACAGAGAGGTGAAGAGCATTCTCCAGAAGTTGGTTCGTCCCGATAGGAAGAATTGGTCAACACTGTTGGACCAAGTTCTATGGGCCTATAGGACAACCTATAAGACTCCACTCGGTACTTCACCTTTTAGGATGATCTATGGCAAGCCATGTCATCTTCCTGCAGAATTGATCCACAAATCTGAATGGGCGATCAAAAAGTTGAATGGGAGTTGTCACCTTGGGAAACTATGTCGAGACTTAAATCTGAATGAGCTAATTGAAATCCGAAATCGGGCATATGACAACAGTGTGATTTATAAGGACAAGGTCAAGAGATGGCATGATAGACACATTCGAGAGAAGACCTTTGTCCCTGGACAAAAAGTGTGGTTGTTTAATGCTCGTTTGAAGATTTTTCATGGGAAACTCAAATCAAAATGGACGGGTCCCTACATTGTCGTCGATGTGCATACCATTGGAAGCGTAGACATTGCCGAACTCAAAGAGAATGCACAACCGTTCTCAGTAAATGGACAAATGCTGAAGCCATACATTGAATCACCCAAAGAACAAACAGTTCAAGTCGAGGCCATCTATTTCACGCAGAGCGAGGATATTGAAAATCTATCTGACCACTCCCACCCTCCCTCCCGACCACATTGGTCTCCTTGTACAGCTTCTTCCTTTACTTAGGCCAAGGCCTAAGTATAGGGGGGACCAATGCCATCTGTATATATCATTCTTCTCCTAATTCCTGATCGCGTCATTTCCACTCTTCTTCCATACTTAGGCTGTCCAGAGCCTAAGTATAGGGGGAACCAACATCCATCTGTATATACTCTCCTCATTTCCTGACCGCTTTTCTTTTCATTCTTGTTCTTCTTTTCTTTTTTCTTTCTTTTTTCTCACTATCTTACGCTTAGCCCGAGCTATGTCTTCTTTACGCTTCTTGTGCTCTGAGGACACAGCACTCGCTAAGTATAGGGGGGTCTGTATATATACTTTGTATATATTTTACCCATATCTCGTACTTTCGCGTAAGTCTATATGTATTTACGGGGTGGGTACTAACTTGAAAAAAAAAGAGAACACTGACTTGCCCAATATCTTGTGAAAAAAAATTGAATGAAAAAGAGGCTTCTTATTCCATGTTCTGCATAAAAAAAATTCCCTTGCATAAAATGTCAAAAAAAAATTCAAAAAAAAAGTGTCTGCATTTCACGTACCTGCACTCCATCCAACATCACATGCATTTGCATCTGTGAAAAGTCATTGGGTTCTGAACCGAGTTATGAGCCGAAACTGAGAGTGGTCTGGGCTTGACTTTAATGCACCTAATTTTCAGAGGAACTTCACCGAGAAATAGAATTTTAAGAGCTTCAGGTCTTTTTGACTTAATTCCTTAAGTTCCACATGACAATGTGCAGCATTTGACTCTTAGTGTCTAACCTGGTCTCTTCATTCTGGGTACAACTCTGGAATAGGGAATTAATTCGCACTCTCGCACTATGCACTTAGCTCAACCCAAACGGGATGTTGGAAGACTGTGTGAGTCTCTTTTCTGGTAGCGTGGAAATCTAAAGACCGGAGTACGGGTTGAAATAAAGCTTCGGAAAAGGGATGGACGGCTGGGCACAATTTTCTAAGACCCCAAAAAATGTACGGAACAAAAGATTCTATATCCGTAGGGGCACAACAAGATCCAAGCAGAACCGCCAAAAATTCCAAATACATAGAAGCATTCTACCAAATAAAAATCCGACCAAAAAGGTCCAAGCTTCAAAAACCTGCAGATCTTGGTGGAGACTCGGCTACACTGGCCATCTTCACAAGGAGAGGTGACTACACTGGCCACCCTCCAGTTCTTTTTTTCTTTCTTCTATCTTCTCCCTCATTCGATTGTGAACACAGCGCGACAGACCTTAGAAGGAAATACCTGACTCCCCGAGGACGAGTTACTGGAGAAGAGAGGAGCATGGTAGTCCGGCATTCTGAATGGGAAGAGCTAAAACCCTTCACACACATGAGTCGGTTATTCAATGTTCATAGGGTATACTTTGGGAAGAGGATTGATCTAAGATGACTTCTGAGTTGAAACTGTGTCAATGATATGTAGAACTTGAGGACTGTTGATTTTGAAATTCTAAGTCTCACAGAAGTTCCGCCACACTATTAATCCAAAGGTCGAGTTTAGTTTCACTTTCACCTTCAGGTTATGGTCTTGGTATGGAACCCAGTCTCATTTCACTTCATGGCATTTCTTTTTGATGCTCAGGGACGAGCATGGTTTAAGTATAGGGGGATGATGAATCTCGGATTCACCATTCTAAGTCTCATTAATTAAAGCTCAAGTCCCTCAAAATCAACTGCATTTCTGCATTTATTTTGCATAATTAGCATTTGTGCATGATTTCATAAGAATTGCATGTTAGCATTAAAATTCCGCATAAAATAGGAAGCCAAAAATCCAAGCCCAAATTGACCTGTAAATAGCCTAAATTCCCCTATTTTTAACTCCTTCCTGCTAACACCGTATACCACAAACTCACTTCCACTGTGTACACACCACTAACAAGAATAAATAAAAAATACAAAAAAATAACTAACCCTGTTAAGTGGACCAAAAACCCAAACCCTAGTTTCAGGATTTTTCAGACTAAAAGCCACATATCTTCCCCATCCAGTGTCCGATTTGATCCTACTCACTTTTGAACTAATACACATTCAATTACCTTCAAAACAAGACCAAGTTCAAGTGAATCGGAGTTCGTATGTGAAAGTTGGGTTTTGGGCCTCTTTTGTACATTGTATATTATCGCGGCTTTTACCTGTATTTTATGCATTTATTTTCTTTATTAATAAAAATCCAAAAAAAATTAGATTAATGTGTGTTTTATTTATCTTTGATTTTCCATTATTTTTCCGGTTTTTTTTATCGTGTTAAAAATGACAAAAAAAATTAGAAAACCAAAAATCAAGGTATTCTATGTACATGGGATACCCCAAAAATTCACTTTTTACATTTGACCGAATTTGGCTTTGATGTCTTCATGAAAGTTGTAGATCTCGTCGGGACGAGCATTTTTCGTGAAGGAACCTTTTCGATCCGAGGTCATTTGCTATTTCTTTTTGATTTTACAAACAATTTATCTCTCGAATTTTCTGGTGCTGACACGTGGCAGCCCCAGAGGCCGCCACGTGTCAGCTATTTTTCGCCTTTTTATTATCTCGTTTTTATTAAAAAAATTTTTTATTAATAAACGATGCACGTGCGTCGCATGTGCCACGCTCTCCCCTCTCTTGACCGCCAGGTGGCGCGATCGCGGCCGCTCGATCTCGGCCGATCGAACGGCCGTCGATCGTCGTCTTCACCAGACACCCGCAACCGCCGCTCGCCCTGCAACCGCCGCGCCTGTTACCCTCGTAACCACCGCCGCCACTCGCCTCCGCTTCCCTCGCCTCGCCAACGACCTCCTCCGCAACCCTCGCAACCACCTCCGACCCCCCGTCTCGCCCATAAATAGTGCCTCGCCGCCCCGCTTCATCGCCATCCGCCGACTTCCGCCCTAGGGTGCTTCGAGGTGGTGACAGTCCTCCACGCCGGCGTGATCCGAGGTCGTAGCCCTCGTCGCAGCTCCGCCTCGAGCAAGCTGCTAGCTCCGGCCTCGCCAACGCCGTCGAGCCGACTTCCTCCAGGTATACCCCCCCTCTCTCTCTCTACCGCTCTCCGCCCGACGTAATCGACACCACCGTCGCCGTCATCGACGATACCTCCACCTCGACACCATTCTTCTCCGTCACCCTCTACACCAACCGCCATCACTGCCTCGCCGACTCCGCTCGCCGTCGCTGCTGCGCCCCCGACGCCCCACGGCCGTGTGTCGGCCACTTCATCTCCCTCGCCGACCACCGCAAGCTACACCGCACGCGTTTCTGCTCTGCCTTCCTCGACGATCTCCATCGACTCCATCTTCATCGACAAACTCACTTCGTCGTCCCCGCCGTCTTTGACAACCTCAGAGGCTCCTCCGCCTTTGTCATCACCGCGAGCACAACCGCAACCAGCCCATCGCCGGTCGCCTCCGCTTCGTCCACGCCGGAGGCCCCCTCTCGCGCTCCTCCGCCTGGGCAGCACCGCCGCGCGGCCGGGCGCTCTACACCCGAGGCCCCGCGCACGTGATCTGCACGTGCGTGGGGAACTACGTCAGCCTGACGTCAGCCCAGTCACGTGCGATGCACGTGACTTTGGGGCAAATTGCAGTGACGCCCCAAACGTTCCACCTTTCGCAGTCCAGCCCCCGCCCCCAGAGGGCACGTGCCACGCACGTGCCCCTCTGGGAAATTTGCAGAAGCCTCCCTCCTTTTATCGGTAATTAACAATAGGTCCCCCTGCATTATTTTTATATTTTTTTATTCTGTTTGCATCTGTACCCCTGTCTTTGTCATCCATTATAGACCTCTACATTGCATCATTTTATTTATTTAAAAATAGCACTTTGTTCATTGCTTAATGCTCTACATCTTGACATGTTGTGGATATTTTCGTGATTTTACGGTTGATTAATAAATAATTTTTTTGCGAAAATTGGAATATTTTACCCAATCTGTGCTCGGAAATTCTTAGTTAATTAACCGTATCTCTAAAAATTCCCCAAAAATCAAATATCGTAGAGATTAATTTGATTAACATTGTGCCCAAAAATCATTGCATTTGCATGCATTATTTGCCCTGTAAAAATCATTTTGTGCATTTCAATGTTTGATTTTTAATAGGTATTAAACCCCACATTTTCAAGGTTTATGATTTTTCTGGAATCCATCACCTAGTGATAGATCTTAGATAATTTTAGTTCTCGACAATAAGTAGGTTTAATATTTATTAAATTAAATATTGGAAATCATTCTGTTTGCAATTAGAAATCCATAAAAAATTCATATTGCATCTAAAAATCCTAAAAAAATTACAGTGTACTCATTTCATCGTCATCTACATTGTGGCCAAGTTTCGTATTTTTTCGGACATTGTTTGATTGAAATTTACGTTTTAGTCCCTAAAATAGGCCGAACTTGCATTTTGCATCTCATATTGCATTGAAAAATTCCAAAAAAAGAACACCTTGAAAACTGAACTCAAAATTGGATAGACATTAATCTAGGTTGTTCCTTTGCCTCCTTGTGATCGACCTTGGGACTTGCCCAAGTAAAATAAACATACACCACGAGATTAAAATTGAATCATTATTTTGTGGTTATTTCTTGACTGTCTCCGATCGCCGCCTACAACGAAAGACACATATTTATTTTCACGATTGACGATTAAAACCAACTTCTTATCGCGGCTTTTGCGGACAATATAATAAATAATATAAAGCAAAAAGTATCCAAAATTTTCCAAATCAATTCTACTATATAATAAATAATATAAAGAAAATTCAAAATTAAAATTACTATTTTTAGAAATTTTAAGATTTTTTTATATTTTTATGAAGTATTTAAAGCTTTTTAATTTTTAATTTTTATCTTTATCTATTTTTAGGGATTTCTGACCTAAAGGCTCACAATACTAAAATAGACAAAATATATTTTTTTTAGGAATTTTTCAAAACGTTTTTATATTTTTTTCGATATTTTATATTTCAAATAGGGACAAAATGTGCTCTTTTTAATTTTTTTAATAAATAATTAAAATGCCTAAAATGCAAAAATAAAAATGTGGCATGAATATTTATGCTAACAGACACTTAACCGTAATTTTTCATAATTTTGAAGCACGGATGATATTTTTAGAAATGGAAAACAAGCATAAAAATTAATGAACTAACATGGGCATAATTGCAATTAAAATATAAGATGAGGTGGATTCTGCAAAATACCCAAGATATTATAACATATATATATATATAAAGTTTGAGGACTAAAATGAAATTACAAAAGCCACAGGGGCCTATATGCAAAATCTCCACCTCACGTGGGACCGCGCGTGAGGTGATACGGAGTGGACCCAAAAGTAAATAGCATAAAAGGTAGGGGTTCTAATGCAATTTTTACATAAAATTTTATGTTAATTAAAATAATTACAGGACCAATCACCAAAAATACAAAAAACAAGGGATGGTTTTGTAATTTACCCCTTATATGTGCTCGGGCGGACGACTAGGATGACTTCACTTAACCATGTGTCACACCTACGACACGCGATGCCCCTTCGCAGCTGAAGGTCTGGATTAGATCTTAGATCGAGATTCTATGGTGTTGGGCTCTGGAGATCTGACGGCAGTTGTTCCTCGCGAAGAACTCGCTGGATCGAACGACTTTGGAAGGTGGTGGAGGGAACTTAGGATGAATTCATGCTTGGCGAGTTTTGATTCGATGTTACACGATCCTACGACGACATGGAGTTCAACTAATGGCCTCTTTACGTTGCTGCAACCCTCCAAATCTCTTGGAGATCTTCGAGTGTTTGGGGCTGCTGATTAAGCCCCTAGAGGTTAATGTCCTTCAGCTGACATGAGAGGTTCTTCCTTGATGTAGATGGGGATCAGACGCCCCCTTTCTAGACCTGTAAAGAAAGACAGAAGCAATGGCGAATGAAGGGAAGTGTCTTGGCTGTTATTTGGCGGAGTGCCGAGGGTGGAATGGAGGAGATGGGCGAGGTTTGGCGATACGTTGGATTTGGACCTCAATGGTCCAGATCTGAGGAGATCTGGGGAAGCTAACGAGTCGGGTAGGCGGAGAGGCGAAGAGGCTAGGAAATGGAGCGATTGGCAGGAGTCGGAACATGCGATTCACGGTGAACAGGGGTGACCGAAACTTGAAAGCTCCAACGAAGCTAATCGAATTAACTAAGCTAAACTATTGATTTAAACAGAAAAGAACAAGAAAGAAATGAATCCTAATAACTAAAGCTATCTAAAAATCAAAAAATGCCCCAAATGGCTGATGACTGGGGTCTGACGAGGGTCTAGAGTAATCTGCACAAGGCGGGACCACAATGTCGCTGAGGCGACCGCTCAACAGATCCCGAATCGATCAACAATTAACCCACAATAAATATATGCAATGAATATCCAAAAAATGTGGAGTTAAAATTTATTATAACTCTACATGCAAATGTGTATAGGTGTAAGTACAGGTAGAGGTCAAACACTGGGAGGCGAATGGTTGTATGTAATGTATCAAATTCAATCATTGGTTCATGTCCTTTTATTGTTTTAGTGGGTTTTGAGTTTTGTAATTTTTTTTATATTTTTATATTTATAATTTTTATTTTGTTTTTATATTTTATATTTTTTATATTTTCTTTTAATATTTTTAATTATATAATATAAATAGATAGATATATATATAAGACATATATGTATAAAGATATATATATATATATATAAGAAGAGAGAGAGGATGTTGGACATGCGAGCCCACGGCGAGCCATTATGCAATAAATGTTATTGCATGTATCATTCCCTGATCTGAAATGAAGAATAAATAATTTGCATAATAGGTCCCTCTGTACAATTAGGGTTATGTACCATGGCCTTCTTAATGATCATACAGCTGTTGATTCATTAAATGAATCATAGAGGCTGGTGCTTGGATGAATATCTAATGGGTTAGATAGAGGACTCATCAAGCACCGTCAAATGATTATTAAGAGATGATCTCCAGCCTGAGTAGGAGATGGCAATCCTTTCTCACATAGGCTGATATCTGACCGACCTCTTGATGCAAGTCCTCTGCATGGGAATAGTGATTCGGAGGTGTCAGATTAGTTAAGTCAATGGGTTGACTTAGCGAGATCGAGATAACCTAAGTCCTATGTTGAATACTGTCACAGCATAGGCACACATCCTCTGACCAGAGACAGATGTGTTACTATATGTCTGAGTGTGTACATTTGGCAGACCAGTAGGTTGATGACCTAACCAAGGTCTATATACCGGCGAGCTGGTGTGCATATGAGGGCATATGAGTAATACGATCTCTCAAAGGGATCATACATGTTCACTTATGAACCGGAAGACGTGAGCTCACTCATGAGGTATTGGGACCGATCAAATTCCATGCATGGTCGTCGTGCTTTGGAAGCATGACAAGAATTTGAAGGTATGATATATGCTTTGGGAAAGCATATGATCGATACCAAATCCCAATGACCAAGATTGAGAAACTTGGTGATCAAACCCTGAAGAAGACAGTATAAAATAGATCTTCATCTTCAGGTTGATCATTGGTCTTCCAGTATGCAGGATGTGCAGGTATTGGGAATACCTGAGGGTGATGTGATCATAAACGATTGTATAACCGTGACGCTTCCAGTCCGAGGGAGTGGTGAAACAGGTCTGGATTTTAGTAACTCCTCTCAGTAGAGAAGTAACTTGATCTTAGTCCAAATGTTGGACATTGATCTGAATGTGATTCAGATGCAATAAGAAGATTAAGTATACAGACTTGATTGATCAAGCATCTATGAGAGGTCCATTAGATCTGGATTTGAGATGAGATCTCAACATCCAAGTCACTATACATGGAACAATACAATCGCCCTGTCCTTATCTCCAAGTATCTACGGAGAAGGCGCATTATTCTTGAAGGAGTTCAAGAATACATATTTATAATACACATATATAAGAGAGAGAATCAATGTGAATAGCATTTGTTAATTAATAATGTGGATTAGATTCACATTTATTAATTAATTGGAAATGCAATTTACTAACTAGTTTGGGTTGTGAATATGATTCACATAATATTCAATGGCATGATTGAAATATTCACAAATTAATTTGGAATTAATTTGGTGAATATTTTTTTTGTGATTAATTAAGAAATAATAAGATAAATAAAAGGGAGCCAAATAACCATCATGCATAGGTGGCGTCACCCATGAATTGTTCATGGGTGACGCCCCCTATTTTTGAGGGTGGTTGGTTGACTCAAATTTTATTTATCATAATGTCTCTTAATTAGTTAATGTTAAATTAAATTATGTTGATAATGTTGCAACATTTTTAATTTAAATTAATGTTGTTAGTTTTAACCAACAACAATCATAGCCATTGATTTAGCATGGACCAAGCATAGCCCTTGGATCCATGTGTCCCATGGATTGAGATCCATTGGATCCTAAACTAGTATAAAAGGAGGGCTAGGGTAGCCTTTCCAAGACACAACATTCTTGAGTTGAAGAACTCTTCTCTCTCTCTCTCATTCTCGTGGGGTCTCCCTAATATTCAAGTGGCCGTCCACTTTGTGTATTAAGAAGGAGATCATTTTGCTACGCCTCGACGCTTGGATCTTCGTCAAAGGATTGCAGGAAGGACGCGACTCATCATCGTGCCCGCAAGCGCATTCTCCGTGGGTTGGACTTAAGATAGGAGGATCTCTACTTTGGGATCTCGCGATCACAACCACGCTTCAAGAGGTATTCCTTGTACTTTGTGGTTTGATGAAACGATCCGAGAAGTGTTCTCATGATCATGTGGTTTCATCTTTAAAGTTAAAAAATTTTAATTTCCGCTGCATCTAGCATCTAGTACGACTAGTTGCTCCGATTGCATACGATGCGATCGACACGCTTCCGTGATGCGCTTAAGGATTCACAATATCCTTCAGAGGAGTACTATAGTCTATAGATATATATATATATACACTTAAAAGATATATATAGATATAATTTTTTTTGGCTTTTTAATATTTTTGTAATTTTTTTGTTATTTTTCTGAAATATTTCTAATTTTTATGTATTTTTAAATTCAAAAATTGTCCACAATATATGACTAAATAATTGGCCGAATATAATTTGGGTTTTAAAAATATAAAATAAACTCCAAAAATTCCCAAATTAATTCTAATACATTAATAATAATATATAGATACTTGTAAAAGAGAAAGATATATTTTTGGGATTTTTAAGGATTTTTCTATTTTTTTGTTTGATTTTGGGGCTTTCTGTTTTTTTTAATTTTCTCTTTTCATATTTTTAGGGTTTTTCAATTTCTGGACTCTATATATATATATAATTATACCATATATAATTTTTTGGAATTTTTCAAAAACATTTTCTAATTTTTTTTGTATTTTTCAATTTAAACAGTACAAAATAGGCTTCTATTTCATTTTTAATAATTAGGAAAAATGCAAAAAATGCGAAATAAAACATGGGCGTGAACAAGCATGGCATGGATCATCTATCCTATTTTTTTGTGGATTTTTAGAAGCCATCTAGATATTTTTTATAAATAGATAAAGATACAAAAATAAATCAGCCTGACAGGGGCATTTTTGCAAATAAAATAAGTAACAGGGGCATCAGTGCAAAAATACAATAGGAATAAACATTTATTTAAATTTTTAGAACTATGTTACAATATACAAAAACCGCCAGGGCTCAAATGCAAAATTTCACGCGCCTCACGTGGGACTGCACGTGAGGCGTGGAAGGACCTAAATGCAAATCTTATAAACTCAGGGTCCTTTCTGCAAAATTTACATTTTATTTACAACGTGCTATATATTTTACAAGATTGAAAATTAAATACAAAAATGACAGGGGCGAGATGTGCAAATTACCCCCAATAGGTGCTTCATCCGACGGCTGATCTCCTTCACTAATACACGTGGCGCCTCCACTTGCGCCGATGACGCTTCGCCGATGAGCGGAGAGGATTGGATCTCGCGTGAGATCTGACGGTCGTAGCAGCGCTCCATCGGACGGCTGTGATTAGAACTGGGGCCTTCGTCTTCATCCAACAGCGGGGAGCTGGCGTGGAAGAACAGGGAAGAAGACTCGTCGGGGCGAGCTTCCTCCGGCTGGATCTCACTCCTCCGCCGTTCATCGCCGCACCTGAAGGTCCACAAAGCTTCCTGGCAGGGTCTTCTTCATGATGGAGGTCTTAGGTCGGTCGGAGGTACCCTGGAGTGTCGTCACGAGCTCGAACAAGAATAGCAGCTCCAGGTACCTCCGCCGCGTTTGGAATCGACTCCTGGTGCACGTTGGGGCACCTAACCTGCACAGAAAGATAGAGGGGCTCGAGGGCGTCTCCCTCGACCCGGGGTTTGAAGCTGAAAGCATAGGAATGAAGGTGGGCGAAGAAGCTCCGACGAAGGGTGGTGGAGGAGCTTCGATTCGCGGATCCAGAAGCGAATCCGGTTGGACAAGGTGGCTGGGGTATGGAGAAGGCGTAGGGGAATGAAATGGCAGTGGAATGGTGGTCGGAAAACGTCGGGGTAACAGTGGAGAAGTCGCCAGAGCGGAGCTCCGGCGAACTTCGAATCGCCTAAACTAAGCTAATCTATGAATCTAAATGCGAAATAAATGACAGGAATAAAATACTGAAATGGAAATCTACCTAGAAATGATAAATGCGCAGCTCTTATACCTGGGGGCCGCCAGGGAGCAGGGTGGCCACCGGAGCGCCACCACGACAAAATTTCCCACCTCCTTGGGCCGAATCGAGGTGCTGGGAAGCGCCTCCTGTCACGAGGGCTCCGCCAGGAGCTCATTCAAGCTCAAAGAAGGGGATGAAAATGGCCAAATTCGGCCAAGGAAGTGGGAGGACTTATTTATATACATTCCAAGGGACCCCCAGTAACCGGCGATTATTAAGGAATCGGGGCTATGTACAAGGGTTCCAAGTGATCGGCGGGGATCAGGGATGATCAGAGAATAAATCTCGTGAAGGGACTGTTGGTGATTGATCACTGATTGTTATAGTTTTATTTTAATAAGGTGTATATGTGTATATTTACATGTATTTTTGTGTATTTAATTTTTAATTTTTTTTATTTTCTTTCATTATTTTATTGACTTATTTTATAAATTTATAATTTATTTTTGTGAGTATGAGTATATATTTTTATTTGATTTTTATGAGTTTATTTACATTTTTAAATAAATGTGTTGGTGTATATGTAAGTATACTTATAGGTATTTTACCTGTATATTATATACATTGTATTTGTTTAATGGATTTTATTTGTTTTTATTTTAGCTTTGTATTTTTAATAAGTTATATATAATATATACATTACTATAAAAATATAAAAGAACTAAATAATTAAAGAATGTTTTCCTCTTTTATTTATGTACAAACTCCTCATAGGTATTTTGTCTAAGTATTGTATAGACTTATTTTATTTTACAAATTCTTTTGGGTTTTATTCTAATGCTAGTATGCACATGAATTATATACATTATTTACAAGATCCTAAAAATATAAATTTATAAAAATAATGAATATTTTAATCAGGTATTATGTACAAAAAGGGCCAAAAACCTAACTTTCACAGATGGACTCCAAAAATTATGAAACCAATTTTATAAAATAGTTTATGAAATGCTATATACAATTAAAGATGAGTTTGGGTGATTTGGAGTTTTTATTTGCAAGATATGGGTCTGTGAAGTTGAGATTTTGGCTTTTTATTTTGTGCATAAAATGTACACTGGGTATTATTTTTACACAAACTCAATTTTGTATTTTTATTTACATTATTATCTACAACTTTTATGAGCAAAGTTTCTTTATTTGATGAATAAATAATTATGTACAAAATAGGTGCCAAAAATGCATAAATAAATGAATTAATAAATGAAGTATTTATTGTATACTGGCCCTTATCTCCCCCTACTTTATTCCTTGTCGATCAATTCCATGCTGGCCTTGGTCTCGGGGTTAGGGTCATAAAATATTTGCAATATTTTATTCCTTTTTCTTTTCTTCTCTTTATTCTATAATTTTGGCATTAAAAACCTTATTTTATATTCAATTAATACAATAAATAATGAATGCTATTATGTACAAGTAGATGCTATTTACATGCATTTGCTAGGGTTTTTAAGGCCAAAATGATAGAATAAAGATGATGAAATGGAGATTCATCACCCCCTATACTTGCCTTTGCTAGTACCTAGCAAATACTTATGCAATAAGTACAAAAAGAACAAAGAATAAGAAGAAAAGAAAAAGCAAAAATAAAAAATGTAAAGAATAAATTGAATTGATCATGATTATTAAACCTATCTTTACAAAATCAAGGTTTGGAGCTGAAGTTAGACCTTGGTGTGAAAATGTGTGTGGAACCTGGTCGGAAACCAAATTTAAAACACAACAGCCTTCGAGAGTCACAGAATTTGGTTCAAATCACCTCAATAGCCAGGTCAGAACTAGCCTACATCATACGCAAACCCTTATGACTATGAAGCTGACTTGTACAGTGTAAGTGATGGTGGCTCTCCCCAACTGAAATGACAAAGAGATTGACTTCTCCAGAATGACAACCCAATGATTCCCTAATCCAACAGCTCTTTCCTCGAGGAGCGGGGTATTCCCTTCTAAGTTCAAGTGGCATCCAACTCAAGAGGAGGGGGTAGAGAAAAGAATGGACGGTAGCCAGTGTAGCTACCTATCCTGGGATGCAAGACCAGTGTAGTCAAGTCATCCAGCTGTAGGCTCACATGGTATAACTTTGATGCTCAAGCTTGCTTATTTTCTATATAACATATATACATACTCCGGCAGGAATTTTATTTTTTTTACAAGCCTGTCCACTTTTTTTTTCAATCATACTATTTACAGCAGCATTTACATAAGGAGTTTTTCCTCTTGAGCCAGAAGACTATCCCTCTTTTGAAGCATTATTGCAACCCACAATCTCCTGTCTTTTGACCTCATGGCTATTGGACCAAGTTGGGGTGCACTTCCCTCCCTAGACGAGGACGAATGTTTCCACCCGTGTGCGTCTCAGACTGGCAAATCCAACCCCCTCACCACTCCAACCGAGTTGAGCCAAGTGAAAGGTGCAAGTGTCCAAGTTAGGTCACGGTCGGCAAGAGTCATACGTGTGTTTCAAAAAGTTCTAGTTAGTCCACTGAGGTGACTTGAACCCAGTCATGATTTCTCAAAGAATTAAGTCTGAATAGACCTGAAGTACCTTAAACCTAGTTCCCATAAGGTTCCAGTGCAGTTAGGTGCAATAAGGTCCAACCAAGTTCCAATCTTCGACTTTATTGGACTAGTTCAATCATCAAGCCCAATCAAAGAAGATGAATGTAATGCAAATGCTATTTACAAATATGCAAAGAATAATGCAATTTTTCAAAGAATTTGAAAACAAAGAGAAGAATTTTTACACAAAGAATTTTTGCAAATAAAATAATTTTGGCGTTCAATGTAGAAAATATGTACAACTATTTACACGGGCGCGCAACTTTATTTTACAAGAATTACGAATTTACAATTTAGTTTTTGTTTATAGGTATATATGTACACTTATTAAAGAATTGTGTTTATTTTTATTTATAATAATAATATAGTATTTTAGTTATTTATTATATGTGACTATTCCTCAAACTTATTTGACACAAATTTTTCAAACAATTTTTGAAAACTATAGTCCAAAATAATTTTTACAAACATTTTTACAAACATGTACACACATTTGAAAATCATTTTGCAAAGGTTTTTCAAAATAGTATATATAGATTTTTCAAAGTATTTTTGCAACCATTTTTCAAAACATTTGCAAATCATTTTTCAAACATTTTATTTCACACAAAGAAAATAAATTTTTACAAGCCACACATTTTTACACAGGTTGAAAACATGTAACAAAACGTTTTCAAAATAGTTTTCAATAAATGTTCACAGTGATTCGATTTTCGAACTATTTTTCAAACATTTTGCAAAAAACATTTTCACCTGATTAATCAGTATATACAAAAAGAATTCGAGAAATAATCACATCTCTTTATTAAGGGTTTTTAATGAATTTAAAGAATTATTAGCCATATTATTAAGAGAATACGAAAGTACGAGTTATGGCTAAAGTATATACATAGTATATACAACCCCCCTATACTTAGCTTGAGCTATGTCCTCATAGATCGAAAAAGAAAAAAGAAGACATAACTCGTACTGGGTATAAACAGGTCTAGAGAATATACGAATAAGAAATAAACGAATGAGAAGTTGACCGTCCCCCCTATACTTAGGATTAAGTAATCCTAAGTATAGCAGACTGTACACAAAGCAGGGAGGGTCAAGGGTGGGGATAAACAGATCAAAGATTTAACAAATCAAGGGTACGCCCCCTATACTTAGGACAAAGTACGTCCTAAGTACAGAAAACTGACACAAAGGGGCGACACCTTTTATTTAGATTCAGAAGATAGAAAAGGAAAAGAAGAAAAGAAGAAAAGAAGAGATATATACAGATAGATGGAAAGATCGTGGAGAATATACGCATCACTCCCCCTAGACTTAGGGTGAGATAGCCCTAAGTATAGGCAAGAACAGGAGTGACGAAAAAGTGCAAGGAAAGAATAACTCGGTGTGTGCCCCCTATACTTAGGACAAGGTACGTCCTAAGTGTAGACACAATGATGTGGCGATAGATCTGGGGCACACTAAAACATATGGGAGAAAGAAGGAACACATATATACACTAGCGAAAAACGGGTGAAGTACAGGACGATGCCTGGTAAGCGACAACCGTACTATCGTCGTCGTCTCCCTGTGAGAACGAAGACATAGCCAGAAAGTGAAAAGAAACCCTGATATGCAGTCAGGTGGGTGTCGGCTACCGGGGATAATCAGATCGGAAAGTACAGCAGAGACCGGTAGCGTGAAGCAGTCAATCGGCTCATATGGTCAACATGAGGGGATATAGCCGATACCGTAAGACCGGGAGGAAGAAAGAGCAGTACAGACTCCTCCGGTCAATCATGGTCTCAGATAGATATGGAAGATAGAGAATAGAAGACATCGTGGCATTCGGCGGTGGTGAGGTAGAAAGATCATAAGTACACACCGAATACCGTAGGCCATGGCTCAACCCTGCGAGGGTCCTCAAGGTGAGCATAATCAGAGAATAATCAGAAGACTCGGCTCCGTGCTCCAACAGACAGGAGACACAACCAGGGAGGAGACCGAGTATACAAATCAGAAGACCCAGCTTCGTGTTCCATCAACTGGAGACACCAGAAATGAAGCCGAGTACCTAGAAAATGATGTACTCTCCCGCAGAAAACCCTCTGGGAATGGTACATACTAGTCAATGAATAATCAGAACATAAGCTCACCCTTCTGAGGGTCGTCAAGGAGAGCGGGCTCAAAGGAGCCTGATCCATCAGACGGATCATAGAAACGGTCTTGGTAGGCGACAGATCGGCTACCAGTATAAGAGACCGTCACATCAAGAAAGTGTGGCAGCGTCCCTCAAATAACCCTCAGGGAACGTGCTGCCAGCTAGGCATAAAAATAGCAGATACCAGAAGCTCCACCTTGCGAGGACCATCAAGGCGAGCAGTCTCAAAGGAGTCTAATCAAATAGGTCCCACGATCCGCAGATCGGATACACAACTCGAGATGGGACCAAAAATCATGTATATCAGACGACTCAATTCCGTGCTCCAACAGAAAGGAGACACAACCAGGGAGGAGACCGAGTATACAAATCAGAAGACACGGCTTCGTACTCCACCAACTGGAGACACCAGAGATGGAGCTGAGTACCCAGAAAATGATGTACTCTCCCGCAGATAACCCTCGGGGAGTAGCACATGCTAGGCAATGAATAATCAGAACATAAGCTCACCCTTGCGAGGGTTCTCAAGGAGAGCGGGCTCAAAGGAGCCTGATCCATCAGACGGATCACAGATACGGTCTCGGTAGGCGATAGATCATCTACCAGCAGAAGAGACCAAGAGAGCTAAACTGTGTCATAGCCTCTCGCAGATAACCCTCAGAGAGCTATGAACTAGGCATGGAATAATCAGAAAAATGGAGCTCTACCTTGCGAGGACCGTCAAGAAGAGCGGACTCAGATGAGTCTAGTGCATTGGCCGCGTGTACCGATAGGTTAGGTACACAATCATAGGGGGAGGCCAATCAAGTATATCATCTGACTCGGTTTCAGGTACCATAATAATGGCGACCCAAGCAGTGGATGAAATCACAGTCCTAGAAATTGTCGCATTCTCCCGCAGATAGTCCTCGGGGAGGAATGCGAGCTAGGTCAATGTAGGTCATGGGAATGCTGGCAAGTCATCTCAGGTCCTCAAAAGCAATAAATCATTCAATCATCTAGAGGGCATAAGATCATGCAAGGGAGCAAATAATCATGTCAGTCACCAAACATCCCTTGGATTAATCCAATCTGCTGAGGTGGCACGAAAAATAGTCAGGAATCCTCAAAGTGCCATAGGTGGATCAGAGAGTCAGGAGATCAAGGATGGGTCAATCAAGAAGATGAGAGATCATGTAGGAACCGCACACCAATATCAGGAAGTCCAAATTAGAATAATCATTCAATTCTCAAAATCAAGATGGCGGAACCTCAAGAAATAGATCAATCAATACTCATGAAATCTTCATCGAGTCATCGCATCACATCACATCCTTAATCCGGTGTGCGAGAAATAAATCCTCAACAAAGCATCACACCTATGCTCTATGCATCATCAAAAATCTTCAAGAAGCCCATATGCATGTATCAAAGATAAATCCACCAAATCAATCTCAGCAACCTCAACATCATTGGCCCGACTTTCATAAATAATCTGTAGAAACAATCCTCGATGCGGGCCTCATCAATATGCACAGCAATCCCGGGCAAAGGGAGAGGTGATACGGGGTACACGAGGAAGATGGATAAGAAGGATACACGATGGGGTGGAGAAGCTGATTGAGCGGACGTGCCAATATCATGGGTGGTAGAAAAGTGATACAGAGGGTACGAGGAGGGCGGGCAAGAAAATCGGGATATAGACAAAATTGGGTGTTCCACACAAGGCGGGAACACCGTCAAAATTGCGGTTCAAGGGGAGGGCTCTCCCTGAACCAGGGAATGATGATGGTACGGAGAATACGAGGAGAGTGACGAAGAAGAGGGAAACACAGGACTTGGCGAAGAATGATTGAGCTCAAGCGCCAATATCATGACTCGATGCAAGATGAAGAGATATATGTATAAGAGGGATAGAGAGACTCAAAGATGAAAAAAATGCATGACTCACATGATGGGACCGACTACTCTAATAATGAATGAAAACATAACGCATTCCAAGTCACAATCAATACACAAAGCAAAACCCCCGATTCACCTACTCAACATAGTGAAGACCATCAGGTGACGGTCATTTATCTTTTTATTTTTAGAGTTAGGTGAGAATCACAAAAATTGTACAATCACTTAGGAGGCTTAATTGGATTTGGGCTCTACTCCTTAGTGTGTACGTGAGCAGTTTAAAACGCATACAATGAGGGGATTGCACTCCCAAGACAAGGAATCCATTATGTTTTATTTTTAGGTCAAATAGAGTTATCAGTCCCGATTTTATTTAAGTTATCACTTTTTTGGATATTTTCAATGCACGTGCCTATCGAGGTTCCATTTTCCATTTAGCATCCTAGGGTGGCAAAATCAGAGGGAGAAGATCGGAAAAGCCATGCAAGTCGGAAATCGATGATGCATGCTAAGTAAGAAGACTTACAGTGCCTCCCAGCTCTCTCCATGCGGGATGCAAAACAGAATTTGAAACCTATGCTATATGCAAATGCAAACCGAAGAAATCACCCTAGGTTCAGAAATTGCTATTATCGTGAAGCACCACAAGTCGCTCATTCATCTTTAGCCTCAAAAAGTCCGGTCTTGGCTCACCCCTCCTCTGTGCTCAACACACTTGAGCTTAGGAGAAAGCGCTTTGCGGGGCTCGCTGTGGCACAAAGGCTAAGAGATAAATGAGCGGTTGTTTAGAGTTTGATCTAGGTCCAAAGCGAACTATAGGTACATGCAAATATTAGGGTGTTTGGACCTAACTCTACGAGCAAGCAACTCCTAAGCTAAGGCTCATTCACACAAAATAATAAAACTAAAAATAAAAGAAAAGCGTCAAAAATCATCGAGGCCCCCAAGGGAACAATCCCTCGGGCACTGGACCTCGGGAGTCTTCGTGCACCTGTGAGAGTCCTGTATTATTACAAACCAAGTGTCACTCTCTCACATGAATATACAAAATAAAATAAAATGCATAAAAATAAAGACTGTCTTCAAAAATTCTCCTTCTTCTGTCATGGATGCTCTCTCCTGTTGGCTTGGCAGAGAAGAGCCAACTCCACCTTGCTTGGGTGCATAGGTCCTCCTAAGAGGTCCTCCTTCGCTTGGCGGTCCCTCGCATCAAAGACAAAGAAAAGAGGAGGTCAGAGCAGTCACTCAAATAATATCAAATGTAAATAAAAAAACAAAACAAATAAATAAGTGCATGATGGACATGAGCAATTAATTGAATAAATGAAAAAATAAGCTCACAAAATCATACAAATTCCGTTGCCTCCCCGGCAACGGCGCCATTTGATGACTGGGGTCTGACGAGGGTCTAGAGTAATCTGCACAAGGTGGGACCACAATGTCGCTGAGGCGACCGCTCAACAGATCCCGAATCGATCAACAATTAACCCACAATAAATATATGCAATGAATATCCAAAAAATGTGGAGTTAAAATTTATTATAACTCTACATGCAAATGTGTATAGGTGTAAGTACAGGTAGAGGTCGAACACTGGGAGGTGAAGGGAATGTATGTGTTGTGTAATTATTCAATCCATTGTTCATGTCCAATTATTGTTTTTGTGGGTTTTGGATTTTATATATTTTTTTATATTTTTGTTTTTATAATTTTTTATTTTGTTTTTATATTTTATATTTTTTATATTTTCTTTTAATATTTTTAATTATATAATATAAATAGATATATATATATATATATAAGACATATATATAAAGAGATATATATATAAGAAGAGAGAGAGGAGTACTATAGTCTATATATATATATATTCTTAAAAGATATATATAGATATAATTTTTTTTGGCTTTTTAATATTTTTCTAATTTTTTTGTTATTTTTCTGAAATATTTCTAATTTTTATGTATTTTTAAATTCAAAAATGTCCACAATAGAGGACTCAATCAATGGCCGAATATAATTTGGGTTTTAAAAATATAAAATAAACTCCAAAAATTTCCAAATTAATTTTAATACATCAATAATAATATATAGGTAATTATAAAAGAGAAAAATATATTTTTGGGGTTTTTTAAGGATTTTTCTATTTTTTGTTGGATTTTGAAACTTTCTGATTTTTTTACTTTTCTTTTTCATATTTTTAGGGTTTTTCAATTTCTGGACCCAATATATATATATAATTATACCATATATAATTTTTTGTAATTTTTTTCAAAATCATTTTCTATTTTTTTTGTATTTTCTAATTTAGACAGTGCAAAAATGGCTTCTATTTCATTTTTAATAATTAGGAAAAATGCAAAAAAAATGCGAAATAAAGTATGAGCGTGAACAGGCATGGCATGGAGCACCTATCCTAATTTTTATGGATTTTTAGAAGCCTCATAGGTATTTTTAATAATTAGATAAAAGACACAAAAATAATACAGCCTGGCAGGGGTATTTTTGCAAATAAAATAAGTAACAGGGGCATCAGTGCAAAAATACAACAGGAATAAACATTTATTTAAATTTTTAGAACTATGTTACAATATACAAAAACCGCCAGGGCTCAAATGCAAAATTTCACGCTCCTCACGTGGGACTGCACGTGAGGCGCGGAAGGACCTAAATGCAAATCTTATAAACTCAGGGTCCTTTCTGCAAAATTTACATTTTATTTACAACGTGCTATATATTTTACAAGATTGAAAATTAAATACAAAAATGACAGGGGCGAGATGTGCAAATTACCCCCAATAGGCGCTTCATCCGACGACTGATCTCCTTCACTAATACACGTGGTGCCTCCACGTGCGCCGATGACGCTTCGCCGATGAGCGGAGAGGATTGGATCTCGCGTGAGATCTGACGGTCGTAGCAGCGCTCCATCGGACGGCTGTGATTAGAACTGGGGCCTTCGTCTTCATCCAACGGCGGGGAGCTGGCGTGGAAGAACATGGAAGAAGACTCGCCGAGGCGAGCTTCCTCCGGCTGGATCTCGCTCCTCCGCCGTTCATCGCCGCACCTGAAGGTCCACAAAGCTTCCTGGCAGGGTCTTCTTCGTGCTGGAGGTCTTAGGTCGGCCGGAGGTACCCTGAAGCGTCGTCACGAGCTCGAACAAGAATAGCAGCTCCAGGTACCTCCACCGCGTTTGGAATCGACTCCTGGTGCACGTTGGGGCCCCTAACCTGCACAGAAAGATAGAGGGGCTCGAGGGCGTCTCCCTCGACCCGGGGTTTGAAGCTGAAAGCACAGGAATGAAGGTGGGCGAAGAAGCTCCGGCGAAGGGTAGTGGAGGAGCTTCGATTCGCGGATCCAGAAGCGAATCCGGTTGGACAAGGTGGCTGGGGTATGGAGAAGGCGTAGGGGAATGAAATGGCAGTGGAATGGTGGTCGGAAAACGTCGGGGTAATAGTGGAGAAGTCGCCGGAGCGGAGCTCCGACGAACTTCGAATCACCTAAACTAAGCTAATCTATGAATCTAAATGCGAAATAAATGACAGGAATAAAATGCTGAAATGGAAATCTACCTAGAAATGATAAATGCGCAGCTCTTATACCTGGGGGCCGCCAGGGAGCAGGGTGGCCGCCGGAGCGCCACCACGACAAAATTTCCCACCTCCTTGGGCCGAATCGAGGTGCTGGGAAGCGCCTCCTGTCACGAGGGCTCCGCCAGGAGCTCATTCAAGCTCAAAGAAGGGGATGAAAATGGCCAAATTCGGCCAAGGAAGTGGGAGGAGTTATTTATATACATTCCAAGGGACCCCCAGTAACCGGCGATTATTAAGGAATCGGGGCTATGTACAAGGGTTCCAAGTGATCAGCGGGGATCAGGGATGATCAGAGAATAAATCTCGTGAAGGGACTGTTGGTGAATGATCACTGAGCCATGCGGGAAAAAGGCAAGAAAAGAGGGGAAAAGACAGTCCGCGTCAACTCAGGCGTCTGGAGGTTAAGTTGACCGGGGTCAACTCGCGGAGGGACCTGATTGGTCCACCTCAGCCGCTAAACGCCAAAACAGGGAACCTTATTAGAAAATGAATTATTTAACCTAGTAAATGATTTTATTAATTTTTGCTTATAAAATAAAAAATGTGTATTATTTCATGTAGTATTTAGTTATGATTTTTATTGAATTTTTCGAGGTGTTTTATTATAGTTTTATTTTAATAAGGTGTATATGTGTATATTTACATGTATTTTTGTGTATTTAATTTTTAATTTTTTTATTTTCTTTCATTATTTTATTGACTTATTTTATAAATTTATAATTTATTTTTGTGAGTATGAGTATATATTTTTATTTGATTTTTATGAGTCTATTTACATTTTTAAATAAATGTGTTGGTGTATATGTAAGTATACTTATAAGTATTTTACCTGTATATTATATACATTGTATTTGTTTAATGGATTTTATTTGTTTTTATTTTAGCTTTGTATTTTTAATAAGTTATATATAATATATACATTACTATAAAAATATAAAAGAACTAAATAATTAAAGAATGTTTTCCTCTTTTATTTATGTACATACTCCTCATAGGTATTTTGTCTAAGTATTGTATAGACTTATTTTATTTTACAAATTCTTTTGGGTTTTATTCTAATGCTAGTATGCACATGAATTATATACATTATTTACAAGATCCTAAAAATATAAATTTATAAAAATAATGAATATTGAATAAAATGAATCTTTTAATCAGGTATTATGTACAAGAAGGGCCAAAAACCTAACTTTCACAGATGGACTCCAAAAATTATGAAACCAATTTTATAAAATAGCTTATGAAATGATATATACAATTAAAGATGAGTTTGGGTGATTTGGAGTTTTTATTTGCAAGATATGGGTCTGTGAAGTTGAGATTTTGGCTTTTTATTTTGTGCATAAAATGTACACTGGGTATTATTTTTACACAAACTCAATTTTGTATTTTTATTTACATTATTATCTACAACTTTTATGAGCAAAGTTTCTTTATTTGATGAATAAATAATTATGTAAAAAATAGGTGCCAAAAATGCATAAATAAATGAATTAATAAATGAAGTATTTATTGTATGCTGGCCCTTATCTCCCCCTACTTTATTCCTTGTCGACCAATTCCATGCTGGCCTTGGTCTCGGGGTTAGGGTCATAAAATATTTGCAATATTTTATTCCTTTTTCTTTTCTTCTCTTTATTCTATAATTTTGGCATTAAAAACCTTATTTTATATTCAATTAATACAATAAATAATGAATGCTATTATGTACAAGTAGATGCTATTTACATGCATTTGCTAGGGTTTTTAAGGCCAAAATGATAGGATAAAGGTGATGAAATGGAGATTCATCAATGGCTGGGAGACATGAGATGGTAACCTCGACAACCAAGATGGACGGAGATGGCTGGGAACACCTTTCAACTCCTCCCTCCTCGTTGCAGAGCACGGCGGAGGACCTCTGCCACACGCTTCGATGCTTGGAGGCGCTCCAAGGGGCTAAGGTGGAATGAAAGTGAACCAAATTCAAAAAAATGGAGAGGAGGGGAACTTTGTACATGTGAGTGAACGAGATGGTCGACCTATGGATCACGGGTGAGTCGAGGCGATTCAGCCCTAGGCGAGGTGTTGGTGGGGATCAAAGATGAACATCAAACAAATCTCATGAAGAGATTGATCGTCCTCGAGAAACATATCAAGCGGGGGAATATCAAGAAGAGAGGTTAGTACTCGATTCTGATAGGGCTAGGCCCAAATTAGAAGAGTTAATCAGCAATCAACAATCGTAGGACTCCTATTGGTCCAGATGGGTCACTAGAAGATAAAACCGACTGGAAAAAGGCTAATAAATAAAAAATAATAAATGAAATAATTAAATAAAATTTACAAAATAAAAAATATTTATTATTTTATGTAGTATTTTGATATATTTTTACTTATATTTACGAGTTAATTTATTACAAGTTACTTTTACTAGTGTATTTATAGGTATATTGACCTATGTTTTGTATATTTAATTTTTATTTTATATTTTTGATATTATTATTATTTATTAATTTATATAATTATAACATATTTTTATACAAATAAATATATTTTTATTGTATTTTTCTTATGTATTTTGTATACTTAAATAAATAGAGGTATAAACTATATAGGTATAAGTATAATATATTCATCTATGTTTTCTGCATAGTATTTTATTTTAGTGTTTTATTTATGGTTTTATTCTATTCTATATATACATGTATTATGAATAATATTTAAAAATTATAAAAATTATAAATAAATAAAATGAATATTTTATTAGGTAAATTATACAATAGGGTCCAAAACTTAACTTTTGCATCTTAACTCCAAATTAAATGAAACCACTTCATTAAATAACTTATTAAAATTTATATACAATTAAAGATAATTTTGGTACATTTTGAGTTCATACGGAGAAGATGGAGGTCTGGGAAGCTTGGGTTTTGACCTTTTTATTTTGAGTGTAAATTACACTGTATATTATTTTTGAGTGAAATTAATTTTGTATTTTCTATACATTTTTAGCTACAACTTTCATGTACAAAGTTTTATTATTTGATGTATAGATACTAAAGAATAAAATAGGTCCTAAAAATGAATTATTTGACTAAATGAATTGGGAATTTTATTGTGTTTTTGACCCTTATCTCCCCTTTCTTTATTTCTTGTCGACTCACTCATCAAGCTGCCTAGTTCTCAGGGTTTAGGATCATAAAATACCTTTGTCATTTTATTCTTTTTCTTTTCTTTTCTTTATATATAACTTTGGCATTAAAAACTATATTTTATATACAATACATGGAATACATAATCAACATTATTTTTTTAAAAATAATGTTATTTACATTCATTTAGCTAGGGTCTTTAGGCCAAAATGAAGAATAAAGGTGATGAAATGGAGTTTCATCAGCAGGGCTTGTGGTGTAAGATGAAGCATATATGTTCCATATAGTTGATAATTATGAAAAATACGGGGTTGCACTACAAAAAGATGCGATTTGCGTGCATGTCCTTCATTCCAGACGGATATGCATCAAATTTAAGAAATTTGGTCGACTTAAAGAAGTTCTCATTTAAGAGAATGAAGATTCATGACTATCATGTTTTCATGAAAAGACTTCTACTGCTATTGTTTAGAGGATTATTACCGAAAAATGCTGTGGATGTTATATCAGATGTCAGTATATTTTTCCATATTCTTTGTTCGTCACGCGTACACCGAACATGTATGGAATATCTTGAGAAAAATATTCCTGTAATTATGTGCAATTAGGAGAAAATATATCCACCATCATTTTTTGATTCAATGGAGCATCTAATGATTCATCTTCCTTACAAAACAAAGGTTGGAGGGTCCATAAAATATCAATGGATGTATCCATTTGAGAGGTATTTCTAAATATTAAACTCTTTTTTAGTCTTTTGATAAATGAATAAAAATATATACATGTTTTATGTAAGTTCATGTTCTTTTTGAAAAGAAAAGTCTGAAATAAAAGTAAAGTGGAAGGATCGATCAGTTCAAATTATATTTACGAGGAATCGCAACATTCTGTGCTACGTATCTTCCGAAAGATGTGGAGACTATCCACAATAGATTAAGAAGGAATGAGATAATTTACTCTGAGGAAAACCTAATATCAGTGTATTTTGTCAATCTACTAAGCTCATTGGAAAGTCTACATAACGTCTATTATCGAAATAAGAGAAAGTTGCTGCAGAGCCATACGTATTAGACAATTGCAAGGAAATAACACCATTTGTTTAGTACATCTCTGTATTACTTTATAAATGATATGTAAATTTCCTTCCACTTATTTCTAATGTTTCTTGAACTTATTTTAGGGAATTTAGAAGGAAAATTGTCGAAGAAAATCCTTTGTATTCAGTGATGAAGTTGTGAGCAAATATATGAATCAATTTTCGGAATGGTTTAAGAACCGAACAAGATAATTGGATGGTGGTGATTATAACACACAAATACTAAAAAACTTTGGAGAAAGTCTAGCTTATAAGGTCCGATCTTACAACTCCTATTGCAGTAATGGTTATCGGTTTCATACATTTAATTCTGGTAGATATTTAACAACTCAGAATTACAGAATGATGGTTTGTGGTTCTTGCTACGACGTAGATCATTTGGATTACTATGGAATATTAAAGGAGATATTGGATGTAGAATATAGTATTCCATGTTATAATAAAGTCGTTCTCTTTTTGTGTGACTAGTACGAACCCAATGGAGGTGTAGTGATTGATAAGAGAAATAACATTGTCGATGTGATACCAAGAGAATTTATACCGAGATTTGAACCCTTTGTTCTAGCTTCTCAAGTGGACCAAGTTTGTTATCTCCCACAAGTGTGAAAGAAGAGAAAGAGCGTTGAATCTTTCAGTGTCATGAAGATAAATTCTCGAGGTTATATTTCTAATGAATACACTCATCTAGAAGATGTTATAGACGAAGCTTTCACACCTACTCATGAGCGAATAAATGTTGTAGAAGAAGTCCCAATCATTGAATCAATTCAATTGGCGGATAATGAGGGGTTATGTGTTGGCATACAAGACGATGTAGAGTCTACAAATGACGATTCAGAATAACTCAGAAATCAATGAAATATGCTTTAATTACTCCGAATCACATATGAAGATTAACTGTAAGTTCAGTAAGTTATAGAAGATAAACCAGAAATGTTCATTAATAACTTTGTAATTAACTATTACATCATCATTATAGTCATGGCAGGTTTTGGACGTGCCAGTTCTCATGGATCTCAACGATCTACTCATCCATCGTCGTCAGACTCACCTTCTTCTAGTAGGCAACCGACCCTACCTGCTACTTTAGAGTCACTTCCCGAGGAGACTCAACGGGTCATAGCCTACTATGAGTCTCTTGGTTATCCTCCTCCTCCCTTTTATGGAGGCGTATATGGAGAGCCATCTTACACAATCGCTCCTGCTGCATGCCCGGTACCTGTACCAGCACAGACCTCGATTGATTCTGGTTCACCTTCCTCTGCACGAGCATCCACGTACCTTTACCACTGGAGGTGGGCAGACTTCGGAGTCCTACCCTTTGTTAGATGTTACTACGGATGGGAGGTATGATTTTTCTAGTTTTCTAAACTTTTATATAAATGAATCTTCTCATTTAAGACTTTGTATTATTTGAAAAATTTACAAAATATGCAGGGATTTTTTGAATAGTGATGAGTCGAATTTTCGATAGACTAAGGCGGATAAAATATAGCGAAGGTCGTTGCGACCTTAGCCGCTCGAGAAATCCAGCTCAACAAGAAAAATATAAGAGCAGACCACCAAACAAAGACAAAAATCAATCAAAATAAATAGTGGCCCTGGCTATTGGATTAGCCTGGTATAGCGACCAGGGTCGGACTCAGGGAGCGCGGATTGGCCTTGCGGCCTACGAAGTAGTCCAAAATAAAGAAAAATAAAAACAAATTATTTTTGGTGGATTTTTAATATTTTTATATTTTTTTGGAATTTTTAATTATAAAGAAAATAATAAAACAAATAAAACACACAACTTGCAACAATTATTTAATTACTCTAAAATGCTCAAAAAATCAAACAAAAATATTTTTGTGATTTTTATATTGTTTACTATTTTTAGTGAATTTTTGATAATTTTCTGATTTTATAGAATTTTATAAAAATGAAACAAGACGAAAACAGAAGAACAATGTCAGGTTTCAAGGGCCAAAACAAAATGCAAAATGGCCCTAACAATGTAAAGTATGAACAACAAGGAATATTCAGGAAAAAGATTTATTAATTTTTGATTTTTCTACGATTTATTAGAATTTTTATAAGATTTTCAAAGTTTTTCATTTTTTTTATAGTTTTTATAAATCCAAAAATGACCAAAATTGGTCGGAAAATCAAGCAAACTAAAACAAACAAATTCTGATTTTTTTTAGAATTTTTGAGAAGGTTTTAATATTTTTTGTGATTTTTATATCTGGACAGACAGAAAAAGGGGTGTTTTTGAATTTTTAAAAATAATAAAATGATCAAAAATGTCTCCAAAAATTAGTGAAAATTTTACACAGTGGCAGGAGCCACGTATCCAATTTTCACTTAATTTGGAGTTATTTTGCTATTTTATTAAAATAAAAAATAACCAAACAGTGCACAAGGACCTATCTGCAATTAAAATATGTTGCAAGGGCCAAAAAGTAACGCAGCTGGAAAGTTTAGGACCAAACTTGCAAAAATCCCCGAGACCCACGCACGGTACACGTGACCCAGGCCTAGAATGACTAAAACGTCATTCCTATTTAAAAAGATTCAAACATTAACACGCTAGGAATGCAGGGTTTAAAATGCAAAATGTCCAATAAATTACGTGTCGATGCACGTGCACAGTACACACAGGGACTAGATAGCAAATATCCAAAACAGTAAGGTCCTCGATGCAAAATAACCAAAATAAAAAGAACTACAGAAAATATTTACAGGGCTATCTAATAAAAGCAAGAAACATAGGGGCCTAAGAGAAATTAACCCTTATTTATTATCGACGGCTGAGGATGCACCACGTATCTAATCTGACGGTCTGGAGCAGTGACACCTCAACGCAGAAGCTCGGCTCGGATCGAACGACTGAAGGCCTCCCACGTGAAGGATCTGACGACTGTGGTGCGATGTGGCTAAACCCTCGCGAAATCGACGGCGGTGAAGACGACACGTGGAGATCGAACGGTTTGGAGTCACTGGTGTCTCTTCATCTAATCGTGCGGTCCTGATCGCGCCTCCAAAGGATCGGACGTTGGCGTAGCTCCTCAAACCAACGGCTCTGAGCGAATCTGGAGCTGGAGGGCTGAATGGACGGCTGGAGGAGGTCCCGGAAGAACAGGTGGCCGGCGATGTACGCCAGCCCGATACACTCACGGTGAATCTCCTCGAAGGCTGCTGAGATGCTGAGAAGAATCACCTCGGTGGTCTGCGGCCAATGGACTGCTCCGATGATGGCGGGGAGCTCTGTAGAGCTCCGGCGACGGTGAAGAACTGGAGCTCCTGTGCTCTGATGTTTCGACCTCCAGATGAGGTCGATTTGACCTGCTACCTACACAGGAAGAAAGAGGGGTCGAGGGCAAACTACCTCGACCCGTCATCGCACGTGGAGGGTGAAAGATACGGCGGTGTGGAGGTCCTCCGGCGAGCAGCGGAGGAGGAGGACCGAAGTCCCTGCTCTGGGGTGAGTCGGGGTTGGGTGGCTGAATGAAGAATGTGCGGAGAAGTCTGGTGAAGGTGTAGGTCGGGTCAGGATGGCAAGTGGTTGGACGGAGAAGGAGAATGGCGGCGGCGGAGCAAAAGGGGCGAAAATCGAAAATGCTAAAATTACTCTAAACTAATGTCTAAACTACCTACCTGGTGGAGGAATCCGACTGTGCTGGAGCTCGGGAAGCTCCGGGGGTCATTGCCTGCAAGGGAGCGTCGAGTCCCGATGCTGGGCGCGCTCGCGGCGGCGCACGGCGGCGAAGCCACCGGATCCAAGGTTTCCCGGCTGCCCGAGCCTCACTTCCACTCCGAATCGCACCATTGTCACTTAGGAGAGGTGGAGGAGTTCCTTGGCGTCGAGGGGGAGGACCAGAGATGAAGGAACAGGCTGCCGGAGGCGAGACTATATACTCCTAGGGGTCCGAGAAGACGATGGTCGGGCGAGCAACTCACAACTCAGATCCCTCACACCCACCCCGGGCGTGGATCTAGGATGATCGAGGAATAACTGGAGCCCGGGGTTTGCGGATTTGGGGCTCAGATCGAGTGGCGAAAATATCGAGAAATCGGGTCGGGCACACTTGATCCGCGGGTTGTGGTCCAGGGGGGAGTTGACCGGGGGGTCAACATCCCCCGTGGACCAATCAGGAGCGACCACGTCAGAAAAGATTTGGAAATTGAATTCAAAATAGCAAATGGCCGATTTTCACAAAAGTCAAAACATGAAAAATGTTTATTTTATTTTAATTTTTTTTTTGTGATTTTTATTTATTTTTTTGAAATAAAAATTAGGTAGTTACAATATAGTATTATATACATAGGTAAATACAATATTGTATTTTTTATTTTTATTTTTAATTATTTATTTTTGTACATTTTTATTCCAAATTTATATTTTATTTATTTACAAAATAAAATTTGGATTAATTAGGTATTTTTATTTTATTTTTATTATTTATTTATAAAGGTGAAATAAATCCTTTTATTTATATACATACATGGTATATATACAATGTTGGTTTTGATTTTATTTTTGTTCTTTTTATTTTATTTTTGGTTTTGTGATTTTTATTTTATTTATTTACATTATGAAGTATAGAATATGTACACATTTTTATGGAATTTAATTTATTTATTTACAAGGTGAAATAAATAGAAAAAGGGTTTCTATGTACAAGGTGTATATACAATAGATGAGGGATTCTATTTTTTTTAGTTTTCTTTAATTTTTCTCATTTTTATTGTAATTTAATATTTACAAATATATACACAAATAAATACAACCCATTTTTATTTTTATTTAGAGGAAAATATTTATATTTATATACTGGTATATTTACACACATGAGCTTCCAGATCTCCCTCTACTTGGGTCTTTATGCGGTCAGGCCCATGCTGAGCCCTCCCTTGGGATTAGGTCGCTCAATATTTATTCTAAATATTTCCCTCTTTTTCTTTTGTCTCTCTATTCTTTTATTTATGCATAAAAACATGCTAATTATTTATTTTTACACAATGCATGCAATTTGCTAATTATTAATATTTACAGGAATATACATGTGTTTGGCAAAGGTTTTGTAGCTAAAATAAAAGAATAAAGAGTGATGAATGGGTATTCATCACCCCCTATACTTAACTTTGCTAGTCCCTTAGCAAACACTTATTTGAAAAAGAAGTGAAAAAGAAAAAGAAAAAGAAAAAGAGGAGAATATACATGGATTAAGGTTGATTATTAAACTTGCCTTCATTAAATTGAAATATAGAGCTCGATCAGATTTTTGGATTATTAATGTGTCGGAACCTTATTTAGACTTAGGTTTAAAACTTAACAGCCACTAAGATCCACTAATCTATAATCAACACTCCTCAATAATCCAGATCAGAACAAGTCATCATACACAAACCCTGAAGACTATGAGTCTTTCCTTGTACTGTGAATGTGAAGTATAGATCTCCACCTCATAAGTAGCAACTTGACAACCCTCCCCAACATGGTAACTCTATGACCCTAGTCTGGCCACTCTTTCCTCGAGGAGCGGGGTATTCCCTTCTAAGTTCAGGTTCAACCGGCTCAAGAAGAGGGGGGAAGAAGAGAATGGACCATGGACAGTGTAGCCATGTATCCTTGGGAGCTCAACCAGTGTAGCTAAGTCTTCCTGCTGCAAGCTACATAAGGTGGGACATGAATCTCAAGCTTCGCTTATTGCACTATATACATACTCCGGTGGGATTATCATTTTCTATCAGACCCACCACTTTTTTGGAGTTATTTTCTTTTTGCATTTTTTTTCAAGTGCATCTATACAACATATACATGTGCAGCATATATACATAAGGAGTTTTTCCTCTTGAGCCAGTAGACTATCCCTCTTTTGAAGCATTATTGCAACCCACAACTCCTGTCGTTAGACCTCATGGCAACCAGACCAAGTTGAGACGCACTTCCTTCACTAAAAGAAGAAGAGAGGTTCCGTCTAGAAGTACTGCCCTCATATGCTACCCCAAGTCAAGGAAGACTGCCTCCTCACCACCTCATCCGTAGAGAGCTCTGTGCTAAGTGCATGTCCAAGTAAAGCCATTGTTTATATGAGTCATGTGTGTGTTGTTAAGTGCTCTACTTAGGCTCATTGAGATGACATGTGATCATAGCCTAGTGGACTCAAAGAATTAAGTCACCATGGACCTGAAAAGCCTTAACCCTAAGCCCTATAAGGTTCCTCATAGAATTAGGTGGATTAGGATCTTAATCAAGCTCTATTTCCCAATTTAATTCCAGGTTAGTTTAAATGTCAACTATAATCCGGGAAAAATTATACAAGTATATACAAAGATGCTATTTACACCATATTTACACGAATGCAAAATTTTTGAAAAATGTTTTGAAATCATGGATGTATGCATGAATGCAGGTTTTGCAAAATATTTACACAAATTTACACAAGGTTTTTGCAAACTTTTGATTTTCAAAATATTTTGGAAAAATTTTGTACTATATACATAATTTTGATATGCACATATTTACACAATCTTTACACAAAAAGTTTTTGAAAACATTTTTACAAAAATAATTTGTACACTAGCTATGTATGTGCAAATAAAAGAATGATTATTTACAGGGAAAAATGATTAATTTTATGAATTTTGGGTTTTAGCCATTTTTTTATTTATTTACACACTCACGCAAACGAGTTATGGCTAAAGTATATATGAAATATATACACACCCCCTATACTTAGCTCGAACGATGTCCTCAGAGTCAAGAGTGATGAAGAAGACATAACTCGTGCTTAGAATAGGGAAGTGAAAAGAAAGGCTATATACAAAGACGAATGAATGAATAGAAAATCAAGAGTATCTCGGCTTTTCCCCCTATACTTAGGATCAAATAATCCTAAGTATAGCAGGCTGTACACTAAGGGAAAACCGAGTGGAGAATGTACAGGGTCTACCCCCCCTATACTTAGGGTCAAATATCCCTAAGTATAGGCAACACAAACAAGGGTAGAAAGACACGAAGAAAATCAAGAAATATATACAAGAAGGAGGAGCATCACTCCCCCTATACTTAAGGTGAAGAACCTTAAGTATATGCAACACAACAGAAGTGATGAAACAGAACGGAAGAACAACTCGGTGTTTCCACCCCCCTATACTTAGGATGAGGAATATCCTAAGTATAACAAAGATAATCCTAAGCGAGACATGGGGTGAAAAGAAGAACGGAAGAAAGAAAGATCAAACTAAGACGAAACACATATATACAAAAGAGTATAATGTTGAGGTGCCTCTCAACAAGCGCTAGATTTTACGCCCCTAGCTAGGCGCAAAGGCTAGGATAAAGAAGTGTCAAGGTTCAGGACGACATCGGTAAGGCGAATGCCGTACTGTCGTCGCAGTCTCGGTACGAGAACAACGACGAAATCAACAGTGTAAACAAAGACACCCAGGTATGCAATCAAGCGGATGTATGCTACCAACCAGGGATATGGAAGTAAGTGATCGGGATCCGGTAGCACAAAAGAAATCGTCGGCTCTGGATCAGACTGGAGTGGAAGAGTAGGGCCGAAGAAATCGAGCATGGAGAAGGATGGATCAGTCATGGAATCCTCCACATCAATCAATGTCTCAAGAAGGTGTGGACAAGTAGGATCAGGAGACTCTATAAGAAGATGGATATACGATGCATGAAATGGAAGCAAATCAGGCAGATCATCGAATATCTCCAGGATGGGCTCATCCTCGCGAGGGTCGTCGAGGTGAGAAGACTCAGAATCAGAATAATCAGAAGACTCGGTTTCGTGCTCCGTCAGATCGGAAACACTCTTAGAAGGTGAAACCGAGTACTCATCGAGTGTGGCATCCTACCGCAGATAACCCTCGGGGAGAAATGCAAGATCAGAAGTGAGAAAGAGAGGATCAGGATCTAGATAGGCATATGCGCTGCTGTCAAGTATCCACTCTGTGCACCAGGCTGCATCATCATCGGAAGTGTGGCTCTCGGCAATCTGGAAGCAGGAGAAGGTACTGGTCAACACCGCGGAGGCTGGCAAAGTGTCTGCGACTGATCCTCGCTCTACAACTATACTGGCTGCCAACTGGTCCTCAGCAAAGGTGTCTGTCTCGTCATAGTGGAGGATAAAAGGCTCGAATATGGGACTCTCTGTGTCTGTACTCTCAAAATGGTGTCCCATATCGACCTCTGGCTGCTGGGTTGAGTCCTGGTAGCTATCGGACTCCGAGAAGTGTCTCTGCAGAAAAGAAACTGACTCCTCCGGGACTGGAAACTGAAGCGGCTGAATCGATGGCTGTAGTAACGGGGGCTCCTCCAGTTCCTGGAGTATCAGAAGATCTGATATCCAAGACTCGTTGACTTGAAACTCTAGGGCTGCCTCGAACTCCAGCTGGAAAACCAACGGGAACTCGAGTAGACTCTAGGTCCGAACCTCTGTTATCGCAGTCATCTCCTCTATACTCTGTGATGCTGGAGCCTCCAAGTCCTCGAGCTGGTGTGTAGAAACTGAATCATCATGTAAAGTGACACAACACACTGGTAGTGCATCGTCCGCATGTGTTGTACCGACTACGACATCTCGTGAAGGAGACCTCTGTGAAAGCAAACTCGACATGGTATCCAATAAGTGAATGTCGGAACTGCGGTGTGAACCGCCACATGTGGTAATCACCAGTGCTAGCTGCTCTGCGGTCATCCCCCGCATGGAGATCTCTATCAAGTCTGTCAGTGGAAGTCCGTGATCTGGAAATCTCCTCAAGAGGTGAAGAAACCTCGGCCATGCCTCATGCAATAGCTCTTGGGGGTCTACTGAAAAGTCGGTGATCAAAGACCGCATCAACTCTGCTCTACACGGGGGAAAGTATCTCTGTAAGAACTCTCGGCATAGCTCACCCCACGTATCGAATGTCCTCCCCAATCGTCGGTGCCATCTCATGGCTCTATCATGAAGTGTGGATGAGAAGGTCCTCCTCATCAGCTCCTCTATAGTGATATCTGAATATCTCTATGCTCTACAAAACTCCTCGAACGCGGACAGGTGAAGATAAGGCTCCTCGTGCACCTCCCCTAAAAATGTCGGCAGTCTCTGAATGTAATCCAAGTCCAAGACAAATGGACGTAGTGCAGAAGCTGACTGAGCTCCCCGTGCTATCTGCTCCTCCATCCATCTGGGATAGGATCTGTTTGCTGATCTCCACTGGTCTCTGTGATCACAACTGGAATGCACTCTCAACTCAGCAACGACATCGTCCGGGTCTCGCATCTGCTCTATCTGGTATCCTCGTACATCAAGCGCAGCATGCCCAGAGTAGTGAAAGGGATGGGAGGGAGGGAACGGGAGGTTGGTTGGAGATCCGAACTCCCTCGAAGGTGGGCTGGACTGATGGTCAGAAGATGGAGAAGAAGCTGTAAGAGTCGGCTCGAAGTGAGGGGGATCCATCATCCAGGGGTGAAGGAGAAGAAGAAGACTGAAGGGAGGGTGGGTGGAAGACAGAAGAAGAGAAGAAGATGGGGGAAATGCAGAAAGGATCTGGAAATCACACAAGATGAGAAAACATAACCCCCGATTCACCTATGCACACAGAGCTAAAGACCATAAGGGATCAGTCGATTATCTTGTCGATTTTATTTTAGGTGATCATTCAGTCTATCAGAGCGATTACGTGAGGTAATAGGAATCCGATATTTCTCAACCGACTGTCCCGTTTCAAAGAGCCGGTAATCAGTCGAGAAAAATCGGATGGCTCTAACCTAAGGTGCGGGTCACTCTCTCGCTCATCCAAACCAAATAAGGAGGGGGTTACTCTCCCCAAGACAAATTTTTCAGTGTGGTGTCTTTTAGATCAAGTGTGATTAGCAGTCCCGATTTTATTTTTTTCTTTTTAGGTATTTTTCAAATAAAAAGAAATCGCCTAACGAATTTTTCGGTTCTCCTGGTTATTAAGTCCAAAAAAATCAGGGGGGAGAAGTCGAAAAAGCCGATGCGCGATGAAATCAATGATGCATGCCGAGTAAGAGATGCGTACCCGACTCCAGCAGTCTACATGTAAAATGATCCGCGTAGAATTTAAAGACTGAAAATAAACTACCTAAATGGTACAGGCGGAAAACCGAGTCCCTAAACAGCAATTCTACTCGAAAGAACGGCTAGTCGACCACCAGCCTCCAATCCAAGAGTCCGGTCTCGGTCCACCCCTCCTCCTCCCGACAAATCAGGTTCAGGAGCAGCGCTTGGCAGGGTGGGCTGTGGCACGTAGGCTCGAAGGTAGTAATCGGCTATTTTATTAATCTTTTTATTATAGGACCAATTACCGAACTATAGGCACAAGCAACTTTATTAGGGTGTTTGGATCCTAAGTATTACGTCACAATCAAGCAGAAAATCCTAAGGCTAGGGGCTCGAAAAATAGCGAGAAACCGGAAAAGGCAGTAAAGAAATCAAAAGCCGCGTAAAAGCCGCGAAGAAATCCGAGGGGTCCCCCGAGCACACCGGTGCTCGGTGAAACAGACCCCGAGAGTGTCTAAGGAAAGTCCAAGTGTCCTGCTATCCCTGTATTATTACAACAATTATTCAAATAGTGCTGAAATAAAACTAAACTAAACTAAACTAAACCTCCCACACTCGACTGTCTCCTCGTGCTCTCCTGCGGTTCCGTGCAGAAGGGAGCCGCCTCCGATCACCACGGTTGTGCCGGCTCCTCGAGAGTCGCTGCCTCGGTCCTCGGGCCCTCGCAAGAAAACAGAAGAGTGTCAAACCAGATAAAAATAAAACAGATAAAATAAAATAAAGAAAATAGGGTATATATGCAAAAATGGAAAGAAAATAAACAAGCAAAAACAAACAAAAAAAATAGAAGAAAAGAAATAAAAATAAAATAAAACAACTATAAAAGAAAAATAAAAAGCCGTGAAAAGCCGCGGACTCAGAAAAAGCCGCGGAAAACCGCGAAAAAGAAAATAAAATAAAAGAAAAATAAAACGACTACTAAGCCGTGCTCCCCGGCAACGACGCCATTCTGATGAGCCGAATGTTCGATAGACTAAGGTGGATAAAATATAGCGAAGGTCGTTGCGACCTTAGCCGCTCGAGAAATCCAGCTCAACAAAAAAATATAAGAGCAGACCACCAAACAAAGACAAAAATCAATCAAAATAAATAGTGGCCCTGGCTATTGGATTAGCCTGGTATAGCGACCAGGGTCGGACTCAAGGAGCGCGGATTGGCCTTGCGGCCTACGAAGTAGTCCAAAATAAAGAAAAATAAAAACAAATTATTTTTGGTATATTTTTAATATTTTTATAATTTTTTGGAATTTTTAATTATAAAGAAAATAATAAAACAAATAAAACACACAACTTGCAACAATTATTTAATTACTCTACAATGCTCAAAAAATCAAACAAAAATATTTTTATGATTTTTATAATTTTTTATTGTTTTTAGTGAATTTTTGATAATTTTCTGATTTTTATAGAATTTTATAAAAATGAAACAAGACGAAAACAGAAGAACAATGTCCAGTCAGGTTTCAAGGGCCAAAATAAAATGCAAAATGGTCCTAACAAACCCTGAAGGTATTTTTCCTGTAAAGTATGACTAACAAGGAATATTCAGGAAAAAGATTTATTAATTTTTGATTTTTATATGATTTATTAGAATTTTTATAAAATTTACAAAGTTTTTCAATTTTTATAGTTTTATAAATCCAAAAATGACCAAAATTAGTCAGAAAATCAAGCACACTAAAACAAATAAATTCTGAATTTTTTAGCATTTTTGAGAAGGTTTTAAGTTTTTTTGTGATTTTTATATCTGGACAGACAGAAAAAGGGGTGTTTCTAAATTTTTAAAAATAATAAAAATGATCAAAAATATCTACAAAAATTAGTGAAAATTTTACACAGTGGCAGGAGCTACGTGTCCAATTTTCACTTAATTTGGAGTAATTTTGCTATTTTATTAATATCAAAAATAACCAAACAGTGCACAAGGACCTATCTGCAATTAAAATATGTTGCAAGGGCCAAAAAGTAACGCGGTTGGAAAGTTTAGGACCAAACTTGCAAAAATCCCCGAGACCCACGCACGGTACACGTGACCCAGGCCTGGAAGGACTAAAACGTCATTCCTATTTAAAAAGATTCAAACATTAACACGCCAGGAATGCATGGTTTAAAATGCAAAATGTCCAATAAATCACGTGTCGATGCACGTGCACAGTACACACAGGGACTAGATAGCAAATATCTAAAACAGTAAGGTCCTTGGTGCAAAATAACCAAAATAAAAGGACTACAGAAAATATTTACAGGGCTATCTAATAAAAGCAAGAAACAGAGGGGCCTAAGAGAAATTACCCCTTATTTATTATCGATGGCTGAGGATTCGCCACGTATCTAATCTGACGGTCTGGAGCGCTGGCACCTCAACGCAGAAGCTCGGCTCGGATCGAAAGGCTGAAGGCCCCCCACGTGGAGGATCTGACGGCTGTGGTGCGACGTGGGTAAACCCTCGCGAAATCGACGGTGGTGAAGACGACACGTGGAGATCGAACGGTCTGGAGTCACTGGTGTCTCTTCATCTAATCGTGCGGTCCTGATCGCGCCTCCAAAGGATCGGACGGTGGCGTAGCTCCTCAAATCAACGGCTCTGAGCGAATCTGGAGTTGGAGGGCTGAACAGACGACTGGAGGAGGTCCCGGAAGAACAGGTGGCCGGCGATGTTCGCCGGCCCGATACGCGCACGGTGAACCTCCTCGAAGGCTGCTGAGATGCTGAGAAGAATCGCCTCAGTGGTCCACAGCCAATGGACTGCTCCGATGATGGCGGGGAGCTCTGAAGAGCTCCGGCGACGGTGAAGAACTGGAGCGCCTGTGCTCTGATGTTCCGACCTCCAGATGAGGTCGATTTGACCCGCTACCTGTACATGAAGAAAGAGGGGTTGAGGGAAAACTGCCTCGACCCGTCAGCGCACGTGGAGGGTGAAAGATGCAACGGTTTGGAGGTCCTCCGGCGAGCGACGGAGGAGGAGGACCGAAGTCCCTGCTCCGGGGCGAGTCATGGTTGGGTGGCTGAATGAAGAATGTGCGGAGAAGTCTGGAGAAGGTGTAGGTAGGGTCGGGATGGCAAGTGGTTGGAGGGAGACGGAGAATGACGGCGGTGGAGCAAAAGGGGCGAAAATCGAAAATGCTGAAATTACTCTAAACTAATGGATAAACTACCTACCTGGTGGAGGAATCCGACTGTGCTGGAGCTCGGGGAGCTCCGGGGGTCACTGCCTGCAAGGGAGCATCGAGTCCCGAGGCTGGGCACGCTTGTGGCGGTGCACAGCGGCGAAGCCACCGGATCCAAGGTTTCCCAGTTGCCCGAGCCTCACTTCCACTCCGAATCGCACTGCTGTCACTCAGGCAAGGTGGAGGAGTTCCTTGGCGTCGAGGGGGAGGACCAGAGATGAAGGAACATGCTGCCGGAGGCGAGACTATATACTCCTAGGGGTCCGAGAAGATGATAGTCGGGCGAGCAACTCACAACTCAGATCCCTCATACCCACCCCGGGCGTGGATCTAGGATGATCGAGGAATAACTGGAGCCCGGGGTTTGCGGATTTGGGGCTCGGATCGAGTGGCAAAAATACCGAGAAATCGGGTCGGGTGCACTTGATCCACCGGGGGGTCAACATCCCCCGTGGACCAATCAGGAGCGGCCACGTCAGAAAAGATTTGGAAATTGAATTCAAAATAACAAATGGCCGATTTTCACAAAAGTCAAAACATGAAAAATGTTTCTTTTATTTTAAATTATTTTTTGTGATTTTTATTTATTTTTTTGAAATAAAAATTAGGTATTTACAATATAGTATTATATACTTAGGTATATACAATATTGTATTTTTGATTTTTATTTTTAATTATTTATCTTTGTACATTTTTCTTCGAATTTTATATTTTATTTTTTTATAAAATAAAATTTGGAATAATTCGGTATTTTTATTTTATTTTTATTATTTATTTATAAAGGTGAAATAAATCCTTTTATTTATATACATACATGGTATATATACAATGTTGGTTTTGATTTTATTTTTGTTCTTTTTATTTTATTTTTGGTTTTGTGATTTTTATTTTATTTATTTACATTATGAAGTATAGAATATGTACACATTTTTATGGAATTTAATTTATTTATTTACAAGGTGAAATAAATAGAAAAAGGGTTTCTATGTACAAGGTGTATATACAATAGATGAGGGATTTTATTTCTTTTTAGTTTTCTTTAATTTTTCTCATTTTTATTCAAATTTAATATTTACAAATATATACACAAATAAATACAACCCATTTTTATTTTTATTTAGAGGAAAATATTTATATTTATATACAAAGGTGAAAAGGATATCACCAACATAATTAAGACACATTTGACTAGCATGCAATTTCGTTGGTGTCACATTCCTGCTACTGAGCAGGAGAGATTGTTTGAGATGTTTCTGGTAAATAATGTTTTAGCACATTCATTTAAATTTGTTGCTACTCTTTAATCAAATATTTTGCAATACTTTTTTAGAGTAGGTATTGTTTAGTTCCCAATCTGGAGAAAGAGGCTTATCGTCGAGCATTTATTCGTTTGGTGGATAAGAGGATGAATGATACTTTTTTCAAGGCAAGGAGAGACTCGTATGCAAAGACGGGATGCGAGAAGATGAATTTTGAGAAGATGAAGAGCTTCCCACCGACATGGTGCATGGAGGATAGGTAGTGTATTATCTCCATAGTTTATGATGTAAATGTTTTAAAAAAATAATATTTATAACATATCTATTGCAGGCGGGTGGGTTTTTGTGATGTATTCATTGCAGATACTGAGTTTGGGAGGAGGTCGATGGTGGGGAGGACAAACCGCCAAAATTGAGGATCAAATCGACCAATGACTCTAAAAGCCACAATCAGATTAGAGCAGAGATGGTAATTTCATATTAGAAATTAGATTTTGAATACTATTTTATCATGGTTCCATTCTATAATTATTTTTTATATTATTTTTCAGGCGAAAAGGTTGGAAAAGCAACCCTCTTTTCAGGAGTGGTGGTCTACGTCCCACATGAGTGGGAAAGATGGAGAGTTATAAGAGACCGAGCGACACAAGTTAAGGAATGAAATAAACAAAGGGTTATTGTACCCAGATCACAAGGTCTAAGCTCAACAAGAAAAATAATCGAGAGCCACTCAATCAAACAGATAAAGCAAGCAACACAATGTAAGAAGACTCCGCTATTTTATTTTAACCTGGTATAGTGACCAGGGTCGAACTCAAGGAGCACGAGTAAAACCTACGAAGTAGTCATAATCAGACAAATAAAGGCATATTTTTGTAATATTTAATTTTGCAATTTTTTAGTTTTTAATAAAGGAAACAAACAAGCAAACAAAAGAACCTAAGGCTTATAAACAAGCTTCCACAATTTAAGGTCAAAAATGCTAAAAAATCAGAAATAAAAATAGTTTATATTTTTCAAATATTCAGATGTTTTTGGTGATTTTCTGGTTTTTTTTTATAATTTTTATATGATTTTATAAAAATCAAGCAAAGGCACACAGGGAAAACAATGTACGGCATGGACTGGAAGTCAAATTTAAAATAATAAAAATGCCTGAAGCCTGGTTGAGACTTTTATGAAAAAGTAAATAAAAATGCCTATCAATAGAAACTGAAATCCTTTTTTTTGAATTTTTTAGAATTTGTAATAATTTTTATAGGTTTTTAGGTTTTTAGATTTTTAGGGTTTTTTATAATGATTTTTAAAACAAAAATGCTAATGCAAAAATACAAGCACACCCTAATTTCTTTGTAATTGTTAAAACAATTTTTATAATTTATACATATTTTATAAAATAGTTAGTTGTTTTTTATTTTTAGAAAATATCAAATAAAACTAAATTATATCACAAAAATTACCATAGATATTACATCTTGGGAGGAGCTAACAGTAATTTTTATGGAATTTTGGAGTTAATTAGGTATTTATTTGATTAAAAACAACACACACAGTAAGTAGGGATCTGAATGCAATTATACTAAAGTTTTCAGACCATAGATAACATGTATAAAAAGCTCCGGGCTGAAGTTGCAAATTGTCCAAGTTATTCACGCACATGCTTAATAAACAACGCACATGGGAATAAATGCAAATGTCATAAATAATTCATTCAAAGCATAACACAACAGAAGTTCAAGGCACAAAATGCAAAAAACACCAGAGAAGCACGTGGGACAACACATGACTACTACTCAACTGGACTAAAGTGCAAATACTGAAACTATGAGGTCCAAACTGTAAAAAGTATGCGCTACAACTTTTATTTAATAGGAGAAATAGTAAAACATAACACGGAGAGGGTAAAAGGGGGAGATACCCTTACAGAGCGCGTGCGGACCATGTGAGGACACATGGCGATCTCCGGAAGTGGTGCAAGCGTACTGTCCTGATCACCGACAGCCTTAGATCTGACGACCTATAGAATGTCCGCTACGTGCAGTCAGATGCACTAGGGGGCATCAGATTTGACAGTTGAAAGGTTGCAATGGTCGGCGACTGGGATGTTATCTAGAGCGAGGAGGTTCATCGACGACTGAAAGAGGGTCTAGAAGAACACCTCCCAATCGGACTTCGATCGAGCTGGGGAGGTAATCTGCCGGTCTAATTGAAGCGCAAGGAGGTCCACCAGCTTCGTGGAGGCATGGTGCATTAGCTTGAGGGGTCTGATGGGGGTGGTGACGAATGGATGATTGTGGCGATGGCCGATCACCTGGAGGTGCTCTGCCCGAGCAACTAGAACCTTGAAATGGGTCCCTTGCATGCGAAGAGACTTGCAAATGGTACAACGACTCGAGGGCTTTGCTCCGTTGGGTTATTGCTTGATAAGGATAAGAGAAGCGAAGGGAAATGGAGGTCGACTCCCGGTTGCTGTGGAGGGAAGGAGTCTTAGCCTTAATCTCGATCTAGTGGTGGAGTCTAAGGGAGATCAGGTTGCAGTACAAGATGAGGGGCTAAATGGAGGATCAATCTGAATGGATGAGTGGTTGGAATGGAGCCCATCCCAGCCGGACAGAGCGGATGAACTACGTCGAGAGCGGAATGGAAAATCTGACTGGAATGGGAAAAAGAGTGGATGGATGGGTTACCTGGAGGTGGTGATGAACTTAGCAAGGCCAATCGAAGCAGGGCAATGGGGTCGTGGCCTCAACCAGGCTATGGCTGGCCAAGGAGGTTAAATGTGGCGGAGGTCCGGCCACGTAATTGAGCTGCAAGATTCACGCCACCAAGCTTCGATCCAAAGATGCTCTCCGATTGCTGTCACTCAACTAGAGGTTGCTAGGGGTGGAACAAGGGGCGAGGCACGAGCTGAGTGACTGGAGAGGTGGAGGAGATATTTTATAGGATTCCTAGGAGGATGGAAAGATTGGGCGAGAGCGCGCAACCCTAGGAAGATCCATGCCTTCCTAGGGATTTGCAAAGGTGATGGATCCAAGGAGAAGGCTCGGGCGAAGAATTGAATCGAGAGGAGGCCTGACCCGACTGGGAAAAATGGGAGAAAAAGCTTCGACGGAAGGAATCGAGTCGGGTCAGGTCAGTCTTGGAAGAAGGCGTTGACCGGGGGTCAACATCCGGTTGAACCAATCAAGAAATTGGAATTTACAAATTGTTTATAAAATCAATAAAAAATAGTAAATGAATTCAAAATAAAAAGTATATTATATAAAAAAATGTTTCTTATTTTCAAGGAATTTTTCTATTATTTTTAATTATTTTTATGAAAAATAAATTAATGTATATATATTATATAATATTTATTATATACAGGTATAATATACCTATTTATTTTGTACAAATATTTTATTTTATTATTTTTACACAAATACCGTTAATTTTATATTTTATTTATTTTCAACATGTAGGAGTATAAAATATTTTTTGTTTTATTTTTATGGGTTATTTACAAAATAAATGGTGATTGTGTTTTATATACTTGTGTCTTTGTACAAGTGAGAGAGGATTTTTATTTCTATTTTTATTTATTTTTTATTTTTATTTTATTTTTATTTTATTTCTAGGGATATGTACAAGGAGGTAAAATAATATTTTAATTTTATTTAGGTGAAAAATAGTTATTTACATATATGGGTAATATGTACAACATAGAGTAGGCCTATCTCTCTCTACTTATTTTATTGGGCGATTAGGTCAAGGCTTGACCTTCTCTTGGGGTTCGGGTCACTCTGTATTTATCCTAAATACCTCCTTCCTTTTTCTTTTCCTTTATTCTTTTATTTTTTCACAAATACATGCTAATTATGCAATATTAACACATGCATGTTGATTGCTACGTTATTATATTTACTCCTATTTACATGCTAATTTGCCAAGATAAATAGCTAAAATAAAAGAATAAAGAGTGAGAATTAGGGATTCATCACCTCCTATACTTTACCTATGCAAGTTCCTTAGCAAACACTTATTTGAAAAAAGAAGTTAAAAAGGAAAGAAAAGAAAAAGAAGGAGAATAAATGTTGATTATTAAATTTGCCTTCATTAAATTGAAGTATGGAGCTCACTCAGACCTTTGGATTATTAGTTTGTTGGAACCTTATTTGGATCTAGGTTTAAGACTCAACAACCTCTAAGTTCCACCATTCTATGATCAAGACTCCTCAATAATCCAGATCAGAACAGGCCTACATACGCAAACTCTAATGACCATGTATCTTTCCTTGTACAGTGTAAGTGATATGTAGCTCCCTACCTCAGAAATGACAAGGCAACAACCTCCCTCAACAAGGTAACTCTAATTCCCTAGTCTTGCAACTCTTTCCTCGAGAAGCAGGGTAATCCCTTCTAAGTTCAAGTTCAACCGGCTCAAGAAGAGGGGGAAAGAAGAGAATGGACCATGTCTAGTGTAGCCACATATCCCTGGGAGCTCAACCAGTGTAGCTAAGTCTTTTGCTGCAAGCTTCATGAGATGTGAAGGTGTAATACATAAGCTTTGCTTTATTTGACTATATACACTCCGTCAGGCATTTTATTTTCAATCAGGCATGTGCATTTTTTTGGAGTTTCTCTTTTGCACATTTTTTGATGTGCATATGTACAACATATCTACATGGTGCAACATATATACATAAGGACTTCTTCTTCTCGAGCCATTAGACTATCCCTCTTTTGAAGCATTATTGCAACCCACAACTCCTGTCTTTAGATTTCAACACCGCCAGACCAAGTTGAGATGTACTTCCCTCCCTAAAGGAAGATGAGAGGTTCCACCTAGAAGTACTACCCTCGTATGCTACCCCAAGCCAAGGAAAATAGCCTCCTCACCACCTCATCCATGGAGAGCTATGTGTATGGTGTTGGTGCAAGTAAAGCCATTGCATGTGAGAGTCATGCGTGCGTTGTTAAGTGTTCTAATTTGGCTCGTCAAGATGACATGTGAACATAGACTAGTGGACTCAAAGAATTAAGTCACTGATGGACATGAAAAGTCTTAACCCCAAATCCTATAAGGTTCCGCTGAGAATTAGGTGGATTAAGGTCTTAACCAAGCTCCATTTTCCAATTTAATTCCAGACTAATTTAAATGTCAACTATAATTCAGAAGATTATACAATATATGTACAAAACACTTTTTTATGCAAAATCTTTGCAAAATTTTTGAAAATTTTTGAATGCATGCATGAATGCAGAAGTTTTTCAAACTTTTTACAATCGTTTACACAACGGTTTTTGCACACTTTTATTTTTCAAACATTTTTTTTTCAAAAATTTTGTACTATATACATACGTTTGATACAAAAATATTTACATAGATTTACAAATAAATCATTTTTGCAAACATATATATAAAAATAATTTTTATAAATAGCTATGTATGTGCAAGAAAGAATTTTATGTAAAAGGAAAATTTTTAAAAGTTTTGTGATTTTTAGGTTGTGGTTTTTATCCATTTTATTTATTAACAAACTCACATAAAGTACGAGTTATGGCTAAAGTATATATGTAATATATACGACACCCCCTATACTTAGCTTGAACGATGTCCTCAGAGTGATCAAAGAGCGATGAAGAAGACATAACTCGTGCTTAGTATAAGGACATGAAAAGAAGGGCTATACTACAACGACGAATGAAAGAATAAAATCAATAGAAGTCGGTGATCCCCCTATACTTAGGATCAAGTAATCCTAATTATAAAAATCTGTACACAAGGGGAAATCGAGGGTTAGAATGTATAGGGTTTACCTCCCCTATAATTAGGGTAAAATATCCCTAAGTATAGGCAATGAAACAGAGGCAAAGAGAAATCAAAAGATAATAACAGATCTGACACCCTCCTATACTTATGATAAAGTACACCCTAAGTATAGTCTAATCATAAGATGCAAATGGGGTGTTAGATGAAAGAATGTGTGATATGGACATCTCGATCTATACAAGGGCGAAAGGAGGTGAGAATCAGGCATGAGATGCAAATGATGTGAGTCAAAGACCACATTTCATGCAAAATGAATAGGGGCGACGTCAATGATCAGCAGATCATAATCTAGATATGGCTTGAGGCGCTAACCGTTAATGCGAAAGGTGGACTCAGATGACATCTCAGATATGTCGATACTTCCATTGTCATGCATCTTTCGGACCAAGTATGGTACCTTCCACTTACTCTGCAATTTCCCTAGAAATAATCTAAGCCTGGCATTGAACAACCATACTCTTTGATCTGGTTCAAACTGCTTATGGCTAAAATGAGAATCATGTCATATCTTCACTCGCTCCTTATACTGTAGGATGCTCGAAAAGGTTGTATCTCTAAGCTCCTCCAGGGCTGCCAATTCCGCCTTCCTTTGATCACCTATACTCTCTGGATCCAATAATATCTTAGTGACATCCCATAGTGACTTATGCTTAATCTCCACAGGTAAATGGCATGGCTTGCCGTAATAGAGACGAAAGGGAGACGTACCCAAAGGTGTCTTGAAGGAAGTCTGATATGCCCACAAGACCGAGTCCAAAAGCTGTGACCAATCCTTTCGGTCTGGGCAGACTACCTTATGCAGTATCATCTTGTTCTCCATGTTCGATACTTTAGTAAGACCATTGGTTTGAGGATGATATGGAGTGGCAACACGTGAAGGATATGGGAAGATCCTCAAGTGCATCATGGAAGCGTGCGTATCACATTGAATGCGATTAGGAGCGACTAGTCGTACTAGTTGCTTGATGAATCTATGATTCATCACTCTAAAAGTTGAAAATAGAGCCTTGTTCCCGAGTAATTAGAGGCATATTTCCACCTATATTGCATAATTAGCATTCAGACATGCATTGATAACATTTGCATTTTAGCATTCACATCTGCATTAAATAAGAAGCCAATTTCACTTATAAAAATCACCTACTTGTATGTATTTTACACCAACTGTAAATCACATAAATTCACTCTGTACTGTACATATTACTAACACTAACACAAGAAAAATACCAAAAAAATTGCTAACTTGTAAAATTGACCAATAAAACCCAATCCAAGTTTGAGACCATGGACCTTAAAATACGCATATCTCTCTCATACAGCCTCCGATTTAGGTCTACTCACTTTTAAAATAATATACATTCATAGACCTTCAAAATGAGATCAATTTCATTAAAATCAGAGCTCGTATGCCAAACTTGGGCCTTGGGCCCCCATTGTTTACTATATGTACTTGTATTTGTACCCTTGTATTTTATCACTTCATTTGACCTTGTTTCCGTTTTGGTCAACTTTGAACTTGTAGATATCATCGATATCTACAACTTTCATGTTTAAGATTTTCCAAATTTGGCCATTTCCCCCCTCTTATTTCACATTCTCCCCTCGACCAATCTGATTGGACCACGTGGCGCCCTCTGGTTGCGCCACGCAACCCTACTCATCACACGCCATGCGCCCCCTCTTCCTGACCGCCCGATCTTCTCCATCAGCATCGTTCAATCCCGCCTGAACCCCAACCCTTGGATCATCATCCCAGATCCCATCACGACCATTCATCTCCGCCTCACTCTCCTTGTGCCACGTGGCTCACCATGTGCCGCTAGATAGCCTCCATCCGTGCCGTTCATTCCCGCTCAAATCTTGACCCTTTAATCAAGGTCTAATCTTCATCACGACCGTTCGCCAACGCCGTGTTCACATTCCGCCACGTGGCTCGACCACCGCCCTTCGACCGCATCGCCTGGATCTAATCCAGGCCCTTCCTTAGCGCATCACTCTAAGCCGTTGGATCAATAGACCAACGGTCCAGAGTTCGTCTTCCACCTCCAGCCGCCTTCCTCGCACACGTCGCCCACCTCGCGTCGTCTCCTCCCCCTTTCTATTTTCGACGCCACTACAACCACCATCTCCACTCAATCTTCGACCTACGATGTTGCCCGCACCTCCATCATCCTCGCCAGCACCCATGATCGCCATGACGCCCTCTCCTTTGCTCCAGAAAACCCACTAAAATTCACCTTCCATCATATGATCCTCCACCTTCTCTAAATAAATACCCCACCTCCGGCCACTTTCACGGGGATCCGCCCTTGCACGAGAAACCCAGAGCTCCTCTCTACCCATCAGTGATAGTGATTGAGTGTGAAAGTGATCGAAGAAGGTGGTTCATCTCCGGCGAGATCTACGGCGTATCTACGCCGTGCAGCAGCTTCTCCGATGAGCTGCACGAGCTCGAGTTGCTACCGGCCCTCGAGCGACGACCAGAGACTCCTCTTCGAGCCTCCAATCCCAGGTAGCCTCCTCCATCCCTCATATGATCTTCTTCTTCGTCCCTCTCGATCTTCTCACATTTTTCCTGCTGTATCCGCTCGACACCACCGTCCATCGACCATCCATCGAGCTCTACCTCGGAGCTCCCATCTTCATGCACCTATCCCTTCGCCTTCACGACTCATCGGATCCCTTCCAACCACCGCTCCACTCCTTCCATGGAGAAGCACGCTGACCTGACCACCTCTTCACGCCTCAGGCCTCAAGCACTCACTGCACTTCACGTGTACACGGGCACCACTTTTTTGGCATCCACTAACACTGCAGGTACCATCTTCTTCATTGATCGGACCTTTGCTGGAGCTACTTCGAGCTTCATCGCCTCCTGCTATGGACCACCTCTGCCTCGTCCAGCCGCTCCGATCGTTCTCGGACGCTTCCACAATCGCTCCCATCCACTTAGGAGTCTTCAAAGATCTTCACCGACCACGGGGGAAGGCGACGGAGTTGACAACCCTTCGTCGGAGCCCAGCCACGTCCGCCGTAGGAGGCGGCGACCTGGAGGAACACGTCGCACAACCATTATTCGATCACCTTGATCAGACGGTCCTCGTCGCGACACGTCAACATCTCCAGCAGCTCCAGCCTCTGTTGGATCAGGAGGATCTAACAGCTTACACCCCGCCACGTCTTCAGCTCCAGGAATAATCACCTATGTTGGATCGTCTCAATCTGACGGACACTCAGGCTGCCACATCGCCCGCTTGAACGACCATTAGATCATCTTGATCAGACGGTCTAGTGTGTGCCACGTCTCCCCCTCCGAGCATCTTCCCCGACCCTTAGGCTCGGAGCTCCCGAAGCTCTTTTGAAGCTACATCCGAGCCTCCAGAGCACACGAGCCAATGTCCAAGCCTCCGAAGCTTCCCGAGCCTAGCGCCTCACGTGTTCCTCACGTGAGGTCTGAGAAAATTGCACCGAGGCCCCTACAAGTTTCCAATATTGCACTTCAATCCCTACCAGGCACGTCACATGAGGCATACGTGTTCTTGTGGACATTTTGCATGCATAACCTCAGTATTATAGATAATTGCATTTTAGTCCATGTACGCATGCTTTGATTTAAGCAATTTTAATTCTTGTTTGCATTTTAGTCCATGTGTTTGCACGTTTATTTAGGCATTCATTTAGCCTCATTTTTAAATTCCAAAAATTGCATGTGTAGTTATCCTTGTGCTTTATCATTGTGGATACGTGTCATATTTTTGTGAGCATCAAGGAATTTAATATTATTATTTTTGTGGAAATTTACATAGTTTGCCCACTGTGTGCTTTAAATTCCTTATTAAATAATTTGTTGCTCCAAAAATCACCAAAAAAATCACAATAGGTTTATTTAAGTTGTTCTACTTCATATCCAAAAATCATATCATTTGCACTCATCACAAGGCCTAAATAAATTAATTAGTCTTTTGCTTAATTGATTTTTAATAGGTCCAATATACATCATTTTTTAGGTCTATCAATTTTCCTGGATTCATCTCATATAGAAATATCTAGAATAATTTTTATATCTGAAAATAATGTGTTTTGGTATTTACTAAAATTAATTTGCAAAATTCACCCTGCATTCATATTTAATTCATTTTTAATTCATTTGGAGTCTAAAAATTCCAAAAAAATTACAGTAGCTTAGTTTCATTGCATTTCATATTTTGGCCAAAATTCATCATTTTTGGACTTTATTTGACTATAATTTGTGATTTAACTTCAAATTTGGCTTGAATTTGCATCGCACTTTTTCTTAATTGCATAAAAAATAAAAAAATATTCTCTTGAAAATCTAACATCGAAATTGACTTCAAAATTAACCTAAGGAGAAAGCTGCCTCGCTGAGTTCAACCTTGGGCTTGCCCAAGTGAAATAAAAAATTGCCGCTTGTGTTTAATTAGATTAATCTAAGTGGTTTTTGATCAGTCTCGATGTACCCGACTACAACGAACGATACATTTAATTCGATCATTAATCCGGTTGAATTAGATAGGGTGGGTAGAGGTTCGTAAAAATGGCGCCGTTGCCGGGGAGGCACAACTTAGGTTGATTTTTAGGAAATTTTGATTTTAGATTTTCCATCCCCGGGTAGTCTGATTCCCGACTTTTCTTGTGAATTTTTTCTGTCACTTTTAATATTTATTTATTTTGTGTCATCCTTTATCTGACCTCCATTTATTTTCTTTGGAGGAATATGAGGAGTCGAAGGCACTTCGCCAAGCGAGCCAAGGAACCTGCATTAAAATAAATTGAGTGTTTTCAAGAGGACTTGTAAATTTTTTTCATTTTCTAGCGGTTCCCATTTGGGTTCTCGCGCGTGTAAGTCATAATAAAACGTGTCCCCTCGTACGGTGTGGTTGCTTAATGTAGAATTGGACCTGCACTTGCAGCTCTTAGAGATATCTTAGGACTGTTTGTGCTCGTAAAATTCTAAGACCACACTTCACACTTAAAAGATGCACTTAGACTGCATGACTTAGCCAAATCTAACTGGTTCTTCACTCGCTAATAGAACTGCTTGTCTAGGAGAGGTTTTTTCGCTTGCATTTCATATAGTGTAAAATTCAATTCTGTTTTGCATCCCACATGTAGAGAGCGAGGATCACTGTAAGTCTTCTAAACTTGGCATACATTATTGTTTTATCTTGCATCGGCTTTTCTCGACTCTTTCTCCCTTGGTTTTTCAAACTAAGGTTTAAATAAAATTTAGACTGGACGATAAGCTTGCCTTGTGTGTGGACTAATTAAATGGTCACCTAACTTAAAATCGGGACTGCTAAACAAATATGACCAAAAAATCAAATAAAATTGGAAATTCTGTTTGGGGGGAGACTAACCCCAACCTTGATTTCAGGCTGAGTGAGGGTACAAGAGTGTGTGTGCACAACCTAAGGCAGAGCCAAAAATCCCCACCTTCCATATCGCGTATCTCGATCTGAGCAAATATCACAGGCAGAACTATGGGTTCAACTGACCAATGCCAAGTAACTTCCGCCTACTCCGGTAGGTAGATAGGGGCGAAATTGCAGTGAACCATGACAAGTTGTTAGTTGCCTCCGCCTGCTCCGGCAGGTAGATAGGGGCGAAGTTAAAGCCTTGTCAGCCTTCGCCTACTTCGGTAGGTAGATAGAGGTAGGTCCTTGAACTCTCGGCTAGTGATAGGAGCGAAGAAAGGAAGGGCATTGGTATCTTAGGCGACAAGTTAAATAGGGTAGACGCATCCGACCTTGAGCTGACTTTCCTATAGGCCGCGTAAACTTTGCTAATTGTTTGAAAAATCACACTTAAAATCAACCAGACTAATCAGAGTCGGTTTCGGGCTCTTCACCGTGTTGAGTGTCAAAATCAGGGTTTGTGATTCACTGGCTTGCTTCAGGTAAGAGTAAAATCCTATCTTCACTTAGACTCCCGACTCTTCCTTCTGCTACCAAGATGACTGACTGGGGGGATATCTACTCACGCTTTGTAAATCTCTCCTTGAGCCCCTCAAAAAGTTCATCTTCATCGGCCCAAGTGCAACTTGGGCCAACCCGAGCTCATGACCCTCTTGAGTTCGGGATCCATCACCCTCAGGATGGTTACCATCAAACCATCCCTTTTCTCTCCTCTCATCTCACCGAGGAAAATCATTGCCTCGGTGAAAATGTCTTCATTAATACACTCTCTAACCTAGACCAATTTCTTTACCCAGGAAAAGAGGACAAGATACCTCCTAAGAAACCTCCAGAAGAAGAGGATGATCCTATGTACCAAGTCTTCGATTGAACTGAATGCAGAACTAATGGCTAGGATGGGACAGGTGATCGACGCAAGTGGAATTGACCGACCGATGGTAGATGCCTACAACCCAGCCGAGAATGAAATACATAGTTGTCTTGTATATGACGTTCCCCCTGAAGCGTTCGAGCTGAAGCCCCATTTTCTGAGTCGGCTACCGAAGTTTAATGGGAATGCCAATGAAGAACCATATGCTTTCTTGAGAGACTTCGAGCTCGTTTGCAACAATTTAGTCACCCTAGAATTGAACAAGATTACATAAGGCTGAAGACTACCCCGTTTGCCTTAGGAGATAAGGTTGCTCATTGGCTGAAAAATCTTGGGGTTAGATGTATGACCTGGATGCAATTCAAGGACATATTCTTGAAGATGTTCTACCCACTCAATAGGACTAACCAGATGAGGACCAAGATCGCGAGTTTTTCCCAGGGCCCCCACGAACCATTTCATGAAGCCTAGGATAGATTTAATGACTTAACTCAGAAATGCTCCTGCCATGGCATTACCAAAGCGATCTTAGTCCAGGCCTTGTTCTGTGGCATGACCCCGGAGATACAGGGGTTAGTGAGTGCAGCCTGTGGAGGCAGCTATATGAATAAAAGCAAAGATGCCGTATGGAAAATTCTGGAGCAAATGGCGGAAAGAGGCAGATCTCAGGCCACCAGGGCCTATCAGTTGTCTCCCTCAAGCCTATCCAATGAGACAACTAGGAGGACTGTATCAGATCTGATAGATGACGTCATCCCCAGCATGGGGATAATAACTGATAAGATCACCATGGTAGAGCAGATCCACAAGAGGGTCACCGACCTTGAGGCACTTTCGCGATTGCCGGAACAAGTGGAGGAATTGACTGAGAAGGTAGCCAAGATACGACAACCTGCCCCTTCTGCACCACCTTTACCTGTACATCGTTTTCATCTTGTACAAGAGCAGGTACAAGGGCCTCAGAGTAGCTGGGTTGCGGAGCAACGATACACTCAACAGGAGCAGCATGCACCCTCACAGGTGGAGACAATCTACGAGGAGCCTCCACAGGTGTTCGAGATCAACAAGCTATGGTATAGCCATGAACCCGTCGGTAGACAGTCGGGGATAGGGAACGATCAGCCACATCGACCTTCCCTAGCTTACCAGGAAACCATCTCCGTTTCCACACCGCTCTTTGTACAGTCCCGACCCGCACAAGGGTACCAGCCTCAGCAGCACCAACAACAACGCACATTCCACTCGGGCCAGCATGTCCCTCCACCACCGTACCACCAGCAGCAGTATCGGCAAGGCCAACATGGCCAATACATACAGTCGAATCATTCGTCCTCTAGTCAACAACAGCAAGCCTCACCCACTAGTGAATTGGAGTCCCTCACCTTGGCCATCCAGACCCTAACTGATAGGGTCCACCAGATACGTAATGATTTCCTGGATATCAGGACCGATTTGAAACTGCATTTCACGTACCTAGGACTAGCAGATGGTGCCAAAGACCCCAATTCCTGCCCAGGTTCAGGCTAACCCAAATAGCCTGAATCAGGGTCAGCAACGACTACGCGATCAGGTATACCATTCAGGTTATTCTCTATTTGAATACGAGATCTTTTCGTATGATAATGTATATCATATGTCCCTCAGGAGCAGAAGGACCGTGACCATACCTGATCGGGCATTGGCACAAGAGGAAGACGTCGCCAAATCTCTACCCGAGGAGAACTTGGAGGCAGAGGAACAACACTACCATCACCACCACTGCAGAATAAGAAGATCTCCAAGTCCTCAAAGAAGAAGGAGAGGAGCACCAATAGTGAGTCTGGCGAACCAGATGAGGAGCCTGCACCTCCATCTGAGGAGGACGTCCCAGAAGTCGTGAAAGATATATCACCTGTTTCGCCAAAAGAATTTCTTTTTCGTCTGAGTCCATGTTAGAGTTAGAGTCAGAGTCTTGTAAAGAACTCAGTTTCTTGACTTAATGAAAATCTTTCAGTTTCAAAATCTGAGTCATCGTCAATAATCCCTTTCCCTCGTGCTCTTAAGGGTGTAAAGAAGAAAACAAAGAAAATCCAAAAAGATGACCTTGAGATGGCAGAGTTCTGCAATAAGTATATCAAGGTCACAATCCCCTTTGATAAGTATGTGGACATGACACCTGCATTTCAGAAGTACCTTAAGGTGCGATGCACACCTACTAGGGTCAGCAGGAAGACCAAAAGCCGTGTTAAAAAGCACGTTATGTCAGTAGCCACTACTTGCGCCATCAAGAATGTGTTTCCAAGGAAAGGAAGGGACATGGGTGCCCATTATGTGGTGAGTCATGTTGATGACACCGCATTTGCACGCAATCTCCTAGAAAATGGATCCTCAATTAATCTGATGCCTACGACCCTCTATTAGCGGCTAAATATAGGGCGTCTTAGGAAATCCAGAGCTTTATTCTAATTCGCAGACAAATCAACCAAGAGGTCCCATGGAGAATTGAGGAACGTTGTCATCAAAGTCAAGGGTCAGGATTACATGGTGGACTTTACAGTCCTTGATATGGAGACCCCTCGAATTGGAGATATTCCCAGATCATCTTAGGAAGGCCTTCCTCAGAACAACAGGGGCGTTATTTGATTACAAGATCGGAAAAATTCAGTTCCAAACTCTAGGCGGAGATGAGGAACTTGAGATGAAGCAGATAAGGTGGCAGAGGCCAAATTCCAAATCAAGCACCGAGTACTCTTCGTCAGAAGCAGATTGTATTTATGTAGACACCGTTGGGCCATGGAGACAGAACCCAGCTAGCACCGACGAGTCCCTCTCCTTTGGAGAAGATCTTGTGCATGAGTCAGTTTGTGAAAACCTTAGGAACGAGTACGACGTAGAAAAGGCATCCCCCTACATCTTCGATGATGTAGAGGCCCAACTGGGCCTGTCAGCCCTTCCCTCTTTAGGACAATCAGAAGATGAGGATGATGAGTCAGACATGGATTTTTTCGATTTCTTGGATACCTTTGACGATCCGACTCCAGAGTTGAATGAATTGGTGGCAGTTGCTACAAAAATAAATCCATCCACTACCAGTACAAAGCCAGCATCGATTGAGCCAGACTTCCTTGATGATCAAACCTTACCTGAGCTCAAGACATTACCCACAACCCTTAAATACGCCTTCCTTGCGGGACAAGAGAGGAAGTATCCGATCATCATCAGTTCGCGATTGACCGAGGATCAGGAATCTCATTAGCTAGAGATCCTGGAGAAAAATCGCAAGGCTATAGGCTGGAGCATCTCCGATCTCCATGGGATAAATTCCGCTCTGTGTTCGCACCATATCTACTTAGAGAATGAAGCTAAACCCTTTCATGAATTCCAACGTAGGTTGAATCCAAATTTACGAGATGTCGTGAAGAAGGAGATTGAGATATGGTGCGACGTGGGTTTCATTTACCCCATCTCCGATTCCAAGTGGGTGGCACCTATTCATGTTGTCCCGAGAAAGTCGGGAATTCAGACGACGACCAATGAGGATGGAGAGGAGATCGTGACACGAGTACCCACGTCGTGGCGTGTCTTTGTGGATTAAAGACGCCTGAATGCCGCGACGAAGAAGGATCATTTTCCCCTACCCTTCATTGATCAGATCTCAGAGAGACTAGCGGGAAAAGAATTCTTATGCTTTTTATATGGGTTCTCGGGTACAATCAAGTAGCCATTGCTCCTGAGGACCAGGAGAAAACCACGTTCACATGCCTTTCGGTACCTATGCTTTCAGGCGTATGCCCTTTGGGTTATACAATGCTTCCGGTACATTTCAAAGGTGCATGATTGCAGTATTCACCGAAATGGTTGGCGAATTTCTGGAAGCCTTCATGGATGACTTCTCGATCCATGGTGATTCCTTCGATAGCTCTTAGGAATCTAGACCGAGTCCTCAAAAGGTGTTGTGAGGTTAATATGGTGCTCTCCTAGGAGAAAAGTCACTTCATGGTGACAAAGGGCATTGTGTTGGGGCATGTCATCTCCAAGAGAGGAATGGAGGTTGACCCTGCCAAGGTGGACATGATCATATGACTCCAACCACCAACCAACGTGAAACAGTTGCGATCATTCATCGAGCATGTTGGATTTTATCAGAGATTTATCAAGGATTTTTCGAAGATTGCCCAACCACTAACTGAGCTTTTAGGCAAAGACATGGAGTTTATTGTCGATCATAAATGTCTTGAGGCCTTTAAGCAATTACAAGGGATGATCATGGACGCTCCGATCCTACAAGCTCCAGATTGGTCTCTTCCTTTTGAGATCATGATGGACGCCTCATATTTTCCTGTTGGGGCTGTGTTAGGATAGAGGAGGGATGGCATCCCGTTTGCCAGACACTATGCAAGCAAAGTGTTTGATACTACTCATCGTAACTATACAGTTACCGAAAAGGAGATGCTTGCGGTAGTGTTTGCCTTGGATAAGTTCAGATCACAACTATTAGATCTAAGGTGATTGTGTTCTTGGACCATACAACACTACAATACTTAATGGAAAAGAAGGACACGAAGGCGCGTCTTCTTAGGTGGATTTTACTTATCCAGGAATTTGATTTGGACATATAGATAAACCTGGAAAGAAGAACGTAGTGGCTGATTACCTCTCCCATCTCGAAAATCTTGATACTTCAGATGATATGCTCTTCAAGACTCCTTCCCTGACGAGTCAGTTTTTTTTATCAACTCACTCCCATGGTACGCCAATATAGTGAACTATCTCGTCTCCAAGAAATTTCCCGAAGATTGGCCCAAGAGCCACATCGGTCGGCTTAAGTCGGATGCAATGCATCACCATTGGGAGGATCCAATCCTTTTCTTTGAAGGACCGAATTATGTCTGGAGACGGTGTATTCCTCAGGAGGAATATCATAGTGTCCTTACTTCATGAAACAGTCTGGAGGCAGGAGGACACCACTCTGGGAAGAGGACCACATGGAAGGTACTTCAATGTGCCTTATACTGGCCGACTCTATTTCACGATGCGCTCACCTTTGCGAAGTCATGCCCGGTATACCAGCGAATGGGAGGAACCGTTGGTTCCAAGGATGAGATGCCTATGCAGCCTGTCATCATTTGTGATGTCTTTGAAGACTGGGGCATCGACTTCATGGGCCCATTCCATATTAGCCATGGTTTCGAATATATCCTTCTTGCAGTAGACTATCTGTCAAGGTGGGTGGAGGCTATCCTGACCCGAGCCGCAGGCAGCAGTACTGTCTGTAAATTCATTAGAGATCACATCATATCTAGGTTTGGGATCCCCAAAGTGTTGATATCTGATGGTGGTAGCCATTTTGTGAACAGAGAAGTGAAAAAACTCTTAAAGGATTTCGACATTGAACACCGTGTTGCTAGTCCTTACCTCCCACAGACCATTGGCATGGCAGAGGTGTCGAATAGGGAGGTGAAGACCATATTGCAGAAGCTTGTCTGCCCAGACAAGAAGGATTGGTCTCAGATTTTGGATCTGGTCCTTTGGCTTATAGGACAGCTTACAAGACACCTTTAGGAACCTCTCCATTCAGAATGGTGTTTGGAAAGCCGTGTCATTTGCCAACAGAATTAGTGCATAAATCCGAATGGGCAATTAAGAAGGTCAACTGGAACACACACCTAGGGCATAAACAGAGAGAGATGGATCTGAATGAACTTGTGGAAGTCAAAAACCGAGCATATAACAACAGTTTGGTGTACAAGGACAAGGTAAAGCGTTGGCACAATAGATATATTAGACAAAAGACCTTTGTTCCTGGACAGAAAGTATGGTTGTTTAATGCGAGGCTGAAGGTTTTCCAAGGTAAGCTGAAATCCAAGTGGACGGGTCCATTCATAGTTCGTGCTGTGCATGATAGTGGATGTGTAGAGATCTCAGATCTTACAGATGGAGCACAGGCATCCCTAGTTAATGGACAACTGCTAAAACACTTTATCGAACCCAATGAAAAGTTAGTCCATGTTGAGGAGATTGTTTTCATGCGTGAGAAGACTTAGTAGACACACATAGAGCCGCACATGAGACCTTGCAACAGTGAGCTCTTGCCATTAGCAGCATCAAAAAGATTCAGATCACGATCCTTGTATATACTCACCCCTCCTGTATATATTTTATTTCCCTCCCTCCCCCGACTCTAATCACTCGTCCCGGCTTCATATCTTTTCATTTTACGACTATACTTAGGATGACCAGATACTAAGTATAGGGGGGGAATGACCCGAGTCTATCCACATTTGCTGTACATCCTCTAGATCCCATCGGTTCTCACACTCACTCCTGTCCTATACTTAGGCTGACCTGAGCCTAAGTATAGGGGGAACCGATGCCCATTAAGTATATTCTCATCCATTTCCCCTCTTGACCTGGCCCGTCCCATTTTTTGACCTTCTTCTACACTTAGGCTGCCAGAGCCTAAGTATAGGGGCGCATGACGACTTCTATACTTTTTTTCTTATTTTATCTCTCCTACGCTTAGCACGAGCTATGTCTTTTCCTCACTTTCCATGCTCTGAGGACATAGCACAAGCTAAGTATAGGAGGGTGTGTATATATTACATATATACTTTACCCATAGCTCGTACTTTCACGTATTTTTGTATATACTATACAATCATTACGGCGTGGGTAAAAAGTTGATTTTTTTGTAATATACATGTATATTTGTAATTTTCTTGTGTAATTTTTGGAAAAAAATAAATCAAAATCAAAGGCTTCTTATTTACTCTTGCATATCATCCCTGCATTTAAAAAAAAGAGAAAAAAAGAGTCTTGCATTTCATTCATCTACATAGCATGTCATCTACATCTCATATGCATATCTTGCATATACACAGTGAAAAGTTAGTGGGATCTAAACCAAGTTATGAATAGATGTTGAGGAGAGAATTGATTTGAACTTAATCCACCTAATTTCAGAGGAACCTTATAGGAACTGGAGTTAAGATTTCTCAGGTCAAGTGACTTGATTCTTTGAGTCCGCAAGTCTATGTTCACATGTCATCTTGATTAGTCTAAATAGAATATCTCGTGCACACGTACGATTCTTATAGACAGTGACCTAACTTGGACAAGCACAATGCACATAGCTCTTCAATAATGAGGTGGAGAGGAGGTAGAATCCTTTAGCTTGGAGTAGCACACATGTGGAAACATTCGTCCTCCTCTAGGGAGGGTAGTGCATCTCAACCTAGTCTGGTAGTGTTGACATCTAAAGATGGGATGCTGTAGGTTGCAATAATGCTTCAAAAGACGGATAGTCTACTGGCTCAAGAGGAAAAACTCCTGATGTACATGATGCACCTTGTATATAGTTCGAAAAAAGAGAGAAAAAAAGCAAGAACTCCAAAAAATAAGACAGGCCTGAGTGAAAATAAAATGCCTGTCGGAGTATGTATATTAGCAAGAGGCTTGCAGTTGGATGACTTGGTTACACTAGTCAAGCATCCTGGTTAGGTAGCTACACTGGCTACCATCCATTCTTTTCTCCACCCCGTCCTCTTGAGCTGGACGCACTTGAACTTAGAAGGGAATACCCCGCTCCTTGAGGAAAGAGTTACTGGACCGGGGAATTAGAGTTACCTTATTAGAGGAGGCTGCTTCTTAGCCATTTCTGATGTGGAGAGCTATTTTTCACTTACACCATACAAGTAAGAATCATAATCATTAGAAATTTGTGTTTGAGGATTTGTTCTGACCTGACTATTAAGGCGTCTTGAATAGAAGACTTGTGGAACTTAAAGTTTGTTAGGTCTTAAGTTCAGATCCCAATAAGGTTCTACACACAATTAATCCAAAGATCGAGTCATGCTCCATTTCAACTTTTGTTCATGACCTTGGTATGGAACCCAAAATCATTTCACTCTTGCATTTCATTTTAGTTGCTCGGGGACGAGAAAGATTTAAGTATAGGGGGTTGATGAATATGTGATTCACCACTCTAAAAGTTGAAAATAGTGCCTTGTCCCGAGTAATTAGAGGCATATTTCCACCTATATTACATAATTAGCATTCAGGCATGCATTGATAACATTTGCATTTTAGCATTCACATCGGCATTAAATAAGAAGCCATCTTCACTTGTAAAAATCACCTACTTGTATGTATTTTACACTAACTCTAAATCCCATAAATTCACTCTATACTGTTGATGAAACCCAATTTCATCATCTTAATTTCCCATTATTAACCCCCTTGCTTAAGTTTGTGTCAATAAAACCCAGATAATGTCCTGTTATTATCAGAGTCCTTAATAAATTAAAAATCACAAAAAAATGGTAAAACTAAAATCCGTGGTATTTTTAGCCCTAAAAATGCCCTTAAAAATATTTGGTATCTTCAGGTGATCTCATCTCCAGTTTTGGTCAACATGAAACTTGTAGATCTCATCAAGATCTACAACTTTCATGTTTTGAGTTCCTCAAATTCGGCCATCTTGACCTTCAAAAATCAAATTTTCTTTTCGAATAATCTGATTGGGCCACGTGGCCCGTTCTGGGTGAGCCATGTGGCCCGCTCCCCTTTGCATCATCCACCCGCGCCTCAGCCGTTGGATCTCCTTCTGATCCAACGGTCCCGCCTTCTCCACGTGCGCCTTTCTTTTCAGCCACCCGATCCATTCCCGCCTCTGATCTGCACCGTTCGATCACGCCTCTCCCACCGTTCTCCACGTGGCGCATTATATGCCTTCCGATCTCGTCTTCGTTTTTCAATCACCACTGACCATCACCATTGCGATCCCTACCCTTCGATCTACCCCCAAATTAATCACCACCGCTCGCCAACGTCGCAGTCAGAGCTCGACACGTGGCGCATTCAGCGCCCTCGATCGCTTTGCCTCAGATCTTATCAGAACCGCTATCTGGCGCTTTGATCTGGGCCGTTGGATCACAAGATCCAACAGCCATGACTCCGTCTTCTACCTCCGGCCTCCCTCTTTCCCACGATTCTCCATCTCACGACGCCCCTCACCATTTCTTTTTCCTCCGCATCTCCGGCCACCTTCGTCACTTCCTAACCGCTCCCAGACTTAGCCCCAAAATCCACGATCTTCGCAGACACGACCACCATCCACGAGCCACCCCCAGTTGCTCCATATCTCCCACTCAAACTTCCACGATCACCAGCCAAATCGCCAACTTCGCCATTAAATACCTCGCCTCCTCCTCCACTGTCCCTTGTCCACCTTTACGCGGGAGGAGGCCCAACCCTCCTCCGCCTCTCTGTGATAGAGAGAGGTGACTAGATCGAGCGACGACGACCTCTTTTCCCCGGTGAGACCCTCCATCGATCACGACGGAGCTGCGGTGCGATCAGCCCGCTCGAGTTGCCTCCACCGACTGAGGAGGTTCAGCGAAGACCCGGGGCTCAAATCGAGCCCCAGCCCAAGCCTCCGCTCCATCCCCGACGTCAGGTAAGCCTTTCGATCAACCTTTGACTTTTTCTTTTATTTTCTTGAAATTTTGTAGGCCGCTACACCCCTCTCCGACCTCATTTGAACCCCTTCCGAGCTTCACCAACACTCCCCCTTTCACGCGACACTTTTCGACAGCCCTCTTCTCTTCCCCAGAACCTCGTCGCCTTCCGACCCATCTCCTCCGCCGCCCATGATAGAGGAGCTCCGAGCTCCCACGTTCTCTGCCCCCTACGAGCTCCCACGTCATTCACACACACACACGCCCTTTTTGCTTCGATCTTATGCTAACCATGCAGGACATCTATTCTTTCATTGGCCTGAGAACCACCGGAGCCCACTTCGTCAACGTCGCAGCAGTGATCCGAGCTCCGGTGCATAGCTCCAGAGGCTTTGGGACCTTCCCCAGGTTCCCAGCTTCATCGACGTATTCTCAGGGAACTCAGGGACGTCCCACCGTGACCGAGATGGAGTGGCGGAGCTGGAGCTCCTTCGCCGGACCTTGGTCTCCGCCACCCATAGCAGATGAAGACGGAGGTACAATGGCCGTTGGATGGTCTTCGTCCATCGAGCATCTGACGGCCCAGATGACGCTACGCCAACCACGTCAGAAGCCGTTGGATCTTCGAAGATCCGACGGTGTACGATCAGCCACGCTTCATCTCCAGGAGCCACCCGATCTCCGTGATCGGATGGCCTCCAATCTTCCACGCGTCATCTCCAGATGAAGTCCGAGCCTCAGCGTCCGAGTCTCCAGGCTTGGATGCCCCGAGCCTACACCGAGCCTATCTGAAGTTCCGAAGCAACTCCGAGCCTCTGCCGTGCCCGAACCTCCTTCCGAACCTGGATGGCACGTGCATAGCACGTGCCATCTGGGTAAATTGCGCAGAAGCCCCGCCTAGTTCTTCAATTTACAGAAAGGTTCAGCATCACGTGCAACACGCGTGCACAGTGGGTAATTTGCAATGAAACCCTAGCGGGTTTTCATAATTGCAAAAATACCCCTGTGCGTATGGGTATTTTATAGAGAAAACCCTGCATCTTATTTTTATTACATTTTAGTCCCTCCCAGGGACCTATCTGCAATTTTATTTCATGTTTTCTTTCAGTTATGCCCTTGTCTTCTTTATTGAATAACTTGAGCATCATGTTTTCGTTTCAGTTGATTTCAGTCTCATTTTAAAGCTTGTTTGACGTACTTTCTAATGACATGATCATTTTTTCATTTGTGGACACATTAATTTTGATGTATTATTTTATTCTCCATGTGTCTCTTATTATTCACTTAAGCTTCATTCACCTCGTCGATCAAGTTTGACACTTTAAGTAAATCTGAAATTGACACTTATTTAATTTGCTAATCATATTTACTCTATTCTAGGGCATATTTTTTTTGCATCTCATGGCATTTATGTGCCTGATAAAAATATAAAAAAATGCATGTTTATTCTTTAATGCATTGCCTTGTCTCTTCATGCATCTATTTGACCTATATTCTCTTTCACTCAACACTTAGTTAATAGATAAAAATCCGAATAATACGAGAGAGGCTCGTGTCCCTGAGTTCGACATTGGTATCTTGCCAAGTAAAAATAAAAAAAATACGAACATCTCATTTTGATTGACATATTTAAATAAGATGGTCTTTGATGAGCCTATTTTGTCCCGACTGCGATGACGATTCCAAGTGTTAAAACAACACTCTTAAAGGGTCGATTTAGCGGCTCATCAAATGGTGTCGTTGCTGGGGACACGACTCATTTCTTGTATTTTTTGGATTTTTTGTTTAATTAATTAAGTGTATCTTTTATATAGGTCAACTTGTTCATTTATATTGCATTATAAAATTTTCTTCTCTATCGATCTCAACCATTGTTTTTATGGCAGGGCCCTTGATGATTCAAGGAGGCGAGGAGCTGGCGCTTCCCGCTGCGAGGAGCCGCAGAAACATACGTGGAGCAAATAGAAAAGAAAGAAAAAAAATGTCTCGCATTTTTTTATTTTTGCATGTCAAGTTAACTTGTAATAATTCGTCTTTTACAGCGGTCTTCGATCGAAGACTCGCGATTGTAATCGAACAATTGTGGTTGTGTGGGTATCACCCCCACTTGAGTGTCGACCTAGGACCAGGCACACGACTCTCCGAGCTTAGTTCAAAATTCACATTTTCATGTGTTTGCTCGTAGGTAGGACACACTAATATTTAGACGCACTTAACCTCACCTCACTTAGCCAAAATTAATGGGAAATATTCCCCGCTAATAGAAGCATGATTAGGTGCGGCTTTTATCGACTTGCATACATAGATTTTGGTTTTCAAAACAGCCCCAAAATTTTTACGTATTTTTCACCAAGTCACTGCATGATTTCTCGCTTAGCTTAGATCATGGTTTTATCGAATACACGACTTTTTCTCGATTTCTCTTTCCTAGCTTGATCACCTATGATTAAAGGAAAATGGGAATGAACGGTAGATGATGATTGCTTGATTTTGTGCTAATTTTAATTCAGTGACAACATTAAATAATAACTGGGACTGTTAATTGCAAGTCAACCAAAAAATGGAGTAAAATTTGGTTTTGGGAGAGCAACACCCTCGTTTACGCAGTGATTTCTCACTTAACATTTTTCTCTGCGTAAAATATCAAATGTTTTATTACAAACAAAACCGACAAGATAATAAACCAATCTCGGTTGGTTTCATGTGTGAGTTGGTGAATTTGAGGGTCTTGCTTGCTTGATTGAGCCTTGCTTGCTTCGATACACTCCCTAAAACCTTAGTCACTCCATCGACGTAGATTCATCCGATCACTTGTAAATCCATCCATCTTTTTCGTTCACCTGGGTTCCTCCCAACATCAAATTCCATCTTTATACTTAGGCTAATCTCAGCCTAAGCATAGGGGGACCCGAGTCCCCATGATTTTTCTCTACTCTCCTTTCCCTTGCCTTTAAACTTAGGTTATTTCTCACCTAAGTATAGGGGGAGCCCCTCTTAGCTCCCGTATATTCCTTTATATTTAAATGGACCTATGTACTTGTAACATCTAGTGCTATGAGGACATAGCAAAGTTTAAGTATAGGGGGTATACCGTATATACCGTATACTTACTTTAGCTATAATCTGAAAAATTTGAAAAATTTAAAAACTTTTTGGCTAAAGTAAAATTCTTTGGACTAAGAGGACTCAAGTATTTTTCACGGCTTTTCTATATTATGTTACACTATTTTGATAAAAATATTTTTGAAAATGATTTGAAAAATGAATTTTCCTTGTTTTGAAAAATCTTTTGAAAATGTTTTGAAAACTTTTTATTTGTGTGACATGGTTTTGAAAATCTTCTATCTCTTTTCAAGGAAAGTTGAGTCTAACTTGTATTTTAACTTCTTATTAAAACCCATAAAAATGAGAAAAACCCAAAAATCCTTTTGGATCCATTAGTGACTACTAAGCCCAATTAAGTAAGCTGCATTCAGTGAGGGTTCGCCCTTAGTAGATTGGATGGTTTAGAGGACATCGCGTAAGGCCTCGTCCTCAAGCAACGGGCTTCGACCTGTACTTACATCCATACTGGCTGGATTGCATATGCTTAATTGAGTTTAGGCAGTCCTAATATCTCTTGAAGTTCAAAAAAAGGTTTTGTTTTTGAATGAAGGAGTTGGAATAATCCTTTACACTTACACTTCCACCCAGGATCTGAAATGATCAAGGAGACTTAGTTTTATGAGGTCTTTGAGATTTTAGGTTAACCAACCTTAGCCATCAGGGTCTTAGACTTAATCATCCACATTCCCCTAGGTTTCTAGATTTGCATGCTATATTCCATGCTTAGTCTCAGACAAAAAGAATATGATCAGCACATCACATGCATGACTGCAGTTTCGATGAGATGAGTTGATTTTTCACCTGAGGGATTGGGATGAGGAAGTCGAGTTTGGATTTGATCTAATGATGCTCGAGGATGGGATAAAATCTTTGAAAGCTTCATGAAACCTGAGTGCCAGCAATATTAGCCAGTATGAGAACTTGGTTCTTATACTAATCTCTTGATATTGACCTATGTGCCAGGGTGTGAATAAATAAAAAAATGTTGATCAGTGTGCGCCAACTCTTGGTAAAAGTAGTGGAGCTAGCCAAAAATTATACAAGTTAATGAAATTCCAAAGAAAAGCTCATTCCACAAAGTCAAATATCAAAGAGCTTCCACCAAAGGCGAGCGCTCCCAACCATTTCAAAGTGTCCACTTGGACCACCGCTATTAGGACCAGGAGTCGAGCTTGCACCAAAAAAGGGCTCTGCATCGTAAATGCTACAAGTCTGGGTGTAGAAGGTACGATAGGTACTCAAAAAAGGCACACCCCGGTGTACTCCCAGGAAAACAAGTGCAGACAGCTCCAACTTCTCTTGACGGACACACTGATCAACACCAAAAAAATGTGTTGCGTAAAAGGTGCTAGAGAGAATCCTTGTTCCAATGAGAGGGAGAGAAGAAATGACACAATCCCTTGCCCTCCATTACTGGCCATCCATCTTCATCTTCTAAGTCTGACAACTAAAGAGACGGTGGAATGGATGCAAGATTTGATTTATTCCCTAGTGTTGAGGATTGGGTCCTTAGGAGATTTTCTCAGACCACGACTTTGGGTGAAGATTTGACTCTACTCTCAGAATTGCAGTCAACACTAAATTTCATATCCTTTAGATTATATGTACATCAGAGAGAGTCTGGAGAATTAGAGGAATTAGGTGCCTCTTGATTAAGGCTGGGTGTTTAACCCAGAAAGTCAAGCGGTCGTATTGATCCACAAGTCGGATCAACAGTCGATGCGGTGACCGCTCGAGAATCCGGATTAAAACAACAATTAACCCACAACAGATAAATCAAGCAATGAAAGTAAATGTGCGGAGTTAAAATTTATTATAACTCTACAACAAGATGTGTATAGTGCAAGTATGTGTAGAGGTCGAACACAGGGAGCAGACAGGTAGAACGGGGCACGAATGCTCAAAAATGTACTTGTGTGTGAATGTGGTCAAGTGCCTACTATGGTATTTTTTTGTGGGTTTTTAATTTTATATTTTTTTTTAATTTTTAATTTTATATTTTTGTATTTTGATTTTTAATTTACTGATTTTGTATTTTCTTTTTTTTGTATTTTATATTTTTATATTTTCTTTTTCAATATTGGAAATTAAAGACAATGTAATAAAAGGGAAACCAAAGTTTTTATAAAAATAGATAAAAATACTCAAAAATAAGGAAATAAAGTCTTTTGGCCTTTTTATACTTTTTTACTGTTTTTGTGATTTTTGGGTAATTTTTAAAATGTTTTTGGTATTTTTAATTATCAAAATAAAGAAAACAGTAGTAAAAAGCAAGGCTGAAACTTAAAATGGAGAAATAAATTAATAAACGGTAGCAAAAATTCTCCAAATTAATTTTCACTTAAAGATAATAAAACAAAGAAAATTCAGGAAAAGAAAACACAATTTTTGGATTTTTTAATGATTTTATAAATTTTTATGAAGGTTTTTAGAGTTTTGCAATTTTTAGGAGTTTGGTTTTATATTTTTTAATGATTTTTGGCTGGGAGTTAAAACTAACTAAAAGACACGAAATATATTTTTTTGGGATTTTTCTGAAGTGTTTTTATGTTTTTTAGTGATTTTCTAATGCAAACAGTGCTGGAAATGACTATTTTTGATTTTTAATAAATAGTAAAATGCAATAATTATGAAAAACAAAAATATGGCGTGGATGTACTATGCAACAGAGACTTAAGTTAATTTTTGGGGAATTTTTTTGGGTTTTAGAGATGCATGCATAAAATACAAGAAACAAAGAGAAAATGCATGTTCGCAGGGGCGTTTTTGTAATAGTCAGAAAATACGAGGGCCTCCTTGCAATAATTCCAGAAATTTTATAACTAACATAAAAACTTCATGCGCTTAAACGGGATTAAAAAGACAAAGCGAGGGTACTCCTGCAAAAAGGCCGAAGATCACGTGGAGTACACGCGACCTGGCCAGGACCCACGCGCAGTTATCAGAAAGTTTGAGGGCCGTCTTAAAATTATTACAAAACTTATACACCTGCAAATAAAAGCTTCGGGGTTCACTAATAAATATACAAAAGCGACTGGGCAATAACAACAGTTTACCCAATCCTTGGCGCGGATGGACGGTCGAGTGTGCGCCACTAACACACGTGGCAGCGCCACAGGGGCCGATACCCCTTCGCTTCTGGACGGCCCAGATTAGATGATGCAAACGGCAATCAACGGCTGTGGAGGAATCCTCATCCAACGGCACCTGGGGCGGCTGCAAGAACAGGACCAGATCGACGGTCCTGGCACGTGAAGGACGAACTCGGCAAGAACACCGCCCGGGTGTCGTTAATCCTTCAAAATCTTCACGCGCGACGCACCTTGTTCCAATCTGATGTCCCCACGAGCCTCCTGGGGACCTCCTCGAGGGAAGCAGCGGCTTCAAAATGGCCGAAGTCGGCCGGGACTCTGCTGCGGAGTTGGCGGGGGTGGGGGCCGCCAGGAGCTCGAGCCCCGTCAAAAACGATCCCAGGTGGGGATCCTTTGCTCCTGGAACCTGCAAGGAAGCCCAATGACCGCAGTAAAATGTTCCAGTTGCTAATGTGACGGTTGGATAGTGTGGATGGCGGGAATGAAACTCGCCGGAGCTTGCTCCGGCGAGATGGTAGTGTTATGCTGGGTGCGAGTGAATCGAAAGGGGGAACAGTAGCATAAGATGATCCTGGAAGCTATTCTACACTAAAAAAAACTACAACGAAAATGAAGAAAGAAAAACGAGAAGAAGTGACCTCAAGGGCTATGGAGCCCAAGGTATGACCTCGACGGCGGCACGGCCACCGGAGGTGGTGGAAGCGCCAATTCAACCTCTAACCTTGCCTCCGATGAGCTGGAGGACGAGCTGTCACCCCGTCCAGTCCGGAGCTTCACCAAGAGAGGGAGAAAAGGGGTCAAAATGGGTTCAAAGATCAAAGGAGGTGGCTGGGCTCTTTTTGAAACCATGGCCAAGGGGGCACCTTCCACGAGGCGCACAAGGCTCATCAGAAGTCCAATCCCCAAGAAAATCTTATGGCGTGAAAGTTCAATGGTAGGGGAGAAAAACCCGTGAAAGAATCGACTCGAAATAATGCAAGGCGTGGTCTCCATAAATCCACGAAATCCAAGAAAAGTCATTCTGACAAAGCCCAGGTGTTGGGCAGAGAGTTGACCGAGGTCAACTTTCCTAGCCCCCCTGGTTGGTCCACGTGGACCAACCAGGAAAAACCTGGGAAAAAGATTTCTAAATTCAAAATAAAATATCAAACGATTTTATTAATTTTTGATTATAAAATAAAAAATATTTATTATTTTATGAATTAATTTATGGTGATTTTTATTTATTTTTATGGAGTATATTTTTACAAGTTTGCATTTATACCCTTATAGGTATCTATATCTATGTATTTAAGTATTCTATTTTTATTTAGGTATTTTTAATTTATTTTATTTTGGTTTTTATTTTCTAAAATTATAAAATACTTTTATATACACAAATATAATTTTATTTTAATTTTCTGATATATTTTATACACTTAATAAAATGAAAGTGTTATTTGTATAGGTATCGCTACCTGTATTATACCTATATATACAAGTATTTTTATTTGTATTTTAATGATGTTTTTATTCTGATTTTAATATACATAATTATTATAAGTATTATTTACAACATTATAAAAATATAAAAGTATAAAAATAATAAATAATTAATAAATTGAATATTTTAATATGTACAAGTATACAATGAGGGTCCAAAAGTCAACTTTCAAACCGTAGCTCCGCCAAATGCGAAACCACCGCCATTAATTAGATTATTTTCTTCTATATACAATTAAAGGTGAGTACGCTGCATTTGGAGTTTTTATTTGTGAGATACGGGTCTAGGAAGTTGGCATTCTGGAATTTTATTCAGACCATAACTTTTTATCTGTACATTATTTTTCTGTGAAATCAATTTTTTTATTTTTCTTTATTTTATTATCTACAACTTTCATGTACAAAGTTTCTTTATTTGATGTATAAAAAGTGGAACCAAAAATAGGTCCCAAAATGAATAAAGAATGAATAAAATGTATAGGTATTTTATCTGTATTTCTGACCTTATCTCCCCCTACTTTATTCCTTGTCGACCTATTCATCAAGATGCCTAGGTCTCGGGGTTTCGGGTCATAAAATATTTACAATATTTTATTCTTTTTCTTTTCTTTTCTTTATTCTATTATTTTGGCTTTAAAAACCACATTTTATACAATATTTACATACATATGCATGAATGCTAAAATGCCTATATTAAGCCTATTTACACGCATTTACTAGGGTTTTTCAGGCCAAAATGATAGAATAAAGATGATGAAACGTGGATTCATCATCCCCCTATACTTGCCTTTGCTAGTCCCTAGCAAACACTTATGCAATAAGTGCAGAAAAAGAAAAATAAAGAAAAGAAAAAGAAGAAAGATGGACTGAATTTAATGGTCAAACTTGTCTTCACAAAATCAAAGTTTGGAGCTTAAGTCGGACCTTTGGAAATTTAGTGCGGGCGGAACCTTAATGAGAACCGAATTTGAAATCCAACAGTCCCTGAGAATCCCAAAACTCTGCTCAAGTCTCCTCAATAGCCAGGTCAGAAATATCTCACTCATACGCAAACCCTTACGACTATGAATCTGACTTGTACAGTGTAAGTGATGGTGGCTCTCCCCAACTAGAATAACAAAGAAACTGACTTCTCCAGTATGACAACCCAGTGATTCCCCAATCCAGCAACTCCATCCTCGAGGAGCGGGGTATTCCCTTCTAAGTTCAAGTGGCAACCAGCTCAAGAGGAGGGGGTGAAGAGAAGAATGGACGGTAGCCAGTGTAGCTACCTATCCCGGGATGCAAGACCAGTGTAGTCAAGTCATCCTGCTGCAGGCTCACATGATATGACTTTGGAACTCAAGCTTGCTTATTGACTTTACAACATATGTACATACTTTGCAGGCTTTTTAATTTTGTACATGCCTGAACCTTTTTTTTTTTTTGAAATACTATTCACAGCAGCATTTACATAAGGAGTTTTTCCTCCTGAGCCAGTAGACTATCCCTCTTTTGAAGCTTTATTGCAACCCACAGCCTCCTGTCTTTAGACTTCCTAATCACTGGACGGGTTGGGGTGCACTTCCCTCCCTAGAGGAGGACAAGTGTTTCCACTTGTGTGCGTCTCATACCGGCAAATCCAATCCCCTCACCACTCCAACTGAGTTGAGCCATGTGAAAGGTGCAGGTGTCCAAGTTAGGTCATTATCAACAAGAGTCGTGCGTGTGCTCCGAAATACTCTACTTAGGCAGTCAAGAATCCATTGAACCAAGTCACGTGATCCTCAAAGAATTAAGTCAACTAGACCTGAAGTACCTCAAACCCAGTTCCTATAAGGTTCCTGTTATTAAGTAGATTTTAAGGTCCAATCAAGCTCCAATCTTCGGATTTTACTTAGACTTGTTCAACTATCAAACTCAATCCGAAAAATGTGAATGCTATGCAATGCAATGCAGAAAATATTTTTGTGATGCAATTTTCAAAGATTTTGAACTTTTTATGGATTTTGAAAAGATGATGCATGCATTTTTTTGTATTTTCAAAAAGATTTTTCAAATGTTTTTGGATTTTAATTTTTTTGCAAATGTTTTTGGGAATTTTTGAAAACAAAAAGATTTTGGCTGAAAACAAGGTTAAAATATGTACACGGGAGTGCTTCTTTATATACAAGAAGTGGATTTTAAGAATTTACAGGGTAAGTGGTCACTTTTATACATATATACATATATAGTGGATTTTGGTGTGATGTAGGTATTCTTCAAACTTATTTGAAAACAATTTACACAAAATTTTTGAAAACTATAGTCCAAAATAATTTTTACAAACATTTTACACACATTTGAAAATCATTTTGCAAAAGGCTTTCAAACAATATATATAGGTTTTTCAAAACATTTTTGCAACCATTTTTCAAACCATTTGCAAATCATTTTTCAAACATTTTATTTCACACAAAGAAAAGAAATTTTACAATCCACACAATTTACACAGGTTGAAAACATATAACAAAATATTTTCAAAATAGTTTTCAATAAATGTTCACAAAGATTTTCAAACTATTTTTCAAACATTTTGCAAAAAACATTTTCACCTGATTTATTAATCAGTAATTATAAAAAGAATTTGAGGAATACCCACATCTTTTTATTAAGGATTTTTAATGAATTTTAAAGAATTATTAGCCATATTATTAGGAACATACGAAAGTACGAGTTATGGCTAAAGTATATACGCAGTATATACGACCCCCCTATACTTAGCTTGAGCTATGTCCTCATAGATCAGAGAGAAAAGAGAAGACATAACTCGTACTGAGTATAGGAAGATCCAAAGAATAAATGAATGAATCAATGAGAAGTCGACCGTCCCCCCTATACTTAGGATCAAATAATCCTAAGTATAGCAGACTGTACACAAAGCAGGGAGGGTCAAGGGTGGGAATGAACAAATCGTACTCAGATTGTCTCCCCCTATACTTAGGGTAAGATATCCCTAAGTATAGACAAGAAGAGGAGACAATGGAGAGGATCGAAAAGAATAGAGAAACTCGGGGTGCCAACCCCCCTATACTTAGGACAAAGTACGTCCTAAGTATAGAAAACTGTCTACAAGGGCGGCACCTTTTCGGTAGATGAAGAAGATAGAAGAGGAAAAGAAGAAAAGAAGAAAAGAAGAAAAGAGATAAAGATGGAAGAAGAGATCGTGAGGATGTACACGTCACTCCCCCTATACTTAGGGTAAAAGAAGCCCTAAGTATAGGCAACAACAGGAGTGATCAGACGGAACGACAGAAGAGCACTCGGCTCGTCCACCCCCCTACACTTAGGACAAAGTACGTCCTAAGCAAGGCAGACTCGAGGAATGGCTAGACGAGCAATACGAGAGAGACAGAGATGAACAAAGGAGAATGTACAACAGAGGTGTATGTACAAATGATCAAGAAGGTTGAAAGCGAACCTTCTTGCGGGACCGCGGAGGAATGGATCTGGTGTGATGCAGGTCGACATCGGGGTCCACAGTGGACGGAAGCCGATCAGGGTCGACAAAAAGTAAATCCTCAGGGGCCCTAGGGTGTGAAGGCACAGACAAATCAGTGAAAGAAGTGCGGCTAGGTCCGGCCTTGGGAGTCTCGCTGATATCAAAGTGGAATGGGACGAACTCATCATTATCGGAAGTGGTGTACTCGGAGTCGTCCTGCGAGGAGTCATCCAGGTCAAAACCAAAAGGCACGAACTCATCGGTGGAAGTAGTCGAACTCTGTTCGTCCTCTATAATCTCAACTGGATCATCTTTTTCATCAAAAGGTCCGAATCTCTGAAGAAAAGCAACAAAATCAAATTCGGCCTTAGTCTCATCAGTATCTACATGGACAGGAGCGGACTCATCAGTGGAAGTAGTCAGAGCATGTCCGTCCTGTATAGTCTCTAAATCTGCCCTCCGCTCAATGGTGTCAATCGTGTAAATCCCGCGGATGTCATCAACACATCGCCAATCACAGGAAGCGGAAACACCAAGGTCTATGCTTTCCGAGCTTTCCTCCTTGGAGAGGAATTATCGGGTCTCATCATCGGTCATAAAGAAGGTCTCTCTGATATCTTCATATAGATCATAGTCCTCGGGGTCAGCCAAGATAGGTGAAGTCACATCAGGTGTGGGTCTCTGGTCAGCAGTGGGTGTGGTGATCACTGCTTCGCTCTCGTCAGCAGGACGGAAGCGAATCTCTCCTGATCCATAGTCAATAACGACCCTCGCAGAGGCGAGGAATGGTCGTCCCAGGATGATTGGAGAATGCTCCCCTGTGGAGGTCTCCATGGGCAATACGACAAAATCAATATTGTGGCTCGTGCCCTGAATCGATATGACGGCGTTTTCAAGGATACCCTTCGACCTCTTTATTGATCCATCAGCAAACTGAACGATCATCCTGGTCTTCTTGAGAGGCCCTAAGTGAAGAGACTGTACTAGCGAGAAGGGTATGATGCTAATCGAAGCACCGCCGTCTAGGAGAGTGTGATCACAAGTATGGTCAGAGATGGTGCAGCTAATGAAAGGTGTGGCAGTGTTCTTCTTCCGAGGAATGGGACAGTGTGTGATGGCGTGGGCAGTGGCCATGGTCAAGATATGACGCTCAGATCTGCTCCTTCGCTTTCTCTTCTTGGGGAGAGGAGCAGATGAATCGGTCATGGCCTGCTGAAGTGGGGCACGGATAATCTCATGTATGGTGGCCACCACTTCGGGTTCAGTCAGCATTTTTTTGAATTTTTGGACCTCCTCCATACAAGGGAGGAAGTCGGAATCAACATATACACGAGGCATGCCAAGAACAGTCTGTACAGCGGCATCCTCGGGGCCAAAGGTGGGACCGGGTGTGAATGCAGGTGTGGTCAAAAAGTCAGGCAAGTGGGCGCTCTCCTCACAGTCTGGCTCGATCATGTGTCTCCCGAAATCTTTTTGTGTTTTTAAATTTTTCTCATTTTTTTGTATTTTTGGCGATTGCAAGCTCTCATGGAAATCCTCGAGTGAACCCATATCATCAAATGGTGGAATATCATGGTCGCTCTTATTTGTACTAGTGAGGGTGTCAATCCTCTGTCTCATATGATCCATCATCTGGGTCAAGTGCTCAAGGGTGGACTCCATGAAAGGTGACTCCATCAGCTCAGTCTCGGGTGGATGTGAAGGTGGAGGCGGAAAATACACAGGTGGAGGTGGGTGTGGGTAGAAATCCGAGTCCTGATACTGTGGCTGAGGCGGATATGTACAAAAGTCAGGAGCAAAGTCCTCCTGGAAAAAAGGAGGTGGATCGGCTGGAGTGAACGAGTGATCCGCAAAGTCCGGATAGAATACGCTCCAGTCGGCCATCTCGAAACAAAAGAAAATGATCGGGAGAGCACGATGGTCAAGTCAAGAGAAGTGAGAAGAAAGGCGCAAGTGCGCAGCGGCGATCTAGGACGCACACAAAACAATCACAGGCAAAAATGAAAATAATACAAACCCTCAATTCACCTACTCAACTCGGTAGAGACCACAAAGGCGGTCTTTTTATCTTGTCTGTTTTAGAGTTAGGTGAGAAGTCCACAAGTTGCACAAACACTTAGGGGCTCAATGGGATTTGGGCACTAATCCTTAGTGTGTGCGCGAGCAATGTAAAACGAAGACAATGAGGGGATTACTCGCCCCAATACAAGATTTTCTTTTTGATCGGTTTTAGGGTCGAGTAATATTAGCAGTCCCAATTTTATTTGGTTATCACTTTTTTTGGATTTTTAATAAAAAAATGCACGAGCCTATCGGGGATTCAATTCCTTTAAGATCCTAGGTTGGCAAAATCAGAGGTAGAGTCGGAAAAGCAATGCAAGTGGCAAATAATGATGGATGCTAAAGCGTAAATGCTCACCTTGCCTCCAGCACTCTACATGCAAGGATGCTCAGCAGAATTGAAACCTAACTATATGCAAATGCAAAGCCGATGAAATCGCCCTAAGTTCAAAAATTGCTATTAGCGGGAAGCACCACAAGTCGACCACCAATCCTCAACCCTAGAGTCCGGTCTAGGCTCACCCCTCCTCTGCTCAACAAATTGAGGGTAGGAGAAAGCGCTTTGCGGGGAGAGCTCGCGGCGCGACGGATTGAAGATGATGAATCAACTGTTTAAATTTTTGACTAAGTCCAAACGCGGCTATAGGCACATGCAAAATATTAGGTGTTTGGCCTTAGTCTATCGCAAGCAATCCTAAAAGCTAAGGGCTCAATCACACAAAAGAAATAAAAATCGAAAAACAAAACAAAATAAAAGAATGTGAGAAAACCGTGAAAACCGCGGTGAGCCCCCAAGTGAACAATCACTTAGAAATTAGGCTCGAATGTCCAAGTGTCCAAGGGTACCTGTATTATTACAAATATAGGTCACTCTCTCACTTAAATTACACTAATAAATACAAGAAATAAATTCTACAACTAAAAATGAGCTCGGTCTTCAAAATTTCTCCTCGTCTCCTCGGTGCTAGGCTGGCTAAGCCGGCTTCACGTGGGTGCGTAGGCGCCTAAGGTGGAGCGCCTCCCTCGATCCGCGGTTCCTCGCACGAAGTCAACAAGAGAGGGGGTTAGACAGCTCAACAGGTATATCAAAGATAAAGAACAATAAAATAGCAAAAATGAAAGCCGCGAAATAAACAATCAATCACAATCACAACAAGACCCGAACTAAGCGCTGTTGCTCCCCGGCAACGGCGCCATTTGTTTAATCCAGAAAGTCAAGCGGTCGTATTGATCCACAAGTCGGATCAACAGTCGATGCGGTGACCGCTCGAGAATCCGGATTAAAACAACAATTAACCCACAACAGATAAATCAAGCAATGAAAGTAAATGTGCGGAGTTAAAATTTATTATAACTCTACAACAAGATGTGTATAGTGCAAGTATGTGTAGAGGTCGAACACAGGGAGCAGACAGGTAGAACGGGGCACGAATGCTCAAAAATGTACTTGTGTGTGAATGTGGTCAAGTGCCTACTATGGTATTTTTTTTGTGGATATTTTTTTAATTTTTAATTTTATATTTTTGTATTTTGATTTTTAATTTACTGATTTTGTATTTTCTTTTTTTTGTATTTTATATTTTTATATTTTCTTTTTCAATATTGTAAATTAAAGACAATGTAATAAAAGGGAAACCAAAGTTTTTATAAAAATAGATAAAAATACTCAAAAATAAGGAAATAAAGTCTTTTGGCCTTTTTATACTTTTTTACTGTTTTTGTGATTTTTGGGTAATTTTTAAAATGTTTTTGGTATTTTTAATTATAAAAATAAAGAAAACAGTAGTAAAAAGCAAGGCTGAAACTTAAAATGGAGAAATAAATTAATAAACAGTAGCAAAAATTCTCCAAATTAATTTTCACTTAAAGATAATAAAACAAAGAAAATTCAGGAAAAGAAAACACTATTTTTGGATTTTTTAATGATTTTATAAATTTTTATGAAGGTTTTTAGAGTTTTGCAATTTTTAGGAGTTTGGTTTTATATTTTTTAATGATTTTTGGCTGGGAGTTAAAACTAACTAAAAGACACGAAATATATTTTTTTGGGATTTTTCTGAAGTGTTTTTATATTTTTTAGTGATTTTCTAATGCAAACAGTGCTGGAAATGACTATTTTTGATTTTTAATAAATAGTAAAATGCAATAATTATGAAAAACAAAAATATGGCGTGGATGTACTATGCAACAGAGACTTAAGTTAATTTTTGGGGATTTTTTTTGGGTTTTAGAGATGCATGCATAAAATACAAGAAACAAAGAGAAAATGCATGTTTGCAGGGGCGTTTTTGTAATAGTCAGAAAATACGAGGGCCTCCTTGCAATAATTCCAGAAATTTTATAACTAACATAAAAACTTCATGCACTTAAACGGGATTAAAAAGACAAAGCGAGGGTACTCCTGCAAAAAGGCCGAAGATCACGTGGAGTACACGCGACCTGGCCAGGACCCACGCGCAGTTATCAGAAAGTTTGAGGGCCGTCTTAAAATTATTACAAAACTTATACACCTACAAATAAAAGCTTCGGGGTTCACTAATAAATATACAAAAGCGACTGGGCAATAACAGCAGTTTACCCAATCCTTGGCGCGGATGGACGGTCGAGTGTGCGCCACTAACACACGTGGCAGCGCCACAGGGGCCGATACCCCTTCGCTTCTGGACGGCCCAGATTAGATGATGCAAACGGCAATCAACGGCTGTGGAGGAATCCTCATCCAACGGCACCTGGGGCGGCTGCAAGAACAGGACCAGATCGACGGTCCTGGCGCGTGAAGGACGAACTCGGCAAGAACACCGCCCGGGTGTCGTTAATCCTTCAAAATCTTCACGCGCGACGCACCTTGTTCCAATCTGATGTCCCCACGAGCCTCCTGGGGACCTCCTCGAGGGAAGCAGCGGCTTCAAAATGGCCGAAGTCGGCCGGGACTCCGCTGCGGAGTTGGCGGGGGTGGGGGCCGCCAGGAGCTCGAGCCCCATCAAAAACGATCCCAGGTGGGGATCCTTTGCTCCTGGAACCTGCAAGGAAGCCCAATGACCGCAGTAAAACGTTCCAGTTGCTAATGTGACGGTTGGATAGTGTGGATGGCGGGAATGAAACTCGCCGGAGCTTGCTCCGGCGAGATGGTAGTGTTATGCTGGGTGCGAGTGAATCGAAAGGGGGAACAGTAGCATAAGATGATCCTAGAAGCTATTCTACACTAAAAAAAACTACAACGAAAATGAAGAAAGAAAAACGAGAAGAAGTGACCTCAAGGGCTATGGAGCCCAAGGTATGACCTCGACGGCGGCACGGCCACCGGAGGTGGTGGAAGCGCCAATTCAACCTCTAACCTTGCCTCCGATGAGCTGGAGGACGAGCTGTCACCCCGTCCAGTCCGGAGCTTCACCAAGAGAGGGAGAAAAGGGGTCAAAATGGGTTCAAAGATCAAAGGAGGTGGCTGGGCTCTTTTTGAAACCATGGCCAAGGGGGCACCTTCCACGAGGCGCACAAGGCTCATCAGAAGTCCAATCCCCAAGAAAATCTTATGGCGTGAAAGTTCAATGGTAGGGGAGAAAAACCCGTGAAGGAATCGACTCGAAATAATGCAAGGCGTGGTCTCCATAAATCCACGAAATCCAAGAAAAGTCATTCTGACAAAGCCCAGGTGTTGGGCAGAGAGTTGACCGAGGTCAACTTTCCTAGCCCCCCTGGTTGGTCCACGTGGACCAACCAGGAAAAACCTGGGAAAAAGATTTCTAAATTCAAAATAAAATATCAAACGATTTTATTAATTTTTGATTATAAAATAAAAAATATTTATTATTTTATGAATTAATTTATGGTGATTTTTATTTATTTTTATGGAGTATATTTTTACAAGTTTGCATTTATACCCTTATAGGTATCTATATCTATGTATTTAAGTATTCTATTTTTATTTAGGTATTTTTAATTTATTTTATTTTGGTTTTTATTTTCTAAAATTATAAAATACTTTTATATACACAAATATAATTTTATTTTAATTTTCTGATATATTTTATACACTTAATAAAATGAAAGTGTTATTTGTATAGGTATCGCTACCTGTATTATACCTATATATACAAGTATTTTTATTTGTATTTTAATGATGTTTTTATTCTGATTTTAATATACATAATTATTATAAGTATTATTTACAACATTATAAAAATATAAAAGTATAAAAATAATAAATAATTAATAAATTGAATATTTTAATATGTACAAGTATACAATGAGGGTCCAAAAGTCAACTTTCAAACCGTAGCTCCGCCAAATGCGAAACCACCGCCATTAATTAGATTATTTTCTTCTATATACAATTAAAGGTGAGTACGCTGCATTTGGAGTTTTTATTTGTGAGATACGGGTCTGGGAAGTTGGCATTCTGGAATTTTATTCAGACCATAACTTTTTATCTGTACATTATTTTTCTGTGAAATCAATTTTTTTATTTTTCTTTATTTTATTATCTACAACTTTCATGTACAAAGTTTCTTTATTTGATGTATAAAAAGTGGAACCAAAAATAGGTCCCAAAATGAATAAAGAATGAATAAAATGTATAGGTATTTTATCTGTATTTCTGACCTTATCTCCCCCTACTTTATTCCTTGTCGACCTATTCATCAAGATGCCTAGGTCTCGGGGTTTCGGGTCATAAAATATTTACAATATTTTATTCTTTTTCTTTTCTTTTCTTTATTCTATTATTTTGGCTTTAAAAACCACATTTTATACAATATTTACATACATATGCATGAATGCTAAAATGCCTATATTAAGCCTATTTACACGCATTTACTAGGGGTTTTCAGGCCAAAATGATAGAATAAAGATGATGAAACGTGGATTCATCACTGGGTTGAACTCTAGAATTTTTGAACTCTAAAGTTGAGTCGACTTGACCGGATTGGATCTTGTACTCACATGCACAAGGGGGTTAATCCAGCTTATTTATTCTCTTTGATGCTCGAGGACGAGCATAGCTTAAGTATAGGGGGGTGATGAAACCCAATTTCATCATCTTAATTTTCCATTATTAACCCCCTTGCTTAAGTTTGTGTCAATAAAACCCAGATAATGTCATGTTATTATCAGAGTCCTTAATAAATTAAAAATCACAAAAAATGGCAAAACTAAAATCCGTGGTATTTTTAGCCCTAAAAATGCCCTTAAAAATATTTGGTATCTTCAGATGATCTCATCTCCAATTTTGGTCAACATGAAACTTGTAGATCTCATCAAGATCTACAACTTTCATGTTTTGCGTTTTCTCAAATTCGGCCATCTTGACCTTCAAAAATCAATTTTTCTTTTTGAATAATCTGATTGGGCCACGTGGCCCGTTCTGGGTGAGCCACGTGGCCCGCTCCCCTTTGCATCATCCGCCCGCACCTCAGCTGTTGGATCTCCTTCTGATCCAACGGTCCCGCCTTCTCCACGTGCGCCTTTCTTTTCAGCAACCCGATCCATTCCCGCCTCTGATCTGCACCGTTCGATCACGCCTCTCCCACCGTTCTCCACGTGGCGCATTGTATGCCTTCCGATCTCATCTTCGCTTCTTTAATCACCACCGACCATCACCATTGCGATCCCTACCCTTCGATCTACCCCCAAATCAATCACCACCGCTCTCCAGCGCCGCGTCCAGAGCTCAACACGTGGCGTCTTCAGTGCCCTCGACCGCTTCGCCTCAGAGCTTATCAGAACCGCTATCTGGCGCTTTGATCTGGGCCGTTAGATCACAAGATCCAATGGCCATGACTCCGTCTTCTACCTCCGGCCTCCCTCTTTCCCATGATTCTCCATCTCGCGACGCCCCTCGCCCTTTCTTTTTCCTCTGCATCTCCGGCCACCTTCGTCACTTCCTAACCGCTCCCAGACTTAGCCCTGTAATCCACGATCTTCGCGGACACGACCACCATCCACGAGCCACCCCCAGTCGCTCCATATCTCCCACTCAAACATCCACGATCTCCAGCCAAATCGCCAACTTTGCCATTAAATACCTCACCTCCTCCTCCACTGTCCCTTGTCCACCTTTACGCGGGAGGAGGCCCAGCCCTCCTCCGCCTCTTTGTGACAGAGAGAGGCGATTGGATCGAGCGACAATGACCTCTTTTCCCCGGTGAGACCCTCCGCCGATCACGACGGAGCTGCGGTGCGATCAACCCGCTCGAGCTGCCTCCACCGGCTGAGGAGGTTCAGCGAAGACCCGAGGCTCGAATCGGGCCCCAGCCCAAGCCTCCGCTCCATCTCCGACGTCAGGTAAGCCTTCTGATCAACCTTTGACTTTTTCTTTTATTTTCTCGAAATTTTGTAGGTCGCTACACCCCTTTCCGACCTCATTTGAACCCCTTCCGAGCTTCACCAACACTCCCTCTTTCACGCGATGCTTTCCGACATCCCTCTTCTCTTCCCCAGAACCTCGTCGCCTTCCGACCCATCTCCTCCGCCACACATGGCGGAGGAGCTCCGAGCTCCCATGTTTTCCGCCCCCTACGAGCTCCCACATCATTCACGCACACACGCCCTTTTTGCTTCGGTCGTATGCTAACCATGCATGACATCTATTCTTTCATTGGCCTGAGAACCACTAGAGCCCACTTCGTAAACGTCGCAGCAGTGATCCGAGCTCCGGTGCACAGCTCTAGAGGCTTCCGGACCTTCCCCGGGTTCCCAGCTTCATCGACATATTCTCAGGGAACTTAGGGACGACCCACCATGACCGAGATCGAGTGGCGGAGCTGGAGATCCTTCGTCGGAGCTCGGTCTCCGCCGCCCATCACAGATGAAGACGGAGGTACAATGGCCGTTGGATGGTCTTCATCCAGCGACCATCTGACGGCCCAGATGACGCTACACCAACCACGTCAGAAGCCGTTGGATCTTCGAAGATCCGACGATGTACGATCAGCCATGCTTCATCTCCAGGAGCCACCCGATCTCCGTGATCGGATGGCCTCCAATCTTCCATGCGTCATCTCCAGACGAAGTCCGAGCCTCAGGGTCCGAGTCTCCAGGCTTGAATGCCCCGAGCCTACACCGAGCCTGTCTAAAGTTCCGAAGCAACTCCGAGCCTCTGCCGTGCCCAAACCTCCTTCCGAACCTGGATGGCACGTGCATAACACGTGCCATCTAGGTAAATTGCGCAGAAGCCCTGCCTAGTTCTTCAATTTGTAGAAAGGTCCAGCATCACGTGCAGCGCACGTGCACAGTGGGTAATTTGCAATGAAACCCTAGCGGGTTTTCATAATTGCAAAAATACCCCTGTGCGTGTGGGTATTTTATAGGGAAGACCCCACATCTTATTTTTATTACATTTTAGTCCCTCCCAGGGACCTGTCTGCAATTTTATTTCATGTTTTCTTTCAGTTATGCCCGTATCTTCTTTATTGAATAACTTGAGCATCATGTTTCTGTTTCAGTTGATTTCAGTCTCATTTTAGAGCTTGTTTGATGTACTTTCTAATGGCATGATCATTTGGACACATTAATTTTGATGTATTATTTTATTCGCCATGTGTCTCTTATTATTCACTTAAGCTTCGTTCACCTCGTCGATCAAGTTTGACACTTTAGGTAAATCTGAAATTGACTCTTATTTATTTTGCTCATCATATTTACTCTGTTCTAGGGCATATTTTTGCATCTCATGGCATTTATGTGCCTGATAAAAATATAAAAAAATGCATGTTTATTCTTTAATGCATTGCCTTGTCTCTTCATGCATCTATTTGACCTATATTCTCTTTCACTCAACACTTAGTTAATAGATAAAAATCCGAATAATACGAGAGAGGCTCGTGTCCCTGAGTTCGACCTTGGTATCTTGCCAAGTAAAAATAAAAAAATACGATCATCTCATTTTGATTGACATATTTAAATAAGATGGTCTTTGATGAGCCCATTTTGGCCCGACTGCGATGACGATTCCAAATGTTAAAACAACACTCTTACAGGGCTGATTTAACGGCTCATCAACTGTACATATTACTAATACTAACACAAGAGAAATACCAAAAAAATGCTAACTTGTAAAATAAACCAATAAAACCCCAATCCAAGTTTGAGACCATGGACCTTAAAATACACATATCTCTCTCATACAGCTTCCGATTTAGGTCTACTCACTTTTAAAATAAACATTCAGAGACCTTCAAAATGAGACCAATTTCATTAAAATCGGAGCTCGTATGTCAAACTTGGGTTTTGGTCCCCCATTGCATACTATATATACTTGTATTTGTACCCTTGTATTTTATCACTTCATTTGACCTCGTTTCCGTTTTTAATCAAATTGAAACTTGTAGATCTCATCGAGATCTACAACTTTCATGTTTTGAGTTTTTCCAAATTCGGCCATTCCCCCCTCCCCCCTTATTTCACTTTCTCCCCTCGACCAATCTGGTTGGGCCACGTGGCGCCCTCTGTTTGCACCACGCGACCCTACTCATCACACGCCACACACCCCCTCTTCCTGACCGCTTGATCTTCTACATCAACGCTGTCCAATCCCGCCTAAACCCCAACCCTTGGATCATCACCCCGTATCTCATCACGGCCATTCATCTCCGCTTAACCCTCCTTGCGCCACATGGCTTACCATGTGCCGCTAGATAGCCTCCATCCATGCCGTTCATTCCTGCTCAAATCTTGACCGTTCGATCAAGGTCTAATTTCGTTACGACCTTTCGCCAACGCCACATCCACATTTCACCACGTGGCTCGACCACCGCCCTATGATCACTTCGACTAGATCTAATCCAGACCCTTCCTTTGCGCCTCACTCTGAGCTGTTGGATCAATAGATCCAACGGTCCAGAGTTCATCTTCCACCTCCAGCCGCCTTCCTCGCATACGTTTCCCACCTCGCATCGTATCCTCCTCCTTTCTATTTTTGATGCCACTAAAACCACCATCTCCACTCAATCTTCGACCCACGATGTGACCCGCACCTCCATCATCCTCGCCAGCACCCATGATCGCCATGACACCCTCTCCTTCGCTCCAGAAAACCCACTAAAACCTCACCTTCCATCATCCGATCCTCCACCTTCTCTCTATAAATACCCCACCTCCAGCCACTTTCACGGGGATCCACCCTTGCACGAGAAACCCTAGAGCTCCTCTCTACCCATCAGTGACAGTGATTGAGCGTGAAAGTGAGTGAAGATGATGGTTCATCTCCGGCGAGATCGACGGCGTAGCTACGCCGTGCAACAGCTTCTCCGACAAGCTGCACGAGCTTGGATTGCTACCGGCCCTCGAGCGATGACCAGAGACTCCTCTTTGAGCCTCCAATCCTAGGAAGCCTCCTCCATCCCTCCTTTGATCTTCTTCTTCATCATCCCTCTCGATCTTCTCGCATTTTTCCTGCTGTATCCGCTCGACACCACCATACATCGACCTCCGCCTTGGAGCTCCCATCTTCGGGCACCTATCCGTTCGCCTTTACGACTCATCAAATCCCTTCCGACCACCGCTCTGCTCCTCTCGACAGAGAAGCACGTCGGCCCGACCACCTCTTCACGCCTCAGGCCTCAAGCATTCACTATACTTCACGCGAACACGGGCACCACTTTTTTGGCATCCACTAACGCTGCAGGTACCATCTTCTTCACTGATCGGACCTTCGTCAGAGCTACTTCGAGCTTCATTGCCTCCGGCCTACGGACCGCCTCTGCCTTGTCCAGCCGCTTCGGTCGCTCCCCGACGCTTCCACGATCGCTCCCAGCCACTTAGGAGTCTCTAGGGATCTTCACCGACCACGGGGGAAGGCGGCGGAGCTGGTAGCCCTTCGTCGGAGCCCAACCACATCTGCCACAGAAGGTGGCGGCCCGAAGGAACACGACACACAACCACCATCCGATCGCCTTGATCAGACAGTTGTCGTCGTGACACGTCAACATCACCAGTGGCTCCAGCCTCCGTTGGATCAGGAGGATCTAACGGCTTACACCCCTCCACATCTTCAGCTCCAGGAGTCATCACCTCCATTGGATCGTCTCGATCTGACGGACACTTAGGCTGCCATGTCACCCGATTTAGCGATCGTTAGATCATCTTGATGAGACGGTCTAGCGTGCGTGACGTCGCCCCCTCCGAGCCTCTTCCCCGACCCTTAGGCTCGGAGCTCTCGAAGCTCTTTCGAAGCTACGTCCGAGCCTCCAGAGCACAGGAACCAACGTCCAAGCCTCCGAAGCTTCTTGAGCCTAGCGCCTCACGTGTTCCTCACGTGAGGTCTGGGCAATTTGCATCGAGGCCCTTGCAAGTTTCCGATATTGCACTTCAGTCCCTGCCAAGCGCGTCATGTGAGGCGTACGTGTTCCCGTGGACATTTTGCACGCATAACCCCAACATTATAGGTAATTACATTTTAGTCGATGTACGCATGTTTTAATTTAAGCAATTTTAATTCCTGTTTGCATTTTGGTCCCTATGTTTGCACGTTTATTTAGGCATTCATTTAGCCTCATTTTTAAATTCCAAAAATTGCATGTTGTAGTTAACCTTATGCTTTATCATTGTGGATACATGTCATATTTTTGTGAGCATCAAGGAATTTAATATTATTATTTTTGTGGAAATTTAAATAGTTTGCCCAATGTATGCTTTAAATTCCTTATTAAAAAATTTTTTGCTCCAAAAATCACCAAAAAATCAAAATAGGTTTAGCTTAAGTCGTTCTACTTCATGCCCAAAAATCACATCATTTGCATGCATCACGAGGCATGAATAAATTAATTAGTCTTTTGCTTAATTGATTTTAGTAGATCTAATATACATCATTTTTTTAATCCTATAAATTTTCCTGGACTCATCTCACATATAAATATTTAGGACAATTTTTATACCTGAAAATAATGTGTTTTGGTATTTATTAAAATTAACTTTGTAAAATTCACCCTGCATTCATATTTAATTTATATTTAATTCTTTTAGAGTCTAAAAATTCCAAAACAATTATAGTAGCTTAATTTCATTGCATTTCATATTCTGGCCAAATTTCATCATTTTTGGATGTCATTTGTCTATAATTTGTGATTTAACTTCAAATTTGGCTTGAATTTGCATCACACTTTTTCTTAATTACATAAAAATAAAAAATATTCTCTTGAAAATCTAACATCGAAATGGACTTCAAAATTAATCTAAGAAGAAAGCTGCCTCCCTGAGTTCAACCTTGAGCTTTTTCAAGTAAAATTAAAAATTACCGCTTGTGTTTTATTAGATTAATCTAATTGGTTTTCGATCAGTCTCGATTTACGCAACTATAATGAACGACTCATTTAACTCTATCATTAATCCGGTTGAATTGGCTAGGGTGGGTAGAGGCTCACCATTGCTCCATGCAACGGAATTTAAAAATTTTAAATGAGATGAATCCACATGATCCAAGAACCTTTCTCGGATCGTTTCATCTAAACCATAATAGGTATTAAGGTTACCTCTTGAAGCGTGATTGCGATCAAGTCTCTAAACGAAGAGACCTCCTGTCTCAAGTCCTATCCGATGGAGGAGACGCTTGCGAGCGCGTTGATGAGACATGTGCTCCTCGCAATCCATGTTGATGATCCAAGCGGCAGATCTCTTGATCTCGTCACACGAGATCCAACATCTTCTTCATGAGAGAGGCGCATCGAAGGAGATGGAGATCCATGAGTAGATGATCCGGCAGCATAACGACGATGCTGTTGCGATGACGACTCTCACAAGGGCTCCATGGTGGACGACCACTATGAGAGAGAGAGAGAGGCTTGGTGTGTGGAGAAAGAGAGAGGGAGAGAGAGCATTCGTTAATTGAACGTATATCTCGAAGAGCAAGGTGTGCCTCTTCTTATATAGGGTTTTGGGAGTTCATGGATTCCAATCCATGGACAACACACAATCAATGGTTGAGATTGATTTGTGTTTCTTTTAATGGCTAAGACGTTGTTGTAAAAACACAACAACAATTAATTTAATTTGAAATAATTTATATTGATAAATCAACATAATTAATCCCAATTTAATCACTTTGACTAGACAAGAGATAATGAGGAGATTAACCACAACCCCTAAAAAAGGGTGACGGCTACCAATCATCTCATGAGATCTCATTATCTCATGAGATCTCACTATCTCATGATATCTCCAAGATTTACAACAACTCTTGTTGTAAATATTTTTCACAAAAAATAATTCACAATTATCTTGTTAAAAATTTCAATCAAGCCATTGAAATTATGTGAATCTCATTCACAACCCAAACAAAATGTAATTATATTTTCAATTAATCATTCAATGTGAATCCAATTCACATTAACAATTAATCGATAAATATAAATCATAATATGCTCTCTGTAATATATTATAAATGACATTTATAATATACCTGATTAATATGGATAGTGCTATCCACATTATTCATATCCACGATAATTAAATCACATTTAATCATCTTGGATCTCTTTTCTCATGTGCCCAAATAATATGAATCACATTCACATTATTCACATCTTTGATAATTAAATCACATTTAATTATCTCAGATAACTCTCCTAATAATATGAATCAAATTCATATTATTCATGATAATTAAATCACATTTAATTATCTATTTTCTCAATGCTCGGATACATATATCAACAATGAAATTATCTATGAACTCTTTCAAGGATAATGCGCTTTCTCCGTGGATACTTGGAGATAAGGACATGGCGATTATATTGTTCCACATATAGTAACTTGGATATTGAGATCACATCTTAAATACAGATCTTGTGGACCTCCCATAGATGCTTGATTAAATAAAGATCGCAAATCTAATCTTGTCATTACATCTGAATCACATTCAGATCAATGTCTAACATTTGGACTAAGATCAGATTACTTCTCTATGAGAGGAGTCACTAAAATCCAGACCCGTTTCATCGCTCCCTCAGAATGGAAGCGTCGTGGTTATACAATCGTTTATGATCACATCACCCTCAGGTATTCCCAATACATGTACATCCTGCATACTGGAAGACCCATAATAAACCCAATGTTTTAGATCTCTTTTAGACTGTCTCCTTCAAGGTTTCATCATTAAGTTTCTCATTTGAATATTAGGAGTTGGTATCGATCATATACTTTCCAAAAGCATATATCATACCTAGGTGTTGATCATATACTTTCCAAAAGTATATATCAAACCTACAAATTCAATCAAGCTTCTAAAAGCGAGATGACCGTGCACGTAATTTGATTCTTCCCAATATCTCATGAGTGAGCTCATGTCTTCCGGTTCAGTAATGAACCTGTATGATCCCTTTGAGAGATCGTATTACTGATATGCCCTTATATGCACACCAGCGTGCCGCTGTATAGACCTTGATTAGGTCATCAACCTATTGGTCTGCCAAATCTGCATACTCAGATATATAGTAACACATCTGTCTCCGGTCAGAGGATGCGTGCCTATATCGTGACAGCATACGACATAGGACTTTGGTTATCTCAATCTCATTAAGTCAACTCTTTGACCTAACTAATCTGACACCTTCGAATCTCTATTCCCATGCAGAGGGCCTGCATCAAGAGGTTGGTCAGATATCAGCCAAGTGGGAAAGGATTTCTATCTCCTACTCAGGCTAGAGATCCTCTCTTAACAATCATTTGACGGTACTTGATGAGTCCTCAATCTAACTCTTTAGATATTCATCCAAGCACCAGCCTCTATGATTCAATAATTGAATCAAAAGCTGTATGATTATTAAGATGGCCATGGTACATAACCCTAATTGTACTAAGGACCTATTATGCAAATTATTTATTCTTCATTTCATATCAAGGAGTGATATTTACAATAACATTTATGGCATAATGGCTCGCTGTGGGCTCACATGTCCAACAATCTCCCGCTAGCCCAAAGAGCCATTAATGGGCTAATCATTTAAACCCTCACTCATGTGATAATCATAAGCTTATTTAGAAAAATAGCTAGGTAAGCTGATCAGTCACTCTGTTGCCAAGAGACTACACCAAGTCCTTTTACGACACTTGCATATCCCCAATAACAGTGCTAGCATCCAATGCGAATGTTGCATGTTATGCAACTAATACTCAATATTATCAGTGATAGCGTCCTTGCCACTACAACTTAATAATTATTATAACCAGTATGTCCATAATCCTTAACAGAATACACTTATTCCTGGAGATCTCTATCTCCTAAGGTATCCACAGTTAAGACCTTTTAGATCACCATCTATAAAGTCTTAATCTCTTGAAAATAAGACTTAGAGATCACTATCTCTAAAGTCTTGTCATCTATGAAGATGTTATTATTACTGCAATCAAGTGTTTTATTTCCATAGTAGGATTAATAACAATTTACTACTCCCACTACATGGCAGACGTCTGGCTTTTGTACACATCCAACATATACTCAGCTTCTCGTAATTAATGCACAAGGGCAAGTAGTTCTAGCATTCACTTCCTCAACTCTTTGAGGTGTTATCCCTTTAGATAGGTCAGTACCATCTCTTAAGAGAAGGAAGCCTTTGTTGGAATTTTCCAGAAAATGGAACATGTCCAAGGTGTACTACTAATGTGACGGTTCCAATACCCTCTTCTCTTTGCTTCTGAACACTTTCAGAACTAAGATCTTAAGAAGTATCCTTGAGATCATGTCTCAAGGTATGGAATAGTCAGTCTATAAAATACTTATTATTATCCTTATATCATTCCAAATGATCAGGGTACCATCTACATATAGCACGATGAACACAATGGCACTCCCACTAAGCTTCACATGGTTCATTAAGATTCTATCTGAAATCATAACATTTATAATTTCATCAAATCTTATGTTCCAACTACAAGAAGCTTATTTTGAGTCCATAGATGGAGTTCCTTAGCTTGTACACCTTGTATTCCTTATCCATGAAGCCATGGGGATACTTCATATGAATATCCTCGAAAAAGTATTCATAGAGGAATGCAAAATTGACTTCAATCTCGAAGATGTCAAAGTCAAGTTGTGTAGATATAGTTAGCAATATTCTGATGGGTCTAAGCAAGGTTACTGAAGAGCAAGTCTCATTGCAAGCAATGTCTTTTCTTCGGTGTATATCTTGTGGATACGAACCGTTCTTTGAAGGTCTCTACCTTCTCATCAGATTCCCTCTTTCTCTTAAAGATCCATTTTCACCTTAACGGGTCTTACCCATATAGGTGGATCCTCGAGGGTCCATATACAACACTTGTATATGAAGTCTACTATAGACTTTATTGCTAAAATCCATCTTTCCATATCGTGATCTTTAGAAGCTTCATCACATGAAGTTCGATCAATATCAGATTTCTCTAACACATGGAATCCATCCTCAAACTCATTTGAAGAGGTATTAGTGTTTCATCTTTAATTGTCCTTTTAGTTTCCAACTTCAGGAGCCTCATTATCTTCTCAAGACCAATTAAGTTCCTTTACTTCCTTTTCATCTTGATTCTCAAGAAAGCCATCCTATACGAATCATATCCTTAGAGTTGAGATCTTTTAAGAATCTCAAGGTCATAAAGTAGGTATCCAATACTATCCTTTATTTTCCTAATGAAGTAGTACTCTCTGGTGCTAGATTCCAGTTTACCAGCATGGAACCTTATAAGGATTATATATTGTAGTCTCTACTACATATATACCTTGGAAACTAAGAGGTAATTATGCTAATATTAATCATTGATCAAATCATGTCACATATGATCAATTGTATCTCCTTATAACTCTACTGAGTTTAGGTATATTAGGAGGAGTGAGATAGGAATGATATTCATATCTCCATAAGGTATTCTTTGAATTCATCTAATAGGTACTTGCTACCTAAGTTAGATCAAATTCATTTCATCTTCCTTCAAACTTTGGTTCTAAACTAAAATTGTGAAATCTTTGAACATTTAAAAGCTTTCTAACATGAAGGAAAGAAATCTCATATCACAAATAATCATCAAATGATATCACATATCATTAATGTTCATTATGATAGGTGATCCACATACATCAATATGTATGAGATCTTGAATACCACGACATCTAAAACCATTCCCAGAGAAGGGTGCATTTAACATTTCTACTTTGAATACAATATTCAAAAGTATGTAAGATATGAAATTTCAGATATTCTAAAGTTTCCTCTCTTACTAGTCCATTGATCTCATCAGTAGACTAATGTCCAAGACTTGATGGCAAATCATTGTCAAATGATCTTCATCCTCCTATTGATCTTATAAGGTTTAATTTTCAGTATTAATGAACTGTTCATTAATTTCCTAATTTGATAGATTCCTCCAGATATCAGAATGCTATCTGATATATATCCTGTAACACCCCGTAATTTTCGGATTTTCTGAAGTTTTAAAGCCTATTCAATATTATACTCAAAAGAAGCGTCTCGTCGCAAGCTTTCCAACGAGCCCGAAAATGCGTAATTCCGAGTTCGGATGTGGGAGATATGCCTGTTTTGGTGAAGATGGGTCAAGGATATTGAGGGGATTTAATGGTTACGAGTTTTGGTTAATTAATTACGGATTAGGGCTATTTTAGGATTTCTAAAACTAAGGTTTTAATCCTCAACTATATAAAGACCCACACCCTTCGTCTCCCCTCATTCCTACTCCTTTCCAAACCCTAACCAATTCTTTTCCTCCTCCCCAAGTCATTCTCTTATCCCTTTTTCCCTCTCCTTCTCTAGAGAACCAAAGGGGGATCGGTGCAAGCTCCGAAGCTTCACGACAATAGGAAAAGGAGGAGCGCCATCGCAAGCAAAAGGGGCACTTCTCTCATCGGACTCTTAATAGAGCAATCAAGCACGCGGATCAGAGACGTGCGTCATCATAGGTAACGGATCTTGACATTCTCTAATCATTTTCGCATACCTTGCGATCTAGAGATTGTCATTTTGGGGATGTTTATTCGATTTCGATCCTTCCCCGGGATCGCCCTCTTGCTGTTGGTATTCTTCACCTTGATTTTTTTAAATCACCGCTTTGAAAGAAAAAAAACAAAACAAAACCCTATAGTAATGTTCGGAGATCTAGCCCCGTGAAGTATCTCACCTCCACTTGTTGTATACCGTCAAGTATACCCAATGTTTCATTTTGGAACGTATTCTCATCAAACTAATCTGTTCGTAGGTGTACTATCTTTTAATGTTTTTTTTATACGAGTAGAATGCGATAATTAATTTTGTTGGAGACGTATTCAACTGGAGTGTTTTACTGTGAAGATCTTTTAAAATCGTAGGTATTGCATTGAAAGGAATAAAGACACCTTATCTTTGATATACACATGTTAGGATATATATATATGTATATATATGTATATATGTATATATATATATATATATGTACATATGAATTAGTATGGTATTATTTAAATTACTTTATGTCTCGAGATGGCCATACAATTTAGGAGATAGTGTATTAAGATATCACGTGATGGTAGGCGTTGGTGTTACTATTTATAGGGATGTTGGGCCAAGATGTAATCTAAACTATAAATTCATGTTTTATGAAATTAGTTTCAATAGAATTGAGTTGGGCATATACGAATAAGATATTGGGTTTGGACATTAAGAGTTGTTACTCCTTGCACAACAATATATGATTATTATTAGTCCTCCCCTTAGTCATGTAATGGTAGAGGTACAAATACAAACTCCAGATCGTGGATCTTTGAGGATTGTGTGCTTTAATCCATAGCAATTAATATGATATATTAGTATAGTCCTCTCCATCATGTTTCACTAATTCCGTGTGCAATGATATGTGGTTGCTTTTTTTAAACAACTGCATCCACGGCTGAACGGTAGAGTTCTTATATGTAATATACATGTTTGTGCGTGCTCACAACATGTGTACAGTGTACCATACTGCACAAAATTTGATAATAATATACCTTATGATCATCATTTTAGCATCATTTATTTGAGAATTATATACTCTGACTATAACACAGTTCGTATCCCATGATGGCTAAATCAAGCCTTTCTCATAATTACTGTTAGTATGTTATTTAGATGGAGAGCATCGTGATTATTGATTAGAGAGATGTATGCTTATGGGAGAATGATTATCACAGGAGATTGTGCTGTGTATTTTTTATTGTCTAGCAATCCAATATGTGAAATGAAAAACGAGACTGATGAATGTGATTGGAAGTAATGTTAATGGCATGGATGGTGACTTGGATCTTACAATTATTAATGGACTGGTTATTAACTTGATGAAATACTACAAGGTGGGTGCACACCCTTGTAGTCCGGCTGAGCCGACAGTGAGTCATCCCCACTCGAGGGGCATTACAGAGTGGGGTGGTGGTAGGTACTCTGGTGAAATTGAGGTGGATGCACACGTGCATCGCACCGTACGGATCCGTTTTGTGGTACTTGTTTTGGAGCGAGCGGGACTCCTCCGGCAGACTCGGTTGACAGAGTTACGACTCTTCAGGCTATATGCTCCTTGTCACGGGTGTTAGAGTACTACCAACTAGACTAGCTGAAAGATCGCGTTTGCGCACAGGTTTTAGATTGCACTATGAATGGAGTGTTGCAGACTTCATTCCTAGTGTAGTCTTTCTCCTTTGACAAACGAGTCCGGGATAAGTAAATGAAAATATAAATATAGATATGTCAAAGAATTGGTTTTGGTTGTGTACGTATTAAAGGCCTAGAATATAAGTGATTGTATAATGCTAGATGCTTTTAGAATGTTCTCTTATAAACTTATTAAGTTACTGCAATTGCATTGCCTACCTATACCCTCTTGATTTATAATTTTTTTATCCTTACGGAGTCAATTGACTCATGAGTTACATTCTTTGGAAATCCATCAGGAAGTGTAGAGCAGGAGACAGAGGCTCACATCTTTGGTGGTGCATCTGCAGGACGTTGTTAAGGTTGAGGACTAGTTTCTTAGTAGTTGTTGCTATCCTTCATTTCCAAGTATTTATGATGTAATAAAGAGACTCTGAGGATTTATTGCTATTCCTATGTGGACTTTGGTTATCAATGAAAACTTAGATTTTTCTTCCCTGTGTTTTTTTAGTATAAATGGTATATCATGCAGGTTGTTTATGACTGTTGTTGGGTAATAAAGTGAATGGGTGTTGAGATGCGCTCCCGTTGAGGTGGGGCGTTTCATTTAGTATCAGAGCTAAATTATCCCATCAGTCATAGACAACTGTATGGTAGGAGAAATACCATTGTACATTAGACAAGTAGTCTTCCGACTACTGAGAAAAAAAGTATTGATCAAGGTTGACTAGTGACCTATTCTCTTGGATCTAATTGCAATTCCCTTTTTAATTCTACACTTGCAGATCATGCCGCATCGTAGGGATCAGATTGCGCAGCAGTTGGCTGCGATGATGGCGATGTTGCAAGATGTGCAGCAGAGACAACTTATGCTCGAGGAGCGATTGTCGAGATCTGCGTCTGAAGGAGGGTCCAGAATGGGTAGGGGAGATGGTGATCCACCACCGTCGCCACCTCCTCCTCCTCCCCCCTCGTCGCCACCGCCGCAGAGGACATATTTTCAAAATATCACAAGGATAAACTTCCAGAGTTTCTGGGCAATACAAGCCCAGATGTGGCAGAGAGATGGCTGAAGCGTGTGGAAAAGGTATTCCGCACCATACATGTACCCGATGAGGAGAAGGTTACCCTTGCCACTTACTCCTTAGCAGGCTATGCTGAGGAATGGTGGAGTTCTATGGAGCTGCAGATTGCAACGCCAGTTACTTGGGAGAAATTTACTGAGGCATTCCAGGAGCATTTCTATCCGGAATACTGGCTAGAGCAGCGTCGTGTGGAGTTCACCCTACTTGAGCAAGGGAACAGGACCGTGACTGCTTATCTGAACAGGTTCACGGAGTTGTCGAAGTATGCTGCTAGCACTGTGCCAACCGAGGCCGACAAAGCATTCAAGTTCTTTCGAGGTCTTTGTAAGGAAATTCGCGAGAGGCTAGTACCCCTTAGATTGGTTACTATGAAGGAAGTGGTTGATGCTGCATCCCGAGTGGAGGACTTGCGTGAAGGCAGGTCAGTGCAAACCAGGCAAAGAGGACCAAGCTATTATGGGAGGACTGCTCGTAATGATCGATCAATGGCACGGAGAGGACAACATCTCCACCCCTACCGACCCGACATGTCTACCGAGTCCACACATAGAGGAGCTCCTACCTTGGGGCAAGCACTTTCCGAGCCATCGCGACCAGCACATCCAGCGGTGAACACCATGATAGATGCACGTGTTTGCTACCGATGCAACCAGGAGGGGCACATCAGGTCCAATTGTCCGTTGGGAGCTTCACAGATGCGGGGTATTGTACGGGGGGGATGTCCGCAGCACCAGGGACATGGTTCTACCTCTCGTGGTGGCAGGGGTCATCCCAACCAGACTCGAAGCACGATAGGTTCCAGTGGGCCACGAAGAGAAGGACAACTCAATGCCATCACCGATGGGCAAGCACATGCTTCGGGATCAGTAGTACGAGGTATGATTTCAGTAGGCAACTTTACAGCTCATGCTCTTTTTGACTCGGGTGCATCTCATTCCTTCGTCTCATGGAGTTTTGCGGATACCTTAGTCCGAGAGCCTACCATAGTTTCAAACCCTTATCTTATTAAGGGACCTGGGGGTCAGGTGTTTGTTGTCCATCGGGTATTTCCCGATTACCCAGTTTATATTGGAGGTTATATGCTGGAGGCGTACTTGCTGCTCATTCAGATGGAGGATTTTGATGTTATTCTCGGCATGGATTGGCTTGAGAATCACCACGCATGTTTAGACTGTTTCCAAAAATAGATTATTTTTAAGATTCCTGAGCTACAAGAATTCGTATTTGATGGAAGTGCCTCGTCGACAGACGTAACCTGTATATCAGCATTGCAAGCTCATCGCCTGCTATCTCAAGGGTGCGAAGGATTTATTGCTCATGTCATTGGGGATCAAACCCATATGGGGGGAGTAGAGGATGTTGAAATAGTAAAGAACTTTCCAGATGTATTTCCTGCAGATTTGCCTGGGCTTCCCCCACCTCGTGAGGTGGAGTTTGAGATTTCTACCATTCCGGGAACTCAACCAATATCTATGACACCATACAGGATGGAACCAGCTGAACTGAAGGAACTTAAGGTGCAGTTATAAGAACTATTGGAGAAGGGTTTCATACGCCCTAGTACATCTCCATGGGGATCACCTGTTCTTTTTGTTAAGAAGAAGGATGGATCTATGCACATGTGTATAGATTATCGGCAGTTGAATAAAGTAACAATCAAGAATCGTTACCCTTTGTCGCGCATTGACGATCTCTTTGATCAGCTACAAGGGTCATCCATCTTCTCTAAGATTGATCTACGGTCTTATTATCACCAGTTATGTATTCGGGATGTGGATATACCTAAGTCTGCATTCAGAACCAGATATGGTCACTACGAGTTCTTGGTAATGCCCTTTAGCTTGACAAATACCCCAGCAGCATTCATGGACATGATGAATCGGGTGTTTCAGCCTTTCCTCGACAGCTTTATTGTGGTTTTCATTGATGATGTCCTTATCTACTCTCGAGATGAGAAGGAGCATCGCACTCACTTACAGACAGTGCTGGAGACCTTGCAGAGGCACGAGCTATATGCGAAGTTTAGTAAGTGTGAGTTCTGGCTTCAAAAAGTATCATTCTTAGGTCATGTTATCTCAGGTGCAAGAGTGTCAGTGGATCCTACAAAAATTGAAGCAGTCCTTAGTTGGGAACGACCGAAGAATGTGTCTGAGATCCGAAGCTTTCTTGGCTTAGTCGGTTATTACAGACGGTTTATGAAGGGGTTTTCTCAGATTGTCCTTCCCCTCACCCAGCTGACCAAGAAGGAGATGCCATATGCTTGGTCAGAAGAGTGTGAGAATAGCTTCCAGACACTGAAGGAAAGGCTCACTACAACTCCCATCTTGACAATTCCGTCGGGCCCAGACGGATTCACAGTTTACACTGATGCATCAATAGGGGGGTCTGGGTGCGGTTTTGATGCAACATGGTAAGGTTGTTGCATATGGATCTAGACAGTTGAAGTCACATGAGAAGAATAACCCAACCCATGATATGGAACTGGCAGCAGTTGTCTTTGCTCTTAAAATGTGGAGGCATTATCTTTATGGTGTTGCTTTTGAAATCTTCATAGATCACAAGAGTCTCAAGCATATTTTTTATCCGAAGGAGCTTAATATGAGGCAAAGGAGATGGTTGGAGCTTTTAAAGGATTACGAGTGCACCATCTCTTACCATCCTGGTAAGGCGAATGTGGTCGCTGATGCCCTTAGTCGTAGGCCTCATTCAAGTGAACCCCATTCTCATCTTAAAGCGTGGGATCTTCTTGCAACTTTCAGTGATTGGCATCCATTTCAGAGTAGTAGAGAAACAGTCATAGTTCCATCCCCTTCACGTCCAGAGTTAGTTGAGCAAATTATCCAGGGACAGCATGAAGACCTGAGTATGCAGAGACTCAAGGAGAAGGCTATTGTAGGAACCTTAGTTGGCTTTTCTTATCAAGATGGGGTGCTATGAAATGGGAATCGATTGTGTGTCCCAGTAGATGTACAATTGAGGGAAGATATCATGCGTGAGGCACATAGTTCACGTTTGTCGATACATCCTGGCGGTACCAAGATGTATAAGGATTTGAAAAAGAACTTTTGATGGAAGCAAATGAGAAGGGATGTGGCCCAGTTCGTGGAAAAATGCTTAACGTGTCAACAAATTAAGGCTGAGCATAAGAGGCCACCTGGACTTTTGCAATCCCTTCCTATTCCTGAGTGGAAGTGGGAGGGTATATCTATGGATTTCGTGACGGGTCTTCCTAAGACCACTAGTAGTCATGATGCCATATGGGTCGTGGTTGATAGGCTTACTAAGTCAGCACATTTCATACCTGTGAGTATGGCATACACTCCCTGACAACTTGCAGTGATCTTTATTAAGGAGATTGTCAGACTTCATGGGTTGCCAAAGCAGATTGTATCTGATCGTGATCCAAGGTTCACCTTTCACTACTGGAGGGAATTCATGAGTTCTTTAGAAGTGCAACTATGTCTCAGTTATGCTTACCATCCACAGACCGGCGGACAATCCGAGAGGACGATTCAGACACTAGAGGATCTTCTTCGAGCATGTGTGCTGGAGTGGAAAGATTCGTGGAAGGATCATTTGCCACTAGCAGAGTTTACATATATTAACAGTTACCATGCCAGCATAGGCATGGCCCCTTTCGAAGCATTGTATGGAAGACGATGTTCTACACCTCTGAGTTGGCAGGAGATTGGACATAACCTTTTACATAAGCTAGAGTGCTTGGAGGAGACTGCTAAGGCAATCAAGATAGCTCGGAAGAAATTGCTTACTGCACAGAGTAGGCAAAAGAGCTATAGCGATAGACGACGCACTGATCTTAGCTTTGAAGTTGGAGATTTTGTCTTCTTGAGAGTTTCTCCCACAAAGGGAGTTCAGCGATTTGGAGTGAAGGGAAAGTTAGCACCCCAGTTTGTCGGACCGTTCGAGATTCCCGACAAGATTGGTAAAGTTGCGTACAGGATTGCTCTTCCTCCTCACCTTGCTGGTGTGCATGATGTTTTTCATATCTCCAACTTGAGAAAATATGTGCATGATCCATCACATGTGATTAATTATGATGATCTTCACGTGGATACTGACCTGAGTTATCCGGAGGAACCAGTTCGGATCATCGATCATTCAGTGAAGAAGTTGAGGCACAAGAAGATACCTTTGGTGAAGATCCTTTGGCAATGACACAACTCCGAGGAGGCCACATGGGAACCTGAGGCGGATATGCGACGTTAATACCCATACCTTTTTGAAGGTAATCTATAAGCTACTTTCATCCTTTTTAAGGTTGTTATCTTTTACTTGATAGGATCCAACCTTTTAAGGTTGTTATGATTACACCTTTTGCATCCTAAGTCTCAGGGACGAGACTGTTTTTAAGGTTGTTATGATGTAACACCCCGTAATTTTCAGATTTTTCTGAAGTTTTAAAACCTATTCAATATTATACTCAAAAGAAGCGTCTCGTCGTAAGCTTTCCAACGAGCTCAAAAACGCGTAATTCCGAGTTCGGATGTGGGAGATATGTCTGTTTTGGTGAAGATGGGTCAGGGATATTGAGGGGATTTAATGGTGACGAGTTTTGGTTAATTAATTACGGATTAGGGCTATTTTAGGATTTCTAAAACTAAGGTTTTAATCCTCAACTATATAAAGACCCACACCCTTCATCTCCCCTCATTCCTACTCCTTTCCAAACCCTATCCCATTCTTTTCCTCCTCCCCAAGTCATTCTCTTATCCCTTTTTCCCTCTCCTTCTCTAGAGAACCAAAGGGGGATCGGTGCAAGCTCCAAAGCTTCGCGACAATAGGAAAAGGAGGAGTGCCATCGCAAGCAAAAGGGGCACTTCTCTCATCGGACTCTTGATAGAGCAATCAAGCACACGGATCAGAGACGTGCGTCATCATAGGTAACGGATCTTGACATTCTCTAATCATTTTCGCATACCTTGCGATCTAGAGATTGTCATTTTTGGGGATGTTTATTCGATTTCGATCCTTCCCCGGGATCGCCCTCTTGCTGTTGGTATTCTTCACCTTGATTTTCTTAAATCACCGCTTTGAAAGAAAAAAACAAAACAAAACCCTATAGTAATGTTCGGAGATCTAGCCCCGTGAAGTACCTCATCTCTACTTGTTGTATACCATCAAGTATACCCAAGGTTTCATTTTGGAACGTATTCTCATCAAACTAATCTGTTCGTAGGTGTACTATCTTTTAATATTTTTTTATATGAGTAGAATGTGATAATTAATTTTGTTGGAGACGTATTCATCTGGAGTGTTTTACTGTGAAGATCTTTTAAAATCGTAGGTATTGCATTGAAAGGAATAAAGACACCTTATCTTTGATATACACATGTTAGGATATATATATATATATGTATGTATGTATGTATGTATATGTATATATGTATATATATATATGTACATATGAATTAGTATGGTATTATTTAAATTACTTTATGTCTCGAGATGGCCATACAATTTAGGAGATAGTGTATTAAGATATCACGTGATGGTAGGCGTTGGTGTTACTATTTATGGGGATGTTGGGCAAGGATGTAATCTAAACTATAAATTCATGTTTTATGAAATTAGTTTCAATAGAATTGAGTTGGGCATATACGAATAACATATTGGGTTTGGACATTAAGAGTTGTTACTCCTTGCACAACAATATATGATTATTATTAGTCCTCCCCTTAGTCATGTAATGGTAGAGGTACAAATACAAACTCCAGATCGTGGATCTATAAGGATTGTGTGCTTTAATCCATAGCAATTAATATGATATATTAGTATAGTCCTCTCCATCATGTTTCACTAATTCCGTGTGCAATGATATGTGGTTGCTTTTTTTTAAACAACTGCATCCACGCCTGAACGGTAGAGTTCTTATATGTAATATACATGTTTGTGCGTGCTCACAACATGTATACAGTGTACCATACTGCACAAAATTTAATAATAATATACCTTATGATCATCGTTTTAGCATCATTTATTTGAGAATTGTATACTCTGACTATAACACAGTTCCTATCCCATGATGGCTAAATCAAGCCTTTCTAATAATTACTGTTAGTATGTTATTTAGATGGAGAGCATCGTGATTATTGATTAGAGAGATGTATGCTTGGGGGAGAATGATTATCACGGGAGATTGTGCTGTGTATTTTTTCTTGTCTAGCAATCCAAATATGTGAAATGAAAAACGAGACTGATGTATGTGATTGGAAGTAATGTTAATGGCATGGATGGTGACTTGGATCTTACAATTATTAATGGACCGATTATTAACTTGATGAAATACTACAAGGTGGGTGCACACCCTTGTATTCCGGCTGAGCCGATAGTGAGTCATCCCCACTCGAGGGGCATCACAGAGTGTGGTGGTGGTAGGTACTCTGGTGAAATTGAGGTGGATGCACACGTGCATCGCACCGTACGGATCCGTTTTGTGGTACTTGTTTTGGAGCGAGCGGGACTCCTCCGGTAGACTCGGTTGACAGAGTTACGACTCTTCAGGCTATATGCTCCTTATCACGGGATTTAGAGTACTACCAACTAGACTAGCTTAAGGATCGCGTTTGCGCACGGGTTTTAGATTGCACTATGAATGGAGTGTTGCAGACTTCATTCCTAGTGTAGGCTTTCTCCTTTGACAAATGAGTCCGGGATAAGTAAATGAAAATATAAATATAGATATGTCAAAGAATTGGTTTTGGTTGTGTACGTATTAAAGGCCTAGAATATAAGTGATTGTATAATGCTAGATGCTTTTAGAATATTCTCTTATAAACTTATTAAGTTACTGCATTTGCATTGCCTACCTATACCCTCTTGATTTATAATTTATTTTATCCTTACTGAGTCAATTGACTCATGAGTTACATTCTTTGGAAATCCAACAGGAAGTGTAGAGCAGGAGACAGAGGCTCACATCTTTGGTAGTGCATCTGCATGACGTTGTTAAGGTTGAGGACTAGTTTCTTAGTAGTTGTTGCTATCCTTCATTTCCAAGTATTTATGATGTAATAAAGAGACTCTGAGGATTTATTGCTATTCCTATGTGGACTTTGGTCATCAATGAAAACTTAGATTTTTCTTCCCTGTGTTTTTTTGTATAAATGGGATATCATGCAGGTCGTTTATGACTGTTGTTGGGTAATAATATGAATGGGTGTTGAGATGCACTCCCGTCGAGGTGGGGCGTTTCATATCCATCATAACTCTTTATAATAGGTCTATTCCAGAATTCATGTTTATTTCCAACACTTAGAAATAAACAATGAGTGTACTCTAATATCTGGATCATAGAGACATTCTCTAAGATTGAGGGCTCTCCCACTGAAAAATATGAAGTCTATTTATCCAATAGAGATTGTTGCAACAATTGCATCAATATCCATGTAGATGACTATTAAACCTGAAGACCAAATTCCAGTCTTCTAATACATATGCAACCAATTGCAAGTGTTATTAGAAGAATGAGATACAACTATCAGACTTTGATCTTATCAAAAAAGAAAGTCAATTTTAATGATTATATGTAGATGTAAATTATTTCGATGCACTATCCGAGTCCTTCTCTAAGGATTCTAGATAGACTTGATAGTCATACTATCAATACATTGGCTCATTGCAGTATTGGCATTCATCCAACTATTTGGATGTCATATGGAAGTCACAGAAGTACAGTCAACTCTTTGACTTTCCTTCTTACTTGAGTTTGACCCATGCTCCCACTACGCTCTCTTCATCTATAAACAACTATTGCTTAAGACAAAGGATATCTTATATTGAATTCAAAAGATTTCAATATAAGAGTATTTCGACATTTATACATGCTTCATTTAATTCACACAATATGAACATTATGAAGCTTCATGAATGACTAGAGTATAGATAGTAGGATGATGACACTCATCATATCTACATACATATTAACTCTTAAAGACTTAGGTTCAGGTAGGTACTCAAACATTTTGAATACATCATCTCCTATAGAGCTACCATTCTGCATGATGCAGTGAACCATGTCATTCATGATTAAATGCCAAGAGCACATATGTATGCCAGAACATCTTTCTTAGAATTTTATAAGTATTATTTGACAATTACGATCATCATCAATATGTCACTTCCATAGTACATTTGATGAGAGATCAAGACTATAGAGACATACAAACCCTAGGTTGTTTTCTTATTGTCTATATAATTGTCATTCCTCATTATTATGAGGAAACTTGCACATTGCAACCACATACAATATGTGTACAACTGCAAGTACAATATCTTGATCATGGATCCAATCCATGATATTTTACTGATTATTATTGAGTATATTATTGAGTGGATTTAATGAAGGATTATCTGAAATAAGAAGTTTGCATAAATATATATAACTATATATTTTACTTTTATTTAGGAATATTATATCAAAGTTGTCTTGCCTTGTCAACATTGAAAGTTCATTCCCTTAATCACTTTCAATGTAGGAGATATACTTACCAATATATCTCAAGCAAGATCTGAGATCTCCTTCCTTATCTTTGTCTCATCTCAATAATTTGAGAACCTGTAACACGGATAAAAAGAAGCGGGAACACATTCTGTCTTGCAAGTCCAACTTGCATTCCCAATTCGGTCTTTAACACCCGAGCCCACCACCTCTAAGGTGATGTTGACCTGTTGTTAATTGAATCAACCGTCAACAGGATTAGAATTTGCTATGCGCAATCCAATATCACCCCAATAATATGAGGAACCGATATTGGGGTCACTACACGTACGACCTTACTCTTTCGAGAAGCAAAGAGCCCGATCCAGATGCGCTTGTATGCAGGAGCTATCACTTCGGACGGGCGTCTCCTACATACAATCCCTGGCGACAGAACCCTTCACCTTGACAGGAGACTATGCATGTCGCTTATGTGATCCTCCACCTCGTATTCAAATTCTAATTAATCATTATGAATCATATTCATTATAATTAATTCTTCCAAGGGAAATAACACATCTATTCATAATAGAGTATTTTTAATTAGATATAATTAATTTAATTACATTAAATCAATTATCAATCCAGTTCAATCAATAAACTTATTTGTTACTCGAATATATGGTATTATCTCAAAGTACGTATTAATTCGAATTTTAATAATTAGAAAATACACCATGATTTCTCCAGCATTATCGAGTCCCTACCCGCTGTCATGGCCAGTACCAACGGGAGTGGGACAGAATGCACACGGTGCAACCTGCTCCTAACGCTCCCCGACTAGACACCATATCCACCTCAGGAAAGGATAATTCCAAATTGATCATTGTGTATTTGAGATGTTCATCAGTTCTTCAATCAAAATTGTACCATATAGTAATAATTAAAATACTTTTGATTATAAGGAAATTTGCTAGATAAATTCCCAAACCTATTCAAGCAACATGTTTGTTGAAGTGTATCAAGTAACAATTGGTGACCTAGATCAAATCTAATCATTTATTGGTTGAGGCAATGCCATTTAAGGGTACAATTATCATTCAAATATTTTCCAAATATTATCCATAATTATTTCAGGAAATTAACCATTAATTCCATAAGTTTCTTAAATGACTATCACAAGGTTCATGATTAGGATTGCCATTTTCAACAGTGACCATCACTTACTAAAATTAGCATATCTCATTCATTTTAAATCCAAATTAAGCAAAATCAATTTTTAAGTCTTCTAACTTGATTTAAAACAGAACTCAAGTGATAATTATGCATTTCTAAGCATGTCAAAACAATAACCAACACTTTAATAACGTCATGACTCGCCATCCCCGAAACAGTGGATATAGGTTCATTAAAATGATCATATCTTGAGTTATCGGATTCCAAATCACGCAAAATCAAATCCTAATGTTTCCTTAATTAAGGACATTATCCAAGTGATAGATTCATGTTTAAACATTTTAAACAGGGCCTAAATTTATCACAAAATAGGGCTGCAAAAATTGAAATGTGATAAAAATTTTCACGAACCCTCATGAAACCAAGTCTTCCTAGGTTTATGGATCGAATGCAAAACCTCCAACCTAGCTCTGATACCACTTGAAGGATATGGGAAGATCCTCAAGCGCATCACGGAAGCATGTGTATTGCATCGAATGCGATCAGGAGCGGCATGTCGTACTAGTTGCTCCATGCAGCGGAATTTAAAAATTTTAAATGAGATGAAACTACATGATCTAAGAACCTTTCTCGGAACGTTTCATCTAAACCACAATAGGTATTAAGGTTACCTCTTGAAGCGTGGTTGCGATCAAGTCTCTAAAAGAAGAGACCTCCTGTCTCAAGCCCGATCCAACGGAGGAGACACTTGCAAGTGCGTTGATGAGACGCGTGCTCCTCACAATCCATGTTGATGATCTAAGCGGCGGATCTCCTGATCTTATCAAAAGAGATCCAACATCTTCTTCACGAGCGAGGCACACCGAAGGATATGGAGATCCACGAGTAGATGATCTGGCAGCATAACGACGATGCTGGTGCGATGACGACTCTCATAAGGGCTCCATGGTGGAGGACCACTATGAGCGAAAGGCTTGGCATGTGGACAAAGAGAGAGGGAGAGAGATCATTTGTTAATTGTAAACGTGTAACTCGAAGAGCAAGGGGTGCCTCTTTTTATATAAGGTTTTGGGAGTCCATGGATTCCAATCTATGGACAACACACAATCAATGGTTGAGATTGTTTGTGTTTCTTTCAATGGCTAAGATGTTGTTGTAAAAAACACAACAACAATTGATTTAATTTGTATTAATTTATATTGATAAATCAACATAATTAATCTCAATTTAATCACTTTGACTAGAGAAGAGATAAGAGGAGATTAACCACATCCCCTAAAAAAGAGAGACAGCTACCAATCATCTCATGAGATCTCATTATGTCATGATATCTCCAAGATTTACAACAACTCTTGTTGTAAATATTTTTCACAAAAAATAATTCACAATTATCTTGTGAAAAATTTCAATCAAGCCATTGAAATTATGTGAATCTCATTTACAACCGAAAACAAAATGTAATTATATTTTCAATTAATCATTCAATGTGATTCCAATTCACATTAACAATTAATCAACAAATATAAATCATAATATGCTCCCTCTAATATATTATAAATCATATTTATACTTTATCTGATTAATATGGATAATACTGTCCACATTATTCATATCAACGATAATTAAATCACATTTAATCATCTTGGATCTCTTTTCTCATGTGCCCAAATAATATGAATCACATTCGCATTATTCACATCTTTGATAATTAAATCATATTTAATTACCTCAGTTAACTCTCCTAATAATATGAATCAAATTCATATTATTCATGTCACGTTTAGTTATCCATTTTCTCAATGCTCGGATACATATATCAACAATGAAATTATTCATGAACTCTTTCAAGGATAATGCGCTTTCTCCGTGGATACTTGGAGATAAGGATAGGGCGATCGTATTGTTCCACGTATAGTAACTTATATATTGAGATTACATCTCAAATCCAGATCTTGCGGACCTCCCATAGATGCTTGATTAAATCAAGACCGCAAATCTAATCTTCTCATTACATTTGAATCACATTCAGATCAATGCCCAACATTTGGACTAAGATCAGATTACTTCTCTATGAGAGGAGTCACTAAAATCCAAACCTGTTTCATCACTCCCTCGGAATGGAAGCGTCATGGTTATACAATCACTTATGATCACATCACCCTCAGGTATTCCCAATATCTGTACATCCTGCATACTGGAAGACCTAGAATAAACCCAAAGTTTTAGATCTCTTTTAGACTGTCTCCTTCAGGATTTCATCATTAAGTTTATCATTTGACTATTAGGAGTTGGTATCGATCATATACTTTCCAAAAGCATATATCATACCCAGGTGTTGATCATATACTTTCCAAAAGTATATATCAAACCTACAAATTCAGTCAAACTTCCAAATCAAGACGACCGTGCACGGAATTTGATTCTTCCCAATATCTCATGAGTGAGATCATGTCTTTCGATTCAGTAATGAACCTGTATGATCCCTTTGAGAGATCGTATTACTCATATGCCCTTATATGCATACCAGTGCGCCAGTGTATAGACCTTGATTAGGTCATCAACCTATTGGTATGCCAAATGTACATACTCAGACATATAGTAACACATCTGTCTCCGGTCAGAGGATGCGTGCCTATATCGTGACAGCATATGACATAGGACTTTGGTTATCTCGATCTCATTAAGTAAACTCTTTGACCTAGCTAATCTGACACCTCTGAATCTCTATTTCCATGCAGAGGACCTACATCAAGAGATTGGTCAGATATCAGCCAAGTAAGAAAGGATTGCCATCTCCTACTCAGGATGGAGATCCTCTCTTAACAATCATTTGACGGTACTTGATGAGTCCTCAATCTAACTCTTTAGATATTTATCCAAGCACCAACCTCTCTAATTCAATAAATGAATCAACAACTGTATGATCATTAAGATGGCCATGGTACATAACCCAAATTGTACTAAGGGACCTATTATGCAAATTATTTATTCTTCATTTCAGATCAAAGAGTGATATTTGCAATAACAATTATTGCATAATGGCTCGCTATGGGCTCGCATGTCCAACAACATGATGGTCTATGTTGAACTCGTTAGCAAGGGCCTTTACCTTATTGTTGATAAAATGAGACCCTTCGTCAGATATAAAAACTCTAGGCATCCTGAACACTGAAATGATGTTCTTCCTCAAAAATTTGCAAATAGTCCTATCATCTGCGGTTTGGGCGGGTATCGCCTCAACCCAACGACTTACACAATCAACAACCAACAGAATGTACTCGAATCCCTGACTCTTAGGGAATGAACCCATGAAATCGATGCCCCATGAGTCAAAACCTCATAGAAGTGAATGGACCGCATCAGCATCATATCACACTATCCACAAGTGCCCATCCTCTGACAGATAGTGCACCTCTTCACGAATTCATCAGAATCCTTGAAGAGGGTAGGCCCCATAGGCTGGATTAGAGCACTTTCTGTGATGTTCTCCTCCCAGATTGATGTCCTCTTGCCTCAAGCTTGTTGTAGTAAGTGAGAATGCTATGGTGCTCCTCCTGACGAATGCAGCGATGCCAAACACTATCCCCTCCTTCATGATAAAGGATGGGATCCTCCCAACTGTACGATGGCCTTCGCAAGGAAGGTCTCGAGTCGTTGCCTGGGCCAACCTTGTGGAACTTTCTTGGCAACAAGATAGTTCACAATGTCGGAGTACCATGGGACAGAGGTGATATCCAGGATCGCCTCATCTAGGAAGGTCTCTGTAATAGGATCGATTTCCTCAAATTCCTCAAGATTTTCCAGACGAGAGAGATGATCCGCCACCACATTCTTGACTCTAGGCTTATCCTTAATCTCTATATCAAACTCCTGGAGTATAAGGATCCATCTAGTCAATCGAGCTTTAGCATCCTTCTTTGCCATGAGGTACCTAATGGAGGTATGATCAGTATAGATAGTCACTTTGGATTTAAGAATATATGATCTGAATTTGTCCAAGGCAAATATTACGGATAGCATATCTTTTTCCGTGATTGTATAACGACATCCAATATACGGCTAGCGTAGTGAATGGCAAATGGTAAACCATCCCTCCTCTATCCTAGCACGGTCTCCACGGTAAAATTGGAGGCATCCGTCATGATCTTGAATGGAAGAGACCAATCAGGCGGCTGAAGGACAAGAGCCTCAACAACTAGGTTCTTGAGATTCTCAAAAGACGTAATACACTTATCATCTACAATGAACTCGGTATCCTTCGTCAGCAGATCAGTGAGAGGTTGGTCAATCCTGCTGAAGTCGTGAATAAAATGTCGGTAGAAAACGACATGCCCCAGAAAAGATCGCAACTACCGCAAGTTGGATGCTGGATTGAGTTTCCTAGTGATATCCACCTTGGTTGTATCAACCTCCATGCCCCTGTTGGAGATGATATGACCAAGCATCGTCCCTTGAGTCACCATGAAGTGACTCTTCTCCCAAGATAAAACAAGGTGCATCTCAATGCAGTGCTGAAGCACTCGATCCAGGAAATCAAGACAAGCATCAAACCCGTCACCGTAGACCAAGAAATCATCCATGAAGACCTCTAAACAGTCACCCACCATGTCCAAGAAGATAGACAACATGCACCTCTAGAATGTCGCCGAGGCGTTACATAGACCAAAGGGCATCCGTCTGAAAGCATATGTCCCAAACGGGCAGGTGAATGTAGTCTTGTCCTGGTCTTCGAGCGTTATGTTCACTTGATTATAGCTGGAATACCCATCAAGGAAACAATAGTGACTCTTCCCAGCTAGCCTCTCTATAATTTGATCAATAAAAGGCAACGAGAATTGATCCTTCTTGGTGGCCTGATTCAATCGTCTGTAGTCCACACAGACCCTCCAAGAAGTGGGTAACCGGGTAGCGATCTCCTCTCCAAACTCACTCACAACTGTGGTGATGCATGTCTTCTTTGGCACCACATGCAATGGACTAACCCACTTGGAGTCGGAGATTGGATAGATAAAATCGATGCTCCACCATTTCGATATTTCTTTCATAACCACTTCTCAAAGATTCATGTTCAGCCGTCGTTGGAACTCATGCGATGGCTTGGCATCCTCCTCGAGATAGATATGGTGGGAGCACAGGGCTGGAATTATCCTCTGGAGATCAGCTATGCTCCATCCTATCACCTTGCGGTTCCTTTCAAGAACCTCCATCAAATGAGATTCTTGCTCTCCAATGAATCGATATTTCAGTGAATGTGGTAAGGGATTCAACTCTGGGAAACTGGGAGCTAGAAAATCTGGCTTATGCAATGTCTGAGTGAATGCAACCATATCTGAATGTGAGAACTCTCACTGATCATGAATAGCTGGTGAAGATGGCCCTGCTGGTGTGTATGTACTCGGTGCTGGCTCAGTCTCCACCCTAGCCGCTGGCTCTGTGGGAATCAACCCAAGGCAAATAATCATCAAAATTGTCCCAATCTATGTCTGAATCCAAGGGATCTGAATCAGAAGAACAAGACACAAACTCTGCTTCATTATCTTGAATACAACCGTCAGCCTCAAAAATGTCCTCAGCCAGGAGTGTGCTCTCTTAACTCTCCTCTGCTAGAAGCTATAAACCTGCAATGTCTGAAGGTGAGATAAGGGCACGTGAAACAGGGTTAGACCATGCGGCTTCATCATCAGTGATCACAAAGTCACACTCATGGTGGATGTCTCATTCTACCTCTGTCATCTGCTCTGCATCGTTGAACTGCTTTGAGCAAGTTGAATCCCGCGCTCTAGTCTTGTCGATCATCTCTATTTGTATACTCTCACCCTCGACGCGAAAGTACACCTTCCCTCTATCATGGTCGGACACCACCTTGGCTATGGCCAAGAATGGACATCCTAGAATGATGGGGGTATCGGTCACAGACTCAGGGATCTTCATGTCCAACATAACGAAGTCTACGAGGAATTTCAGGCCCTAAATTGTGACAACCACATCCTTCAACAACCCCTTCCGCCTCTTGACAGATCGATCAGCAAACTGAAGGAATGTCTTGCTCTGTCTAAGAGGGACAAACTCGAATCGGTCGAGTAAGGCTGCCGGAAGAAGGTTGATGGAAGAGCCGCTATCCAATAGAGTCCGATTTAATCTCTTCTCATGAATGTGGCATCTGACATAGGGAGCTCATGCATCTAGCCTCTTGGATGGCAGATAGTTCTGGAAGCAGGTGGCACGGGTCAAAACATGGTTCTCTGCCTGATGGTTCCTCTTCTTCCTACGAATGGTGGTTTTCTCTCTCAGGTTCTTTTGGAAGAGAGGTATGTGCTCAAGTGCCTCGTGTAGAGTCAGATGAATGTGGAACCTGTCTATCATTTGATGGCTGAACTCTAACGCGGGTTCTATTTTTTATTTTCTTTTTTATTCCCCTTCGCCAAGCAGAGTGATTGAAGGAAAGGGATGGTTGGGCCCTCCTCAGATAGAGGTCTAAGAAGAGGTTCCTGCTCCGGAGAGGGAATAGAATCCATACAAGTATCATCATGCATCACATATGGACTCGAAGATGAAGAAACCTTTCCTTTACTAATTTTTTATTCTTTTTCATAATGTTTTGAGATACAAGAACTGGAGTCTAGAAGTGGTGGCATTAGTATCGTGCTCTATCTTTGCGGCATCAACACCACGTTCTGGCTTAACATCTGGAATGATGGTGGCATCAGTACCACTTGCTGCATCTGGGGAAATGACGGCCTCAGTACCATTGACTAGATTAACGTCCTTGGTGGCTTTAGCACCACCATCATCAACATCATCATCAGTGACCTCATCACAGTTATCCTCCTCGTCTAGCGCTCATGGATCATCATGTGGTTGTTGCTCAGACGAGGCGCCGCCGGCTGGCATCCTATCTCTCCTAAGTGTAACAAAGTTAGCATCTAATATGCATAAAGAAATATCACCCAATGACTCACTAGGAGTGGTGGTCTCTGTGAATAGTACCTGCTCAGATTTCCTCTTGAGGTTCTTTGGGTTGGGATTGATCTGAGTGGGTATGGCGGCTTTGCCCTTTATTATCTCCCTCATCTCCTGGTAAAACTCGTCCATCTCTCGCCTAAAGGATGCTTGCCGGTCAGAGAGCACGCGGGCTAGATCGTCAAGGGTTGGGTTCTCATAGGCTGTCCCATAAGAACTGGATGGGTTACCTCGTTGGAAATGAGGCTGCTGTTGGAACTGGTGAGGGGGAGGCTGAGAATACTGTTGTTGAGGTTGCTGCCTCCACTATTGTTCCTGCTGGTAGGGACGGGGACCCGACTGTTAGTAGTACACTGGCTGTTGGGAGTACTAGGGCTGCTGCTGCTAAGGCTGGCTGCTCGATCCGCCCTAAGTTGGAGGTTGCTGCTGGGATGAGGTGCCTCCGTTAGACCATTTGAATCCGGGGAGATCGCGATGGATCCCGGGCTGCCGGTCATACCAAATCCCGTTGACTTCCATCAATGGCTCCAGCTCGTAAGGGTAAGGAGGAAGAACTGCCAGCGGATGATCCTGCTAATACACCACCATCTGAATGTCCTGAGATGGCAGTGGATGAGACTATTGCTACTGCAACAGCTGGATCGGCTCCACCTGGATGTGGTGAACCTGGCGGTATTGGGCGGAGTGTTGGGAAGAGTTGCTGCTGCTAGGGTATGCTCGTGACCTAGGATGGGGTTGAGAAGCCGTCTGTGCCTCCTAGAGACACATGATCTTGGTCTTCAGGTCACTCAAAGTTTGTGCCAACTGATCGATCTGAGTCATGCCTAGACACTGCTTCTTATCAATAATCTCTATGCTTTGATGAGCGTCTAAAGATCGAGTTTCGCGGCTTTCACTTTTTTTTAAAGAAGAAAAGGAATTGATGTCGGTTGTAGCAGAAAGCCGCGAAACAGAAAAGGTTTTCGATTTTTAGAACTATCAAACAAATACGGTTTTCTGTCGGAAAACCGTTCACTAATATTTAACCAGGCAAGTGTTCCTGGGTCGAACTCAAGGAGGCAGAATATATTCCCTAGATTTCTCTTCTCGTAATTTTATTTTAATTCTTCTCTAAGTCAGAACGCTTTTTTAGTGATTTTTAATTTTTGTTATTTTTATTTGATTTTTATCTTTTCAAATTTTTATTTAATTTTCAAAAAGGGATAATTTTTCAAAATATTTATTTATTATATAGTAGGTGAATAGAATATAGGTGATATTATATAGTAAAGATGAACGAGGTTCGAGCCGCGTACTCGAACTACACAAGAAAACAAAACAAAACGAAGCGGTTTTGAGAAAATCAAAACACGTCAAAAACTCGTCAAAAAGCCTCGAAAACTTTATACTAGGTAGCTGGGGTAGTTGTGTAACTACCCTCAAAGAATCGTCGAAATCCGAGGTCACAAGAGCAAGATACAGCCCCTACAACCCAGGGGTATAAGCGTAAAAAAACTATTTAAAATTGTTCTCAAATTGGTCCTTGAGGACTGTTCTGAAATAAAACTAAACAAACTCTTACATTTAGGTCCCTGTGGAGGGACCTAATTGCAAATTTACAAAAGTTTGGAGGCGGAATGTAATTCTGGAAATTTGGCTGGGCTTATGATGCAAATGTTCTACCGGTTCACTTTAAACGGCCACGATTAGAACGTGCGGATGCAGATCGGACGCTCCTCGCGATGCCACGTGTCGACAGCCTGTAACTTTTCGGTTCTTGAGGTTTTTGAGCAGCTGACGACGACGCCTTCTTCCCCGATTTATCCCAGCCGGCCGGCGAAGATTCTGACGCTCCGGCGGGGCCAGAGGGGTGGCTCCTCCACCCCTCGAGCTCGCCCGCGGTAGGGTAGGCTGTGGCGGCGCTCCGAGCGGCGGCTACGAGTCGAAGAAGATGGTGGTTTCAACTTCCTGGAGCTGACTCAGTCATGGCGAGGCTTCTTTACAGGTGCTTTTCGATGATGATTGAAAGCTTTAGATACAAAGCTAATAGCTCGCGATGAAGTATGATCTGTAAGAAATGCAATAGTATGCTCGATTCGTATTGAATCGGCCAAAAGGTTACAAATCAAAAGCTCCAAAGTTTAAAGAAAGTTATATATTTCCAGCCAAACAATAGAATGAATGAAGAAAACGATAGTTTGATGAATGATTGGAGGCGAATCTAAAATGAATCGAGAGGGATTTTGTTTGTGCGGATTAGGTGGATGATTAACCTATCTAAAGCATGGATTAGCCACGCTAATCGTGGCACGATGATCGAGAAACGAAATCACGAAATGAAGGAAATGGTCTGGGAAAAGGTCAAGGTTTATTACCTGGACTAATGATCAACGGCGGCCAAAAACCGGAACTCCGACGCGCGATGGCGGCGATGCAAGGCGGCGTAGCTGCCTTGGAACCTTCTCCGACGACTCCTCTTCCTCGCGGACCCCTCCTGGGTGCTGTCACCACCGTGATTCGGCCGGAATCGGGCTAGGAAGATGGGGGTTCGGAACAACCTGGAGCTGGAGCTTGGAAGGTTGGAAAGTTAATGGTGGTTGGCGAACTTGGGGCCCTTATATAGGGAACTTGCTTGGGCTCCAAGGTTAGATCAATGGCTGGCGGTGAAGCGGGTAGTTAGGAGGGTAGATCTGAGGGTTTAGGTTGGTCGGAGGGGTTAAAGGTTGAGCGGGAAAAATAGAGGAAGTTGGCCGGTTGGCGTAACTTCTTCTTGAAGAAGAAGACTCCAGGTGCTGACACGTGTCAGCACCTGGTTCGCCCAGATCTGATAAATACTTATAAATTAGATATAAAATATATAATTACATTATTTCAAATAGGTATAAATACAAGAAAGTTAAATAAATTTATTTTCTAAATTATGGTATAATTACTTTAATAAATAATAATTATTATTTAAAATATAAATATTTTATTCATAAATATGTATTTATAAATAGGTTTTGAATTTTAAATTTAATAAATAATTAAGTAAAAATTAATTTTATATTTTCTTAATTATTAGAGTATTAAATAAGGCTTGTACGAATTTTTATGGATTTTTATGAATTAATTTACATATTTTAATAAATAGAGTAAGTAGCTATATAGGTCAATTATACCTATATTTTGGGGTGTTTGATTTTATAAAAATAATAAATAGTCTCCAAAAATTATGAAATAATTTATGGTGAAACTACAAGATCATGAAATAATTAGGATCGGACCTCATCAGTTGCTACCTGGTTCTTCCAAGCCTGGGGAAGCACTAGATTAGGGGAAAAGTTATAAAAAAAGAAAATAATAAATAATGTGTGTTACATAAAATAAATAGCCCAGAAACCCCTTTGTCTTTTGGTCCCAAAATCGGCTTTTTGCAAACGGACTCCGAATTCAATGAAACCACCTTTATTAATTAGAGAATATTATTTTATGAACTTTAAAGGTGAGTAGAGTGAAATTGGAGTTCGTATGAGGAAGTTATGATGTTCGGAAGTTGAGATTTTGACAATTTGTAAGCTGGATTTCTTGGCATCTTTATAGGATAATATTTTTAACTTATTTTTATATTTTTATTTACATTTTTATGAATAATTAGGAGAAAGATTTGGTGAAGAATAAGTTAAGATGAAATAATTAAAATTCTTTGAAGTTTTGTATTTATTTTATAAATAGTGAAGAGTGTATATACATGTGATAGATTATTTTTATTTGGTTTTCTTTCCTTATCTCCCCCTACTTATTGGTTTGTCGACCAATCCATGCTGATTTGGTCTCGGGGGTTGGGCTATAAATATATCTTACAGTTATATTTATAGTTTAAGTCATATTGCATATGTATACATATATTCCATATGCCTTTGTCTTTCTTTTTCTGATTCTTTATTTATTTACATGAATTTAGTGGTTAAAAGTGAATATTTACACATGATTGGAGTTTTGTTAAAGTATGAGAATTAGTGAGTATTTACATGTATTTGTTAAGGGTTTTTAAGACAAAATGCGACAGAAAAGTTAATGAATCATGGATTCATCAACCCCCTATACTTAAACTTTGCTAGTCCCTTAGCAAACACTTATTTTGAAAAAGTAAGTGAAAAAGAAAGAAAGTTAGAATGAATTTGTTTTCCTAAACTAATTCATGAGAACAGACAAAGGACAGAGCTCGATCGGGCCTGAAACAAGCATTTTGTCGGAACCTTAACTAGGATTAGGATTTTATCCTCAACAGTCTTCAAGTTCCATAATCCTCACTCAAGATCACTTCATCGGCTAGTTCAGACTCACTTATTCATATCGCAAACTCTATCATCCCTGAAGTCAACTTGTACAGTGTGTGAATTGATTTAGCTCTTCCTGCTTAGAGAACCGAAGAAACCGTCAATCCCAGCTATACACTCCTATGGTTTCCTCATCCCGATACTCTTTCCTCGGGGAGGGAGGTATTCCCTTCTGAGTTCAGTTCTGCTATGTCCACAATCGAATATAGGGAGAAGTTAGAAGAATGAGAAAAGAAGTGGAGTGCGACCAGTGTAGACGCATCTCCTTGTGAAGCCCAACCGGTGTAGCTGAGTCTCCACTAAGATGTGCAGGCATATTTGGTGGAAGCTTTGACCAGTTTGGTCTTATTTGGTGGCTTCTACTTTGACTTGACTTTGTAATTTGCTTGCACTGCATTCATCTTTTGTGCCTCGATGGTTATAGAATCTTTTTAATCCGTCCATTTTTTTGAGGTCTTAGAAAAATTGTGTCAGCAGATCCTTCCCTCATCCGAAGCAACTATCGCAACCCCAATTTCTCCCGTCTTTAGACGTCAATGCCGCAAAGATAAGGATAGAAATGCACTACCAAGGTGTATTGTCCTTCGGAACTCCATGCGAGTTGAGCTAAGTGCAGAGTGCATGTGTTCAAGATTGTTTCACTGGTGAAGAGTTGTACGGATGACTCCAAATGGTCTACTTAAGCTCAGATGACTTGATTTCCCGAATATGGTCTTACGGAACCCAAAGATTTTAAGTCACCAGACCTGAAGAGTCTAAATTCTAGTTCCTAATCAGGCTCCTTACAATGAGAGTTAAAGGCCGTAATCAAGCTCCATCCTTCAGACTAGACTCAGTCCTTAGTTCCGGAAATCAAACTTATTCTGAAAAATGCGAATGCAAATGCAACCATGTTTTTGTGAAGTCTATTTTCTGAATTTTACTCATTTTTATATATTTTAAGGATTTTGTAATTTTTACAAATTTTAGGACTTTGTATTTTTTATGGATTTTATGATTATTATAAACAAGGTTTTTTTACAATTTTTACAAGATAAATTTTATTTAGGTTAAATGTCTAATGTATTTTACAAATTTTATCTACAAAGTATTTTACAAGGGTTGAATGATTTTTATACATGTTTTATTTAAATAAGATTTTAAATAAATATTATACAGATTTTAAGTACAAATTTTAATTACAAGTTTTAAGCACATTTTACTTTTTTACCAGGATTTTATAAATAAGATAGTGGATTTTAAATTAACTCGTACCCACTTTTTATGGATTTTATAGGTATAGAAAATACATAAAAGTACGAGTTATGGCTGAAAGTATATATACAATATATACGCACCCCCTATACTTAGCTTGAGCTATGTCCTCATAGCGTCGAAAGAGAAAAAGGAGGGCATAACTCGTGCTATGTAAAAGTGGGTGAAAAAGAGATATCGATGACAAGTCAGTCAACCCCCCTATACTTACGATCAGGTCATCGTAAGTATTATGGGAGAGTAAAAACGGGATGACTGAATGAAAAGGATAAATAACGAAGAATTCAAAAGGAAAGAATACGAAATCATCGAAATCACTCGGTCCCCCTATACTTAGGATAAGGCATCCTAAGTATAAAAAGAGTGTAGCCAAAAATTGGGGATCAGTGATTCGTGAAAAAGAATGGCTATACAAAAGAATTAGTACAAAAATAAAGCGTAAATCAGCGGACAATCAGTCCCCCCTATACTTAGGATCTGGTATCCTAAGCATAGAAGACGAACAAAAACGGGGACGATTGTGGTCTATGAAAAATATACAAGTGTTGTGAATCTCCATAATGGCTCAAAAGAATTTGTACAGGAAGAGGTGAAGGAATGATCATGATTTCTGTACAAAGTAGATCACTTCAGTACGGGCCAGATGATCAGTAGTCTCTACGAAGTGCTTCAGCATCTGCCCGTTGACCACGAAGGGCTCTGCACCAGGTGACACATCTGATATCTCTATACTGCCATTGTCGTGCACCGTTCTGACTATGTACGGTCCTTCCCACTTGCTTTTCAATTTGCCGGGAAAAATTCTCAACCTTGCATTGAACAACCAGACTTTCTGCCCGGGAACAAAGCTCTTGTGTCGGATGTGTCTGTCATGCCATTTCTTCACTTTGTCCTTATAGATTAGTGTGTTCTCGTATGCTTGATTGTGGATTTCTACCAGCTCATTCAGATCTATCTTTCTCTTGGCTCCTGCTTTCTGCATACCCATCAATATTTCTCGAATTGCCCACTCAGATTTGTGCATGATTTCTACGGGCAAGTGGCACGGCTTTCCATAAACTAGCCTGAATGGTGAAGTACCTAAGGGAGTCTTATATGCAGTATGATATGCCCAAAGAACTTGGTCTAGAAGAAGTGACCAATTCTTCCTCTCTGGTCGTACTAACTTCTGGAGAATTGATTTTACCTCCCTATTTGAGACTTCGGCCATGCCATTCGTCTGTGGGTGGTAAGGAGAAGCTACTCTGTGATCGATGTTGTACTGTTTCACTAGCTTTTTCACCTCCTTATTAATGAAATGTCTACCCCCATCGGAGATAAGAATACGAGGGATTCCGAACCGCGAAATGATGTGTTCCCTTAGGAATTTGCAAACGGTCTTACTGTCTGCGGTTCGTGCGGGTATAGCCTCCACCCATCTGCTAACATAATCTACAGCGAGAAGGATGTACTCAAAGCCGCTGCTAGAAGGGAACGGTCCCATAAAATCTATGCCCCATGCGTCAAAAATCTCGCAGATAATGACGGGTTGCATCGGCATTGCATCTCTGGCACTGATTGTCCCTACAGCTCTCTGACAATCTGGACAACTCTTCACGAATGTACAAGCATCTCTGGTAAGAGTCGGCCACCATAATCCGCTCTGTAGTACCTTCTGCGCTGTCCTCTTCCCTGAATGATGTCCTCCTGATTCTAGAGAATGACACAAAGTGAGGACACTATTATATTCCTCCTGAGGAATACATCGCCTGTAAACGCAATCCGGTCCTTCGTGAAAAAGAATCGGATCCTCCCAATGGTAGTATCGTGACTCAGAAACGAGTTTCTCAACTCTGTTCTTCGGCCAACCTTGAGGACTTTTCTGTGTGACCAGAAAGTTCACTATATCTGCATACCACGGAAGTTCTGTAACCGCAAAGATGCTCTCGTCTGGAAATCTCTCTGCGATTTCTGGCGTGTATTTATCTGAAGGCTGATCTGGCTGTAATCGGGAGAGGTGATCAGCTACCACATTCTTTACTCCAGGTTTATCCTTGATATCCAAATCAAATTCCTGAAGTAAAAGAATCCATCTAAGAAGGCGTGCCTTGGCATCCTTCTTTTCCATCAAAAATCTGATAGTTGAGTGATCAGTGTAAACTGTGATCTTGGAGCCAAGTAAATAAGATCGAAACTTGTCTAATGCAAACACTACTGCCAACATTTCTTTTTCGATCACTGTATAATTTCTCTGAGCATCATCTAAGGTCTTGCTGGCATAATGAATAGCGATGGGAAGTCCATTCCTCCTCTGCCCTAATACAGCCCCGACCGCAAAATCTGATGCATCCGTCATGATCTCGAAGGGTAGAGACCAATCAGGCGGCTGTAGGACAGGAGCACTGATTATCTTTTCCTTTAATGTGAGGAAGGCATGAAGACATTTGTCATTTAAAACGAACTCGATGTCTTTGCCTAATAATTCAGTTAACGGTCGGGCAATCTTGGAGAATTCTTGAATAAATCGTCGATAAAAGTCGACGTGCCCCAGAAATGACCGTAACTGTTTGATGTTGGATGGTGGCTCGAGTTTTTTGATGACGTCCACCTTGGCAGGGTCAACCTCCATGCCTTGCTGGGAGATGACGTGCCCCAACACGATCCCGTGAGTAACCATAAAATGGCTCTTTTCCCATGACAGAACGAGATCTACCTCACAACATTTTTTCAAAACCTGGTCTAGGTGCGCTAAACAATCGTCAAATGACTCGCCATAGACCGAAAAGTCATCCATAAAAACCTCTAGAAAATCACCGACCATGTCCGCAATAATAGCAAGCATGCACCTCTGGAAGGTCGCGGGAGCGTTGCACAATCCAAAGGGCATCCGTCTAAAGGCATGCGTGCCAAACGGACAAGTAAAGGTGGTTTTCTCCTGGTCTTCAGGAGCAATTGATACCTGGTTGTATCCAGAGTAACCATCAAGGAAACAGAAGTACCCCTTCCCTGCCAACCGTTCGATGACCTGGTCTATGAAAGGCAAAGGGAAGTGGTCCTTCTTCTTCGCGGTGTTAAGTTTCTTGTAATCAACACATACTCGCCACGACGTGGTTACTCTCTTTGGAATCTCCTCTCCACTCTCGTTTTTCACCATCTGAATTCCCGACTTCTTCGGGACAACATGTAATGGGCTAACCCATTTGGAGTTGGAGATAGGATAAATGAATCCTGCGTCACACCATTTCGTGATCTCTTTCTTGACAACTTCTCGTAAAACCGGATTCAGCCTACGCTGAAACTCTCTGGAGGGTTTGCTGTCATGATCGAGATAGATATGATGTGAACATAAAGCAGGATTAATCCCGCGGAGATCGGATACAGTCCACTGATGAATACCCATTCATCACTCTTTATTCTTCTATTTTAGCTACAAAAACCTTTGCAAATACATGTAGATATGTGTAAATACAAATAAATACCAAAAGCATGCATTGTGTAAAAACCTAAAATTAGCATGTTTTTGTGCACAAAATAAAAGAATAAAGAGCAAAAAGAAAAAGAGGGAAATATTTAGAATAAATATTGAGCAACCTAACCCAAGGGAGGGCTCAGCATGGGCCTGACCGCATAAAAGCCAAAGTAGAGGGAGATAGGGGCTCACACTTGTTTATATTTGTAAATAAATTAAACTATATATTTTCCTCACCCAAAAAGAAGTTTGTACATATTGTATATATTCTACTAAAAACAAAATAAAAAGATAAAAATCAAAAAGACAAAAATACCCCTTCACCATGTGTATAGACCACACTCTTGTATTTATTTAACCCTATAAATAAATTCATTTATTTTCCAAACTTTTTGTAAATATTCTATATTACCTTTTGTAAATGAAATAAATAAAAAGAAACAAAACAAAAAAATCAAATAAAAATCACAAAATCAAAAATACAAAATTACATTGTATTTATACCATGTATATAAATGTATATATTTATTTATTTCACCCTTGTATATAAGTGATAAAAATAAAATAAAAATATTCTTTTATTCCATATTTCATGTTGTAAATAAATAAAATACAAAATGGGCATAAAAACACATAAAAATAACAAATAAAAAAATCAAAAATAAAAATTCATGTAGTGTACATATACCTATATATAGAGCTAACCTATTTTTATTTCCAAAAATTAAATAAAAATCACCAAAAAATAGAAAAAAATAAAAGAAAAATATTTCATGTTTTAAGTTTTTCCTAATTCGACCTATTTCTACCCTAAAAAAATAAAACAAAAATCCGCACACGTGGCTGCTCCTGATTGGGCCACGGGGGAATGTTGACCCCAGTCAACTCCCCCGCGCCTCCTTCCTTTTCTGGCCAACGCGCGCCGCGCCCTTCTTCCCCGATTTATCCACGCGCGTCCAGCCTGTCTCCCACTCAACCCCCGCGCCCGGACTCTTCGCCGCACATCCCTCTCCCTCGCCGGATCCTCCGCCATCAAATCGAAGCTTTCCTTTGCCGTCAGCCTCCAACCCTAAACGCCCTGTCACTCTTATATATTCACACCTCCGCCGCCCTCGCGCCGCATCTTTGGACCCTCTCTTCCTTCCCCGTGACCTCCATTGGCTCCGCCTGAGTGACAGCGAGCGTCAGCCTTTGTTGCAGTGAGGCGAGGAGGCGATTCCTCTGATCCGGCGTAACCTCGCCGTCCTTGCTCCGCCGCCGCGTCGAGCACCGAGCTTCAGGCCTTGACGCCCTTCGAAGCTACGACCCGGGGATAGCCCATCTCCAGCCCAGTCTACTTCAGCCATCAGGTACCCGATTCGACCTTCCATTTAGCATAATTTTCGATTACGCCCAAATCTACCCTCCGACGTACATCTCCGATTCCGGCCACCTCACGTATCATCTCGACCATCCGACTCGATTTTCACCTTCGCCGTACCCTCACGCACCTTCTACGCACCTTCACTCAACCCAGATCGCACAGGATCTGGGATTCGAGCTCCCTCACCGTCGCTTCGCCGGAGCTCGTTCGCCACGCCGCACAGACCACCTTCACCCCGCCTTCTTGGGTCGAGGCACTTTGCCCTCGACCCGCGAAGCTTCTGAACTGTTTTGCAGGTCAAAAGGAGGCCGTCTGAGGCTTCCCAACTTCGAGCCAGGAGCTTCTTCTCCGACGACCTCGCCGGAGCCTTCCAGGGCTCGGCCGGGGTATTGGAGACCTGTAGCAGCTGCGCAACCTCACGCCGGAGCTTCTCCGACCTTCAGGCGCAGCAGAGGAGGACCGGAGCGCACGCAGGAGGTCGGCGAAGTTCGCCGGCCATCAGTTCTTCGAGGACCTTCCAGAGCCGTCCGATGCACCCTCTGCTCCAGATCTGATCGTGACCGTCCATTCGTTGAGGAGCAGCAGCCGTCGATCCATCTGAGGATCGCATCTGGACCCTTGATAGCAGAGGAGAGAGGCCAAGACCCCAGCACCGTTAGATCAGCCACGTGGACCTCCCTCCGCCGTCGATCGAGCCCAAGAGCCGAAGCGTTAAAGGCGCATTTGATCTCCGCCGTCCGATCATCCACGCGTCATCATCTGGGCCGTCGCTATTAATAAAGGGGTAAATATCATAGGCCCCCCTCTGTTTGTTTTATTTCGTTTAAGTCCTGTAATTTTGAATTCTAGTTGTTTATTTTCTGGGTTATTTGCATCAAGGACCTCGCGCTTAATTTTAATTACATTTATACCCCCGCCAGTAGAGACCCACGTGCCTCATCACGTGTATTCTGGGTTATTTGCAATACATGCCCTGTATGTTCTGGATGTTAATGAATGCATGAAATGTTTTGTTAAATTGCAATTATACCCCTGTGAAGGCTGAATTGGCGCATGTGCTTTTATTTCTTGGACTTTTTGCAACCTTGCCCCTGGGGTTTTGATACGTGTTATCAAAAACCCCTAGGACTTGGTTTTTATTACAAATCAGTCCCTGTGTGCCCCAGACACGTGCTTGGCACGTGATTTCTTGGGTAAATTGCACCAGGACCCCAGAACTTTTGGGTATTTGCACTTAGGTCCCTGTGCACAGTGCCCTACCTTTATTTTTGAATAAAATATCAAACGACCTCCAAATCCAATGAAATTTTGACACATGGCTCCTGCCATGGTGTAGGAATTTCTATGATTTTTGGGGACATTTTGGATTTCATTTATTATTTTTAAAATTTCAAAAACCCTTATTTTCGCCACTGTTTGACTTTAAAAATACCAAAAAAATATAAAAACTCCACCAAAAATTCTAAAAAATTTAGGTAATGTTGTTTACTGGTTGATTGATTTTCGAGCCAATTTTGGCCACTTTTCATCACTTAAAAACCCTAAAAATTGAAAAACCCCTAAAAACTCATAAAAATTCTAATAAATAAATTAAAAATCCAAAAACAATAATCAGGGTGACCAAATTTTCCTTGTTCTTCATAGATTATAGGAAAATTACCTCCAGGGTTGTTTGAAGCTCTTAAATATTTTATTTTTGAGTCTTAAGCCTTGCTGGACAGTACCCTATTTTTGTCGCATTGTTTGATTTTTAATTAATAATTCACGCATTAGAAAAATCCCAAAAATTCACCAAAAACAGTAAAAAACATTTAAAACCTAAAAACCAATTTTCTGGAATTTTTGCTTCATTTTTGTGTGTTGTATAAATTGTGGAAGTTGCATCCTTTTCCCTTTCCTCTTATTTTCTTATCTTTTAAAAATCTAAAAAAATCTAAAAACAAATAAAAAAAAAAAAAAGACTCTCTTGGACTCCGACTACATCGTAGGCTTCTTAAGCCAATCTGTGCTCCTTGAGTTCGACCCTGGGAGCTATACCAGGTTAATCCTATAGCAGGATCACTTCTCTGAATTTTATTGATTTATCTTATTTGAGTGGTTCATTTTTCTTGATTGACACGTGCTTAGTGACTGAGGTCGCAACGACCTATTTATTTACACCTTTACCTCTGTCATTTTCTCGGTCATCATCCACCCAATAGCCTTGCGGTTTCTTTCTAAAATCTCCATCAGATGAGATTCTTGATCATCGGTCAAAGTTGAGCTGATAATGACCGGAAACTGTTGATGTGGACCCGCAAGGAAGGCATATTTCATGTTTGGTGGCAAAGTCTTAAGTTCTGGCAAGGTATTCTCTGGATCTGCTGCAACATCATCTATATCTGTATGGGGATCTGTGTCGGTAGGTGATGTGTCTGCATTCTGATTATTCACCATCTTAATGTGCTCTAAAGTCGGACTACAGAAGATGTTCGAGACATCATCCGACTCCTCAGAATGATCAGAAGAGAATAGGTCAACTAGATAGAATTCTGATTCATCTGAGATGGAGGAATTGTATAAAGTCTCTGAATCTGAAAGATCTGCATTAATTTCATCAAAAGTCTGATCCCTTTGCTCATCATCATCCAAACTAAAATATAAAGTCCCATTGGAAGAGTTACCTCCTAAAGTCTCGGACCCATCCTCTGTCAAACATTCTTGGGACTCTACCTGGTATCTTTCGAGGTCGTCAAGGCGAACCTCATCCATGTAATCGCAGGATGCTAAAGAACTCAGAAAATCTGAAGATGCATGATGAATCCACGATTCATCATCTTAATATCTTGATCTTAGCAAAATCCCCGAGTAAAATCCCATATAAATGTCAATAAAATCAATAAACTAACAAAATACCTCTTGTAAATAAAACACACTAATTATTGTATATTAGATTGTACAAAATGAATTACACATAAAAAAGCCGCAAAAATAAAGGAGTTTTATACTTGTAAATAGCTCAAAACTTCATGGATTTTTAATAAATTCATTTCAACTCCTTTTTGGCTAATTCTTTCTCTAACTTGTTCATAATAATGTACATAAAAATACAAAAATACAAAATAAATTTTACCTCAAATAAATGCTCCTAGATCCCAAAGAGAAAAAGTCGTAAAGTCCAACTTCCAAGCTAAATTCCCGCTCCGTATGAACTCCAAATTCACCAAACTCACTTTTAAAATTCAAGTTAGAAAATTATCTATCCAACGGAAGTGGTTTCATTAAAATCGGAGCTCATTTGCAAAAGTTGGGTTTTGGGACCTAGATGTACATTATATATCACTGGAAGTGTTTGATTCTCTCGCCATCTCTATATGTACCTTTTCACCCTCGGTGCGAAAAGATACCTTCCCTGTATCATAATCGAAGAGAGCCTTTGCGGTCTCTAGAAAAGGCCTCCCGAGAATGATCGGGGTAAGGTGTAACTGTGCAGGGCAATTCATATCTAAGACCGTAAAGTCTACTGGAAATTGCAGACCCTGCACAGTTACGATAACGTTCCTAAGTATACCCTTAGGTCTCTTTACGGATCTATCAGCAAACTGAAGGATCGCGCGGGATTTGTAAAGAGGACCTAACTCGAGCTTCTCGAGTAAGGAAGCGGGTATCAGATTGATCGAGGAACCGTTATCTAATAGAGTGCGATCGAATTCGGCTTTTGCGATCTCGCATCTGACATAATGTGCACCTGAGTATTTCTTCTTCTTTGGAAGCTTATTCTGTATCGCACAGGATGTTGCCTTAGTCAATACATGCTTTTCTGTTCGGGATCTCTTTTTCCTACGTGTGGTGCATCTGTTTTTCAATTGATTCTTAAGCGTAGGAAATTGATCTAAGGCATCATGGAGAGGGATTTTCAGAAAGATATGATCTTTGAGCAACTTTTCAATCTGTGGAGATTCAGGATTATTTTTGGTCTTTTTCTTTCCTTTTCCAAACAAAGCATCGGGAAAAGGAATAAAGTCAGGAGTCAGAAAATCAAAACTTTTATTCAACTCATTGGTATCAGCTTGTACATCGAGAGTCTCAGAATTATTTACAAAACTCTCTAAGACAGGGGAAGAAATGTTTTTGTCTGGGGATCCTGCCTGATCTGGCGTGATATCATCATCTGAGCCGCCAGTATCCATATCTGAACTGTTGGCATTGCTCCCGTCTCTTGATTCTACGTCCTCATCCTCTTGCAGATTCTCCTCTTCGGCATTAGGATCATTCTTGTGCTCCTCTGGTACCCTCTCCTCCTCTCCAGTAGGTGTTTGGGGTGATCTACCGCTCCTGAGACGAATGAAGTTAGACAAAAATTCAGGAAACGAGATCTTACCTGTAGGATCTACCTGATCTGGGTGCCTCCTCTTGTTGTTCGGATTCATCTGAGGCTGGGCTGGAAGAGTAGTCTTCGGCACGGTTAACTCGTCCAGACGACGGTTAACCTGCTCCATCTCTATCTTGTGCGCGATCTGGAGCGTACTGAGCATATCCATGATCTGGTTGAGCGTCTGGGCCTATGACAACATCTCTGATTCGGTGTGGTGGCCTTGGCTTGCTCCTTTCTCCTGTCTTGGCGTGAAGTGCTGAGAGGTGGAAGGCTGGGAGTAGCGCTGCGGTGTAGAAGAAGATTGCTGCGGCTGCTGAAAAGAATAGTTCGGTGAAAATTGGGCAGGGTGCTGATAAGAAAGCTGCGGTCTCTGATGGTAGACGTTCGGATGAGACTGCTGTGGCGTGAAACTCTGGCGGTGCTGGAATTGCGGACGTCCATGCTGCGGATGACCGTACGGCTATTGCTGCTGATGATTCGGTATACTCGGCTGCTGCATCGGAGTATACCAAATCCCGTTGATCTCGAAAGTGGCTTGCGGCTCCACCTCCATCTCTACGGCGCTGATGATCTGGCCGGCATTGGCATGAGACTAATCCTCATGCCAATCAATCTGCAGAATCTCGGGCTCGCTCTGAACGTAGTGTATCTGACGGGTGGGCGGAGCGGGTGCGATCCTCCGTGCTGGTTGTGAAGAAGTCTGCCTCTGCTGGTACTGGAGCTGAAGATCAGAGACCTTCTTCGAAAGATCACTCAGCTGCTGAGGTAGAGATGAGAGTTTCTCCAACTCTCGCAGCGGCTGTAGGTCTTGGACCTGCTTGTGAATCATGTCCACCAACGTCAACTTCTCGCTAATAAAGCCCATGTTGGTGTTGGATTCAGAATCTGATATATTCGCCACCTTATGATGCTCTCGGTGATGTGGTGGCTGCGGGGCTTTCTGAAATGCCTGAGTAGAGTCTACAACTCTCGAGTTCTCGGCCATCCCTTTGAAGATGGCCCAGACTGACTCGGCGTCCTTGTTCAAGTAACTGCCGCCACATGCGGCACTCATGAGCCCCTGAACCTCCGGCTGGAGTCCTCCGAAATAATTTTGCACTAGCACCTTCATTGGTATCTCATGATGCGGACATCTCTCCGTCAGGTCCTTGAATCGATCCCATGCCTCATGGAATGATTCGTTCGGCAATTGCGTAAAGTTTGAGATCTGACTCCTCATCATGTACGTCCTTCCTAGAGGAAAATATTTGCGCAGGAAGGTGGACTTCAGGTCGTCCCACGTGGAGATTTCTCTTCCTAGATGGCTCAGCCAATAAAGGGCCTTATCGGCTAAGGCAAAAGGGAAGGCTTTGAGGCGCACGGCTTCCTGCGTTAATCCTGGATAGCAAGCCGTTCCGCAGATCATCTCAAACTGCTGCAAAAACGTAAACGGCTCCTCTACGGCATTCCCATAGTACTTGGGAAGCAAAGAAATGAAGGACGGTCGGAGTTCGTATGGCCCTTGATTCGGCGGTATCCGAATCCAGTGATGGAGCGTTCGAGCGCCCGGGTCATACTCGTCCCGTAAAGTAGCGGGAACCGCAGGCGGTAAATGGTTCCCGGCCCCTGCTCTCAGTGCGGCTAACTCAGCCTGCAGTTTGGTTTGAACTCTATACTGTTCTCGAATCTGTAGATTCATCTGCTGTAATGTATCGAGAATACCTGTCGTGACATGTCCGTTCTGCTCTGCTCTTCCCTCCTGATGATCCTCAGCTGGTGGCCTCTCGTCTGCTGATGATGCTTACCCACGAGCCATCTGGTTGTCTGTAATATAGAAACTCTCGTAAGAACTCAGCGAGAAATACTCAGGAGATCTAGATTCTGTATTGAGGTGAAGGTCTGCCTCAATGATCTGGCCAGGAGGTGAGGGAGTCTGGGTCTGACTCGTCTCGAGATCGGATGGGACCAGCTCGGGAAGAGGGTCATCCCGAGCCTGTGAAGACATACGCTCGACGGTGGATGGTCGAAAGCTCACAGAGTCTGAGCCAAAAAGCCGTCGAGACGTCATCTTCGATGTCAAGAGAAGATTGGGAGAGCACGTATACGATTCAACTGAAGAAAGAATGCGAAAGCCGCGGAAACTCACGCCCCACAAACAAACACAAAGCAAACCCCGTTTTCACCAACTCAACCCTGATGAAGACCGTAAGAGTTCGGTCTTTTTATCTTTTCGGTTTTAGGGTTGTGATTAGCAATCATTGCGGTTATGCGGGCTGAGCAAGCCAATAGGTGCCCGATAGTTTCTCCAAGACACTGGCCCGAATCCTTACGCGAGACCACTCGCACTCAGCCAGTATGGGAGTAAGTACAGACCGTTTCCGGCTACCCGTATTACTTGAGGACGGAGCCTTGCGCAGTGTCCTCTAAACCTCCCACTCTGCTAAGTAAACCCGGACTGTTTCCGGCTACCCGAGCTTACCCACTGAGGAACTGTGATCAGGTGTATGGACCCAGTAGTATCCCGCAAGAAATACGGGGTTTTGTCTCTATCCTTAAGTGTCGGCTCTCGAGCTCGCGCACTCTGAGAATTGTGCGAGGATTACTCTCCCCAAATCAATTGAATCGATTTACGGTTTTTGATCAGATATTTTTAGCAGTCCCAATTTTAGTTTTTGCAATTTTTATGGTATTTTCAAACAACGTCTATTTTTGTCTTTTTTTTTAAAAACCCTAGAGCAAGCACCTAGGTTGCAAGTCCTAAAACTAGCTACGCGGCACAAGCAGATAGAGAAAAATCCTAAACAATCATCTAGAAAACCGCAGAAAACCGATAAGCGATGAAAAAGCCGCGGTGGGTGCCCTGATTCACCGGATACACGGTATCCGATGAATCAAGCCCCTAAAAAATGAATGTTTTATTACTAAGTACAACTCTCTCCCTTTCTCTCTCTTTTACAAATAAAAGGATACTAAGTCTTTGCTCCTCTGCAGTCGACTCGTAAAGAAGAAGCCGACCTCTGCCCTTTCAACTGGCTCGGCATCCGAAGAAGCCGATTGATCCTGCAGGCCCTGCAAAGATGATTAGCATAAAAGAATTGATTGAGAAAGCTGAGAAAGCCGTAAAGAAACTAAAAAGAAACTCAGAAAATAAAGCACAAAAAAAAACCGTACGAAAAACCGTACGAAAAACAACACAAAGAGAAGAGAAAGAATAAAGTCACGAAAAAAGAAAAATCCAAGGAATCTAACGCCTCCCCGGCAACGGCGCCATTTTGATGAGCGTCTAAAGATCGAGTTTCGCGGCTTTCACTTTTTTTTAAAGAAGAAAAGGAATTGATGTCGGTTGTAGCAGAAAGCCGCGAAAGCCGCGAAACAGAAAAGGTTTTCAATTTTTAGACCTATCAAACAAATACGGTTTTCTGTCGGAAAACCGTTCACTAATATTTAACCAGGCAAGTGTTCTTGGGTCGAACTCAAGGAGGCAGAATATATTCCCTAGATTTCTCTTCTCGTAATTTTATTTTAATTCTTCTCTAAGTCAGAACACTTTTTTAGTGATTTTTAATTTTTGTTATTTTTATTTGATTTTTATCTTTTCAAATTTTTATTTAATTTTCAAAAAGGGATAATTTTTCAAAAGATTTATTTATTATATAGTAGGTGAATAGAATATAGGTGACATTATATAGTAAAGATGAACGAGGTTCGAGCCGCGTACTCGAACTAAACAAGAAAACAAAACAAAACGAAGCGGTTTTGAGAAAATCAAAACATGTCAAAAACTCGTCAAAAAGCCTCGAAAACTTTATACTAGGTAGTTGGGGTAGTTGTGTAACTACCCTCAAAGAATCGTCGAAATCCGAGGTCACAAGAGCAAGATACAGCCCCTACAGCCCATGGGCATAAGCGTAAAAAAACTATTTAAAATTGTTCTCAAATTGGTCCTTGAGGACTGTTCTGAAATAAAACTAAACAAACTCTTACATTTAGGTCCCTGCGGAGGGACCTAATTGCAAATTTACAAAAGTTTGGAGGCGGAATGTAATTCTGGAAATTTGGCTGGGCTTATGATGCAAATGTTCTACCGGTTCACTTTAAACGGCCACGATTAGAATGTGCGGATGCAGATCGGACGCTCCTCGCGATGCCACGTGTCGACAGCCTGTAACTTTTCGGTTCTTGAGGTCGTTGAGCAGCTGACGACGACGCCTTCTTCCCCGATTTATCCCAGCCGGCCGGCGAAGATTCTGACGCTCCGGCGGGGCCAGAGGGGTGGCTCCTCCACCCCTCGAGCTCGCCCGCGGTAGGGTAGGCTGTGGCGGCGCTCCGAGCGGCGGCTACGAGTCGAAGAAGATGGTGGTTTCAACTTCCTGGAGCTGACTCAGTCATGGCGAGGCTTCTTTACAGGTGCTTTTCGATGATGATTGAAAGCTTTAGATACAAAGCTAATAGCTCACGATGAAGTATGATCTGCAAGAAATGCAATAGTATGCTCGATTCGTATTGAATCGGCCAAAAGGTTACAAATCAAAAGCTCCAAAGTTTAAAGAAAGTTATATATTTCCAGCCAAACAATAGAATGAATGAAGAAAATGATAGTTTGATGAATGATTGGAGGCGAATCTAAAACGAATCGAGAGGGATTTTGTTTGTGCGGATTAGGTGGATGATTAACCTATCTAAAGCATGGATTAGCCACGCTAATCGTGGCACGATGATCGAGAAACGAAATCACGAAATGAAGGAAATGGTCTGGGAAAAGGTCAAGGTTTATTACCTGGACTAATGCTCAATGACGGCCAAAAACCGGAGCTCCGACGCGCGTTGGCGGCGATGCAAGGCGGCGTAGCTGCCTTGGAACCTTCTCCGACGACTCCTCTTCCTCGCGGACCCCTCCAGGGTGCTGTCACCACCGTGATTCGGCCGGAATCGGGCTAGGAAGATGGGGGTTCGGAACAACCTGGAGCTGGAGCTTGAAAGGTTGGAAAGTTAATGGTGGTTGGCGAACTTGGGGCCCTTATATAGGGAGCTTGCTTGGGCTCCAAGGTTAGATCAATGGCTGGCGGTGAAGCGGGTAGTTAGGAGGGTAGATCTGAGGGTTTAGGTTGGTCGGAGGGGTTAAAGGTTGAGCGGGAAAAATAGAGGAAGTTGGCTGGTTGGCGTAACTTCCTCTTGAAGAAGAAGACTCCAGGTGCTGACACGTGTCAGCACCTAGTTCACCCAGATCTGATAAATACTTATAAATTAGATATAAAATATATAATTACATTATTTCAAATAGGTATAAATACAAGAAAGTTAAATAAATTTATTTTCTAAATTATGGTATAATTACTTTTAATAAATAATAATTATTATTTAAAATATAAATATTTTATTCATAAATATGTATCTATAAATAGGTTTTGAATTTTAAATTTAATAAATAATCAAGTAAAAATTAATTTTATATTTTCTTAATTATTAGAGTATTAAATAAGGCTTGTACGAATTTTTATGGATTTTTATGAATTAATTTACATATTTTAATAAATAGAGTAAGTAGCTATATAGGTCAATTATACCTATATTTTGGGGTGTTTGATTTTATAAAAATAATAAATAGTCTCCAAAAATTATGAAATACTTTATGGTGAAACTACAAGATCATGAAATAATTTAAAAATTATAAAAAAAAGAAAATAATAAATAATGTGTGTTACATAAAATAAATAGCCCAGAAACCCCTTTGTCTTTTGGTCCCAAAACCGACTTTTTGTAAACGGACTCCGAATTCAATGAAACCACCTTTATTAATTAGAGAATATTATTTTATGAACTTTAAAGGTGAGTAGAGTGAAATTGGAGTTCGTATGAGGAAGTTATGATGTTCGGAAGTTGAGATTTTGACAATTTGTAAGCTGGATTTCTTGGCATCTTTATAGGATAATATTTTTAACTTATTTTTATATTTTTATTTACATTTTTATGAATAATTAGGAGAAAGATTTGGTGAAGAATAAGTTAAGATGAAATAATTAAAATTCTTTGAAGTTTTGTATTTATTTTATAAATAGTGAAGAGTGTATATACATGTGATAGATTATTTTTATTTGGTTTTCTTTCCTTATCTCCCCCTACTTATTGGTTTGTCGACCAATCCATGTTGACTTGGTCTCGGGGGTTGGGCTATAAATATATCTTACAGTTATATTTATAGTTTAAGTCATATTGCATATATATACATATATTCCATATGCCTTTGTCTTTCTTTTTCTGATTCTTTATTTATTTACATGAATTTAGTGGTTAAAAGTGAATATTTACACATGATTGGAGTTTTGTTAAAGTATGAGAATTAGTGAGTATTTACATGTATTTGTTAAGGGTTTTTAAGACAAAATGTGACAGAAAAGTTAATGAATCATGGATTCATCAGGTCCAGCTTCTCACTGATGATGCCCATGTCAGCTGCTGAAGACTCTACCTATGTCGCTGCTGACGAAGAAGTGGATGGCCCCACATCAACCCGTGCTATACTATGATAAGACACCGGCTATGGAAGGAGCTTCCCCTGAGTGTAGACCTTGGTCTGGGACATCACTGTATAGTTCTCAGCCATCTCCTCATAGATATCCCAGACCTGGTCCTCATCATTGGCGAAGTAGGAGACCCCACAAGAAGCGTTGACAAGCCCCTGCAGCTCCGGTGTCAGCCCATAAAAGAAACTCTGCACAAGATTGGGCTTGGATATGTCATGGTGTGGACACCGGTCGATGAGCTTATGAAATCAATCCCACGCCTCATGAAACTGCTCGTTGGGGATCATGGTGAGATTATTGATCAGAGCTCTCGTTGCATTGGTCTGGTCAAGTGGATAGTACTTGTTCAAGTTCTTGGTCAGGAGATACTCCAAGTTAGTCACATATCTCCCTAAACGCTCCAGCCAGTAGGCTTCTCTGTCAACGAGGGAGAATAGAAATGCGATCATCTTTATGGTATCCTCGTCCACGAATCTGTTGTGGACAGTGCTGCAGATCATCTCGAACTCCTGCAGGTACAGATGCAGCTCCTCAGTGGCAAGCCCATGGAATTTGGGCAAGAGCTAAATGGTTTGGGAGCCGAGCTTGAAGTCACCCAGAATCTCAGGGAGCTGGATCCAACGATGGGTGAGGGTTGCACCAGGGTTGTGCAACTGCCTCATCAGTCGCGACTGTCTGACCAGCTCGGGTTGATCCTCCGGGTGTTTGTCTGCTCCACCTCAACCCTCTGGGATCTCTCCACTGCCTGCTCAGTGCGGCTCTCCTCTGTCGGCTCGCATCTGTGCTATCTCTCGACACGCCTCTGCCATGAAGGCTTCCTGGTCTCTAATCTGTCTTTGCGTCGTCTCTAGGGAGGCTAGAAGTGTGTTGTTGATGGTGCCCTGATCGAAACATACGTCAAACCCCGGGGCTGTCCATCGGTGCGCTCCTCACTACTGGCCATCTCGCGGGTCTCTGCAAAGGCAAAAGACCCGAACTCAGGTGTCGTCATATGAACAAATAGTTGTGCTGCTGGTCTCTTCTCAGGCACCTTAGGACTAGAAGAAGGGTGATCGAGGGGGGAACATGGCAGAATCAAACTCGGGTTCGAAGAGTGGGTCTAAGCTCCTCAGAACCTCCCTAGATGAGTGGGTCGAAGTGCTCGAGATCAGTGCTGTCAAAGGCAGCCTAAGGGACCTCTGGCCCATCTCATGATCTGGAAAAATACCGATGAGATCATGATGCAAACAAGATCAGCGGTCAAAACCCCCAATTCACATACTCAATGCTGAGCTGATGACCGTAAAGGTTCGATCATTTATCTTGTCGATTTTTTTAGGTGATAAGTCAGTCTTGTAGAGCGATTAAGCGAGCTAGTAGGTACCCGATGCTCCCAAGAGACTGTCCTGATCCTAAAGCTAGATCTTTTCCAGCTAGTACGAGTTGCGGACCATTTACCGGCTACCCGATCAACTTGATCTGTTAAGGATGTCGTGACCCGCTTTATTAGAAACTAGAGAGATCCTCACTGGAGAACGACTAACCCCAAGATCAATAGTCTAACGAGAGTTCAGGTTTGACTCTATCCTAGTGTGCGGGTCACTCTCTTGCTCAATCAAACCAAACAAGGAGGGGATGACTCTCCGAAACAGATTTTTAAGTGAGGTGTCTTTTAAGATTAAGTTTACAATAATAGTCCCAATTTTATGGTTTTCACTTTTATGGTATTTTTCAATAACAAACAATGACTAACGAATTTTTCGATCTGCTGATTGTTTTAAGTCTAAAAACAGAGGGAGAAGTCAAAAAGTCGATGCGCGATCAAACCCTATGATGCATGCAAAGTAAGAAAGGCGTACCTGACTCCAGCACTCTACATACAGGGTGATTCGTGAATAAATTTAAATAAAGAAATTTAAACTAATCTAAATGATGCAAGAAACCAACCTTAGATGGATAATTTCTAAAGATCATGAAGAACAGTAGCTAACTGATTAGAGAGAGGTCGATGTCCGGTCTCGGCCGCCACAACAGATCATGCATGTTCTGTATATGGCCTCTAGCTGCACGTGACCTCTCAATCAATCAGATTAACTTTTTATTATGAATTATTAAAGGTCCAATTACGAATCTATAAGTGCAAGCAGTCTATTAGGGATTGGGACATAATTATTTACGGCGCAATCAAGAGAAAATCCTAAGTCTAGGGGCCAAATTTTTCGAGAATCAAAAAGAAAAAAGGCGGTCGAAACAAAACCGACGACAACCATGATGAGGTCCCCCGAGCACACCGGTGCTCGAAGAAACAGACCCCGATAAGCCTCAAGTGTCCAGAAAAGTCTAAGTATCCTGTATTATTACAACAACAATAATAATTGGTGGAAAGAAAAACTAACTACGCTATCTAACCTCTAAAAGCTACAACTGCCTCCTGCTCCGCTTCTACTCCTCCTCGAGCACGTGTCTCCCCCAAAGTGTCCCTAGGTGGTTCCTTGAACGAAAAGAGAAACAGAAAACGGGTCAGAGAGCAGTTATAACAAATAGAGATAAAACAGGCAGAAAATCTGAAAAGACTACTAAGCCGTGCTCCCCGGTAACGGTGCCATTCTGATGAGCGACCGAGCGACACGAGTTAAATAATGAAATAAACAAAGAGTCGTTGCGACTCGGATCACAAGGTTTAAGCTCAACAAGAAAAAGAATCGATATCCACTCAATCAAACAGATGAAGCAAGCGACACAATATAATCGGACTCTGCTATTTTATTTTAACCTAGTATATCGACTAGGATCGAACTCAAGGAGCACGAGTAAAACCTGGTAAGTAGTCATAATCAGAAAAATAAAACCATATTTTTGTAATTTTTAATTTTGCAATTTTTTTTAGTTTTTAATTAAGGAAACAAACAAGCAAACAAAAGAACCTAAGGCTTATAAACAAGCCTCCACAATTTTTATTAAGGTTAAAAATGCTCAAAAATCAGAAATAAAAATATTTTTATATTTTTCAAATATTCAAATATTTTTGGTGATTTTATGGGGTTTTTATATTTTTATATGATTTTATAAAAATCAAGCAAAGGTAAATAGGGAAAACAATGTACAACATGGACTAGAAGTTAAATTTAAAATAATAAAAATGCTAGAATGTCCTGGTTGAGAGTTTTATGAAAAATAAATAAAAATACCTCTCAATCGAAAATGAAATCCTATTTTTTTTGTTTTTTCAGAATTTTTTAATAATTTTGATATTTTTTAGAGTTTTGAGATTTTTAGAGTTTTTATAATGATTTTTAAAACAAAAATGCTACTGGAATTAAAACACACAAAAACATGCACACCCTAATTTTTTGAATTGTTAAAATAATTTTTATAATTTTTAGGTATTTTAGAAAATAGACATAATAGTTTTAAGGTGTTTTTGATTTTTGGAAAATATCAAATAAAACTGAATTAATTCACAAAAATTACCATAAATATTATATGTTAGCGGCAGTAATTTTTATTGAATTTTTGAAGTTAATTAGGTATTTATTTGATTAAAAACAACACACACAGCAAATAGGAACCTGAATGCAATTATACTAAAGTTTCCAGACCAATGGATAATACTAAAGTTTCCAGACCAATGGATAACATGTATAAAAAAACTCAGGACTGAAGTTGCAAATTATCCAGGTTATTCGCCCACATGCTCAATAAACCACGCACAGGGCCATAAATGCAAATGTCATAAATATTTCATTCAAAGCATAACACTACAGAAGTTCAAGGTACAAAATGCAAAAACACCATAAACGCAAGTGGAATGACACATGACTACAACTCAACTGGACTAAAGTGCAAATACTGAAACTATGAGGTCCAAACTATAAAAAGTCTGTTCTACAACTTTTATTTAATAGAAGAAATAGTAAAACATAACAAGGAGAGGGTAAAAGGGGGAAATACCCTTACAGGGCGCGTGCAGATCACGTGAGGACACGTGGCGATCTCCATAAGTGGCGCAGGCATATGGTCCTGATCACCGATAACCTCAGATCTGACGGCCCAAAGAATGTCCGCTACGTGTAGTCAGATGCGCTAGTGGGTGTCCGATCTGATGGCTAGGAGGCTGCAATGATCGGCGGCTGGTATGTTATCTGGAGCAAGGAGATTCATCCGACGGTTGAAAGAGGGTATGGAAGAACACCTTCCGGTCGGACTTCGATCGAGCTGGGAGGTAATCTGCCGATCTGATTGAAGTGCGAGTAGTTCCACCAGCTTCGTGGAGGCATGGCATGTCGTCCTGAGGGGTCCGATGGGAGTGGTGACGGTTGTATGGTCGTGGCGATGGCTGACCACATGGAGGTGCTCTGCCTGAGCAACTAGAAGCTCAAAATGGGTCCCTTGCACGCGAGGAGACCTACAAATGGTAGAGCGACTCGGGGGCTTTGCTCCGGTCAAGTTATTGCTTGATAAGGATAAGAGAAGTGAAGGGATATGGAGGTCGACTCTTGGCAGCTATGGAGGGAAGGAGTATTGGCTTTAATCTCGATCTAGTGTTCGAGTCTAAGGGTGATCAGGGTATGGTGCAAGATGAGGGGTTAAATGGAGGGTCAATCTGAACGGATGAAAGGTTGGAACGGAGCCCCGGCCAGCTGGATGGATCAGATGAACTACGGCGGGAGTGGATCTGACTGGAAAAGGAAATAGAGTGGATGGATAGGTTACCTGGAGGCGTTGATGAACTCAGCAAGGTCAGGCGAAGCGGGGCAATGGGGTCGTGGCCTCAATCGTGCTATGGCTGGCCAAGGAGGCTAAATGCAACGGAGGTCCGGCCACATAACTGAGTTGCGAGATTCACACCACCAAGCTCCGATCCAAAGGTGCTCTTCAATTGCTATCGCTCAACTGGAGGCTGCTAGGTGTGGACGAAGGGGTGAGGCACGAGCTGCGTGACAATAGAGGTGAAGGAGATGTTTTATAGGCTTCTTAGGAGGATGGAAAGATCGGGCGAGAGCGTGCAACCCTAGAAAGATCCACGCCTTCCTAGGGATCCGCGAAGGTGATGGATCCTAGGAGAAGGCTCGAGCGAAGAATCGGATCGAGAGGAGGCCTGACCTGACCAAGAAAATGGGAGAAAAAGCTCCGATGGAAGGAATCGGGTCAGGTCAGCCTAGGAAGAAGGCGTTGACAACATCTGGCTGGACCAATCAGGAAATTGGAATTTACAAATTATTTATATAATCAATAAAAAATAGTAAATGAAATCAAAATAAAAAGTATATAAAATAAAAAAATGTTTCTTATTTTTCAAGGAATTTTTCTTATTATTTTTAACTATTTTATGAAAAATAAATTAGTGTATATACATTATATAGTATTATATACATGTATAATATACCTATGTATTTTGTACAAATATTTTTACATAGATACCCTTACTTTTGTATTTTATTTATTCTCAACATAAATTTAGGAGTACAAAATAATTTTTGTTTTATTTTTATGGGTTATTTACAAGTACAAAATAAATTGTGATTGTATTATATATACATGTGTCTTTGTACAAGTGAGAGAGGATTTTATTTATATTTATATTTATATTTTTCTGATTTTATTTTATTTTTTATTTCTAGGGATATATATAAGGAGGTAAAAATAATATTTTAATTTTATTTAGGTGAAAAATAGTTATTTACATATATGGGTAATATGTACAACACATAGTAGATCCTATCTCTCTCTACTTATTTTATTGGGCGATCAGGTCAAGGCTTGACCATCTCTTGGGGTTCGGTCACTCTGTATTTATTCTAAGTACCTCCTTCCTTTTTCTTTTCCTTTATTCTTCTATTTTTGCACAAATACATGCTAAATATGCAATATTAACACATGCATGTTGATTGCTATGTTATTGTATTTATACCTATTTACATGTTGATTTGCCAAGATAAATAGCTAAAATAAAAGAATAAAGAGCGAGAATCAGGTATTCATCAGAGTCTCAATGGTCAGGAGAGGGATGTTGTGGCAAACAGGAAGTAGACGATTGGTGATCTTCCTCCATAGTATGTGGAAGAACATCATCATTTCTATTCTTCTTATGGTCAACTATTGTATTCATAACCACAATCTTCACAACCATCATCGCATATGGAGTCCTAGATGACAATGATGGTGGAGACTGTGACGAAGCTCCAACAAGATTTCTCGAAGTACATGTAAGTATTGTTCTTCTAAACTCTAATAATTTTTTATTTCAATATCTTCAATTACATATCATATATATATATATATATATATCTTCCATAAAATAGGTCATAAGGGTGTGCATCTCAATATGAGGAGATTGGATCAGATGAAGAGGAGGAGGAGAATGACCCAAAAGAAGAGACACACATGTATGCTAGATTTAAGGAGAAGGAGAAGAAGAAAAAGAAAGAAAAATAAATTTTTTGATCAAAAAAGAATTTATTGATGGTTTTTATCATATTTTGTTATGGTTTTTTTAGCAAGACTTTGAAAATAGAATTACATGCACTTATACTTGTCGAACATTTCAAAAATCTATTGATATTATATTTAGCTACTAAATGTTATGCATATACTGAAATTGTATATTATCTTATATGTTTAGTTCATATGTTCATATATATTATGTGAGTTTGGCAGGTACAAGATACTTGAATTAATTAGATGGATGGTACATTAAAGGTACTATTATTGACTCTAATAAGCATCTGCAGTGGTTTCTTAGTAGGCTATACAAGTTGGACGGGGCGTCTAAACCTCGTCGTACCTGTATATTTTTTCTGCTCTTTAGTTTGAGAGAGCACATGTACTCGCCCAGTCCTCTCTGTTGGCTCGTCAATAGAGACATGTGTGAGTCTTTGGCGAACACAATTGTGCCTGCGCTTAGGTCAGGCGAGCACTTGGCATATACAAGTGATCACCTGCCTACCGTAGCGACGCTCCATTGGGCGAACATACATCGGGCAAGCATATGTGCTCGCCCAATGACGTTTTCGGAATCCGCTGTGTTAAGAAGTTTGAATTATCGTTTTCTTTAAAAAATGATTTGTCGTTTCATTGTAGGCGGCAATCGGAATCGGTCAAGAAAATAACCACAAATATTTATTCAATTTTTAATCACGTGGTTTTATGTTTATTTTACTTGGACAAGTCCCAAGGTCAAATACAAGGAGGAAAAGGAACAACCTAAAATTATGTCTATAGAAATTCGTACGCGATTTTCGAGGTGGCTTTTTTTTGGAATTTTTAAATGCAATAAAGGATGCAAAATGCACTTTCAGCCTATTTTAGGGACTAAAATGTAAAAGTCGATCAAACGATGTTCGAAAAATATGAACTTGGCCACGATGCAAAATATGATGAAATGAATGCACTGTAATTTTTTTGGAATTTTTGGATGAAATATGAATTTTTTATGAATTTTAAAATGCAAACAGAATGAATTTCAATATTTATTTATAATAAATATTAAACCTACTTATTTTCAAGGGATAAAACTATTTAAGATCTTCATTAGGTGATGGATCTCAGAAAAATCCTAAACCTCGAAAGTGTGAGATCTAATACCTATTAAAAATCAAACACTAAAATATGCAAAATGATTTTTACATGGTAAAATATGCATGCAAATTCAATTATATTTGGGCATAATGTCAAGCACAATTAATTCTACAATATGTGATTTTTCGGGAATTTTTAGAGCAATGGTTAATCAAATATAAATTTCAGAGCATGAAATGGGCAAAATACGCAATTTTCCACAGAACAATTATTTATTAATTAACCATCGATCACAAAAATATCCACAATATGTCAGACTGTAGAGAATTAAAGGACAAACATCATGACATTTTTGGATAAATAAAATAATATCATGTAGTTGTTCAAAATAAAGGGGAAAGAGAGGGGTACAGATGTAATATTTAAATATAAATAAAATAAATATAAAAGAGCAGGGGGCCTATATGTAATTACCAATATTCCAGAGGGTCTTCTTGCAAAATCTCCAATAGATCACGTGTCACATGCGTGACTTGGCCGGCGGGGGCTCATGCGTAATTAAGGGAACCACCAGGGGGCTTGCTGCAAATATCCTGCCGGTCACGTGGAGGTCACGTGCACTAACAGGCTCGGTGGGAGGTCTGGCTCGGTGCTCCACGTATCGAGCTTCTGTGCCTCAGCTTGGACCGAGGCTGCTGGCGTGGAGTTCGGCTCGGATGTAGGCTTGGAGCAGATCTGGATCGTTGATGGCGCTCGAATCCAACGGCTGGGGTTTTGAGATGCGCCAACGTCTCAGATGGATGATGCTTGATGATCGGACGACTAGCGTTGGCCGACACACGACCAGGGGTCGTCGGAGGAGCGGTGAGCGGCGGTCATTGGCGGAGCATTGACCGTCGATGAGAATGGGAGTTGACGGAGGGGAAGGCGTCGTTGATGAAGTCGACGGACGTTGTCGATGGAGTTGAGGTGTCGGAGAAGATCGTGGAAGATGCAGAGTTGAAGACGATCAGGGGGTAGGCGGTCATCGTCACCGTTGGCTCGACACCAAGGCAGAGCAGGAGCAGTGGCGCGGCGGAGGGGCGCGTCTGCAACGAAGCCCGAAGGGCTTCGGATCTTGCCGGGATGAAATGGTGGCGCTATCACCGCCGTCGTTGCGTTGAGTACCAACCTATCGGCGGATGAAGGTTGGTCAGAGCGGCACTGTTGCTTTTATAGGGCAGGGGGTTCAGACGAAGAGGGAAGGTCCTGGGGCGGTTGGAGTCGACGAGATTCATAATTGGAAGGCGGCGGGATCTGACGAAGAGGAAGGAGATCTGATTGATTTGGAGAGATTGATCGAGAGATCCAAGAGGACGGAGGACTTGAGGGTCGGCGGCGATTGGCAGATTTTGCGAGCGGCGGGTGAAATCAGGGGAAGCGGCATCGACCATTTTGGGAAAGGGGTGCCTGAAAGAAGACGAGTGTTGGGCCGTCCGATCGACCGAGATCGGATGGCCCAACGGGCGACACGTGGCGACTAATTGGGTGAAGAAGCGCAGCACGTGCAGGGACATGCGTGGGAGGCACGTGCACAACACGTGCGGGGTTAGTTTTTTTATATAAAAACTAATAATAAAAATGCAAAAAAAGGCTGACACGTGGCGGCTCAAGGAGCTGCCACGTGTAAGCACCATAAAAATCCGTAAATAAATACATTGTAAAATTAATAATAAATAGTAAACGACCTCGGATCGAAAAAATTTCTTCACGAAAATTGCTCGTCTCAATGAGATCTATAACTTTCATGAAGACATCAAAACCAAAATCAATAAAATGCACAAAGTGATATTTTTGGGGTATCCCATGTATATAGAATACCTTGATTTTTGGGTTTTATAATTTTTTGTCATTTTTAAACCAGATAAAAATCCAAAAAAAGATGTAAAAATCAAAGATAAATATTTACACATTAATCTATTTTTTTGGATTTTTGTTAATAAGATAAAAAAGGAATAAAATAAAAGATGAAAAAGACCAATTTTGTACAGACAGTTAATGAAGACTCGGACTCAATTTGTTTCTTTAGTTTCAAGCTCAATTTGGATTTGGATTTTTGCACATTTTAATAAAATTTTTATTAAAGAAGATAAATGAAAAAGAAATGAAATTAAATAGGTTAATTATATACATAAAATAATTGGTCAAAACTGCTAAAATACAAAATGTACAAAAGAGGCCCAAAACCCAACTTTCACATATGAGCTCCGATTCACTTGAACTTGGTCTTGTTTTGAAGGTAATTGAATGTACATTAGTTCAAAAGTGAGTAGGATTACAACGAACATCGGATGGGAAAGATATGAGGTTTTTAGTCCGGAAATTATGAAACTAGGGTTTGGGTTTTTGGTCCACTTATTTGGGTTAGTGATTTTTTGTATGTTTCATTTATTCTTGTTAGTGATATGTACACAATGGAGGTGGTTTTGGGTCATTCGGAGTTAGCATGAATGAGTTAAAAATCAGGAAAGTTAGGCTATTTACATGTCAATTTTGGCTGGAATTTTTGGCTTCTTATTTTGTGCATAAATAATGGATAAAATGCACTTCTTATGAAAACATGTATGAATGCTAATTATGCAGAATAGATGCAAAAATGCTGTTGATTTTGAGGGATTTGAGCTTAATTAATGAGATTTAGAGTGATGAATCTGAGATTCATCATCACACTATACTTAAACTATGCTCGTCCTTGAGCATCAAAAAGAAATGCCATGAGGTGAAATGAGATTGGGTTCCATACCAAATCCATGAGCTAAAGGTGAAAATGAAACTAGACTCGACCTTTGGATTATTAGTGTGGCGGAACTTCTGTGAGACTTAGAATTTTAAAATCAACAGCCCTCAAGTTCTACACATCATTGTATCAGTTTCGGCTCAGAAGTCATCTTAGATCAATCCTCTTCCCAAAGCATACCCTGTGAACATTGAACAATCGACTCATGTGTGTGAAATGTTATAGCTCTTCCCATCCAGAATGCCGGACTACCATGCTCCTCTCTTCTCCAGTAACTCGTCCTCGAAGAGTCCAGTATTTCCTTCTAAGGTCTGTCATGCTGTGTTCACAATCGAATTGGGGGAGAAGTTAGAAGAAGGAGAAAAGAACTGGAGGGTGGCCAGTGTAGTCACCTCTCCTTGTGAAGCTGGCCAGTGTAGCCGAGTATCCACCAAGATCTGCAGGTTTTTTTTGAAGCTTGGACCTTTTTGGTCAGATATTTATTTGGTAGAATGCTTCTTTGTATTTGGAATTTTTGGTGGTTCTGCTTGGATCTTGTCGTGGCCCTGCGGATATAGAATCTTTTTATTTCCGTACATTTTTTGGGATTTTAGAAAAAATTGTGCCCAGCCGTCCATCCCTTTTTCGAAGCTTTATTTCAACCCGTACTCTTATCTTTAGATTTCCACACTACCAGAATGAAACTTACATAATCTTCCAACATCCTGTCTGAGTTGAGCTAAGTGCATAGTGCGAGAGTACAAATTAATTCCCTATTTCAGAGTTGTACCCAGAATGAAGAGACTAGGTTAGACACTAAGAGTCAAACGTTGCACATTGTCATGTGGAACTCAAAAAATTAAGTCAAAGACCTGAAGCTTCTAAAATCCTATTTCTCGATGAAGTTCTTCTGAAAATTAGGTGGATTAAGGTCAAGTCCAGACCACTCTCGGTTTCTGCTCATAACTCGATTCAGAACCCAAGGACTTTTTACAGATGCAAATGAATGCGATGCTGGATGAAGTGCAGATGTGTGAAATGTAGACACATTTTTTTTCTTTTTGTGTTTTTTTTTGAAATTTTATGCAAGGAAAAAAGAATAAGAAGCCATTTTTTTCAAAAAATTTGGGTTGGACACAGTTTGTAGCAAAACTCCTTTTCTTTTTCCTTTTGTTTTGTTTTGTTTTTTTTCAAATTTATTACCCACCCCGTAAATACATATAGACTTACGCGAAAGTACGAGATATGAGTAAAATATATACAAAGTATATATACAGACCCCCTATACTTAGCGAGTGATGTGTCCTCCGAGTACAAGAAGCGTAAAGAAGACATAGCTCGGGCTAAGCGTAAGAGAAAATAAAAAGAACAAGATATACAGGTCTGCCCCCTATACTTAGATTGTGACCAATCTAAGTATAGGAGAAGAGCGGAAAAGAAAAAAATGAAGCGATCGGGATATGTAACTGAGGAGAATATATATAGGTGAGCGTCGGTTCCCCCTATACTTAGGCTCTGGTCAGCCTAAGTATAAGAGAAGGGTGGAAATGGAGCGATCGGGAGATAGGAGAAGGATGGTATATACAGATGGCATCGGTCCCCCCTATTCTTTGGCCTTGGCCTAAGTAGAGGAAGAAGCTGTACAAGGAGACCGATGTGGTCAGGAGGGAGGGTGGGTAGCCGATGATTAAGGCAGCTTTCGGCTGATCTTTTTATGAGCCTGCAGTGGGAGATCGTAATGTCGAGATGGAGATGAAGCATTTGATTCCCAACTATTATTAGTGTCATCCTCAGAAAAATCATGATGGAAAATGGATGAAGTGTTTGAGTCAGATGAAAGATTGCCATCATCAGATTTATCCTCAGAGGAATAGTATTTGAAAGTGGACATACTCTAGATATTCTGGTCTTTTGTTTCTTCAATTGTTTTCTCAGAATTCGTTTCTTCTTGGGATCAAGCGATTTGTCCTCAGATGAATACTCAGAAGCACCGGTCTCAGTCAACTCATAAGAAATAATTTCAGTGTACTTGAAGAGGGTAGGAGCATCAGCTTTGGATGAATAGTAGTTACGAACGGGAGTTTTCCAACGAGAATCGAATTTTGGATCCTTGCGAAGATATGGCTTTAGAGCTGCCAAACATACTTCACTCATGTAGATTACCTTTTCCAGACCTGATGAGGGATCATCAGTTGATTCCTCTTCCGAAAGGTCAAAGGTGACTTTCTTTTTCTTATTTCGTGAAGGTGTCGGTTCACTTGAGTATCCAGATGAATATCCATTGGAATTCTTCTCCTTGGTCAGTGTTCGAGATGCGTGTTTGTTCTTAGTCTTCTGAATGTTGGTGCACTCTCGATTTGGGATGATTTGGTCAAGGTATTCAGAGAAGGTTGCTCCAAGGTGCGGACATGCATATGTCTCAGGATCATAGAAGAAGGCTTTGTCTATTTTGAGATCCGCGGGAATTGAATGGGCAGAGTCTCTGCATGTTCGTTCTCAATTGATTTGACATTGGAGGATTCTTGTGTCAAGTTGATGTGATCCATGTAGTCAGAATAGGTTGACCCAGAGTGTGCCCATGCATAAGTCTCCGGATCATATGATTCATATACTCCATTCTCCTTGGTAAGAGCAGCTGGGAATGGAGCAGGGAGGAGATTCTCTAAACCAATAGTCTCATCGACAACTGTTATCTCAGGTGTAGCAGCAGGGTAGGGCTCTTCTACCGCTTCATGGTTACGGTTGTTAGGGACTTCATGGGTTGCCTCAAAAAATCGTGGTTCTTCAAAGACTGGGTCAGATTGAAGTGCTTCTAATGATGTGAAATTGATTTCCCGTGTCTCACAATCAATAATTGCCTTAGCCAATGCCAAGAATGGCTTTCCGTGAATAATTGGAGACTGAGTGAATTCTCCTTGATGCTCAATATCAATGACCGTGAATTCTACTTTGAGTGGAGCACCTTGGAATTTCATGATGACAGAAATGATTCCTCTCGGTCGCTTTATTGATCGGTCAGCTAATTGAACAATCTCTCGTATCTTCCTGATCGGTCCGAGTTTGAGTTCGTGGAATACAGAGGTCGGGAGGATATTGATCGGTGAATAGTCATCAATCCGAGCATGGGTGAAAATTGTGTCTTTGATTATGCAGTCAAATCTGGGCAACCGCTTCACTATGCGGCTCTTGGTTTTTCTCCTCAACACCAAGGAGGAGGCCATTGACAAGATATGTCTTTCCGTCTTTGTTCTAATACTGCCTGACTTTTTCATAATTAATTTGTCCATTACAAATCCCTTAAGGTCGGGGAAGTGTTCTATGGCTTGTAGAAAGGGAAGTTCAAAAATCAGTTTCTTTTCCAGTGCTTCCCGTACAGCATGATCCAAATTCGTAAGATCTTCTTCGGTTTCAATTTTTATGTTTTTTTTCGAGATTTTTGATTTTTTGTGATTTTCGAATATTCCAAGTTTTTGGTATTTTCTGTGTGGTGCGGTGATGTGGTGTATTCGTAGGGGAATAATATGCAGAAGTATCGCTGTCCGAATCGTCCTTAGGTTCCTGAATATCCTCAAAATTTTCAATCGTTTTCTCATTCATTTTTATGTCCGAGCTACCAGAGATTGAGATTAATCGATCGGCAAATTCTCGAAATCTATCCTCCATTAAATCAAATTTCTTATTCATCCTCAAAATATCCTCCAAAATCCTTTCATGACCAATCATGGGAGCAGTCGGGGTGTGTTTTTGTAATTGAGATTCAAAAATTTCCTCTTCCATTTTCCTATATGTACTAGGAGAGGAGTCTCTTGAAATATCCAATATATTATCAACATTTTCTGAAAATATCTCCTCAATAATTATAGAAGGCGGCTGCTCATATGGTCCAGGTATGTGGAGTTGGTCCGAGTAGAGTTCAATCCTTTGTTTATAAGTGGTCGGACATTGATATTGTAGAGTCAGCATACAGGGTTGATGTGATTCGATGTGGTTAGTCCAATCCTCTGTATAAGTATCATGTCTGAAGAGGGGGTTGTCATGGTCAATCCAAGATGATGATTGTTCATTGGTGTTTCAGGGTCGGGTCGATGGAAGAGGTGAAGAAGTGTTTAATTTGATCATGTGGTTATCATCTCTCATGAATGATTGATTGACATTCACCGAATATGAAAGATGAATTGTATGATCGGAGTAAAGTGGATTGATGTATGAAGAAGTGGAGACCTCAGTCGGTTGTTGGTTTGTATGATTCGAATACAAAGGATTGTCATTCATGGAGTAGATCGGATTTGCAGAGAGTGATGAATCTATTGATGGTTGAGAGTCTCTTGTGGAAGTTGGAGGAGGTCTTTTGGGTCTAACCAATACAAATTCATTTTCATAGTACAACACTGATGGATTCTCGGATAAATGTTTAGCTATTTTTGAAAGAGCTAAAATGAATGACGGATCGGGTTTGTTCGAGACGAATTGATTTTTATGATCTGGATCTGGAGAGTTTTTGGACAAAAGTTCAATGATGAGGTTTAAATGAAGAAAGGAGAGAGATGATTGCACGGGATAGTCAAGAGAAATTTTATCAAATGTGTGGCTTTTGATCTTCGATATCGGTTCACGCACACCAATGCAAACACAAATAAAACCCCGGGTTCGCCAACACACACAATGAAGCCGTAAGAGTTCGGTTATTATCTTTTCAATTTTAGTTGGTGATAAATCAATCTTGGAAAAAAAATAGCGAGCTGTTAGGTGCCGAAATTTTCGTAATGACTGTCCCGAATTCTTACAACTAGTTGCACCTACTTTCAGCCAGTATGTGAGTAAGTACGGACCATAGAACGACTACCCGTTACTTGAGGACGGAGCCTTACGCACTCTGCTAAGGAAATCCGGACCGTTTACCGGCTACCCGTAGATCCTCACTGAGAAGTAGCTAATTATTTTCGGTAGAATCAGTATTCAATATGAAAATTTGGGTTTGGGCTCTAGCCTTAAGTTTCATCTCTCGCTCACTCAGAAAAATAAAAGCATCCAAGGTCGGGGTTTCTCTCCTGTAGAAATTCTTGATTTATGGGTTATTTGAAGTCGTCTATATTTAGCAGTCCCAATTTTAATTAGGCGATCACTAAAGAATTAAATGAGCACAAATGCACGCCTACCTTCCAGTCCCAATTTCCTTTTAAGATTATGTGACAAAATAGGAGGGAGAAGTTCGGGAAAAGCCGATGCACGTGAAAACAATGATGTATGCTCAGTTAGAAGACTTATAGTGAATCCTCGCAATCTCCATGTGGGATGCAATACATAATTTGAAAAATTATTCTAAATAAATGCAAGCCCATGAAAAACTGCACCTACCAGAAAGTTCTATTAGCAGGGAAGAATTGAGTTAAATTTTGGCTAAATTGAACGATCTAATGTGCGTCTCAATTAATAGTGATGTGTGGCCTAATTCCTACGAGCACAATCAAAAATTAAGATGCTCTGAGAGCCGTATGTGCAGGTCTATCCTAATCGCCACTCAAGTCGGGCCACACCCTCACCGGAGAGTGAAATAGGCCACGACACACCACAGAAAAAAGTTCAAGGTCTTTTTACACACGCGAGAGTCCAAACGAACACCGTTGTAAATAAGAAATTAATTACATAAATTAAAATTTGCAGAAATTAAAATCCTAGACTATACAATCTCTCACAACTCGACTCGATCTTAAATTAATTACGGATTTTTTTCGGAAGTTGGTGAAGATGCTTCGGTTCCTGAAAAATCGCTCCATGTACATCGGGTACCTTGAAAAAAAATAAGAGAGAGAATGTAAGAGAGTGATCCAAAAATAATTCAAAAATAAGAGAAATAAATGCTGAAAATAAAAATAAAATAAATGCAGGAAAAAAATGGAATTTACAATGAGAAATTCGGGGGTTAGACTATCCGAATGCGGAAAACTGAACGAAAATTTTCAAAACACAAAACTAAGCCATTTGCTTCCCCGGCAACGGCGCCATCTGACGTTTCTAGAATCTGCTGTGTTAAGAAGTTTGAATTATCGTTTACTTTAAAAAATGATTTGTCGTTTCGTTGTAGGCGGCAATCGGAATCGGTCAAGAAAATAACCACAAATATTTATTTAATTTTTAATCACGTGGTTTTATGTTTATTTTACGTGGACAAGTCCCAAGATCGAACACAAGGAGGCAAAAGAACAACCTAAAATTATGTCTATTGAAATTCGTGTGCGGTTTTTTAGGCGGTCTTTTTTTGGAATTTTTTAATGCAATAAAGGATGCAAAATGCACTTTTGGCCTATTTTAGATACTAAAATGTAAAAGTCGATCAAACGATGTCCGAAAAACATGAAACTTGGCCACGATGCAAAATATGATGAAATGAATGCAGTGTAAAATTTTTGGAATTTTTGGATGCAACATGAATTTTTTTATGAATTTTTAAATGCAAACAGAATGAATTTCAATATTTAATTATAATAAATATTAAACCTACTTATTTTCAAGGGATAAAACTATTTAAGATCTACACTAGGTGATGGATCTCAGAAAAATCCTAAATCTCGAAAGTGTGAGATCTAATACCTATTAAAAATCTAACACTGAAATATGCAGAATGATTTTTACAGAGTAAACTATGCAGTAAATTCATTTCTTTTTGGGCACAATGTGAAGCACAATTAATTCTATATTATGTGATTTTTCAGGAATGTTTAGAGCAACGATTAATCAAATATAAATTTCAGAGCATGAAATGAGAAAAATACGCAATTTTCCACAGAACAATTAGTTATTATTTAACCATCGATCACAAAAATATCCACAATATGTCAGACTATAGAGAATTAAAAGACAAACATCATGCTATTTTTATATAAACAAAATAATGTCATGTAATTGTTCAAAATAAAGGGGAAAGATAGGGGTACATATGCAATAATTAAATATAAATAAAATAGATATAAAAAGGCAGGGGGGCCTATATGTAATTACCAATATTCCAGAGGGTCTTCCTGCAAAATCTCTAGTAGATCACGTGTCACGCGCGTGACTTGGCCAGTGGGGGCTCATGCATAATTAAGAGAACCATCAAAGGGCTTGATGCAAATATCCCGCCGGTCACGTGGAGGTCACGTGCACTGGCAGGCTCGGTGGGAGGTCTGGCTCGGTGCTCCACGTGTCGAGCTTATGTGCCTTGGCTTGGACCGAGGCTGCTGGTGTGGAGTTCGGCTCGGATGTAGGCATGGAGCAGATCTGGATTGTTGATGGCGCTCGAATCCAACGACTGGGGTTTTGAGATGCGCCAATAGCTCAGATGGATGATGCTTGATGATCGGATGGCTGGCGTTGGCCGACACATGGCCAGGGGTCGTCGGAGGAGCGGCGAGCAGCGGTCGTTGGTGGGGCATTGACCGGCGGCGAGAATGGAAGTTGACGGAGGGGAAGGCGTCGTTGATGAAGTCGATGGATGTTGTCGGTGGAGTTGAGGTGTCGGAGAAGATCGTGGAAGACACGTAGTTGAATACGATCAGGGGGTAGGAGGTCGTCGTCGTCTTTGGCTCGACACCAAGGCAGAGCAGGAGCAGTGGTGCGGCAGAGGGGCATGTCTGCAACGAAGCTCGAAGGGCTTCGGATCTCGCTGGGACGAAATGGTGGAGCTGTCACCGCCACCGTTGCGTTGAGGACCAAGCTATCGACGGATGAAGGTTGGCCGGGGCGACGATGTTGCTTTTATAGGGCAGGGGGTTTAGACGAAGAGGGAAGGTCCTGGGGTGATTGGAGTCGACGAGATTCGTAACTGGAAGGCGGCGGGACCTGACGAAGAGGAAGGAGATCTGATTGATTTGGAGAGATTCATCGCGAGATCCGAGAGGACGGAGGACTCGAGGGTCGGAGGAGATTGGCGGATTTCACGGGCGGTGGGAGAAATCGAGGGAATCGACGCCGACCATTTTGGGAAAGGGACGCCTGGAGGAAGACGAGTGTTGGGCCGTCCGATTGGCCGAGATCGGATGGCCCAGCGGGCGACACGTGGCGGCTAATTGGGTGAAGAAGCACGGCACGTGCTGGGCACGTGCGTGGAAGGCACGTACGCAGCACATGCGGGGTTAATTTTTTTATATAAAAACTAACTAATAAAAATGCAAAAAAAGGCTGACACATGGCGGCTCCAGGAGCTGCCACGTGTCAGCACCATAAAAATCCGCAAATAAATACTTTGTAAAATCAATAATAAATAGTAAACAATCTTGGATCGAAAAAGTTTCTTCACAAAAATTGCTCGTCTCGATGAGATCTACAACTTTCATGAACACATCAAAACCAAAATCGAGCACATGCACAAAGTGATATTTTTGGGGTATCCCATGTATATAGAATACTTTGGGGTATCCCATGTATATAGAATACCTTGATTTTTGGGTTTTATATTTTTTTGTCATTTTCAAACCAGATAAAAATCCGAAAAAAGATGCAAAAATCAAAGATAAATATTTACACGTTAATCTAATTTTTTTGGATTTTTATTAATTAAGAAAAAGAAGAAATAAAATAAAAGATGAAAAAGACCAATTTGTACAGACAGTTAATGAAGACTCTGACTCAATTTGTTTCTTTGATTTCAAGCTTAATTTGGATTGGGATTTTTACGTATTTTAATAAAATTTTTATCAAAGAAGACAAACGAAAAAGAAATGAACTAAAATAGGTTAACTATATACATAAAATAATAGGTCAAAAACTGCTAAAATACAAAATGTACAAAAGAGGCCCAAAACCCAACTTTCACATATGAGCTCCGATTCACTTGAACTTGGTCTTGTTTTGAAGGTAATTGAATGTATATTAGTTTAAAAGTGAGAGGATTAAAACGGACACTGGATGGGGAAGATATGAGGTTTTTAGTCCGAAAATCATGAAACTAGGGTTTGGGTTTTTGGTCCACTTTTTTGGGTTAATGATTTTTTTGTATTTTTTATTTATTTTTGTTAGTGATATGTACACAGTGGAGGTGGTTCTGGGTCATTTGGAGTTAGCATGAATGAGTTAAAAATCAGGGAAGTTAGGTTATTTACAGGTCAATTTTGGCTGGAATTTTTGGCTTCTTATTTTGTGCATAAATAATGGATAAAATGCAATTCTTATGAAAACATGCATGAATGCTAATTATGCAGAATAGATGCAGAAATGCTGTTGATTTTAAGGGATTTGAGCTTAATTAATGAGATCTAGAATGATGAATCTGAGATTCATCACCCAGCGTATGGGCGTGCACTTGGCGTGCGATTGGCATGCACAGAACGAGCCACCATGTACACTCCAATCGTGTCTTTTTTGTTGTATTGAGATGGTAATTTGCAAAATATTTAATGGTTTAAAAATGGTTATTTCTTTAATTTAGTTTTAGTACGATAACCAATGTGTCCTTCCCCTCATAAAAATGATGATTGAACAATATTCCATGTATATTTATTGCATCAATTTACGTGCACGCGCATACACACACACGCGCGCGCATGCACACACACACACACACACACACACACACACACACACACATATATATATATATATATATAAAGAGAGAGAGAGAGAGACTTCAAATGAGGTGAAGGTTACTGTTTTCATGCTAAGCCCTTCATCTCATTCGTTTATTTAAAATCGTGTTGTTGTGATTAAGTACTTTTATTAATTACTATTATCTTGATTGAAAACTTATTTTCTCATTTATCACTTTCTAAACATATAATCTACATACGCTAACTCCCTACAATTACTCTCTCTCTCCCTGCATCATTCAATATCTGTGGATGACTAGGGGTTCGATGCCAGTGGTGGTATGTGGCGATTCCAACGATGGCGAGTTGTGACATGGAGGGTTGCAGCAGTGGCAAGAGGTGATGAAGATAAGCGGCAATAGTGTTCCATGCTTGGGATGATGTGGAGAGCGACAGAGAGCGAGAGCAATGTAGCGTTGTGAAGCCCGATGGCCTGGTGGCCGTCAATGGCAATGAGGCGACGATGTTGAGATGGTGCGTGGAATCCCGAAGGAGGATGAGGACGCGAAGGACACATGGAGGGTACACCATGGTGGAGGATGGCGCGAGTAGGAGGATGATGTGTGGAGGCTGATGACCACGGTGTAAGGAGGATGACATTGTGTGACCTGAATGGCGACAACGTGGAGGTGGATGGAGATGATATGAAGGTGGAGGTAGATTCCCACCACCTAAGTTTTATTTATTTTACATAGCAGGTTATTTTTCCACATAATTGAACATATCTAGTCGTAAACTACAAATTTACCTTTCTTTTACCTGCTCTCTTTTAGAAATTGATATATTATTAGCTAACTTTATTTTTTTTACAGAATATCATGCAACATTTATAAAGAAAGTGTGAATATAACATAACCATCAAACTTACATACCATACTTCTAAAAAATTTGTCAAAAAATATGAATAACATTTATCTTGCAGTCATGCAATTCATTTTACACATAGCATTTTTGAACTTATTGAAACTTACAAACATATACTCAAATCCACCAGTTCGTTGAAAACATAATTGGAAATTGACAAATAAAGGAAGTTAGGAAGAGATACCCATATATTTCTTGGGTGGAGTTTATATATGCTCAACTAGATTGCAGCAAGGTGATCCTTTAGACCCGCTTCTTTTTTCGGTTGCATTGCACACACTTATTCATAAGATCAGAGACAATTGTAAACTCCTTCTCCACGCTTGGTATCTTGACGATAAGACTATCATCTGTGATACATTGGAAGTGGCCAAGGTGCTTGACATTATACAATGCAGTGTCCAGAGATGGGGCTTATTCTGAATATAAAAAATAGAACTTTTATGACCTTCATGTGATGGACAGAAGATCACAAAGGGTTGTTTCTTATGGATACTAGGAGGCATGTGATTGGAGTTAGGTTACTTGGAGGTGTAGTGAGTAGGGGGAACACCTTTGTTGAAGGCTAGCTATGATGAGGGCAACGAAAGCTATTGACGTAATGCATTTACTTCCTCAATTGGATGATCCACAAAGTCAGCTTCTTTTATTACAGTCTTGTATTGGTACTATCAAGCTCATATTTGGCTTAAGGACATGTCAACCACCATACATGAAACGAGATTCTACGTGGTTTAACAAAGGGCTTTGTGGAGCTATTGAGGATATTGTCATTTGTGGAGGCCCTTTCTTTTACAACCTTCAATGGAAGGTGACATCACTACCCACTAGACTCGGTGTCTTTGGTCTGTAATCATCTCTTGAGGATTCTTCAGATGCTTTCGTGGCCTCTAGAGCTCAATATTGGGTGCTCCAAGATCACATTTTACGAGACAGTGGGATAAATAATATGGATTCTAATTTTCTATACGCTTTGAAGAGCCTATGTGCCACACTTCTATCCCTCAATCTTACATGTTTTTATAACATGCATACCTCCCTCCTTAAAGCCCAAAATGCTTTGATGAGTTCCCTTTTTAGCAAAATGGTTAAAGAAATGGAAGTTAAATTTTACATGACTGCTAGATAAAAGGTATTTTTTCATTGTTTACAAGTTGATCATGCTCAATACTTCCTCCTTGGTATTCCTATTGAGGGTCTTGGAATGCATATGTCCCTCATTGAGTATCGTATTATCCTCAAGAATCGCCTTATGATTCCCCTCTTCCCAACTTATGAGGCTTGTCCAGTATGCCACAATCATGCTTAGACGTTTTGGGGAGCATGTAGTTCGTTGTCGTGAACTCTCAAGTTTTAAAAATAGACATGATTTGGTAAGGGATGTCCTTTGTGATTTACTCAGACATACTGGAGTTGCCTCAAAGAAAGAAGCGCATGTGAATTTTTCGACAGATCCACAAGAGGGGAGATCGACGCTCAGAACAACAGATGTTCTAATATTTGGATTGGATGGAGGGAAGCATGCATGTGTTGATTTGACTGGAATTTCTCCATTGGCGGGTCTGATAAGGAGTGATTTTGTTGCGGGATATGCTGCACAGAAAGCTGCCTCGGCTAAAGTTGCTAAGCATGAGAAAGATTGTATTGACAATCAACACGTATTCATCCCTTTTGGTTTTGATATCTTTGGGTTCTTGGCAACTGAAGCAATATAGCTCCTCAAAAGGGTCCAGAAAATTGTGCATAGCAATGTTATGGTTCTCACATCTATAGATGTTGTGTTTTGAAGAATTGGATTTACCATCCAAAAGGGATTGGCGACGCAGCATGTTGCTTGTCTCCCATCAATCTCTCTATAATAGTATTGAGTGATGATTTTAATTATTATGTGAAGAAATAAAGGAATTAATGAAAAATTTTCAAAATTAAACGAGCCTAAATTATTAAATCGATGTTATCAAATGAAATTTAAACTTATTTTATTGTTGGTCTAAATATAGTTTATGTATACCATTTTTCTCATATATGGATATAAATATAAAATTCTGTAATACATGTATTCTATAGTGTCGATCTCTCTCTTTATATTTGATCATGTTCGAGAATGACCTAGGCGGGTAATTGGATTCCTTTAGGGTTCAATTACCACATTATGAAGAATAGTCCAACATCATCTAATGATAGGACTTTAGAGAGTTAGTGGGGCTATATAAAAAGTCTCACGCTCCTATACTCATTAAGAGAAAGCAATAGAAGAATCATCCCTTTGATGTGTTCTCCCATAATTTTATCCCACTCCTCAGGAGTAGGGTTCCGCGTAAAACCTTCCATATTCTTTGTGTTTATCGTCTTGTTATTATTATCCCTTTTTCTTATTGTTTTCCACATGGTATCAAAGCATGTCAATTTTTGGAAGATTTGATTTATTTTAAAGATCAATTGTTATTCTTGTTTTCTAAATCAGAGATGTCTGATCATGATTTGTTGATATTTGGAGATATGGTCTATTTTCCTTTTTTTTCAAAATTTTATGTAGATAATGGTTATTTTGATCACTAAGTTGCGGTTGGGTTTCTTGACGATACCCAGGATTCATCACACCAATAGTGAAATCTCCATGCAAGATGGCCTGCACGATTTCTTCCAAGCAGGCAGTGCCGCCACCTCTCCAGGCCACACTCCAGAACGACACCGCTCTCGGCAAAACCCAAGATCGGATTCATGCGTGGGAAGAAGAGGGGGGAGGGTCTCGATGTCCTCTTCCCACACGCCTCCATCCCCGCGACCACCTTTACAGCCACGGAACACCGCCCTCATCTCCCACAGAAGCACCTGGCCGCCAATCCCCAGGCAGCTAGGTTTCTCAGTGGCTATCTCTGATGGACCCTCATGCTCTACCGCAACTCCCTGAGAGCCATCGCGTCGGCCCTCTGCGAATAGAGTATTTTTACCTGTGTCTCAGTCGATTTTAGATGAGCCAAACTCTGCATCGTTGGTAACACCATGTAATTCCAGGATTTTACCTTCACCTTTTTGAACATTTGCCCAGGCATTGCACGGGGTTAGTTTAAAAGCATGCACTTGCATGAACCAGATCTAGAAGAACCCCCACTTGCTAATGTTTAGTGTCACAACTCTTCTAATGGAATCGATTCTCCGATCTCGATGTCACCTTATTGAAATTGGTGCCACCTGTCTATAAATGCTCTCTATATAAGCGTGTGGATCGTCTGCTGCCGCTCGATCAAGCTCGAGCGGCTGTGGTGCGGTAAAGCACCACAAAGAACCCTCTCCCTCTGTATAAACGGTCTTCTTTCGACTTTCTTCTTATCTCTCGCTACTACCGGAGTAGAAAAATTATATTTACCATGGCAAGCAACGCCGCCCTCACTTTGGGCAAAAGGTTTGCCATCTCCTTTCATACCTTTTTATTCTCACTCACTTACTTATTTTTTATCATAGATTGGAAGGTAAGGTGGCTCTCATCACCGGTGCCGCCAGCGGCATCGGCGAGGCGACGGCACGCCTCTTTTGTCGCCATGGTGCAAACGTCGTCATCGCTGACATCCAAGATGACCGTGGCCGAGCAATTGCCCGCGAACTAAACGATCCCAATAACGGATCCTCCGCCACCTTTATCCACTGTGACGTCGTGGCGGAGGACGATGTCTGCCATGCCGTGGATGCCGCGGTTGCCACCTATGGCAAGCTCGACATCATGTACAACAACGCGGGTGTTGTCGACTCGACGGACTCGCCCCTTGCTGATACCAAGCTAGAGGAATTCCGAAGGGTCCTTGACGTGAACATGATCGGTGCCTTCCACGGGGCAAAGCACGCGGCGCGCGTGATGGTCCCCAACCGGAAGGGAAGCATCCTCTTCACGGCGAGCGGCGCGTGCGTGATGGGAGGCCTAGTCACGCACGCATACACGTGCTCCAAGCACGCGGTCCTAGGGTTGACCAGGAGCGCGGCAGTGGAGCTGGGGCAGTACGGGATACGCGTGAATTGTGTATCCCCGTACGCCATCGCTACCCCGATAACGATGCGGTTTATGGGAGAGAGCGACGCGGAGGAGTTGGAGAGGAAGATGGAAGCCTGCAACATACTTAAGGGTGTGATGCACAAGGCGGAGGACATTGCGAACGCTGCACTCTACCTTTCAAGCGACGAGGCTCGATACGTGACCGGCCACAACCTGCTGGTCGACGGCGGCTTCACGGTCGTAAATCCGAGCCTATCAAAGAAAGCAAGCTTTTGATTGACCCAGATTGTGATCCAGCGGCTCTGCTGCTAATGCAGAATATGCTGATACATCAGACGATCCAAGACCCCCGTCCTATGCACAAAGAGTGGAAACACCCATGCACTCACGTGGCATCGTTGCGTTTGTCGTAATTTAAAATAAATCTAATTCATATAATAGAAAAATCTCGTCGGGATTTATATCTGATTTGCTGATTTATTTTGAGACAATTTCCATAGGACTTAATGGTAAATTTAGAGGATGGACGTCCTTCCCAAACGACGTATACATCAATAGTTTACATATTAAAATCTCGACGGAATTTATATTTACACTCATACCCTCGGTTCTATGCAAAAATAGCGGCGTTAAGTTTGACTGTGAGGACTGAAAAATAATTATGAGTGTCATTCAAAATGATAATATTTGTTTTCGGCCCCTCTTTTCTCTTCTTCACCCTCCTCCCTCCACCGTCCCTTCCTCTCCATCTCCGAACACATGTCCTCCTAATCGTCGTCTCCTCTTCAACTATGATCTCCCCCTCCCCCGACCACTCTACATCATCAATCGTTGATGGCATTGTTTAGTTTATTTAAGCACAAGTTGGTGTCTCAACCACTACAAGAAAATTAGTTTATAACAACGTATTAAATAATTCAATGCGTAGCAATAAATATTATTCTTGCATGATTATTTAATTTCGAAATGAATCATATCGCAACATTTATTTGTTGATTTTTCTTCCGATCATTCCAAATTAACAACGATTAGCACAAATTCTCAACGAAAGTCAATGGATAATAGCTACTATAAAAAAACTTTAGCAAACATGACATTTTGCAAGATCTTTCTATAAATGTGAAGCATGGCTCTAAAATTGGACCGGACCGACCAATTATAGTGGGAACCAACTTCGACCTGATCGATTCGATCGATTCCACGAAAGAATGGAACGGTTGGCCATATTCACTACAGGAAGGAGTAGAACATGCGACGGTCGCAAACCGAACCCTCTGTGCAGAGGATCATCCCCTTTGATCAAAGGAGATGGTCGCAGGTCCATCCCCTCTTGTGGTGTCCCATTTGATTGTAGAGGACGACATCAGTGAATGTCCCCTATTTTCTACCAAAGGGGGCAATCGTGTCTACCACCTTTGTTTAGACCAAAGGGGGCGCTCGTCATGACCGTCACCTTCGGTGACCATCAAAGGAGATGATTGTGAACGTTCCCTTTGATATGCTTCTTACAAAAATAGAGCTGCTATTGTGAATATCCTATTAACTTGCTAAGATAAATAAGTTATATGCCTCGGATCAATAAGAAATTTAACACGAACACAGTATACATACTTCATATATAAAAGATTCGATTGTTAATTTGGATTTTTCTTAAAAATGATGGGGCATAGCAACGAACACTTTGGTCAAGCAACATGTGTTCTGCCAACACTCATTCCCAACCAAGTAATTTAAACTAAATCTATTCGATGGGCATTGATGAATCATCATTTCATCACCTTTACGCTTTCATTTTGGCATTAAATCCATAGCTAATTGCATTTATATAGCATTAATTTGTACAAAATAACACTCAATTATTGATCTATAAATATTGTATAATTACATGTATTTAAAGGAAAAATAAAAGAATAAAGGAAAAAAGAAAAGGAAATGAAGTGTCAGACACTGAATGACCCTAGACCCCGACATCAGATCAATATTGACATGGTCGACCAGAAATAAAGTATGGAAGATATGGCAGACTAATTGTACAGAAAACAAACTAAAAACCGTAACTATATTCGCCAATAAATGACCATTTGTGCTCTATTTTATTTTCCTCTTTACACCTCAAATAATAAAACACACAATATGAAAGCTTATAAAAATACAAAGAAAAATACAAAATTGATTGCACATAAATATAAATACAGTGCAACCAGGACACACAGAAGAAAAAGCCGCAAACAAAACTTCTCAGACACGTATCTCCTCCATACATACTCAAAATTGACCAAATTCACCTTTATTGTTCATAAATTTAATTATGTATCTATTGAAGGTGGTTTCAATAAAAATGGAGTTCAGATGTAAAAGTTAGCTTTTGCATCCTTATTGTACTGTATACATGTATATTATATTCATTATATTTATTCTTTAGATTTTTTAGATTTCTTCTAATTTTAAATATTTGTAAATATTATTTACAATACATTTAAATAAGAAACATAAAAACATGAAAATATATTTAAAAAATAAAGTATTAAAATATATAGGTAATTTCTACCTATAATCTACATACCCCTATTTGTTAAAAAATAAAAATATGTAAATATATATATTTAAATATATTTTTAATATATAAAATATGTAGATACACTAATAAAAAATAAAATGAAAAATAAAAATAAAATACTTTAAAAATAGGTAAATATATCTATCTATATACATGTAAATATTAGTACCTAATAAATGAGCTTGTAAAAATAAATACAAATCATATTTAAATACTACATAAAGTAATAAATATTTTTATGTTTTAATCTTAAATTAATAAAATCATTTACTATTTTTAATCCATTTAATAAGTAATTTTTCCCATGGAATTTTCTGGTTAGTCTACGCGGACCAACCAGATCTCTTCTTTTATTATCCTCGGGTCAACTGTGCATCCCCCATCATCAACTCTATCAAAGCTCACCAGCCCCTTGTTTCTCCATTTTTTTGGTAATGATGCGCTACTCGAAACACCTCAACTTCTTCACCAGCATTGCACCCTCACCTTCAGCCATCTTGACATACCCTGATCCACCCCAATCGATCACACCTCCTCCTGAAAACATGTGACCCCTTTTGCCGTTCACCATGTTCTATAAATAAACCCAGCCGACACCCTCTTGCTTTTGATCCTTCTTCCATATTCGTAACCACAATATGACCTTCCTGGGTTGAGTTCTCTTGGTGACAACTTGGGCTCCCAAACCTTGACATCGTGGATAAGAGCGTGCAAAAGTCGATCCAAGGCCTCACTAAGCTTCTCCGTCGACGTTCCTTTGCTTCCTGAAATAGTCAGGTACGAGTTATTTTAATGTGTATTGTAGGTAGATTTTCCTTTATGAATCTTAGTGAAGATTTTAGTTTTAGCAATTAGATTTTAATTTAGTTTAATTTAGAAGATCTTTGTTGGTTGGAGCTTCTTGCTCCAGCCCTAAATCATCGTGAATCACTCCATTCTTCGACCCATTTCCATCACCATTTCACTCTCCTGCATATTCTCCATTTTTCCCTTACCTTCCCCAATGATTCCACACAAATAAAGGTGAATCGGGGCTCCTTCCACCACCTACCGCTAGAGCTCATTCGCCCCTTCATTCTCCATATGCTACCATCTTCATTCTAGGTCAAGGAGAACACCCTGAAGTTCGTGAACCTTTTTTGTAGGAGATAGCACCTGGGAGGCCACCTGGAGCTCAAATCGACGGATCTATTGGCTCCCAGATCGCTTGAACCTAATTGACCCTAAGCCTCTTCTTAGTGAGGCCTAGATCTTATCGATGTCACCTGCAACTATGGAAGGCTTCTAGGAAGCCTTGGAGCTAGTAAGCGCGGGTGGAGGATGCTGGAGCAGGTGATATTGCAATTCGAAGCTCAACAGGGAAGACATTCTTCCCTGTTCTTCCAAGGGCATCCAAATCCATCAGATGAAAGATGCAACTCAGATCTAATATGGGTCATTGAAGGTTAAGTTGAAGCAGTGCATGCCTCTCCATTGTCCATCATAAGTGGTCCTTATGTGGCGCGCTAAGAACCGTTCGATCGTGCACTCCCTAGGTATATTTCACCTCTACACAACCATTTTCTGTATTTATATTTAGGTCCTATAATTATTAACTGTGTTTACATATTTCTATAAATTTTACAAAAGAGACCCCAAACTTCTTGTATATTGCAATTAGGTCCTCTGTCAGGTCACCTTGTGTAGCCCCCCGCGTGAGGTGCATGGGCTATTTGCACTAAAGCTCCTCTATCTTTCTTTATTAAATTTTAATATTTTAATTTGCGATATAAGTGTTAACTTTTGAGTATATTTGCATGTGAATCCTTAACTTTTATTTTCATTGCAAAAATACCCCTTCTAGGTTGTATAGTTTATTTCTTATTTTTTATGTTTATTAAATAGCTCCTGAGCTTGTTAATTAATGGGAAAATTATGGTAGATGCTTGAACTGATGCATATTAACGCCAACCTTTTTATTTAGGCATTTATTACATTTTCCTATTTTCTAAAATCCAATTAAGAGCTATTTATTCTTTGTCTACTTATAAAAATCCAATTTTTTTAACACTATTTTTAAAAATTCCAAAAAATTAGTATTAGTGTATTATTATATATTATGACTTCATATCAAAAATCACAAAAAAAACGAAAACAAAACTCTAAAATTACAGAACTCTCAAAAGCATATAAAAATCAGTAAAAATTCTATTAAAATTCCAAAAAAATGGTTTATTTTCCTTATTTTGCTATAGTTCGCATGGTAATATATTAAAAATAGTTTTGGGAATTTTTGGACTTATTATCTGTTTTTTAATACTCAAAATAATTCAACCAATTTATTGTATCCCATGTTTTGCACTTTTTAATACATTACAAATACATAATAGTCGAGTAACAATCACAATAAATATTAAAAAAGTCTTAAAATTTACAAAATGCTCAAAAACATATAAAAATCAATAAAAATTCTATTAAAATTCCAAAAAAATATTTATGTTTCTTATTTTCCTTACATTTAGTAATATATTAAAAATAGTTTTGGAAATTTTTGGACTTATTATCTACTTTTGATACTCAAAATAATTCAGCCAATTTATTATATTCTATCTTTTGTACTTTTTAATACATTAAAAATACATAATAGTCGAGTTAAGAGGCGTCCCCCTTCTAGTTCATAGTTGCAAGGGTACTATATAGGACTTAGTACACTCTTCCAATCAGCTAATAGTGATGAATGATTTCGTGATCATCAAGCCTCGAGGGAAAGCCTACTCCAGTAGTGACGTTAAAAAATCTCAAAAATAAAGAAAATGTCGAAAATAAAAAAATATTTTATTTTTTGAATTTTGACTATATATATATATATAACCTTGGATATACTATGTATACCTTATAGTAATTATATATATTATTGATGAATCTCAATTTCATTGCATTTATTCTTTCATTTTGGCTTAAATCCCTAGCTAAATGCATGTATATATCATTAATTTGACAAAACAAACACTCCGTAATTTGTACAAAATATTGTATAAAATATTGTATATTTAATGTATTTAATTCCAAAATAAAAGAATAAAGGAAGAAAAGAAAAATAAATGAGATACCATAATTATTGAATGACTTTAGACCCTGAGACCCACTCATCATGATGATTTGATTGACAAGGAATAAAATAGGGTGAGATAAGGCATATGGGTTTTACAAAAAAATATACATCAAACCCCTAATTTTTAATTCATCTATAATTACTCTTTGGTACCTGTTTTATTTTATTATGTTTACACATAAAATAACAAAATTCTCAACATGAATATTGTAGATAAAAATACATAGAAAAATACAAAATTAAGCTCATAGAAAAATAATGCATAGTGTGCCCGAGACACACAAAATAAAAAGGTAGAATAAAAAATTCATAGACATGTATCTTCTTCATACTGTATCAAAATGGACCAAAATTATCTTTAATTATATATAACTTTTAATAATCTATTTAATCAAAGTGTTTTCATTTAATTTGTAGGTAAGATGTAAAATTTAGTTTTTGGGCACCTTTTGTGCAATATACCTCTATATTTATTCAATTTATTCTTTGTATTTTTCAAAATCTTTTATTTTTATAAAATTATATATGTTATTTAAAACATATATACATAATTAAATTAAAATAAATACATAAAAAGAACATAAAATAAACAATACATTTCAATACATAGGCAAAGTATGCTTATATATACCTATAATATATATGTAGATAATTAATTAAGTATACGTACAAGTAAGAAAAATACTATTAAAATACTTAAATGTGTATTTAAATAAAATAAAAATATAAAAAATGCGTGTGCATAATAATAAAATGTATAATGCAAAATAAAAATATCAAAATACAGATATTTATACCTATGTTTTACTTGTAAATTTTAACTTTTAACCAAATACCTCGAAAATTAAATAAAAAGTATGTATAAAATAAAACATTAAATTATAAATATTTCTCATATTTTAATAATAAAATAATTAATTCATTTATTATTTATTTTTTTCAAGGTATTTCTTGCAGGGAATTTTCTGGTCGGTCCACATGGACCGACCAGAAACCCCCTCCCCCCCTGTTGACCTCGGTCAACTGCCCCCTTCTTTCTTCCTCGAGCACCGTAATGTCAGAACCTGCATCTTATCCCTTTTTTCCGCTGGAGACCATCATCATCTGCCTTGGTGTGCTGCTCGATTCATGGAGATGTGCCATCCCTAATTCACGCAAGCACCAAAAATATGGCCAATCTTCATCAACTCGATCAACATCTGCTCGTAATCCACTCCTTCATTTAGCTTATAAATAAAATCCTCCAGCTCTGCCTCTAATTTTGATCAATCTTTTATTGTTCTTAGACCCTCATTTTCATTGCATTCGACTCTCCTTGGTGACATCTTGTTGATCGGAGGAGTTGCAGCGAGGAGGAGTAGCGAAGGTGGTGATCCAATCACTGCCGGCTAGTTTTGCCTCCATGGTTCCCCGACCAAGTTGATGTCCCTATCTCCCATTCTTAGGTAATATTTAGGTTCTACATTTAATTCTCATGTTTAATTTCAGTTTTAATCATGTGTGTATTCTTAATTTAAAAAAACCCTAATTGTGTGGAGCTTGAGGTCCAGGCAGATTCACTGTTACTCCATCATCATTTCGCCCTGCTCTTCATCCCACATCGATCCTCGACGTGTTCTACATCCGGTCCCCCTTGTTCCAACCCAAATCATCCATGATTTGGCGAATCGAGGTTCCATCCGTCACCATTCACTAGAATGCCATCTCCATTCCATATCCCTCATTCTTTTTACTCCATTTTTGGACCGAGGCGAACCCCCTCGAGCCACCTGACTTTCTGGTGCAGGTCGGACCTACCGAGGAGCCATCTGGATGCCAAGAACATGTCTGGGATAGTTTAGGTCTCCTAGAGCTCAAATAATCTCTAGATTATGCATCAGCCCACATCGAGCTCATATGAAGGTGCCAACACGCACAGAGGAACTCCAACAAGCTATTGGGCCTGTCGGATCAAGAGAAGGCCACCAGAGCAAGGAGAACAGCTGGATCAAAGTTTACCAGACCTGAGTTCATCAAATGTTATTCCTCTCCCTTCACTGATCGTTGGATGAAGAACATGACCCAGATCTAATATGTGTCGTCCATTTAATTCGAAAGGGTTCGCAAGAGGAGCTGTCTGATCGTACATGTGATACGCTAGTAGTGGTTCGATGAAATGACTTTAAGTGGTAAAATATGCACATTTAAACTCCACCTTTTGTTTTTAGTAAAATGCTCTATAAATATTTAATTAAGTAAAAAACTTTGTGGGCAATTTGCACGTATGCCCTAAAACCTTTTTGATTTTGCACTTTAATCCAGTGCCAGGTCACCTCATGTGGACCCCCACGTGAGTGGATGAAAAATGCACCTGATTTAAGGATAAAAAGGTCATTGTATCGATCAGGTGGATTTTAACAGAAAAATTTCTTTCTACTATTTATACTCCTAAATTTATATGTAGTGAAAGTACCGGAGTGTCGAACTCGGGGAGGTGAACTATTTAAAAACTACAGTAAAAATATAGAAAACAAAGGTATAAGGAGTTTCCTACTTTTTTATTTATTTTAGGGATTCTTCTGGATTTTTATTTGATTTTATAATTTTATATACCTATGAAAGATTATTCGTATATATTTTATAAATTTTGTAATTGATTTAGGTGTTTTCATTATTTTGTTTTTTATTTAATTTTTGAAAATAGTTTGTAATTTTTATTTTATTTTTAAAGTTGAAAACAATTTTTTAATTAAAAATAGTTTTTTATTTGTGAGTATCAAAATAGAAATATTGAGAAAATATTTTTATTTTATTTTTATTAGAAAGTAGAGCTAAATATATTCGAAATGATATGATGTGCGTTTTTATATGAGTTTTATTTATTTAGTTATGACTTTTCAAAGTTTTTATGTATTTTGTATTTTATTATTGATTTTAATATTTGATTTTTATTTTTTTGATTGTCTATATAAAATATAGTAAAATATACTAAAGGTATTTTTATAGGATTTTGAAAGGTATTTTTAGATATTTTTATGAAATTTGATGTTTGTCACATTTTTATTTTTTAAAGATTTATTAACAATAGAAATTATTTTTATTTTTTCAAAACTATTTTAATACTATATATAATATAGTACTATGTATTTATACATACTTTTATTATATTTTTCTGTTTTGTATTTTATTTATTATGTATATAGTATGTATAGTATAATATATACAGATACAAGGGTATATATGTAAAGGAAAAGATAGGGACTCATGTGAAATAGCAGAAGCTCCTGGGGTATCGCACATAAAAAGCTCCAGTCATCACGTGTTGGGCACGTGATCTCAACTGCAGAAGGACATGTAGGCAATATCAAAAAGTTTGGAGGATGTATGTGCAAAAAGCACAAGTTTGCACGTGGTCTTCACGTGAGGCAGTTCGGCGAAGACATGTTTGAAGATTCACAAAGTTCCAGGGCGCTTAGTGTAAATTCTCCAATTAGCGTGTGGTGATCACGTGTTCTGATCAGTGGTGGGACCTGCTAGTAATTTCAAGAAAACATGAGGGGTATATACATAATTTGCCCCAAAAAATCTTGCCTCACGTGCCATGCACGTGAGGACGTTAAGCGGTGGGGCGGTGGTCGCTTTTGGTGTTGCCGCGTGGCTGGGCTATGCACCGCCAGATGCGATCTGATCGTGCGGTGGAGTAGAGCTACCTATGGAATTCACTAGGAAGATTTTCCCCAAATTTCTGTAACAAAATATTCTTCAGGAGCATCGACGTTGTTCTTTGGTCAGGTCTCCGACACTTCTAAATGAAGTGTCATCTTCTTCGACTCGCGATGGCGGAACTCAATTGCGTAGCTGATTCCTCTATCGAACTGGTGGTGGCGTTCATCACTTGACGCTCCAGGTGGAGGTGATTTTTCATATCTCTGGTGAGCTTGTTACATATACGAGTGCATGCACTGCTCAGATCTGATCTATCGACGATGATCCTCGTTCACTATTACCTTCAATAGAATCAGAACCTGCAAAAAATTATATCTTCTCGAGGACAAAACCTCGGCTTCTAACAAATTACAAAGGGAAAAGCATGAACGGCGAAGCTCTGACGGTGGAGGAAAGAGCTTGGACTCCGATCACCGTACGTGATCGGAGGTGGTTAGTGATGTAAGATAGAGGGAGAAGTGAGGAGGATTTGAGGTGATTACAGAAAAACACAAAAAAATGTACAAAAGAGAAAATACAAAAAGAGAAATAAAGATAAGATATTTGATCATTCGAGATCTCACGAGTCTTCTTCTTCTGGTCATTTACATGGAGCAAGTCCCCGTTTTCCAAAAACGTCTTCTTCTTTTTCCTTTGATCCTCCTATTTTACAGACTAACAAGGAGGATGTACAGATACCTTTTCCCCAAGCACTCCGCTTGGAGAAAGGAGATAAAAAAGGAAATAACAAAAAGATTCGGATGAATGATATGACGAAAGAGATGTTAGATGACATTTAGCTTACTCTTTCGAAACCTTGGCACACATATGTCTCCTGCAAAAAGGTCTCAAAGAGCGTACCACAATCCGTAAAAAGAAGAGTGATGAAACCCAGTTTCATTGTCTTAATTCATGATTCTTAACCCCCCTTGCTTAAATTAATGTCAATGAAAATCAGATAAATCCTTGTTTATATTAGAGTCATGAAATAAATTAAAATACAAAAAAATAGCAAACTAAAAATTGGTGTTTTTAAGCCTTTAAAAATACTCACAAAAATATTCTCCCTCTGTTTGACCTCATCTCTGCTTTTGGTCAACATGAAACTTTTAGATCTCATTGAGATCTACAACTTTCATGTTTTGAGTTTTTCCAAATTCAGCCTACTTCTCCTTCATATTTCACATTCTTCTTCTGAATAACCTTATTTGGCCATGTGGCGCTTTCTGGTTGCACCACGTGGACCGCTCCTTCATGCGCCACGCACCCCCACTTCCTGACGTTCAATCGCTCCATTCATCTCTAGATCTCAGCCATCCATTCTCACTTTGATTTCAACCCTCTGATCAAAGCCTCAATCGCATCACAGCCATCAGTTCCCGCCTACACCTCCTCTCGTCACGTGTCTTCTCTCCACCTGCTCGATCTTCTCCGGATGCTTCCATCTCAACCGTCACCTCCCACCTTCGATACCCACCATTCGATTCATTTCCAGAATCAATCTTGCTCGTCCGCTAGTGCCTCTTCCTCCTTGCGCCACGTGTCATACCCTCTGCCCTCGATGGAGGTCTTCATCGATCTAATCGAGGCCGTCCCTCAGCGCACTCCTCTTGACCGTTGGATCGCTAGATCCAACGGTCAAGGATTCATCTTCTTCCTTCGAACGACCCCCTCGCCCACGTCGCCCATCACGTGCGTCATCTTTGCCCTTTCCATTTTCCCCCTCTTCTCCGCCACTCTCTCCACTCGCTAACTATTCCACATCATAGACCATCACTCCACCTTCCTCGCGGGCTATTACTCGTTCCATGATGTACTCCCCCTCGCTCCATATCGTCCACTCAATCCACGGCCTCTGCCATCAGAACCACCACCTCGCTTCGTTAAATATGCTGTCGTCGCCCCACTTCACCTTTGTCCACCTTTACATGGGGAGAGGCCCAGCCCTATTCCACCTCCTCGTGACCGGGGGAGGTTCGATCAAGGAGCGAAGACGACCATCTACTTCCGGTGTTGACCCCTGGCCCATGACTGCCAGGTTTGCAGTGGCTCCACCCCGCTCAAGCTGCCCCTAGTAGCTGCAGGGGTCCAGCGATGACCCGAGGTCCTCTTAGAACCTCAAGCCCAAGCTCCTCATCCGCCATTGCCCAGGTAAATCCCTCCGATCTTCTTTGCATTTTCCTTTAAATTCTCTTAATTAATTAGGCTAGAATTTACACATCCATACTCCATTAAACATCCTTTGAGCTTCCCCATACATCAATCCTTCACATGCATCACCCCGACAGCCATCTTCCCTTTCTTCAAGACCTGATCACCACGACTCATGTCTTCTCCGCCTCGTCGGAGAGGAGCTCCGGTCTCCCTTCTTTCCACCTTCTTGAGACCCCATCTCATTCACAGTACATCGCGCATCTCACACTTGTGCTTCAGCTATTTGGACTAATCTTACAGGAGCTAAAATTTGCAATGGTCGGGGCATCACCGGAGGAGACTTCTCAAGCCCCATGTCAGACATACAGGCATTGTCGATCTCCTTCAGGATGCCCAGCTGCTCCATGGTACTACCACGTTGACATCTAGCTGCCCATGAGTTACTGGAGACCTTCACAGTGCTCGAGAGGAGGTGGCAGAGCCCAGGTGGTGTCGTCGGAGATCTATTTCCGCCACCCATCTCGCGGAGGAGGGAGTTCGCCAGAGCTGCCATATACCGTCTGATTCGCAAGATCGGACGGTCCTCAGATAACTACGCCTCTTCCCCGACTGCTTACAATCACCGCCCGATCTCGATGATCGGGCGGTCCTTGGTCTTCCACGTGTCACCTCCGAGTGGAAGTACCACACCTCCAGGCTAGGACAACCCGAGTCACAGCTGAGCCTCTCCTGAGCCACATGCGAAGCTGAGCGGCCACCGAAGCTACGCCAAGCCTCTTCCGAGCCTCGCCCAGCACGTGCCCCGTCACGTGAGGGTAGGGTATTTGACATGGAGGCGCACACCATTTCTTCAATTTGCAACCAGGTCCAGCCACGATGTGGATACCACGCGCGCCAGGGGTATTTTGCACCCGACCCCCTCCGAGTTTTAATAATTGCAAATATACCCCCGCGTGTGTGGGTAAATTACAGGGAAGGCCTCCCACATATTTCTATTTATATTTTAGTCCCTTCCAGGGACTTGTTTGCTAAGTTTTCTTTATTTATTTCATGTTTTTCTTGCATTTATCCCCTAGATTCATTAGTGAATATCTTGAGCATCCGAGCTCCGATCAAAATGATTTCAGTGGCATTTCGAAGCTTGTTTTGTTGGCTTTCTAATGGCATAGCTTTTGATTTGTTTTGGATACGTTGGACTACGTTGATTAATTCTAATGAAATAGTGTCACTTGCTAAATGATCAGTATGCCATTATGTTACTTGTCATCGCATATTGGTTTGTAAATGGATTTCCAAACTTGCTTACATATTTATTGCTCATTGATTATATCTGATTTGGGCATATTCGCACCATTCTAACCTTGCATTTCCTTGCATAAAAAATCAAATAAAAAGTGTCTGTCTTATGTATCTGCATTGTGTCTTTGTTTGCATTTTTTATGCGTCTTGACCTATGTATTATTAGTTCATCACTCAATTCAAGTAATAGAAGTCTAGATAAATAACACTTAAGAGGCTCGTGTCCCTAAGTTCGACCTTGGGCTTGCCCAAGTAAAAATATAAATCCGACCGCTTCCTTGGTATTGATTGATACATTATTCAAGCGGTCTTTGACTGATCCGATTTTACCCGACAACAATGAAGTGGTTAATTCCACATTATTAAGAGGGTAAAATTCAGGTTCGTCAATGGTGTTGTTGCCGGGGACATGGCTCATCTTTTGTTTTGTTTGGATTTTTTATTTAATTAAGTGATTCTTTTTAATTTGTAGGTCATGTTGCTGTCTTGCATCATTAAAATTTTTCTATTGATATCTAACGTCTATTTTTGTGGCAGGGCCCTTGGTGTTCAAGGAGGCGAGGAGCAGATGTTCCCCATTGCGAGAAGCTGCAGAAGCAATTTTGCAGAAAAATCGAAGAAAAAAATGTGTCTTGCATTTTATTTTTATTGTAATAATCATCTTTACAGTTGTCTTCGATCGAAGACTCGTATGCGTAAAGGAACGAAGTGCTCCGTGGCTGTGTGGGGATCGCCCCACTTGAGTGTCGACCTAGGACCAGGCACGCGGCTCTTTGAGCTATGTTCCCACTTTTATTTTACGTGTTTGATCGTAGGTAGGACACTAATAATTCAAGACATACGTAGATATCGCTTCACTTAGCCAAAATTAAAAGATGTTCTACCCCATTAATATAAGCATGTTAGGTGTGGTTTTCATCGACTTGCATACATATGGATTTGATTTTTTATTCAGTCTGAGTTTTCACGAATTTTGTTCAAGGCACTGCATATTTTCTCTCTTAGCATAGGTCATGAATTTATCGACTGCATGGTTTTTCTCAACCTCCATTCCTAGCTTGATCACCTAGGTTAATGGAAAATGGAAATGAGCGGTAGACGATGATTGCATGATTTATGTTCACCTTTAATCAGTGATAACCTTAAGCAAATAATTGGGACTGTTAAATGCAAGTTGACTTAAAATGGAGTAAAATATTGTTTTGGGAGAGAAATACCCTTGTTAAGTAGGATGGCTTTCTTTGACATTATTCTCGATCCTAACGTAAACTAAAACATTTTAATCACCAATAAAAATGACAAGATAATTAACAAACACGTATTGGTCTCACGTATGAGTTGGTGAAATCAAAGGGTATTGTATGCTTGTTTGAGCCTTGATTGCTTCGACACCCTCCCCTAGACCTTAGGTACTCCATTCATCTCTAAAGATTCATCCGCTCACGTGTGCATCCATCCTACTTCTTCATTCACCTCAGGTCTCCCCCAACATCAATTCTCAATCTTTATACTTAGGCTACTCTCATCCTAAGTATAGGGGGGACCTGAGTCCCCGTGATTTTCTTACTCATCTTTCTTTGCCTTAATACTTAGGTTATTTCTAACCTAAGTATAGGGGGAGTCCTCTTCAGTTCATGTATATTTTTCTATACTTAAATAGAGCTTTGTCTTTGTATCATCTAGTACTATGAGGACATAACAAAGTTTAAGTATAGGGGGGTATACCGTATAACAATATATATATATACTTTAGCTAAATTTTGAAAAAATTTAAAAAAATTTACTTTTTGGGCTAAAGCACAATCTTTTGAACTAAGTGGATAAATGTTTTCAGGGTTTTTCTATACTATGTTACATTATTTTCAAAGTAATTTTTTTTTTGAAATGATTTTGAAAAAATGGGTTTCACTTATTTTGAAAAAATCATTTGAAAAATGTTTGAAAAATCTAAATGTGTGACATGGTTTGGAAAAAAAATTCTTGATTTAAAGGAAGATGAGTCTAACTTGTGTTCTAACTTTATTCAAAAACACATAATAATAAGTAAAAAAAATCCTTTGAAAGTCAAATGGACTGCTAAACGCGAAAATTAGCCGCTTTTCAATGAGGGTTTGCCCTTATTAGAGTAAGTGGTTTAGAGGACATCGCGTATGGCCCGGTCCTCAAGCAACAGGTTCCGTTCTACGGCCTGTACCTACATCTATACAGGCTGAAAGAAGATGTATCTACTCATTTGAGTTTAGGTAGTCATTAGGTCTTTTGAAGTCAAAAAAAGATTGAAAATTATTTTTTGATTGATGAAAGAGTTGGATTAAATCCCCTGCATTTTCACTTTCACATAGGATCACAAATGTTCGAAGACACTCAGTTGAAGAGATCTTGATATTTTAGGTTAACCAGCCTTAACCATCAGGGTCTTAGACTTAAATATCCACATTTCCTTAGTTAGCCAGAATTGTGTGCTATATTGCAAGCTTAGTCTCCTACCTTAAGAATATGATCAGCACATCACATGCACGGCTCTGATCATGATGAGATGAGTTGAAATTTCACTTGAGGGACTGGGATGAGGGATTCAAGTCTGGATTTGATCTAATGATGCTCGAGGATGGGATAAAATCATTGAAGGCTTCATGAAACCTGAGTGTCAGCATTTTTAGCCAGTATGAGAACTTGGTTCTTATGCTAATCTCTTGATCTTGACCTAAGTGCCAGGGTGTGATAAAATAAAAAAAATGTTGATCAACTCTTGGTAAAAGCAGTGGAGCTAGCCAAAATAATACAAAGCAAAGAAATATCATTGTTGAAAGAAAAGCTCTCATTCCACAAAGTCAAATATCAACAGAGCTTCCACTAAAGGCGAGCGCTCCCTACCATTTTTAAAGTGTTCACTTGGACCACCGCTATTAGGACCAGGAGTCGGGCTAGCACCAAAAAAGGGCTCTGCATCGTAAATGCTACAAGTCTGGTTGTAGAAGGTACGATAGGTACTCAAAAAAGGCACACATAGAGACGGGGGATTGGACGTAATATTTGATTTATTCCCTTGTGTTGAGGATTGGGTCCTTAGGAGAATTTCTTGGATCGGGACCTTGGGTGACGTTGTGACTCTACTCTCGTGATCGCGGTCAACACTTAAGTTCATATCCTTAGTTTATATGTATACAAGAGAGAGTCTAGAAAACTAGAGGAATTGGATGCCTCTTGATCAAGGCTGGGTTGAGCTCTAAGATTTTGATCTCCAAAATTGGGAGTTCTTGAACGATCAGATCTTGTACGCACATGCACAAGGGGGTTAATCCATCTCATTCATTTTTGTGATGCTCGGAGACTAGCATAGTTTATGTATAAGGGGTTGATGAAACCTAGTTTCATTGTCTTAATTCACAATTCTTGACCCCCTTGCTTAAATTAATGTCAATGAAATTCATATAAATCCTTGTTTATATCAGAGTCATGAAATAAATTAAAAATAAAAAATAGCAAACTAAAAACAGTGTTTTTAATCCTTTAAAAATACTCAAAAAAATATTCTTCCTCTGTTTGACCTCATCTTCGTTTTTGGTCAACGTGAAACTTGTAGATCTCATCGAGATCTACAATTTCATGTTTTGAGTTTTTCCAAATTCGGTCTCCTTCTCCTTCATAGTTCACATTCTTCTTCTGAATAACCTGATTGGGCCATGTGGCACTTTCTGGTTGCTCCACGTGGCCCGCTCCTTCATGCACCACGCGCCCCCACTTCATGTCGTTCGATCGCTCCATTCATCTCCATATCTCAGCCATCCATTCTCGCTTTGATTTCAACCCTCCGATCAAAGTTGCAATCGCATCACATCCATCAGTTCCCGCCTACACCTCCTCTCGTCATGTGTCTTCTCTCCACCCGCTCGATCTTCTCTGGGCGCTTCCATCTCAACCGTCACCTCCTGCCATTCGATTCATTTCCAGATTCAATCTCGCCCGTCCACCAGAACCTCTTCCTCCTTGCGCCACGTGTCATACCCTCTACCCTCAATAGAGGTCATCATCGATCTGATCGAGGTCGTCCCTCAACACACTCCTCTCGATCGTTGGATCGCTAGATCCAAAGGTCAAGAATTCATCTTCTTCCTCTAAACGACCCCCTCGCCCACGTCGCCCACCATGCACATCAGCTTTGCCCTTTCCACTTCCCCCTCTTCTCCACCACTCTCTCCACTCGCTAACTATTCCATGTCATAGACCATCGCTCCACTTTCCTCGTGAGCTATTACTCATCCCACGATGTACTCCCCCTCGCTCCATATCATCCACTCAATCTACGGCCTCTGCCATCAGAACTGTCATCTCGCTTCGTTAAATACGTTATTGTCGCCCCCACTTCACCTTTGTCTACCTTTACGTGGGGCGAGGCCCAGTCCTATTCCACATCCCTATGTCAGGGGGAGATTCGATCAAGGAGTGAAGATGACCATCTACTTTCGGTGTTGACCCTTGGCCCACGACGGCCAAGTTCGCGATGGATCCACCCCGCTCAAGATGTCCCTAGTAGCTGCAGGGGTACAACGATGACCCAAGGTCCTCCTAGGACCTCAAGCCCAAGATCCTCATCCGCCATTGCCCAGGTAAGTCCCTTTGATCTTCTTTGCATTTTTCCTTTAAATTCTCCTAATTCATTAGGCTCGAATTCATGCGTTCACCCTCCATTAGACATCCTCTGATCTTACCCATACATCAATCCTTCATGTGCATCACCCCGATAGCCATCTTCCCTTTCTTCAAGACCTGATCATTACCGACTCATCTCCTCTCCGTCTCGCCAGAGAGGAGCTCCGGTCTCCCTTCTCATCACCTTCCGGAGACCCCACCTCATTACATCGCGCATCTCACACTTGTGCTTTGGCTATTTGGACTAATCTTACAGGAGCTAAAATTTGCAATGGCTGGAGCATCACCAGAGGATACTTCTCAAGCCCCATGTCTGACATACAGGCATCACCGGTCTCCTCCAGGACCCCCAGCTGCTCCATCGTACTACCACGTTGACATCTAGCTGCCCATGAGTTACCAGAGACCTTCACAACGCTCGAGAGGAGGTGGCGGAGCCCAGGTGGTGTCGCTGGAGATTGTGTTCCCGTTGCCCGTCTCATGGAGGAGGGAGATGGCCATAGCTTCCAGATACCGTCCGATTCGCAAGATTGGATGGTCCTCAGATAACCTTGCCTCTCCCCCAACTACGTACAGCCACCGCCCGATCTCGATGATCGGGCGATCCTTGGTCTTCCACGTGTCACCTCCGAGTGGCAGTACCACATCCAGGCTAGGACAACCGGAGCCACAGTTGAGCCACATCTGAAGCTGAGCGGCCACCGAAGCTACACCGAGCCTCTTCCAAGCCTAAAGCAGCACGAGCCTCGCCCAGCACGTGCCTGGTCACATGAGGGCAGGGTATTTTGCATGGAGGCACACACCATTTCTTTAATTTGCAATCAGGTCCAGTCATCACGTGTATACCACGCGTGCCTGGGGTATTTTGCACCTGACCCCCTGTGGGTTTTAATAATTGCAAACATACCCCCGCGCGTGTGAGTAAATTATAGGGAAGGCCTCGCACGTATTTCTATTTGCATTTTAGTCCCTTCGAGGGACCTGTTTGCTAAGTCTTCCTTATTTATTTCATGTTTTTTCTTGCATTTATGCCCCTGGTTTCATTTGTGAATATCTTGAGCATCCGAGCTCCGCTCGAGTTGATTTCAGTGGCATTTCAAAGCATGTTTTGTTGTCTTTCTATAGATTTTATTGTTTTGGATACTTTGGACTGTGTTGATTAGTTCTAATGAAATAGTGTCACTGGCTAAATGATCATCATGTCATTATGTTACTTGTCATCGCATATTACTTTGTAAATGGATTCTGAACTTGCTTACATATTTATTGCTCATTGATTATATCTGATTTGGGCATATTCGCATCATTCTAACCTTGCATTTCCTTGCATAAAAAATCAAATAAAAAGTATCTATCTTATGTATCTGCATTGTGTCTTTGTTTGCATTTTTTATGTGTCTTAACCTATGTTATATTAATTCATCACTTAATTCAAGTAATAAAAGTTGAGATAAATAATACTTAAGAGGCTCGTGTCCCTGAGTTCGACCTTAGGCTTGCCCAAGTAAAAATATAAATCCGACCGCTTCCTTGGTATTGATTAATACATTATTCAAGAGATCTTTGACTGATCCGATTTTACCCAACTACAATGAAGTGGTTAATTCCACATTATTAAGAGGGTAAAATTCAGGTTCGTCAAAGAGGCAAAACAATCATTGTTCAGAAATCCATGTGTTGACCAAGGATACATGCCACTCTATCCAGAACGGTCTCCTAGTCAAGAGATTAGACACGAGAGCATTGTATGTCGTCTGATGTGAGATTCTCGATCATATTTTTGATCGTACTCTTTTATATATCAAATCGTCAATTAATCTCCTTCCTTCTTCCTTACTCGATAAGTTCGAGTTTGGACCTCTTCAACCAAGCAGGAGGGTCTTACAATTAAGTGGATGGATAGGTTACCTGGAGGCGTTGATGAACTCAGCAAGGTCAGGCGAAGCAGGGCGACGGGGTCATGGCCTCAATCGGGCTATGGCTGGCCAAGGAGGCTAAATGTGGAGGAGGTCCGACCACGTAACTGAGCTGCGAGATTCACGCCACCAAGCTCCGATCCAAAGGTGCTCTTCGATTGCTGTCACTCAACTGGAGGTTGCTAGGGGTGGACGAAAGGGCGAGGCACGAGCTGAGTGACTGGAGAGGCGGAGGAGATATTTTATAGACTTCTTAGGAGGATGGAAAGATTGGGCGAAGCATGCAACCCTAAAAGATCCACGCCTTCCTAGGGATCCACGAAGGTGATGGATCCTAGGAGAAGGCTCAGGCGAAGAATCAGATCGAGAGGAGGCCTGACCTGACCGAGGAAATGGGAGAAAAAGCTCCGACGGAAGAAATTGGGTCAGGTCAGCCTTGGAAGAAGGCGTTGACCAGAGGTCAACATCCAGTTGGACCAATCAGGAAATTGGAATTTACAAATTATTTATATAATTTATAAAAAATAGTAAATGAATTCAAAATAAAAAGTATATAAAATAAAAAATGTTTCTTATTTTTCAAGGAAATTTTCTATTATTTTTAATTATTGTATTGAAAAATAAATTAGTGTATATACATTATATAGTATTATATACATGTTCAATATAGCTATATATTTTATACAAATATTTTTACATAGATGCCCTTAATTTTATATTTTATTTATTTTCAACATAAATTTAGGAGTACAAAAAAATTTTGTTTTATTTTTATGGGTTATTTACACGTATAAAATAAATTGTGATTGTGTTATACATACATGTATCTTTGTACAAGTGAGAGAGGATTTTATTTTTATTTATATTTATATTTTTTTGATTTTTATTTTATTTTTGTTTTATTTCTAGGGATATATACAAGGAGCTAAAAATAATATTTTAATTTTATTTAGGTGAAAAATAGTTATTTACATATATGGGTAATATGTACAACACAGAGTAGACCCTATCTCTCTATACTTATTTTATTGGGCGATCAGGTTAAGGCTTGACCTTCTCTTGGGGTTCGGGTCACTCTGTATTTATTCTAAATACCTCCTTTTTTCTTTTCCTTTATTTTTTTATTTTTGCACAAATACATGCTAATTATGCAATATTAACACATGCATGTTGATTGCTATGTTATTGTATTTACACCTATTTACATGTTGATTTGCCAAGATAAATAGCTAACATAAAAGAATAAAGATTGAGAATCAGGGATTCATCAGAGAGTCTCAATGATCAACTCCTGAAGCAGGAGAATTATTGGTTAGTATTTTGTATATAAGTAATTTGAAAGATATATTATCCTTATTTCTTATGCTTTTTTAACTTGTATTCCAGGATCGTTATTTGGCACTAACTACAGAGAAATTGGTGAAGATCCTAATAGGGAACAACCATCATTTGATAAAGCAATTCAGAAACATATATAGATAAATATTAATTTAGTATATTTAATTTTTAATTATATATTCATATTAAACCAATCAAATTTTTCATAGGTATTGGAGGAGAGGGAAGCTGTGGCAAACATGAAGTAGACGCTTGGTGGTCTTCCTCCATAGTATGTGGAGGAACATCGTCATTCCTATTCTTCTTACGGTCAACCGTTGTATTCATAACCACAGTCCTCACAACCATCATCGCATATGGAGTCCTAGATGATGATGATGGTGGAGACTGTGACGAATCTCCAGCAAGATTTCTCAGCATACATGTAAGTATTGTCCTTCTAAACTCTAATAATTTTATATTTCAATATCTTCAATTACATATCATATATATATATATATATTCTATAAAATAGGTCACAAGGGTGTGCATCTCAATATGAGGAGATTGAATCAGATGAATAGGAGGAGGAGAATGACTTAGAAGAAGAGACACACATGTATGCTAGATTTAAGGAGAAGGAGAAGAAGAAAAAGAAAGAAAAATAGGGTTTAATATCAAAAAATGTTAGATCAAAAAAGAAATGATTGATAGTTTTTATCATGTTTTGTTATGGTTTTTTAGCAACTCTTTTAATATGTAGAACTTTGAAAAATAGAATTACATGTACTTATACTTGTCGAACATTTCAAAAATCTATTGATATTATATTCAGCTACTAAATGTGATGCATATACTGAAATTGTTTATTATCTTATATATTTAGTTCGTATGTTCATATATATTATGTGAGTTTGGCTAGTACAAGATACTTGAATTAATTAGATGGATGGCACATTAAAGGTACTATTATCGACTCTAATAAGCATATGCTATGGTTTCTTAGCAGGCTATACAGGTTCGACGGGGCGTCTAAACCCCGTCGTACCTGTATATTTTTTCTGCTCTTTAGTTTGAGCGAGCACATGCGCTCGCCCAATCCTCTCTGTTGGCTCGTCAACAGGGACATGCATGATTCCTTGGTGAACACAATTGTGCATGCGCTTAGATCGGGCGAGCACCTGGCATATACATGTGCTCACCTGCCTACCTTAGACACGCTCCATTTGGCGAACACACATCAGGCAAGCATATGTGCTTGCCCAGCGTATGGGCGTGCACCTGGCATGTGATTGGCGTGCACAAAACGAGCCACCATGTACACTCCAATCGTGTCTTTACTGTTGTGTTGAGAAGGTAATTTGCAAAAGATTTCATGGTATAAAAATGGTTATTTCTTTAATTTAGTTTTAGTACGATAACCATTGCGTCCTTCCCCTCATAAGAATGATGATTGAACAATATTCCATGTATATTTATTGCATCAATTTACGTGCGCACGTGCACACACACACAACACACACACATATATAGAAACTTCAAATGAGATAAAGGTTACCGTTTTCATGGTAAGCCCTTCATCTCATTCGTTTATTTTTAATCGTGTTGTTGTGCCTAAGTATTTTTATTAATTACTATTATCTTGATTGAAAACTTATTTTCTCATTTATCACTTTCTAAACATATAATCTACATACGTTAACTCCCTACAATTACTCTCTCTCCATGCATCATTCAGTATCCGTGGATGACTGCGGAATCGACGCTAGTGGTGGTATGTGGCGATTCCAACGATGGCGGGTTGTGACATGGAGGGTTGCAGCAGTGGCAAGCGGTGATGAAGATAAGTGGCAATAGTGTTCCATGCTTGGGATGATGTGAAGAGCGACAGAGAGCGAGAGCAGTGGAGCGTTGTGAAGCACGATGGCATGGTGGCCGTCAATGACAATGAGGCAACGATGTTGAGATGGTACGTGGAATCCCGAAGGAGGATGACGATGCGAAGGACACATGGAGGGTACACCATGGTGGAGGATGTCACGAGTAGGAGGATGATGTGTGGAGGCTGATGACCACGGTGTAAGGAGGATGACATTGTGTGACCTGAATGGCGACAACGTGGAGGTGGATGGAGATGATATGAAGGTGGAGGTAGATTCCCACCACCTAAGTTTTATTTATTTTACATAGCAGGTTATTTTTCCACATAATTGAACATATCTAGTCGTAAACTACAAATTTACCTTTCTTTTACATGCTCTCTTTTAGAAATTGATATATTATTAGCTAACTTTATTTTTTTTACAGAATAGCATGCAACATTTATAAAGAAAGTGTGAATATAACATAACCATCAAACTTACATACCATACTTCTAAAAAATTTGTCAAAAAATATGAATAACATTTATCTTGCAGTCATGCAATTCATTTTACACATAGCATTTTTGAACTTATTGAAACTTACAAACATATACTCAAATCCACCAGTTCGTTGAAAACATAATTGGAAATTGACAAATAAAGGAAGTTAGGAAGAGATACCCATATATTTCTTGGGTGGAGTTTATATATGCTCAACTAGATTGCAGCAAGGTGATCCTTTAGACCCGCTTCTTTTTTCGGTTGCATTGCACACACTTATTCATAAGATCAGAGACAATTGTAAACTCCTTCTCCACGCTTGGTATCTTGACGATAAGACTATCATCTGTGATACATTGGAAGTGGCCAAGGTGCTTGACATTATACAATGCAGTGTCCAGAGATGGGGCTTATTCTGAATATAAAAAATAGAACTTTTATGACCTTCATGTGATGGACAGAAGATCACAAAGGGTTGTTTCTTATGGATACTAGGAGGCATGTGATTGGAGTTAGGTTACTTGGAGGTGTAGTGAGTAGGGGGAACACCTTTGTTGAAGGCTAGCTATGATGAGGGCAACGAAAGCTATTGACGTAATGCATTTACTTCCTCAATTGGATGATCCACAAAGTCAGCTTCTTTTATTACAGTCTTGTATTGGTACTATCAAGCTCATATTTGGCTTAAGGACATGTCAACCACCATACATGAAACGAGATGCTACGTGGTTTAACAAAGGGCTTTGTGGAGCTATTGATGATATTGTCATTTGTGAAGGCCCTTTCTTTTACAACCTTCAATGGAAGGTGACATCACTACCCACTAGACTCGGTGTCTTTGGTCTGTAATCATCTCTTGAGGATTCTTCAGATGCTTTCGTGGCCTCTAGAGCTCAATATTGGGTGCTCCAAGATCACATTTTACGAGACAGTGGATAAATAATATGGATTCTAATTTTCTATACGCTTTGAAGAGCCTATGTGCCACACTTCTATCCCTCAATCTTACATGTTTTTATAACATGCATACCGCCCTCCTTAAAGCCCAAAATGCTTTGATGAGTTCCCTTTTTAGCAAAATGGTTAAAGAAATGGAAGTTAAATTTTACATGACTGCTAGATAAAAGGTATTTTTTCATTGTTTACAAGTTGATCATGCTCAATACTTCCTCCTTGGTATTCCTATTGAGGGTCTTGGAATGCATATGTCCCTCATTGAGTATCGTATTATCCTCAAGAATCGCCTTATGATTCCCCTCTTCCCAACTTATGAGGCTTGTCCAGTATGCCACAAATCATGCTTAGACGTTTTGGGGAGCATGTAGTTCGTTGTCGTGAACTCTCAAGTTTTAAAAATAGACATGATTTGGTAAGGGATGTCCTTTGTGATGTACTCAGACATACTGGAGTTGCCTCAAAGAAAGAAGCGCATGTGAATTTTTCGACAGATCCACAAGAGGGGAGATCGACGCTCAGAACAACAGATGTTCTAATATTTGGATTGGATGGAGGGAAGCATGCATGTGTTGATTTGACTGGAATTTCTCCATTGGCGGGTCCGATAAGGAGTGATTTTGTTGCGGGATATGCTGCACAGAAAGCTGCCTCGGCTAAAGTTGCTAAGCATGAGAAAGATTGTATTGACAATCAACACGTATTCATCCCTTTTGGTTTTGATATCTTTGGGTTCTTGGCAACTGAAGCAATATAGCTCCTCAAAAGGGTCCAGAAAATTGTGCATAGCAATGTTATGGTTCTCACATCTATAGATGTTGTGTTTTGAAGAATTGGATTTACCATCCAAAAGGGATTGGCGACGCAGCATGTTGCTTGTCTCCCATCAATCTCTCTATAATAGTATTGAGTGATGATTTTAATTATTATGTGAAGAAATAAAGGAATTAATGAAAAATTTTCAAAATTAAACGAGCCTAAATTATTAAATCGATGTTATCAAATGAAATTTAAACTTATTTTATTGTTGGTCTAAATATAGTTTATGTATACCATTTTTCTCATATATGGATATAAATATAAAATTCTGTAATACATGTATTCTATAGTGTCGATCTCTCTCTTTATATTTGATCATGTTCGAGAATGACCTAGGCGGGTAATTGGATTCCTTTAGGGTTCAATTACCACATTATGAAGAATAGTCCAACATCATCTAATGATAGGACTTTAGAGAGTTAGTGGGGCTATATAAAAAGTCTCACGCTCCTATACTCATTAAGAGAAAGCAATAGAAGAATCATCCCTTTGATGTGTTCTCCCATAATTTTATCCCACTCCTCAGGAGTAGGGTTCCGCGTAAAACCTTCCATATTCTTTGCGTTTATCGTCTTGTTATTATTATCCCTTTTTCTTATTGTTTTCCACATGGTATCAAAGCATGTCAATTTTTGGAAGATTTGATTTATTTTAAAGATCAATTGTTATTCTTGTTTTCTAAATCAGAGATGTCTGATCATGATTTGTTGATATTTGGAGATATGGTCTATTTTCCTTTTTTTTCAAAATTTTATGTAGATAATGGTTATTTTGATCACTAAGTTGCGGTTGGGTTTCTTGACGATACCAGGATTCATCACACCAATAGTGAAATCTCCATGCAAGATGGCCTGCACGATTTCTTCCAAGCAGGCAGTGCCGCCACCTCTCCAGGCCACACTCCAGAACGACACCGCTCTCGGCAAAACCCAAGATCGGATTCATGCGTGGGAAGAAGAGGGGGGAGGGTCTCGATGTCCTCTTCCCACACGCCTCCATCCCCGCGACCACCTTTACAGCCACGGAACACCGCCCTCATCTCCCACAGAAGCACCTGGCCGCCAATCCCCAGGCAGCTAGGTTTCTCAGTGGCTATCTCTGATGGACCCTCATGCTCTACCGCAACTCCCTGAGAGCCATCGCGTCGGCCCTCTGCGAATAGAGTATTTTTACCTGTGTCTCAGTCGATTTTAGATGAGCCAAACTCTGCATCGTTGGTAACACCATGTAATTCCAGGATTTTACCTTCACCTTTTTGAACATTTGCCCAGGCATTGCACGGGGTTAGTTTAAAAGCATGCACTTGCATGAACCAGATCTAGAAGAACCCCCACTTGCTAATGTTTAGTGTCACAACTCTTCTAATGGAATCGATTCTCCGATCTCGATGTCACCTTATTGAAATTGGTGCCACCTGTCTATAAATGCTCTCTATATAAGCGTGTGGATCGTCTGCTGCCGCTCGATCAAGCTCGAGCGGCTGTGGTGCGGTAAAGCACCACAAAGAACCCTCTCCCTCTGTATAAACGGTCTTCTTTCGACTTTCTTCTTATCTCTCGCTACTACCGGAGTAGAAAAATTATATTTACCATGGCAAGCAACGCCGCCCTCACTTTGGGCAAAAGGTTTGCCATCTCCTTTCATACCTTTTTATTCTCACTCACTTACTTATTTTTTATCATAGATTGGAAGGTAAGGTGGCTCTCATCACCGGTGCCGCCAGCGGCATCGGCGAGGCGACGGCACGCCTCTTTTGTCGCCATGGTGCAAACGTCGTCATCGCTGACATCCAAGATGACCGTGGCCGAGCAATTGCCCGCGAACTAAACGATCCCAATAACGGATCCTCCGCCACCTTTATCCACTGTGACGTCGTGGCGGAGGACGATGTCTGCCATGCCGTGGATGCCGCGGTTGCCACCTATGGCAAGCTCGACATCATGTACAACAACGCGGGTGTTGTCGACTCGACGGACTCGCCCCTTGCTGATACCAAGCTAGAGAATTCCGAAGGGTCCTTGACGTGAACATGATCGGTGCCTTCCACGGGGCAAAGCACGCGGCGCGCGTGATGGTCCCCAACCGGAAGGGAAGCATCCTCTTCACGGCGAGCGGCGCGTGCGTGATGGGAGGCCTAGTCACGCACGCATACACGTGCTCCAAGCACGCGGTCCTAGGGTTGACCAGGAGCGCGGCAGTGGAGCTGGGGCAGTACGGGATACGCGTGAATTGTGTATCCCCGTACGCCATCGCTACCCCGATAACGATGCGGTTTATGGGAGAGAGCGACGCGGAGGAGTTGGAGAGGAAGATGGAAGCCTGCAACATACTTAAGGGTGTGATGCACAAGGCGGAGGACATTGCGAACGCTGCGCTCTACCTTTCAAGCGACGAGGCTCGATACGTGACCGGCCACAACCTGCTGGTCGACGGCGGCTTCACGGTCGTAAATCCGAGCCTATCAAAGAAAGCAAGCTTTTGATTGACCCAGATTGTGATCCAGCGGCTCTGCTGCTAATGCAGAATATGCTGATACATCAGACGATCCAAGACCCCCGTCCTATGCACAAAGAGTGGAAACACCCATGCACTCACGTGGCATCGTTGCGTTTGTCGTAATTTAAAATAAATCTAATTCATATAATAGAAAAATCTCGTCGGGATTTATATCTGATTTGCTGATTTATTTTGAGACAATTTCCATAGGACTTAATGGTAAATTTAGAGGATGGACGTCCTTCCCAAACGACGTATACATCAATAGTTTACATATTAAAATCTCGACGGAATTTATATTTACACTCATACCCTCGGTTCTATGCAAAAATAGCGGCGTTAAGTTTGACTGTGAGGACTGAAAAATAATTATGAGTGTCATTCAAAATGATAATATTTGTTTTCGGCCCCTCTTTTCTCTTCTTCACCCTCCTCCCTCCACCGTCCCTTCCTCTCCATCTCCGAACACATGTCCTCCTAATCGTCGTCTCCTCTTCAACTATGATCTCCCCCTCCCCCGACCACTCTACATCATCAATCGTTGATGGCATTGTTTAGTTTATTTAAGCACAAGTTGGTGTCTCAACCACTACAAGAAAATTAGTTTATAACAACGTATTAAATAATTCAATGCGTAGCAATAAATATTATTCTTGCATGATTATTTAATTTCGAAATGAATCATATCGCAACATTTATTTGTTGATTTTTCTTCCGATCATTCCAAATTAACAACGATTAGCACAAATTCTCAACGAAAGTCAATGGATAATAGCTACTATAAAAAAACTTTAGCAAACATGACATTTTGCAAGATCTTTCTATAAATGTGAAGCATGGCTCTAAAATTGGACCGGACCGACCAATTATAGTGGGAACCAACTTCGACCTGATCGATTCGATCGATTCCACGAAAGAATGGAACGGTTGGCCATATTCACTACAGGAAGGAGTAGAACATGCGACGGTCGCAAACCGAACCCTCTGTGCAGAGGATCATCCCCTTTGATCAAAGGAGATGGTCGCAGGTCCATCCCCTCTTGTGGTGTCCCATTTGATTGTAGAGGACGACATCAGTGAATGTCCCCTATTTTCTACCAAAGGGGGCAATCGTGTCTACCACCTTTGTTTAGACCAAAGGGGGCGCTCGTCATGACCGTCACCTTCGGTGACCATCAAAGGAGATGATTGTGAACGTTCCCTTTGATATGCTTCTTACAAAAATAGAGCTGCTATTGTGAATATCCTATTAACTTGCTAAGATAAATAAGTTATATGCCTCGGATCAATAAGAAATTTAACACGAACACAGTATACATACTTCATATATAAAAGATTCGATTGTTAATTTGGATTTTTCTTAAAATGATGGGGCATAGCAACGAACACTTTGGTCAAGCAACATGTGTTCTGCCAACACTCATTCCCAACCAAGTAATTTAAACTAAATCTATTCGATGGGCATTGATGAATCATCATTTCATCACCTTTACGCTTTCATTTTGGCATTAAATCCATAGCTAATTGCATTTATATAGCATTAATTTGTACAAAATAACACTCAATTATTGATCTATAAATATTGTATAATTACATGTATTTAAAGGAAAAATAAAAGAATAAAGGAAAAAGAAAAGGAAATGAAGTGTCAGACACTGAATGACCCTAGACCCCGACATCAGATCAATATTGACATGGTCGACCAGAAATAAAGTATGGAAGATATGGCAGACTAATTGTACAGAAAACAAACTAAAAACCGTAACTATATTCGCCAATAAATGACCATTTGTGCTCTATTTTATTTTCCTCTTTACACCTCAAATAATAAAACACACAATATGAAAGCTTATAAAAATACAAAGAAAAATACAAAATTGATTGCACATAAATATAAATACAGTGCAACCAGGACACACAGAAGAAAAAGCCGCAAACAAAACTTCTCAGACACGTATCTCCTCCATACATACTCAAAATTGACCAAATTCACCTTTATTGTTCATAAATTTAATTATGTATCTATTGAAGGTGGTTTCAATAAAAATGGAGTTCAGATGTAAAAGTTAGCTTTTGCATCCTTATTGTACTGTATACATGTATATTATATTCATTATATTTATTCTTTAGATTTTTTAGATTTCTTCTAATTTTAAATATTTGTAAATATTATTTACAATACATTTAAATAAGAAACATAAAAACATGAAAATATATTTAAAAAATAAAGTATTAAAATATATAGGTAATTTCTACCTATAATCTACATACTCCTATTTGTTAGAAAATAAAAATATGTAAATATATATATTTAAATATATTTTTAATATATAAAATATGTAGATACACTAATAAAAAATAAAATGAAAAATAAAAATAAAATACTTTAAAAATAGGTAAATATATCTATCTATATACATGTAAATATTAGTACCTAATAAATGAGCTTGTAAAAATAAATACAAATCATATTTAAATACTACATAAAGTAATAAATATTTTTATGTTTTAATCTTAAATTAATAAAATCATTTACTATTTTTAATCCATTTAATAAGTAATTTTTCCCATGGAATTTTCTGGTTAGTCTACGCGGACCAACCAGATCTCTTCTTTTATTATCCTCGGGTCAACTGTGCATCCCCCATCATCAACTCTATCAAAGCTCACCAGCCCCTTGTTTCTCCAATTTTTTGGTAATGATGCGCTACTCGAAACACCTCAACTTCTTCACCAGCATTGCACCCCTCACCTTCAGCCATCTTGACATACCCTGATCCACCCCAATCGATCACACCTCCTCCTGAAAACATGTGACCCCTTTTGTCGTTCACCATGTTCTATAAATAAACCCAGCCGACACCCTCTTGCTTTTGATCCTTCTTCCATATTCGTAACCACAATATGACCTTCCTGGGTTGAGTTCTCTTGGTGACAACTTGGGCTCCCCAACCTTGACATCGTGGATAAGAGCGTGCAAAAGTCGATCCAAGGCCTCACTAAGCTTCTCCGTCGACGTTCCTTTGCTTCCTGAAATAGTCAGGTACGAGTTATTTTAATGTGTATTGTTGGTAGATTTTCCTTTATGAATCTTAGTGAAGATTTTAGTTTTAGCAATTAGATTTTAATTTAGTTTAATTTAGAAGATCTTTGTTGGTTGGAGCTTCTTGCTCCAGCCCTAAATCATCGTGAATCACTCCATTCTTCGACCCATTTCCATTACCATTTCACTCTCCTGCATATTCTCCATTTTTCCCTTACCTTCCCCAATGATTCCACACAAATAAAGGTGAATCGGGGCTCCTTCCACCACCTACCGCTAGAGCTCATTCGCCCCTTCATTCTCCATATGCTACCATCTTCATTCTAGGTTGAGGAGAACACCCTGAAGTTCGTGAACCTTTTTTGTAGGAGATAGCACCTGGGAGGCCACCTGGAGCTCAAATCGACGGATCTATTGGCTCCCAGATCGCTTGAACCTAATTGACCCTAAGCCTCTTCTTAGTGAGGCCTAGATCTTATCGATGTCACCTGCAACTATGGAAGGCTTCTAGGAAGCCTTGGAGCTAGTAAGCGCGGGTGGAGGATGCTGGAGCAGGTGATATTGCAATTCGAAGCTCAACAGGGAAGACATTCTTCCCTGTTCTTCCAAGGGCATCTAAATCCAACAGATGAAAGATGCAACTCAGATCTAATATGGGTCATTGAAGGTTAAGTTGAAGCAGTGCATGCCTCTCCATTGTCCATCATAAGTGGTCCTTATGTGGCGCGCTAAGAACCGTTCGATCGTGCACTCCCTAGGTATATTTCACCTCTACACAACCATTTTCTGTATTTATATTTAGGTCCTATAATTATTAACTGTGTTTACATATTTCTATAAATTTTACAAAAGAGACCCCAAACTTCTTGTATATTGCAATTAGGTCCTCTGTCAGGTCACCTTGTGTAGCCCCCCGCGTGAGGTGCATGGGCTATTTGCACTAAAGCTCCTCTATCTTTCTTTATTAAATTTTAATATTTTAATTTGTGATATAAGTGTTAACTTTTGAGTATATTTGCATGTGAATCCTTAACTTTTATTTTCATTGCAAAAATACCCCTTCTAGGTTGTATAGTTTATTTCTTATTTTTTATGTTTATTAAATAGCTCCTGAGCTTGTTAATTAATGGGAAAATTATGGTAGATTCTTGAACTGATGCATATTAACGCCAACCTTTTTATTTAGGCATTTATTACATTTTCCTATTTTCTAAAATCCAATTAAGAGCTATTTATTCTTTGTCTACTTATAAAAATCCAATTTTTTTAACACTATTTTTAAAAATTCCAAAAAATTAGTATTAGTGTATTATTATATATTATGACTTCATATCAAAAATCACAAAAAAAACGAAAACAAAACTCTAAAATTACAGAACTCTCAAAAGCATATAAAAATCAGTAAAAATTCTATTAAAATTCCAAAAAAATGGTTTATTTTCCTTATTTTGCTATAGTTCGCATGGTAATATATTAAAAATAGTTTTGGGAATTTTTGGACTTATTATCTGTTTTTTAATACTCAAAATAATTCAACCAATTTATTGTATCCCATGTTTTGCACTTTTTAATACATTACAAATACATAATAGTCGAGTAACAATCACAATAAATATTAAAAAAGTCTTAAAATTTACAAAATGCTCAAAAACATATAAAAATCAATAAAAATTCTATTAAAATTCCAAAAAAATATTTATGTTTCTTATTTTCCTTACATTTAGTAATATATTAAAAATAGTTTTGGAAATTTTTGGACTTATTATCTACTTTTGATACTCAAAATAATTCAGCCAATTTATTATATTCTATCTTTTGTACTTTTTAATACATTAAAAATACATAATAGTCGAGTTAAGAGGCGTCCCCCTTCTAGTTCATAGTTGCAAGGGTACTATATATGACTTAGTACACTCTTCCAATCAGCTAATAGTGATGAATGATTTCGTGATCATCAAGCCTCGAGGGAAAGCCTACTCCAGTAGTGACGTTAAAAAATCTCAAAAATAAAGAAAATGTTGAAAATAAAAAAATATTTTATTTTTTGAATTTTGACTATATATATATAACCTTGGATATACTATGTATACCTTATAGTAATTATATATATTATTGATGAATCTCAATTTCATTGCATTTATTCTTTCATTTTGGCTTAAATCCCTAGCTAAATGCATGTATATATCATTAATTTGACAAAACAAACACTCCGTAATTTGTACAAAATATTGTATAAAATATTGTATATTTAATGTATTTAATTCCAAAATAAAAGAATAAAGGAAGAAAAGAAAAATAAATGAGATACCATAATTATTGAATGACTTTAGACCCTGAGACCCACTCATCATGATGATTTGATTGACAAGGAATAAAATAGGGTGAGATAAGGCATATGGGTTTTACAAAAAAATATACATCAAACCCCTAATTTTTAATTCATCTATAATTACTCTTTGGTACCCGTTTTATTTTATTATGTTTACACATAAAATAACAAAATTCTCAACATGAATATTGTAGATAAAAATACATAGAAAAATACAAAATTAAGCTCATAGAAAAATAATGCATAGTGTGCCCGAGACACACAAAATAAAAAGGTAGAATAAAAAATTCATAGACATGTATCTTCTTCATACTGTATCAAAATGGACCAAAATTATCTTTAATTATATATAACTTTTAATAATCTATTTAATTAAAGTGTTTTCATTTAATTTGTAGGTAAGATGTAAAATTTAGTTTTTGGGCACCTTTTGTGCAATATACCTCTATATTTATTCAATTTATTCTTTGTATTTTTCAAAATCTTTTATTTTTATAAAATTATATATGTTATTTAAAACATATATACATAATTAAATTAAAATAAATACATAAAAAGAACATAAAATAAACAATACATTTCAATACATAGGCAAAGTATGCTTATATATACCTATAATATATATGTAGATAATTAATTAAGTATACGTACAAGTAAGAAAAATACTATTAAAATACTTAAATGTGTATTTAAATAAAATAAAAATATAAAAAATGCGTGTGCGTAATAATAAAATGTATAATGCAAAATAAAAATATCAAAATATAGATATTTATACCTATGTTTTACTTGTAACTTTTAACTTTTAACCAAATACCTCGAAAAATAAATAAAAAGTATGTATAAAATAAAACATTAAATTATAAATATTTTTCATATTTTAATAATAAAATAATTAATTCATTTATTATTTATTTTTTTCAAGGTATTTCTTGCAGGGAATTTTCTGGTCGGTCCACATGGACCGACCAGAAACCCCCTCCCCCCCTGTTGACCTCGGTCAACTGCCCCCTTCTTTCTTCCTTGAGCACCGTAATGTCAGAACCTGCATCTTATCCCTTTTTTCCGCTTGAGACCATCATCATCTGCCTTGGTGTGCTGCTCGATTCATGGAGATGTGCCATCCCTAATTCACGCAAGCACAAAAAATATGGCCAATCTTCATCAACTCGATCAACATCTGCTCGTAATCCACTCCTTCATTTAGCTTATAAATAAAATCCTCCAGCTCTGCCTCTAATTTTGATCAATCTTTTATTGTTCTTAGACCCTCATTTTCATTGCATTCGACTCTCCTTGGTGACATCTTGTTGATCGGAGGAGTTGCAGCGAGGAGGAGTAGCGAAGGTGGTGATCCAATCACTGCCGGCTAGTTTTGCCTCCATGGTTCCCTGATGAATACCCATTCATCACTCTTTATTCTTATATTTTAGCTACAAAAACTTATGCAAATGCATGTAGATATGTGCAAATAGGATTAATTAGCAAAAGCATGCATCTTTGTAAAAATAGATAATTAGCATGTTTTTGTGCAAAAATAAAAGAATAAAGATGAAAAAGAAAAGGAGGGAAATATTTAGAATAAATATTGAGCAACCTAACCCAAGGGAGGGCTCAGCATGGGCCTGACCGCATAAAAGCCAAGTAGAGGGAGATAGGGGCTCACATATGTATATATTTGTAAATAAATAAAACTATATATTTTCCTCACCCAAAAATAGGTTGTAAATATTTGTATATATTTTATATATATGTAAAAGCTATTAAAAACAAAATAAAAATTGAAAAATCAAAAATTCAAAAATGCCCTTTCACCATGTGTATAGATCATCACCCTTTACTTATTTCACCTTGTAAATAAAGTCATTTATTTTCAAAACTTTTTGTAAATATTCTAGATTATATTTTGTAAATAAAATAAATAAAAAGAAACAAAACAAAAATCAAATAAAAATTACAAAATTAAAAATACAAAAAAAAACAAATTGTACATATACCTATGTATAGACCTATAATGTACATACCTTATTCGTATTTCCAAAAATTAATTAAAAATCACCAAAAAATAGAAAAAATTAAAAGAAAAATATTTCATGTTTTAAGTTTTTCTTAATTCGGCCATTTTCTGCCTTAAAATAAATAAACAAAAAATTCAATAGTTGGCAGCTCCTGATTGGTCCACGGGGGATTGTTGACCCCGGTCAACTCCCCCACGGACTCTTTCCTTTTGGGGAGACCCGCGCTCGACCCGACTTCGCCGATTTCTCCACGCGTCTCCAGCCTGTCGCCTCCGCAAATCCCGTGCCCGGATCCTTCGCCAATCATCCGACATCCTCGCCAGATCCTTCGCCGAAGGATCCACGCCTTCCATAGCCGTCTCCACCCAACCCTAATCGGCCTTGTCTCCATATATATCTCGACCTCTGCCGCCTCCGCGCCTCATCTTTGGACCTTCCCCTTCTTCCCAGTGAACTCCAGAGGCACCGCGAGAGTGACAGCAAGCGATCGCCCCTGTTGCAGCGAGGCGAGGAGGTGAAACCACTGATCCGGCGTTCTTCGCCGCCGTTGCTCCGCCACTAGCGTGAGCACCGAGCCTCGGGCCGAGACGACCCTTGAGGCTACGACCAGGAGCACCCCCTGCTCTTCCCCAGTCTCTCCGACCACCCAGGTAGATCTCTTAGGCCGTAGATTAGCGTAGCTTTCGATTTTTAGCTCACTGGTAGTGTAGCTCCGCCGCCGCCGCCAGCCACCTCTGATCTCTCATCTGCCATTCCGACCCGACCATCATCTTCGCCAGACTTCTCCGCATCTTCTTCACCCATTCACCCAACCCAGATCGCACAGGATCTGGGAATCGAGCTCCTCCGCCGACCACCTTCGCCGGAGCTCTCCATTCCGACGCACCATGCACCTTCACGCCGCCTAACCGGGTCGAGGCAATTTGCCCTCGACCCGTGAGTCTTCTGGTTCGCTTTTCAGGTCAAGACAAGGGTCATCTGAGACCCTTCGCCATCCAGCCAGGAGACCCAGCTCCGCCGCCTTCGCTCGAGCTCCTCGGAGCTCGGTGTGCTCGTCGGAGACCACCAGCAGACGCGGGAGCCTTCCGCGATTCTTCTCCGACCTCCAGAAGGCTCTCCAGAGGACCCTAGCGCACGCACGAGCCCGGCGAATCTCGCCGGCGACCAGTTCTTCCAGGATCCTCCAGAACCGTCAGATCATCCTCCTCGCTCCAGATCTGATCTGAACCATTCATCTGCGGAGCACTGCTACCATCCGATCATCCCGAGGGTCGATCTTGACCGCTCGCGCAGAGAGAGAGGCACCAGCTAGCCTCAACCGTCAGATTCGCCACACGTCCTCCTCTCAACCGTCGATTCACCAAGAGTATCTCCACCACGCTTCGTCACCGTCAGATCTGCCACGTGGAATATCCGCCACCGTTCGATCAGGCCAGCCCTTCCAGAGTTAAAGTCGCCCCCGTTCTCCACCGTCCGATCAGCCACGTGGCGCACATCAGGGCGTCGATGATAATAAAAGGGGTAAATTCATCTTAGGCCCCTCTGTTTGTTTTATTTCATTTTAGTCTTGTAATTTTTAAATTAAGTTGTTTATTTTTTGGGATATTTGCACTAAGGACCTCGTACTTACTTTATTTGCACTTATACCCCTATCTACGTGGACCACGTGCTTCGTCACGTGAACTTTATTGGGTTATTTGCGACTTAAGCCCTGTAGTTTTGGATGTTACGGATTGAATAAAATCTTTTGCTTATTTGCATTTATGCCCCTGTGCGTGATTCAATTTCCACATGTGCGTTTTATTTTGGGTATTTTGCAGATAAGACCCTGGACTTTTGGTACTTGTTACCAACAAGCCCTCGGAACTTATTTTTCTTACATTTGGGTCCCTGAGTGCCCCAGGCACGCGCCTCGCACGTGTTTCGCTGGGTATTTTGCACCAGACCCCCCAGAACTTTGGGTATTTGCACTTAGGTCCCTGTGCACAGTACCCCTCCTTTATTTTTGAATAAAATATCAAATCACCTCCAAATTCGATGAAAATTTGACACATGGCTCCTGCCATGGTGTAGGATTTTTGAGAATTTTTGAGGACATTTTTGAGTTGATTTACTATTTTTAAAAATTCAAAAACATCTATTTTTGGCACTGTTTAACTTGAAAAATCACAAAAAAATATAAAATCACCCCCAAAAATTCTAAAAAATTTAGCTTCTGTTCTTTGTTTGTTGTTTGATTTTCTAGCCAATTTTGGCTATTTTTCATCACTTAAAAATCCTAAAAATCGAAAAACACCTAAAAACTTATAAAAATTATAATAATTAATCTAAAAATCCAAAAACAATAATTGAGGTGCCCAAGTTTTCCTTATTTTCTCTAGAATACAGGAAAATTACCTCCAGGGCCTGTTGAGATCCTTAAATATTTTATTTTTGGGTTTTAGGCCTTGCTGGAAAGTATCTAAACTTTTTAGCACTGTTTGATTTTTAGAAAATAAAATACATATCAGAAAAATCTCAAAAATTCACCAAAAACACTTAAAAACCTAAAAAACATAAAAACCATTTTTCTTGAATTTTTGCTTTATTTTTGGTGTGTGAAATAAATTGTAGAAGTGTGTTGATATTTACTTTCTTTTATTTTCTTCTCATATTAAAAATTCAAAAAAATATAAAAATCATTAAAAAATCACTAAAAATATTTTCTCTGTGTTTTATTTCTTTTTGACTACTTCGTAGGCCTTTGGCCAATCCGTGCTCCTTGTGTTCGACCCTGGGTGCTATACCAGGTTAATCTCATAGCGAGACCGCTCTCTTTTGTGCTTGATTAGTTTTACATGTCCTGAGTGGTTGATTTTTCTTGATTGACTTAGTCTGAGTGATTGAGGTCGCAACGACCTATTTTTCTACACCTTTACCTTAGTCATTTGGGCGGTCAACAGAATCCCCCTCGATCCCCTTTCTTTTGCTACTGAGAGACATGAGCCCGAGGAAAGACGAATTAATTTGACAGAACCTGAGTTGGGCTCATCTGATTTTGCAGACGTCACTATGGCTGGAGCCGGCAGTTCAGATGATCGCCAACCCGAACATTTTGTGCTAGACCAGGGAGCGATCAACTCCACCCTGATCGCATCATTAGAGACAGTACAGAAGCAGCTACGCGATCAGGGAGCTTTCATGATTGAGATGAGAAGGGAGTTGGAGCGACTCAGAGAAGAGAGAGATCAGAGCGAGCCTGAGGACATTCCGGATGCGGATGCAGAGGCAGCAGCCGCAGCAGCAGCTGCCGCAGCGGCAGCCGCCGCCGCAGCAGGACCACCAAGACCGATGCGGGAGTTACACAACCCCGGATCTACACTGATGCACCATTGGGTGGTGGTACCTGCTATCGTGGGGGATTTCAAGTTCCCTCCGAACACCCTGCAGATGCTTCCTCATTTTCATGGACTTTCCACTGAAGAGCCCCACCTCCACCTCCAAGAGTTTTTGATGATCTGCAGCACTGTCCACGACCGTCATGTGGACCAGGATACGATTCGGATGATGGCCTTCCCTTTTTCACTGGCAGATAGAGCAGCCGCCTGGCTGAAGCATTTAGGGAAGTTTGTTTACACCTGGGAGCAGCTCCGCACCGAGTACTTGAACAAGTACTATCCACTCGGGCGGACGAATGCAGCGAGGGCCCTGATCAACAACTTCTCCATTCTCCCTAACGAGCAGTTTCACGAGGCATGGGAGAGGTTCAGAGAGCTTCTGGATAGATGCCCACACCACGACATTTCCAAGCCGAACCTAGTTCAGAGCTTCTTTAGTGGGATGACGCCAGAACTTCAGGGTCTGGTGAATGCTTCTTGCGGCGAGTCCTACTTTGCCAAGGACCACGACCAAGTCTGGGCCATCTACGAGGAGATGGCCGAAAATTACATGGTGATGTCCCAGACTCGGTTGTACACACAGAGATCTCAGCAGCCGCCAGGACCCGTGCAGTACCAACGGATAGCACGGGTTGATGCAGGTCCATCCAGTTCGTCCACAGTTGCAGCTGCACAGGCAGAGTCGGCCGCTGCGGACATGGGGATTATCAGCGAGAAATTGGACCGCATGGAAATAATAGAGAAGAAGCAGTGCCAGGGCATAACTCAGATGGAGCAGATGGCACAAACTCTGAGCGACATGAAGACCCATCTCTTGTGCCTTCAGGAGGCACAGACGGCTTCTCAGCCCCGTCTTCAGTCGCGAGGCGATTCCGGCAGCAGCCGCAGCTCGTCCCAGCGCTCCAGCTCCTTGCAGTAGCCTAGACAAGTTCACCTTGTACAGGCGGAGCCGTACCAGCAGCAGCAGCCCTCTTACCAATCACCACCATCTCCAGACTTACAGATGGTGGTATATCAGCCGGATCAGCCTCTGGCAGTACTGCCGCCAGACCCCTTCGATGCAGAGCCGTTGATGGGTGTCAACGGGATTTGGTATGACCGTCCTCAACCTAGAATCCGACGAGACCATCCCGGATTCAGGTGGGGGAATGGGGGTAACCAATTCCAACAGCAGCCAGCCGGTCAGGGAGGGCAGTACTCTCAGCAGAGGGATCACCAGCAGCCCCCAGCATACCAGTCACACCAACCATCATCTTTCGTACCTCGTCCCTACCAGCAGCAGGGACAGAATTGGAGACGTGAGCAGCAAGCTCACCAGCAGCAGCATCCTTCCTCTTACCCCTCTCAGCCGCAGCAGCACCAGGTCCAGCAGCCTCATTACCAGAGAGGCAACCCGTCGGGCTCCCATGAGAGCCCCGCCTTGGATGATCTAGCCCGCATCTTCACAGAGCAGCAGGATACATTTAGACGGGAGATGGACGAGTTCCGCCAGGAGATGCGGGACCTGATGAGAGGGAAGGCCGCCATCCCTGCACAGATCGAGCCTAATCCGAATAGCTTGAAGAGGAAGTCTGAGCAGGTAGTTCACACTGAGCCTACCACTCCTAGTGACTCATTTGATGATATGTCGTCGGATTTATTTGATGCTGATTTTGTTACACTTAGGAGCGGTAGAAGACCAGCAGGCGGCGCCTCATCTGAGCGACAACGCGAGGATACATCCAGAGCGCCAGATGAGGAAGAGGAGAGCGGTACTGAAGCCGCACATGATGATGACAGTGGTACTGATGCCACCCGAGATGCTGATTCCACCGGCGGTACTGAGGCCGCAAGACGTCTAGTTGTAGAGCCAGCTAGAGGTGGTACTGAGGCCACCAATATTCATTTTGATAGAGATGTTGTCTTTCCTCGTATGAATGTATCTCAGGACTCTATTTTGAATAAAGGAAAAGGTTTAGTTTCTTCTGATCCCACTGTGGTGAATGATGTATGTGAGGATCCGGTCATCGAACCGTCTAGGCCTATTCCTAGTCCTTCATCTGAGAAGGACCCTGTGATCCCCTTTCCTAGAGCCCTTGAGTTGGGGAAGGGGAAGAAAAGAGAAAAAGATCCAAAAAAGAGAGAGCAGGAGGAGTTCAGCCAGAGCATGATAGACCGATTTCACATCCAGCTGACCCTCCATGAGGCTTTGCAGCACATCCCTCTTCTTCAGCGATCCTTGAGAGATAGGACCACAGTCAGGAGGAAGAAGAGGAACAACACCGCAGAGATTCATGTGTTGACAAAAGCCACGTGTTACGCGATCCAGAACCTTCTGCCGACTAAGAGGCCAGATTTAGGAGCCCCGTATGTCAGATGTCAGATTAATGAGCAGAGGTTCGACCGTACTCTATTAGATAGCGGATCGTCGATCAACCTTCTTCCGGCAGCCCTTCTCGACCACTTAGAGTTGGGCACTCTTAGACAGAGCAGGACATACCTTCAGTTTGCTGATCGGTCTGTCAAGAGGCCAAAGGGGTTGTTGCGAGACGTTGTCGTCATGATTCAGGGTTTGCAATTCCCCGTAGACTTCGTAGTGCTGGACATGGAGACCCCTGACTTGTTGACCGATTCCCCCATCATCCTCGGTCGCCCGTTCTTGGCCACAGCCAAGGCGGTGACTGACCATGACAGTGGGAAGGTATTCTTTCGCGTCCAGGGCGAGAGTATACAAATAGAGACGGTTAAGGATCACAGAGCCAGAGATAGATCCCGCTCAGAGGGCAATACAGATTCAAAACATCTGACAGATACAGAGCCAGACATTCACCAGGATTGTGATTTTGTGATCACAGATGATGAGGCAGCTTGGGCAGATCCTGCGGCACAGACCATCCTCTCATATTCAGATATAGCTGATGCACAGATGATAGCAGAGGATAGCCTGGAGAGCACAGCCCTGGTTCAGGATACTATTGAGTCAGCAGAGTCGGACCTTGATCGCGACACAATTTTCAGTGATGGTGGTACTGAGGCCACCCTACTCTACGGTGGTACTGATGACACCGCAGTTGATACAGATCCCTCGGATTCAGAATCTGATTGGGCAGATTGTGATGATCAGATACCAGACCTGGATCCACTTGAGCCTACAGATGAGGAGGAGGTAGAGGCAGAGCAGATCAGAGACAATGCAGAGGACCCGCCTTCTCCAGATCCAGTTTGTGAGAGTTCTTTATCATTTTCCCAGGCAGATTTGGCAGAATTTTCAGCATACACACATCTTCTTCAGAAGCCAGATTTGCCAGCACCCAGCTGTCCAGAGCTAAAGCCGCTCCCTACTTCGCTGAAGTATCGATTCCTTGCGGGAGAGTCTGAGATGTACCCAGTCATCATCTCTGCCGATCTGACTGGAGAACAAGAATCCCGTCTGATGGGGGTTCTTGAAAAGAACCGCAAGGCAATTGGATGGAGCGTAGCAGATCTCCATGGGATTAGTCCCTCGTTGTGCTCCCACCATATCTATCTTGAGGAAGGGGCAAAGCCGTCGCGTGAGTTCCAGCGGCGACTAAACCCCAACCTAAGAGAGGTTGTCATGAAGGAAATATCAAAATGGTGGAGTGCAGATTTTATTTATCCCATTTCCGACTCCAAGTGGGTTAGCCCATTGCATGTGGTGCCCAAAAAGACGGGCATCACGACTGTGATCAGTGAGTCGGGAGAGGAGATTGCTACACGAGTACCCACCTCTTGGCGGGTCTGCGTTGACTACAGGAGACTCAACCAGGCCACCAAGAAGGACCATTTCCCCCTGCCTTTTATTGATCAGATCATAGAGAGACTGGCAGGGAAGAGCCATTATTGCTTCCTGGATGGGTACTCGGGCTACAATCAAGTGGCCATCGCTCCTAAGGATCAGGAGAAGACCACCTTTACCTGTCCCTTCGGTACATACGCCTTTCGACGCATGCCATTTGGGCTATGCAACGCCCTTGCGACTTTTCAGAGATGCATGCTGTCGATCTTTTCGGACATGGTAGGGGAGTGTTTGGAGGTCTTCATGGACGATTTCTCGGTTTACGGCGACGGATTCGATTCCTGTCTTGACTGCCTAGACCGAGTGCTCCAGCGATGTATCGCTACCCGCTTGGTTCTATCTTGGGAGAAGAGTCACTTCATGGTGACTCAAGGGACGGTGCTTGGCCACATCATCTCCAACAGGGGCATGGAGGTTGATCCAGCCAAGGTTGACGTCATTAGAAAACTCGCACCGCCGTCCAATTTGAAGCAGCTACGGTCATTTCTGGGGCACGTTGGTTTTTATAGGAGATTCATTCATGATTTCAGCAAGATTGCCCGACCGTTGACTGACCTCTTGACGAAAGACACCGAGTTCCTTGTCGATGACAAGTGTCTTTCGTCTTTTGAGACTCTCCAGCAGTGTGTTATTGAGGCTCCTGTCCTTCAGCCACCCGATTGGTCTCTTCCATTCGAGATCATGACGGACGCCTCCGATTTCGCCGTGGGGGCAGTGCTGGGACAGAGGAGGGATGGAGTGCCATTTGCCATACACTATGCTAGCCGCACATTGGATTCCGCCCAGCGGAATTATACGGTCACAGAGAAAGAGATGCTAGCAGTAGTGTTCGCCCTAGATAAGTTCAGATCGTATATCATTGGATCTAGAGTGATTTTGTTTACAGATCATACCGCCATCAGGTACCTCATGGCAAAGAAGGATGCCAAGGCCAGACTGACTAGATGGATCCTTCTACTCCAGGAGTTCGATATTGAGATCAAGGATAAGCCTGGAATCAAGAATGTGGTGGCGGATCATCTTTCCCGACTAGAGCAGCCTGAGGAGACTGAGCAGATTGATCCTATCAGAGATACCTTCCCAGATGAGGCGATCCTTGCTATCGCCTCACTTCCATGGTATGCCGATATTGTGAACTTTCTCGTTGCTGGGAAAGTCCCACAAGATTGGCCCAGGCAGAGGCGTGAGACCTTCCTTGCGAAGGCCAAGTCCTACCACTGGGAGGATCCCATCCTTTACCACGAAGGAGGGGATAGCGTCTGGCGTCGGTGTATTCCTCAGGAGGAGCATCATAGTGTCCTCACTTACTGCCACAAGCTCGAGGCAGGAGGACATCATTCTGGGAGGAGAACGGCACAGAAAGTGCTCCAATCCGGCTTGTGGTGGCCTACACTCTTCAAGGACTCTGATGAGTTCGTGAAGAGGTGTACTGACTGTCAGAGGATGGGCACTTGTGGACAGCGTGATATGATGCCGATGCAGCCCATTCACTTCTGTGAGGTTTTTGACGCATGGGGCATCGATTTCATGGGTCCATTCCCTAAGAGTCAGGGATTTGAGTACATTCTGTTGGCCGTAGACTATGTGAGTCGTTGGGTGGAGGCTATCCCCGCCCGAGCCGCTGACGCGAGGACAGTTTGCAGATTTTTGAGGAAGCATATCATCACGCGGTTCGGGGTTCCACGAGTCCTGATTTCTGATGGGGGATCTCACTTCATCAACGACCAGGTGAAGGCACTTGCTAGCGAGTTCGGCATAGACCATCGTGTTGCTACACCATACCATCCACAGACGAATGGTCTAGCCGAAGTGTCGAATAGGGAGATCAAGACTATTCTGCAGAAAGTCGTCCGCCCTGACCGAAAGGATTGGTCACAGCTATTGGACTCGGTCTTGTGGGCATATAGGACGTCTTTCAAGACACCTTTGGGCACATCTCCCTTTCGCCTCGTATATGGCAAGCCATGCCATTTACTTGTTGAGCTGAGGCACAAGTCACTTTGGGCAGTTACAGACATACTTATGGATCCAAATGGTATAGGAGACCAGAGGAGGGCAGAGCTAGCTGCCCTGGAGGAGCTTAGAGATGCAGCTTTCTCAAGCAGCCTACATTATAAGGAGAAAGTCAAGGAGTGGCATGATTCTCATATCAGCCACAAACATTTTGAGATTGGACAGAGAGTATGGCTGTTTGATGCGAGGCTTAGATTATTTCCAGGGAAGCTACAGAGCAAATGGAAAGGACCTTATCTGGTTCGGAAGGTACTCGACAACGGTAGCATCGACATATCTGAGTTGTCTTCTGAGAGTACCTTCCGAGTGAACGGCCAGCGGCTCAAGCCATTTCTAGATCATGAGCCGCGAGTCGTGGATCTTGCCCCTATTCATTTTGCGTGAGATGTGGTCTTTGACTCACATTTAATGCATCTCACGCCTGAGCTTTACTGATCCTCCGCTGTATATAGATCCAGATGTTCATATCACCACATTTCTTAGTCCCACATCCCTTTCTTCATCTTGTGATTATGCTATACTTAGGGTGCACTTTACCCTAAGTATAGGGGGGATGTGAGACCTTTCGGGTATTTCTTTTGTTTCTGTCTACCCTTGTTTTGCTGCCTATACTTAGGGATATCTTACCCTAAGTATAGGGGGGGTAGACCCTGTACATTCTCCACTCGGTTTTCCCTTTTGTGTACAGCCTGCTATACTTAGGATTATTTGATCCTAAGTATAGGGGGAAGACCCGAGATTCTCTTGACTTTTCATCTCTTTTTATAGCCTTTCTTTTCACTTCCCTATACATAGCACGAGTTATGTCTTCTTCATCGCTCTTGACTCCGAGGACATCGTTCGAGCTAAGTATAGGGGGGTGTGTATATATTTCATATATACTTTAGCCATAACTCGTACTTTGTGTGAGTGTGTTAATAAATAAAAATGGCTAAAAACCACAAAAATTAAAATTTTTCATGTACATAATCTTCTTTTATTTGCACATACATAGCTAGTGTACAAATTATTTTTGTAAAAATGATTTCAAAAATCTTTTGTGTGTAAAGCTTGTGTAAATATTTTTGTATCAAAATTATGTATATAGTACAAAATTTTTCCAAAATGTTTTGAAAATCAAAAGTTTGCAAAAATCTTGTGTAAATGTGTGTAAATTTCTTTTTGCAAAACTTGCACTTCATGCATCATCACTCATGATTTCAAAACATTTTTTAAAAATTTTTGCATGGTTGTAAAATTTGTGTAAATAAGCATTTTTTTGTACATATGTATATAGTTTTTCTGGATGATAGTTGATATTTAAACTAGCCTGGAATCAAATTGAGAAATGGAGCTTGATTAAGATCTTAATCCACCTAATTCTAAGAGGAACCTTATAGGGCTTAGGTTTAAGGCTTTTCAGGTCCATGGTGACTTAATTCTTTGAGTCCACTAGGCTATGATCACATGTCATCTCAAGGAGCCTAAGTAGAGCACTTAACAACAACACATGACTCATATAGATTATGGCTTTACTTGGACAACCGCACTATGCACCGAGCTCTCTACGGATGAGGTGGTGAGGAGGCAGTCTTCCTTGGCTTGGGGTAGCATATGAGGGTAGTACTTCTAGGCGGAACCTCTCTTCTTCATTTAGTGAAGGAAGTGCGTCTCAACTTGGTCTGGTTGCCATGAGGTCTAACGACGGGAGTTGTGGGTTGCAATAAAGCTTCAAAAGAGGGATAGTCTACTGGCTCAAGAGGAAAAACTCCTTGTATATATGCTGCACATGTACATGTTGTATAGATGCACTCGAAAAAAAAAATGCAAAAAGAAAAGAACTCCAAAAAAGTGGTGGGTCTGAGAGAAAATGATAATCCCACCGGAGTATGTATATAAGTGCAATAAGCAAAGCTTGGTTTCATGATCCACTTGTTGTAGCTTGCAGCAGGGAGACTTGGCTACACTGGTCAGGCTCCCAAGGGTACTTGGCTACACTGGCCTCGACCCATTCTCTTCTTCCCCCTCTTCTTGAGCCGGTTGTACTTGAACTTAGAAGGGAATACCCCGCTCCTCGAGGAAAGAGTGGACAGATTGAGGTCATAGAGTTACCTTGTTGGGGAGGGTTGTCAAGTTGCCATTTCTGAGGTGGAGAGCTTAGACCTCACTTTCACAGGACAAGAAAAGATTCATGGTCTTAAGGGTTTGTGATTGATGACTTGTTCTGATCTAGAGCATTGAGGAGTCTTGGTTATAGAGTAATGGAACTTAGAGGCTGTTAGGTTTTAAGCTTAAGTCTGAATAAGGTTCCGACACATTAATAATCCAAAGATCTGATCGAGCTCCATATTTCAATTTAATGAAGGAAAGTATAATAATTCAACCTTGATCCATGTACATCCTCTTTTTCTTTTTCTTTTTCTTTCTTTTTCACTTCTTTTTCACATAAGTGTTTGCTAAGGGACTAGCAAAGTATAGTATAGGGGGGTGATGAATACCCATTCATCACTCTTTATTCTTATATTTTAGCTACAAAAACTTATGCAAATGCATGTAGATATGTGCAAATAGGATTAATTAGCAAAAGCATGCATCTTTGTAAAAATAGATAATTAGCATGTTTTTGTGCAAAAATAAAAGAATAAAGATGAAAAAGAAAAGGAGGGAAATATTTAGAATAAATATTGAGCAACCTAACCCAAGGGAGGGCTCAGCATGGGCCTGACCGCATAAAAGCCAAGTAGAGGGAGATAGGGGCTCACATATGTATATATTTGTAAATAAATAAAACTATATATTTTCCTCACCCAAAAATAGGTTGTAAATATTTGTATATATTTTATATATATGTAAAAGCTATTAAAAACAAAATAAAAATTGAAAAATCAAAAATTCAAAAATGCCCTTTCACCATGTGTATAGATCATCACCCTATACTTATTTCACCTTGTAAATAAAGTCATTTATTTTCAAAACTTTTTGTAAATATTCTAGATTATATTTTGTAAATAAAATAAATAAAAAGAAACAAAACAAAAATCAAATAAAATTTACAAAATTAAAAATACAAAAAAAAACATATTGTACATATACCTATGTATAGACCTATAATGTACATACCTTATTCGTATTTCCAAAAATTAATTAAAAATCACCAAAAAATAGAAAAAATTAAAAGAAAAATATTTCATGTTTTAAGTTTTTCTTAATTCGGCCATTTTCTGCCTTAATATAAATAAACAAAAAATTCAATAATTGGCAGCTCCTGATTGGTCCACGGGGGATTGTTGACCCCGGTCAACTCCCCCGCGGACTCTTTCCTTTTGGGGAGACCCGCGCTCGACCCGACTTCGCCGATTTCTCCACGCGTCTCCAGCCTGTCGCCTCCGCAAATCCCGTGCCCGGATCCTTCGCCAATCATCCGACATCCTCGCCAGATCCTTCGCCGAAGGATCCACGCCTTCCATAGCCGTCTCCACCCAACCCTAATCGGCCCTGTCTCCATATATATCTCGACCTCCGCCGCCTCCGCGCCTCATCTTCGGACCTTCCCCTTCTTCCCAGTGAACTCCAGAGGCACCGCGAGAGTGACAGCAAGCGATCGCCCCTGTTGCAGCGAGGCGAGGAGGTGAAACCACTGATCCGGCGTTCTTCGCCGCCGTTGCTCCGCCACTAGCGTGAGCACCGAGCCTCGGGCCGAGACGACCCTTGAGGCTACGACCAGGAGCACCCCCTGCTCTTCCCCAGTCTCTCCGACCACCCAGGTAGATCTCTTAGGCCGTAGATTAGCGTAGCTTTCGATTTTTAGCTCACTGGTAGTGTAGCTCCGCCGCCGCCGCTAGCCACCTCTGATCTCTCATCTGCCATTCCGACCCGACCATCATCTTTGCCAGACTTCTCCGCATCTTCTTCACCCATTCACCCAACCCAGATCGCACAGGATCTGGGAATCGAGCTCCTCCGCCGACCACCTTCGCCGGAGCTCTCCATTCCGACGCACCATGCACCTTCACGCCGCCTAACCGGGTCGAGGCAATTTGCCCTCGACCCGTGAGTCTTCTGGTTCGCTTTTCAGGTCAAGACAAGGGTCATCTGAGACCCTTCGCCATCCAGCCAGGAGACCCAGCTCCGCCGCCTTCGCTCGAGCTCCTCGGAGCTCGGTGTGCTCGTCGGAGACCACCAGCAGACGCGGGAGCCTTCCGCGATTCTTCTCCGACCTCCAGAAGGCTCTCCAGAGGACCCTAGCGCACGCACGAGCCCGGCGAATCTCGTCGGTGACCAGTTCTTCCAGGATCCTCCAGAACCGTCAGATCATCCTCCTCGCTCCAGATCTGATCTGAACCATTCATCTGCGGAGCACTGCTACCATCCGATCATCCCGAGGGTCGATCTTGACCGCTCGCGCAGAGAGAGAGGCACCAGCTAGCCTCAACCGTCAGATTCGCCACACGTCCTCCTCTCAACCGTCGATTCACCAAGAGTATCTCCACCACGCTTCGTCACCGTCAGATCTGCCACGTGGAATATTCGCCACCGTTCGATCAGGCCAGCCCTTCCAGAGTTAAAGTCGCCCCCGTTCTCCACCGTCCGATCAGCCACGTGGCGCACATCAGGGCGTCGATGATAATAAAAGGGGTAAATTCATCTTAGGCCCCTCTGTTTGTTTTATTTCATTTTAGTCTTGTAATTTTTAAATTAAGTTGTTTATTTTTTGGGATATTTGCACTAAGGACCTCGTACTTACTTTATTTGCACTTATACCCCTGTCTACGTGGACCACGTGCTTCGTCACGTGAACTTTATTGGGTTATTTGCGACTTAAGCCCTGTAGTTTTGGATGTTACGGATTGAATAAAATCTTTTCGTTATTTGCATTTATGCCCCTGTGCGTGATTCAATTTCCACATGTGCGTTTTATTTTGGGTATTTTGCAGATAAGACCTTGGACTTTTGGTACTTGTTACCAACAAGCCCTCGGAACTTATTTTTCTTACATTTGGGTCCCTGAGTGCCCCAGGCACGCGCCTCGCACGTGTTTCGCTGGGTATTTTGCACCAGACCCCCCAGAACTTTGGGTATTTGCACTTAGGTCCCTATGCACAGTACCCCTCCTTTATTTTTGAATAAAATATCAAATCACCTCCAAATTCGATGAAAATTAGACACATGGCTCCTGCCATGGTGTAGGATTTTTGAGAATTTTTGAGGACATTTTTGAGTTGATTTACTATTTTTAAAAATTCAAAAACATCTATTTTTGGCACTGTTTAACTTGAAAAATAACAAAAAAATATAAAATCACCCCCAAAAATTCTAAAAAATTTAGCTACTGTTCTTTGTTTGTTGTTTGATTTTCTATCCAATTTTGGTTATTTTTCATCACTTAAAAATCCTAAAAATCGAAAAACACCTAAAAACTCATAAAAATTATAATAATTAATCTAAAAATCCAAAAACAATAATTGAGGTGCCCAAATTTTCCTTATTTTCTCTAGAATACAGGAAAATTACCTCCAGGGCCTATTGAGATCCTTAAATATTTTATTTTTGGGTTTTAGGCTTGCTGGACAGTACCTAGGCTTTTTAGCACTGTTTGATTTTAGAAAATAAAATACATATCAGAAAAATCTCAAAAATTCAACAAAAACACTTAAAAACCTAAAAAACATAAAAACCATTTTTCTTGAATTTTTGCTTTATTTTTGGTGTTGTGAAATAAATTGTAGAAGTGTGTTGATATTTACTTTCTTTTATTTTCTTCTCATATTAAAAATTCAAAAAATATAAAATCATTAAAAAATCACTAAAAATATTTTCTCTGTGTTTTATTTCATTTTGACTACTTCGTAGGCCTTTGGCCAATCCGTGCTCCTTGTGTTCGACCCTGGGTGCTATACCAGGTTAATCTCATAGCGAGACCGCTCTCTTTTGTGCTTGATTAGTTTTACATGTCCTGAGTGGTTGATTTTTCTTGATTGACTTAGTCTGAGTGATTGAGGTCGCAACGACCTATTTTTCTACACCTTTACCTTAGTCATTCGGGCGGTCAACAGAATGGCGCCGTTCTGTTGACCGCCCGAATGACTAAGGTAAAGGTGTAGAAAAATAGGTCGTTGCGACCTCAATCACTCAGACTAAGTCAATCAAGAAAAATCAACCACTCAGGACATGTAAAACTAATCAAGCACAAAAGAGAGCACGGATTAATTACGTTGGGCTCATCTGATGTCCCTATCTCCCAAGTTGATGTCCCTATCTCCCATTCTTAGGTAATATTTAGGTTCTACATTTAATTCTCATGTTTAATTTCAGTTTTAATCTTGTGTGTATTCTTAATTTAAAAAAACCCTAATTGTGTGGAGCTTGAGGTCCAGGCAGATTCACTGTTACTCCATCATCATTTCGCCCTGCTCTTCATCCCACATCGATCCTCGACGTGTTCTACATCTGGTCCCCCTTGTTCCAACCCAAATCATCCATGATTTGGTGAATCGAGGTTCCATCTGTCACCATTCACTAGAATGCCATCTCCATTCCATATCCCTCATTCTTTTTACTCCATTTTTGGACCGAGGCGAACCCCCTCGAGCCACCTGACTTTCTGGGCAGGTCGGACCTACCGAGGAGCCATCTGGATGCCAAGAACATGTCTGGGATAGTTTAGGTCTCCTAGAGCTCAATAATCTCTAGATTATGCATCAGCCCACATCGAGCTCATATGAAGGTGCCAACACGCACAGAGGAACTCCAGCAAGCTATTGGGCCTGTCGGATCAAGAGAAGGCCACCAGAGCAAGGAGAACAGCTGGATCAGAGTTTACCAGACCTGAGTTCATCAAATGTTATTCCTCTCCCTTCACTGATCGTTGGATGAAGAACATGACCCAGATCTAATATGTGTCGTCCATTTAATTCGAAAGGGTTCGCAAGAGGAGCTGTCTGATCGTACATGTGATACGCTAGTAGTGGTTCGATGAAATGACTTTAAGTGGTAAAATATGCACATTTAAACTCCACCTTTTGTTTTTAGTAAAATGCTCTATAAATATTTAATTAAGTAAAAAACTTTGTGGGCAATTTGCACGTATGCCCTAAAACCTTTTTGATTTTGCACTTTAATCCAGTGCCAGGTCACCTCATGTGGACCCCCACGTGAGTGGATGAAAAATGCACCTGATTTAAGGATAAAAAGGTCATTGTATCGATCAGGTGGATTTTAACAGAAAAAATTTCTTTCTACTATTTATACTCCTAAATTTATATGTAGTGAAAGTACCGGAGTGTCGAACTCGGGGAGGTGAACTATTTAAAAACTACGGTAAAAATATAGAAAACAAAGGTATAACGAGTTTCCTACTTTTTTATTTATTTTAGGGATTCTTCTGGATTTTTATTTGATTTTATAATTTTATATACCTATGAAAGATTATTCGTATATATTTTATAAATTTTGTAATTGATTTAGGTGTTTTCATTATTTTGTTTTTTATTTAATTTTTGAAAATAGTTTGTAATTTTTATTTATTTTTAAAGTTGAAAACAATTTTTTAATTAAAAATAGTTTTTTATTTGTGAGTATCAAAATAGAAATATTGAGAAAATATTTTTATTTTATTTTTATTAGAAAGTAGAGCTAAATATATTCGAAATAATATGATGTGCGTTTTTATATGAGTTTATTTATTTAGTTTATGACTTTTCAAAGTTTTTATGTATTTTGTATTTTATTATTGATTTTAATATTTGATTTTTATTTTTTTGATTGTCTATATAAAATATAGTAAAATATACTAAAGGTATTTTTTATAGGATTTTGAAAGGTATTTTTAGATATTTTTATGATATTTGATGTTTGTCACATTTTTATTTTTTAAAGATTAATTAACAATAGAAATTAATTTTTATTTTTTCAAAACTATTTTAATACCATATATAATATAGTACTATGTATTTATACATACTTTTATTATATTTTTATGTTTTGCATTTTATTTATA